>OZ024740.1:317644846-318844846 GCA_964016885.1 Eledone cirrhosa
GGGGTGTAAAACATCCCCGCAGTAACGTTACCCCCCCCCCCCCCCACCAAATGGGGATTTCAATTGTTTTATGTTTATATAGTATATTGTTATTTATCATTTACATAAAGATTTTATGTAACCCCCCCCCCCGTCACGTCTTGTAATGTCCCATGTTTGTACGCCCCTGTGGCAAATAATGAAAGATATCTATCCATCTATATGTCTGACTGTCTGTCTATCTCTCTATCTCTCTATCTATCTTGTTTGAAGTAAATCCACTTCAATTAATGATTAAACATATTTTGGAAATGTTTAAATAGTAATATTCCATTTTCCCTAAATGGAATGACATCGTTATATTCCCCCTTTTACGTTTTGTTCTATATTCTTCAATTTGCAATAGACCTATTATTTGTGGAGGTTTGTAAGTGAAATGAACATGTTAATATGGCCGATAACTGAATTAACGGGCAGAGTGAGAAGTATTGTATTTGTCTTCAGTTACATTTACTTTCTCTGACAACCACTTTGCAATTCTTATCGAGTGATCTGTGAATGTCTCTTACTGAATTGATGTTCATCCTTTAACAACTGCACTATTTTTGACAATTATTACCACTATATAAACAAGAAACAGTGTTTTATCTGTTGAGTCAATTACATTTACCCAGCTACAGAACAACCAATCTCTTACGGCAAGAATGCATCATGACAAATGGTTCTTCTACGCCCCCCCCCCCCCCTGTCTGTCTTCAAATAGCATTGTACTGATAACATCTCAGATTCTAGTTTCTTAGATTAATACGCTCTGCCCCTATTTTCACGCATACTTACTAATTTAGGCAACTAATTTTCCAACATAAAACATGAAGTTCACTGAACTTCTAGATAAGATATTTGTAACCATTGGTAAAAACTAAGATGGCTGCAGATAAAAATATATGAAAAACATAGACATAAGTAAATGGCACATAACCTGATTAGGATACTGTCGAACATTCGACAAAGTTGAGTTGTTATAAGTAGGTTAGATAGTAATTGGCTAGCTCGTTTAAAATACGTTGCAGGAGTGCTACACGTCTGGCGTCCGATGTCTGCAGTCGATGTTTAGGACAGGAACACAATTGTAAGTCTGGAAAGTCTGCCATTACCCAGCCATCCCTAATCCTATTTACAACACTGCACGGCCCATCCTCACTGTCTATTCTTACATTGTTTCCATTTATAGAATATTAAATTACTTGTACATTTGTATTCAAATTTAAATGAACCATTTGATAACAGCCGGTCTGTAAATGCATTTTGACTGTTTCATTTAGTCATTCTGAATGCAGTTTATTATGTCATAGATGTGCTAATCTGGTGCATAAAGGCAGTCTTTATTAAAGAACAAGCAACACACTTTTCTATGGTAAATTTTAATAACTTTCACTGAAGTAATATAAAATATAAATAAAAAGAATGTAAACTTTTTTGTAAGTTATAGTTAAACATCCAAGTTTAACGCACGTTTCTTCGTTTTTAAACATTAATTTCTTTTTTTCAGAGACATTTCAAACAAATCTCACCTGCCACACTCTTCTCTCGGCTTATAATAGTATTTCCTTGTCAACATCGATATTTTCCCGTGAATGTTTCGACTTCAAATATTTATCACTTTGTAATAAAATACCACCACCCAACGCAAGACAATATCTCTGAAAATAACAGCTTTTAAACTGTAAATCTTTAGTAGAAATAGTGTTAAAAGTAAGAACCAGTTTGGTGTCTATAGTTTCTATTACCCACAGCCGGATTTAATGTTGGGCAAAGGCAACAATTTATTTGTGACCTCAGCTGGGCTTTTTAGTTTTAGGATGGTTAGAATTTTTGAATTTAATACCTATATGTATAGCTTTTAAATTCCAATTAGTTGCACCAAACTAACTTTGATATATAAAATTTGGGGATCTTAATTTTTTGTATATAAGGAGCCTTCTAAACCTGAAGTGCCCTGGACACCCAAGGTCTAAATCCAACCCTACTAGTACCTAACTACCGATAAAGTGTAGTACAAGACAGATCTGATAACAAAGACACTATGCCTCTTTATCGATTCTTCATATACTAATATGTTAAAGGAGACGTTTATGAATATTACATTTTTTTCAACACGCTGACACTTATGTGTATGTGTGTGTCTGTCTGCTAAAGTACTTTAATGTATCTAATTTATGTGGGTTTTCCATCCCTTACATCTAACCGCAAACCCTGATAAACTCATGGATTTTCAATACATATATCAAATCTGACTTGTGCAATTTAGATCTGACCAATTTAGATATTACTCTACCCTAAACACGTTACCCGATTAGGTTTTACTTTCCCCAAGGTGGCATATCTTAAAAAAATACTCAAATCCATGTTAGGGGAAATGAATTTCCATTTCAAGTGTTACAGCTTTATCTTTGAGAATATTCTGGCTCACTCTTTCCCGAACCTCACCATCTTTACGAGTAATGGTCGTTTTAGATACTAGAAAGAGCGGCCAAATTGTTTGCAAATTTAACTCCATATTTTAAAAGAAAGAGATATTAGACCACCAATCTATACACCACTCCGGACCACCAATCTATACACCACTCCAGACCTCCAATCTATACACCACTCCAGACCTCCAATCTATACACCACTCCAGAACTCGAAGCTATACACCACCCCAGACCACCAATCTATACACCACTCCAGATTTCCAGTCTATACAGCACTCCAGGCATCCAATCTATACACCACTCGTGACCTCTAATTTATACACCACTTCGGACCACCAATCTATACACCACTCCAGACCTCCAATGTACACACCACTCCAGACCACCAATCTATACACCACTCCAGACCTCCAATCTATACACCACTCCTGACATCCAATCTATACACCTCTCCAGACTTCCAGTCTATACACCACACCAGACATCCAATCTATACACCATTCCAGACCTCCAATCTATATACCACTCCAGACCAGCAATCTATACACCACTACAGACCACCAAACTATACACAACTCCAGACCACCAATCTATACACATCTCCAGACTTCAAATCTATACACCACTCCAGACCACCAATCTATACACCCCTTCTGACATCCAATCTATACACCACTCCAGACCAGCAATCTATACACCACTCCAGACCTCCAATCTATACACCACTACAGACCACCAATTTATACACCACTCCAGAGTTCCAATCTATACACCACTCCAGACCACCAATCTATACACCACTCCAGAACTCCAAGCTATAAACCACTCCAGGCCTCCAATCTATTCACCATTCCAGACCGCCTATCTATACACCACTCCAGACCACCAATCTATACACCACTCCAGGCCTTCAATCTATACACCACTCCAGACCACCAATCTATACACCACTCCAGACCACCAATCTATACACCACTCCAGCACTCCAATCTATACACCACTCCAGACCACAAATCTATACACCACTCCAGACCACCAATCTATACACCACTCCAGACCTCCAATCTATACACGACTCCAGACCACCAATCTATACACCATTCCAGACCGCCAATCTATACACCACTCCAGACTTCAAATCTATACACCACTCCAGACCGCCAACCTACACACCACTCCAGACTTACAGTCTATACACCACTCCAGACTTCAAATCTATACACCACTCCAGACCTCCAATCTATACACCACTCCAGAGCTCCAATCTATACACCAGTCCAGACCTCCAAGGTATACACCACTACAGACCTCCAATCTATACACCACTCCAGACCTCAAATCTATACACCACTCGAGACTTCCAATCTATACACCACTGCAGACCACCAATCTATACACCACTCCAAACCACTAACCTATACACCACACCAGACATCCAATCTATACACCATTCCAGACCTCCAATCTATATACCACTCCAGACCAGCAATCTATACAACACTCCAGACCACCAAACTATACACAACTCCAGACCACCAATCTATACACCACTCCAGACCTCCAATCTATACACCCCTTCCGACATCCAATCTATACACCACTCCAGACCACCAATCTATACACCACTCCAACCTCCAATCAATACACCACTACAGACCACCAATCTATACACAATTCCAGACCGCCAATCTATACACCACTCCAGACTTACAGTCTATACACCACTCCAGACTTCAAATCTATACACCACTCCAGGCCTCCAATCTATACACCACTGCAGACCACCAAGCTATAAACCACTCCAGGCCTCCAATCTATACACCACTCCCGACCTCTAATCTATTCACCATTCCAGACCGCCAATCTATACACCACTCCAGACCACCAATCTATACACCACTCCAGGCCTCCAATCTATACACCACTCCAGACCACTAATCTACACACCACTCTAGACAATCAATCTATACACCACTCCAGACCACCAATATATACACCACTCGAGACCTCCAATCTATAAACCACTCCAGAGAACCAATCTATACACCACTCCAGACCGCCAATCTATACACCACTCCAGACCTCCAATATATACACGACTCCAGACCACCAATCTATACACCACTCCAGATATCCAATCTATACACCACTCCAGACTTCCAATCTGTACACCACTCCCGACCTCTAATCTATTCACCATTCCAGACCGCCAATCTATACACCACTCCAGACCACCAATCTATACACCACTCCAGGCCTCCAATCTATACACCACTCCAGACCACCAATCTATACACCACTCCAGACCACCAATCTATACACCATTCCAGACCGCCAATCTATACACCACTCCAGACTTACAGTCTATACACCACTCCAGACTTCAAATCTATACACCACTCCAGACCGCCAATCTATACACCACTCCAGACTTACAGTCTATACACCACTCCACACCTGCAATCTATACACCACTCCAGACTTCAAATCTATACACCACTCCAGACCTCCAATCTATACACCACTCAAGAGCTCCAATCTATACACCAGTCCAGACATCCAAGGTATACACCACTACAGACCTCCAATCTATACACCACTCCAGACCTCAAATCTATACACCACTCCAGACCTCCAATCTATACACCACTCGAGACTTCCAATCTATACACCACTGCAGACCACCAATCTATACACCACTCCAAACCACTAACCTATACACCATTCCAGGCTCCAATCTATACACCACTCCAGACTTCCAATCTATACACCACACCAGACCTCCAATCTATACACCATTCCAGACCTCCAATCTATATACCACTCCAGACCAGCAATCTATACACCACTCCAGACCACCAAACTATACACAACTCCAGACCAGCAATCTATACACCACTCCAGACCTCCAATCTATACACCCCTTCCGACATCCAATCTATACACCACTCCAGACCACCAATCTATACACCACTCCAACCTCCAATCACTACACCACTACAGACCACCAATCTATACACCACTCCAGAGTTCCAATCTATAAACCACTCCAGGCCTCCAATCTATACACCACTCCAGACCACCAATCTATACACCACTCCAGATTTCCAAGCTATAAACCACTCCAGGCCTCCAATCTATACACCACTCCAGACCTCAAATCTCTTCACAATTTCAGACCGCCTATCTATACACCACTCCAGACCACCAATCTATACACCACTCCAGGCCTCCAATCTATACACCATTCCAGACCACCAATCTATACACCACTCCAGACCACCAATCTATACACCACTCCAGCCCTCCAATCTATACACCACTCCAGACACCAATCTATACACCACTCCAGACCACCAATCTATACAGCACTCCAGACCACCAATCTATACACCACTCCAGCCCTCCAATCTATACACCACTCTAGACAATCAATCTATACACCACTCCAGACCACCAATATATACACCATTCCAGACCTCCAATCTATAAACCACTCCAGAGAACCAATCTATACACCACTCCAGACCGCCAATCTATACACCACTCCAGACCTCCAATGTATACACGACTCCAGACCACCAATCTATACACCACTCCAGGTATCCAATCTATACACCACTCCAGACTTCCAATCTCTACACCACTCCCGACCTCTAATCTATTCACCATTCCAGACCGCCAATCTATACACCACTCCAGACCACCAATCTATACACCACTCCAGGCCTCCAATCTATACACGACTCCAGACCACCAATCTATACACCATTACAGACCGCCAATCTATACACCACTCCAGACTTACAGTCTATACACCACTCCAGACTTCAAATCTATACACCACTCCAGACCGCCAATCTATACACCACTCCAGACTTACAGTCTATACACCACTCCACACCTGCAATCTATACACCACTCCAGACTTCAAATCTATACACCACTCCAGACCTCCAATCTATACACCACTCAAGAGCTCCAATCTATACACCAGTCCAGATCTCCAAGGTATACACCACTACAGACCTCCAATCTATACACCACTCCAGACCTCAAATCTATACACCACTCCAGACCTCCAATCTATACACCACTCGGGACTTCCAATCTATACACCACTGCAGACCACCAATCTATACACCACTCCAAACCACTAACCTATACACCATTCCAGGCTCCAATCTATACACCACTCCAGACTTCCAATCTATACACCACACCAGACCTCCAATCTATACACCATTCCAGACCTCCAATCTATATACCACTCCAGACCAGCAATCTATACACCACTCCAGACCACCAAACTATACACAACTCCAGACCACCAATCTATACACCACTCCAGACCTCCAATCTATACACCCCTTCCGACATCCAATCTATACACCACTCCAGACCACCAATCTATACACCACTCCAACCTCCAATCAATACACCACTACAGACCACCAATCTATACACAATTCCAGACCGCCAATCTATACACCACTCCAGACTTACAGTCTATACACCACTCCAGACTTCAAATCTATACACCACTCCAGGCCTCCAATCTATACACCACTGCAGACCACCAAGCTATAAACCACTCCAGGCCTCCAATCTATACACCACTCCCGACCTCTAATCTATTCACCATTCCAGACCGCCAATCTATACACCACTCCAGACCACCAATCTATACACCACTCCAGGCCTCCAATCTATACACCACTCCAGACCACTAATCTACACACCACTCTAGACAATCAATCTATACACCACTCCAGACCACCAATATATACACCACTCGAGACCTCCAATCTATAAACCACTCCAGAGAACCAATCTATACACCACTCCAGACCGCCAATCTATACACCACTCCAGACCTCCAATATATACACGACTCCAGACCACCAATCTATACACCACTCCAGATATCCAATCTATACACCACTCCAGACTTCCAATCTGTACACCACTCCCGACCTCTAATCTATTCACCATTCCAGACCGCCAATCTATACACCACTCCAGACCACCAATCTATACACCACTCCAGGCCTCCAATCTATACACCACTCCAGACCACCAATCTATACACCACTCCAGACCACCAATCTATACACCATTCCAGACCGCCAATCTATACACCACTCCAGACTTACAGTCTATACACCACTCCAGACTTCAAATCTATACACCACTCCAGACCGCCAATCTATACACCACTCCAGACTTACAGTCTATACACCACTCCACACCTGCAATCTATACACCACTCCAGACTTCAAATCTATACACCACTCCAGACCTCCAATCTATACACCACTCAAGAGCTCCAATCTATACACCAGTCCAGACATCCAAGGTATACACCACTACAGACCTCCAATCTATACACCACTCCAGACCTCAAATCTATACACCACTCCAGACCTCCAATCTATACACCACTCGAGACTTCCAATCTATACACCACTGCAGACCACCAATCTATACACCACTCCAAACCACTAACCTATACACCATTCCAGGCTCCAATCTATACACCACTCCAGACTTCCAATCTATACACCACACCAGACCTCCAATCTATACACCATTCCAGACCTCCAATCTATATACCACTCCAGACCAGCAATCTATACACCACTCCAGACCACCAAACTATACACAACTCCAGACCAGCAATCTATACACCACTCCAGACCTCCAATCTATACACCCCTTCCGACATCCAATCTATACACCACTCCAGACCACCAATCTATACACCACTCCAACCTCCAATCACTACACCACTACAGACCACCAATCTATACACCACTCCAGAGTTCCAATCTATAAACCACTCCAGGCCTCCAATCTATACACCACTCCAGACCACCAATCTATACACCACTCCAGATTTCCAAGCTATAAACCACTCCAGGCCTCCAATCTATACACCACTCCAGACCTCAAATCTCTTCACAATTTCAGACCGCCTATCTATACACCACTCCAGACCACCAATCTATACACCACTCCAGGCCTCCAATCTATACACCATTCCAGACCACCAATCTATACACCACTCCAGACCACCAATCTATACACCACTCCAGCCCTCCAATCTATACACCACTCCAGACACCAATCTATACACCACTCCAGACCACCAATCTATACAGCACTCCAGACCACCAATCTATACACCACTCCAGCCCTCCAATCTATACACCACTCTAGACAATCAATCTATACACCACTCCAGACCACCAATATATACACCATTCCAGACCTCCAATCTATAAACCACTCCAGAGAACCAATCTATACACCACTCCAGACCGCCAATCTATACACCACTCCAGACCTCCAATGTATACACGACTCCAGACCACCAATCTATACACCACTCCAGGTATCCAATCTATACACCACTCCAGACTTCCAATCTCTACACCACTCCCGACCTCTAATCTATTCACCATTCCAGACCGCCAATCTATACACCACTCCAGACCACCAATCTATACACCACTCCAGGCCTCCAATCTATACACGACTCCAGACCACCAATCTATACACCATTACAGACCGCCAATCTATACACCACTCCAGACTTACAGTCTATACACCACTCCAGACTTCAAATCTATACACCACTCCAGACCGCCAATCTATACACCACTCCAGACTTACAGTCTATACACCACTCCACACCTGCAATCTATACACCACTCCAGACTTCAAATCTATACACCACTCCAGACCTCCAATCTATACACCACTCAAGAGCTCCAATCTATACACCAGTCCAGATCTCCAAGGTATACACCACTACAGACCTCCAATCTATACACCACTCCAGACCTCAAATCTATACACCACTCCAGACCTCCAATCTATACACCACTCGGGACTTCCAATCTATACACCACTGCAGACCACCAATCTATACACCACTCCAAACCACTAACCTATACACCATTCCAGGCTCCAATCTATACACCACTCCAGACTTCCAATCTATACACCACACCAGACCTCCAATCTATACACCATTCCAGACCTCCAATCTATATACCACTCCAGACCAGCAATCTATACACCACTCCAGACCACCAAACTATACACAACTCCAGACCACCAATCTATACACCACTCCAGACCTCCAATCTATACACCCCTTCCGACATCCAATCTATACACCACTCCAGACCACCAATCTATACACCACTCCAACCTCCAATCATTACACCACTACAGACCACCAATCTATACACCACTCCAGAGTTCCAATCTATACACCACTCCAGGCCTCCAATCTATACACCACTCCAGACCACCAATCTATACACCACTCCAGATTTCCAAGCTATAAACCACTCCAGGCCTCCAATCTATACACCACTCCAGACCTCAAATCTCTTCACAATTCCAGACCGCCTATCTATACACCACTCCAGACCACCAATCTATACACCACTCCAGGCCTCCAATCTATACACCATTCCAGACCACCAATCTATACACCACTCCAGACCACCAATCTATACACCACTCCAGCCCTCCAATCTATACACCACTCCAGACACCAATCTATACACCACTCCAGACCACCAATCTATACAGCACTCCAGACCACCAATCTATACACCACTCCAGCCCTCCAATCTATACACCACTCTAGACAATCAATCTATACACCACTCCAGACCACCAATATATACACCATTCCAGACCTCCAATCTATAAACCACCCCAGAGAACCAATCTATACACCACTCCAGACCGCCAATCTATACACCACTCCAGACCTCCAATGTATACACGACTCCAGACCACCAATCTATACACCACTCCAGGTATCCAATCTATACACCACTCCAGACTTCCAATCTCTACACCACTCCCGACCTCTAATCTATTCACCATTCCTGACCGCCAATCTATACACCACTCCAGACCACCAATCTCTACACCACTCCAGGCCTCCAATCTATACACCACTCCAGACCACCAATCTATACACCACTCCAGACCACCAATCTATACACCACTCCAGCCCTCCAATCTATACACCACTCCAGACACCAATCTATACACCACTCCAGACCACCAATCTATACAGCACTCCAGACCACCAATCTATACACCACTCCAGCCCTCCAATCTATACACCACTCCAGACCACCAATCTATACACCACTCCAGACCAGCAATCTATACACCACTCCAGACCACCAATCTATACACCACTCCAGACCACTAATCTATACACCACTCTAGACAATCAATCTATACACCACTCCAGACCACCAATATATACACCACTCCAGACCTCCAATCTATAAACCACTCAAGAGAACCAATCTATACACCACTCCAGACCTCCAATCTATACACCACTCCAGACCTCCAATGTATACACGACTCCAGACCACCAATCTATACACCACTCCAGATATCCACTCTATACACCACTCCAGACCTCCAATATCTACACCACTCCCGACCTCTAATCTATTCACCATTCCAGACCTCCAATCTATATACCACTCCAGACCAGCAATCTATACACCACTCCAGACCACCAAACTATACACAACTCCAGACCACCAATCTATACACCACTCCAGACCTCCAATCTATACACCCCTTCCGACATCCAATCTATACACCACTCCAGACCACCAATCTATACACCACTCCAACCTCCAATCATTACACCACTACAGACCACCAATCTATACACCACTCCAGAGTTCCAATCTATACACCACTCCAGGCCTCCAATCTATACACCACTCCAGACCACCAATCTATACACCACTCCAGATTTCCAAGCTATAAACCACTCCAGGCCTCCAATCTATACACCACTCCAGACCTCAAATCTCTTCACAATTCCAGACCGCCTATCTATACACCACTCCAGACCACCAATCTATAGACCACTCCAGGCCTCCAATCTATACACCATTCCAGACCACCAATCTATACACCACTCCAGACCACCAATCTATACACCACTCCAGCCCTCCAATCTATACACCACTCCAGACACCAATCTATACACCACTCCAGACCACCAATCTATACAGCACTCCAGACCACCAATCTATACACCACTCCAACCCTCCAATCTATACACCACTCTAGACAATCAATCTATACACCACTCCAGACCACCAATATATACACCATTCCAGACCTCCAATCTATAAACCACTCCAGAGAACCAATCTATACACCACTCCAGACCGCCAATCTATACACCACTCCAGACCTCCAATGTATACACGACTCCAGACCACCAATCTATACACCACTCCAGGTATCCAATCTATACACCACTCCAGACTTCCAATCTCTACACCACTCCCGACCTCTAATCTATTCACCATTCCTGACCGCCAATCTATACACCACTCCAGACCACCAATCTCTACACCACTCCAGGCCTCCAATCTATACACCACTCCAGACCACCAATCTATACACCACTCCAGACCACCAATCTATACACCACTCCAGCCCTCCAATCTATACACCACTCCAGACACCAATCTATACAGCACTCCAGACCACCAATCTATACAGCACTCCAGACCACCAATCTATACACCACTCCAGCCCTCCAATCTATACACCACTCCAGACCACCAATCTATACACCACTCCAGACCAGCAATCTATACACCACTCCAGACCACCAATCTATACACCACTCCAGACCACTAATCTATACACCACTCTAGACAATCAATCTATACACCACTCCAGACCACCAATATATACACCACTCCAGACCTCCAATCTATAAACCACTCAAGAGAACCAATCTATACACCACTCCAGACCTCCAATCTATACACCACTCCAGACCTCCAATGTATACACGACTCCAGACCACCAATCTATACACCACTCCAGATATCCACTCTATACACCACTCCAGACCTCCAATATCTACACCACTCCCGACCTCTAATCTATTCACCATTCCAGACCGCCAATCTATACACCACTCCAGACAACCAATCTATACACCACTCCAGGCCTCCAATCTATACACCACTCCAGACCACCAAACTATACACCACTCCAAACCACCAATCTATACACCACTCCAGCCCTCTAATCTATACAGAACTCCAGACCACCAATCTATACACAACTCCAGACCACCAATCTATACACCACTCCAGATCACCAATCTATACATCACTCCAGACCACCAATCTATACACCACTCCAGACCACTAATCTATACACCACTCTAGACAATCAATCTATACACCACTCCAGACCTCCAAGCTATACACCACTCCAGGCCTCCAATCTATACACCACTCCAGACTTCAAATCTATATACCACTCCAGACGTCCAATCTATACACCACTCCAGACTTACAATCTATACACCACTACAGACATCCAATCTATACACCACTCCAGATTTCTAATATATACACCACTCCAGAGTACCAATCTATACACCACTCCAAACTTCCAATCTATACACCACTCCAGACCTCCAATCTATACACCACTTCAGACCTCCAATCTATACAAGACTCCAGACAACCAATCTATACACCATTCCAGACCTCCAATCTATACACCACTCCAGACTTCCAATCTATACACCACTCCAGACCACCATTCTATACACCACTCCAAACCTCCAATCTATACACCACTCCAGACCACCAATCTATACACCACTCTAGACAATCAATCTATACACCACTCCAGACCTCCAATCTATACACCACTCCAAACCTCCAAGCTATAGACCACTCCAGACTACCAATATATACACCACTCCAGACCTCCAATCTATAAACCACTCCAGAGAACCAATCTATACACCACTCCAGACCTCCAATCTATACACCACTCCAGACCTCCAATGTATACACGACTCCAGACCACCAATCTATACACCACTCCAGATATCCAATCTATACACCACTCCAGGCCTCCAATCTCTACACCACTCCAGGCCTCTAATCTATTCACCATTCCAGACCGCTAATCTATTCACCACTCCAGACCACCAAACTATACACCACTCCAGATTTCCAAGCTATAAACCACTCCAGGCCTCCAATCTATACACCACTCCAGACCTCAAATCTCTTCACAATTTCAGACCGCCTATCTATACACCACTCCAGACCACCAATCTATACACCACTCCAGGCCTCCAATCTATACACCATTCCAGACCACCAATCTATACACCACTCCAGAGAACCAATCTATACACCACTCCAGGCCTCCAATCTATACACCACTCCAGACCACCAATCTATACACCACTCCAGACCGCCAATCTATACACCACTCCAGACCACCAATCTATACACCACTTCAGACTACCAATCTATACACCACTCCAGACCACCAATCTATACACCACTCAAGACCACCAAACTAAACACCACTGCAGCCCTCCAATCTATATGCCACTCCAGACCTCCAATCTACACACGACTCCAGACCACCAATCTATACACCATTCCAGACCGCCAATCTATACACCACTCCAGACTTACAGTCTATACACAACTCCAGACTTCAAATCTATACACCACTCCAGACTGCCAATCTATACACCACTCCAGACTTACAGTCTATACACCACTCCAGACTTCAAATCTATACACCACTCCAGACCTCCAATCTATACACCACTCCAGACCTCAAATCTATACACCACTCCAGACCTCCAATCTATACACCACTCGAGACTTCCAATCTATACACCACTCCAAACCACCAACCTATACACCATTCCAGGCTCCAATCTATACACCACACCAGACCTCCAATCTATACACCATTCCAGACCTCCAATCTATATACCACTCCAGACCAGCAATCTATACACCACTCCAGACCACCAAACTATACACAACTCCAGACCACCAATCTATACACCACTCCAGACCTCCAATCTATACACCACTCCAGATATCCAATCTATACACCACTCCAGACTTCCAATCTGTACACCACTCCCGACCTCTAATCTATTCACCATTCCAGACCGCCAATCTATACACCACTCCAGACCACCAATCTATACACCACTCCAAACCACTAACCTATACACCATTCCAGGCTCCAATCTATACACCACTCCAGACTTCCAATCTATACACCACACCAGACCTCCAATCTATACACCATTCCAGACCTCCAATCTATATACCACTCCAGACCAGCAATCTATACACCACTCCAGACCACCAAACTATACACAACTCCAGACCACCAATCAATACACCACTCCAGACCTCCAATCTATACACCCCTTCCGACATCCAATCTATACACCACTCCAGACCACCAATCTATACACCACTCCAACCTCCAATCACTACACAACTACAGACCACCAATCTATACACCACTCCAGAGTTCCAATCTATACACCACTCCAGGCCTCCAATCTATACACCACTCCAGACCACCAATCTATACACCACTCCAGATTTCCAAGCTATAAACCACTCCAGGCCTCCAATCTATACACCACTCCAGACCTCAAATCTCTTCACAATTCCAGACCGCCTATCTATACACCACTCCAGACCACCAATCTATACACCACTCCAGGCCTCCAATCTATACACCATTCCAGACCACCAATCTATACACCACTCCAGACCACCAATCTATACACCACTCCAGCCCTCCAATCTATACACCACTCCAGACACCAATCTATACACCACTCCAGACCACCAATCTATACAGCACTCCAGCCCTCCAATCTATACACCACTCTAGACAATCAATCTATACACCACTCCAGACCACCAATATATACACCATTCCAGACCTCCAATCTATAAACCACTCCAGAGAACCAATCTATACACCACTCCAGACCGCCAATCTATACACCACTCCAGACCTCCAATGTATACACGACTCCAGACCACCAATCTATACACCACTCCAGGTATCCAATCTATACACCACTCCAGACTTCCACTCTCTACACCACTCCCGACCTCTAATCTATTCACCATTCCTGACCGCCAATCTATACACCACTCCAGACCACCAATCTCTACACCACTCCAGGCCTCCAATCTATACACCACTCCAGACCACCAATCTATACACCACTCCAGACCACCAATCTATACACCACTCCAGCCCTCCAATCTATACACCACTCCAGACACCAATCTATACACCACTCCAGACCACCAATCTATACACCACTCCAGACCACCAATCTATACACCACTCCAGCCCTCCAATCTATACACCACTCCAGACCACCAATCTATACACCACTCCAGACCAGCAATCTATACACCACTCCAGACCACTAATCTATACACCACTCTAGACAATCAATCTATACACCACTCCAGACCACCAATATATACACCACTCCAGACCTCCAATCTATAAACCACTCAAGAGAACCAATCTATACACCACTCCAGACCTCCAATCTATACACCACTCCAGACCTCCAATGTATACACGACTCCAGACCACCAATCTATACACCACTCCAGATATCCACTCTATACACCACTCCAGACCTCCAATATCTACACCACTCCCGACCTCTAATCTATTCACCATTCCAGACCGCCAATCTATACACCACTCCAGACAACCAATCTATACACCACTCCAGGCCTCCAATCTATACACCACTCCAGACCACCAAACTATACACCACTCCAAACCACCAATCTATACACCACTCCAGCCCTCTAATCTATACAGAACTCCAGACCACCAATCTATACACAACTCCAGACCACCAATCTATACACCACTCCAGATCACCAATCTATACATCACTCCAGACCACCAATCTATACACCACTCCAGACCACTAATCTATACACCACTCTAGACAATCAATCTATACACCACTCCAGACCTCCAAGCTATACACCACTCCAGGCCTCCAATCTATACACCACTCCAGACTTCAAATCTATATACCACTCCAGACGTCCAATCTATACACCACTCCAGACTTACAATCTATACACCACTACAGACATCCAATCTATACACCACTCCAGATTTCTAATATATACACCACTCCAGAGTACCAATCTATACACCACTCCAAACCTCCAATCTATACACCACTCCAGACCTCCAATCTATACACCACTTCAGACCTCCAATCTATACAAGACTCCAGACAACCAATCTATACACCATTCCAGACCTCCAATCTATACACCACTCCAGACTTCCAATCTATACACCACTCCAGACCACCATTCTATACACCACTCCAGACCTCCAATCTATACACCACTCCAGACCACCAATCTATACACCACTCTAGACAATCAATCTATACACCACTCCAGACCTCCAATCTATACACCACTCCAAACCTCCAAGCTATAGACCACTCCAGACTACCAATATATACACCACTCCAGACCTCCAATCTATAAACCACTCCAGAGAACCAATCTATACACCACTCCAGACCTCCAATCTATACACCACTCCAGACCTCCAATGTATACACGACTCCAGACCACCAATCTATACACCACTCCAGATATCCAATCTATACACCACTCCAGGCCTCCAATCTCTACACCACTCCAGGCCTCTAATCTATTCACCATTCCAGACCGCTAATCTATACACCACTCCAGACCACCAAACTATACACCACTCCAGGCCTCCAATCTATACACCACTCCAGACCACCAATCTATACACCACTCCAGACCGCCAATCTATACACCACTCCAGACCACCAATCTATACACCACTTCAGACTACCAATCTATACACCACTCCAGACCACCAATCTATACACCACGCAAGACCACCAAACTAAACACCACTGCAGCCCTCCAATCTATATGCCACTCCAGACCTCCAATCTATACACGACTCCAGACCACCAATCTATACACCATTCCAGACCGCCAATCTATACACCACTCCAGACTTACAGTCTATACACTACTCCAGACTTCAAATCTATACACCACTCCAGACCTCCAATCTATACACCACTCCAGAGCTCCAATCTATACACCAGTCCAGACCTCCAAGGTATACACCACTACAGACCTCCAATCTATACACCACTCCAGACCTCAAATCTATACACCACTCCAGACCTCCAATCTATACACCACTCGAGACTTCCAATCTATACACCACTCCAAACCACCAACCTATACACCATTCCAGGCTCCAATCTATACACCACACCAGACCTCCAATCTATACACCATTCCAGACCTCCAATCTATATACCACTCCAGACCAGCAATCTATACACCACTCCAGACCACCAAACTATACACAACTCCAGACCACCAATCTATACACCACTCCAGACCTCCAATCTATACACCACTCCAGATATCCAATCTATACACCACTCCAGACTTCCAATCTGTACACCACTCCCGACCTCTAATCTATTCACCATTCCAGACCGCCAATCTATACACCACTCCAGACCACCAATCTATACACCACTCCAGGCCTCCAATCTATACACCACTCAAGACCACTAATCTATACACCACTCTAGACAATCAATCTATACACCACTCCAGACCACCAATATATACACCACTCGAGACCTCCAATCTATAAACCACTCCAGAGAACCAATCTATACACCACACCAGACCGCCAATCTATACACCACTCCAGACCTCCAATATATACACGACTCCAGACCACCAATCTATATACCACTCCAGATATCCAATCTATACACCACTCCAGACTTCCAATCTGTACACCACTCCCGACCTCTAATCTATTCACCATTCCAGACCGCCAATCTATACACCACTCCAGACCACCAATCTATACACCACTCCAGGCCTCCAATCTATACACCACTCCAGACCACCAATCTATACACCACTCCAGACCACCAATCTATACACCATTCCAGACCGCCAATCTATACACCACTCCAGACTTACAGTCTATACACCACTCCAGACTTCAAATCTATACACCATTCCAGACCGCCAATCTATACACCACTCCAGACTTACAGTCTATACACCACTCCACACCTGCAATCTATACACCACTCCAGACTTCAAATCTATACACCACTCCAGACCTCCAATCTATACACCACTCAAGAGCTCCAATCTATACACCAGTCCAGACCTCCAAGGTATACACCACTACAGACCTCCAATCTATACACCACTCCAGACCTCAAATCTATACACCACTCCAGACCTCCAATCTATACACCACTCGAGACTTCCAATCTATACACCACTGCAGACCACCAATCTATACACCACTCCAAACCACTAACCTATACACCATTCCAGGCTCCAATCTATACACCACTCCAGACTTCCAATCTATACACCACACCAGACCTCCAATCTATACACCCCTCCAGACCTCCAATCTATATACCACTCCAGACCAGCAATCTATACACCACTCCAGACCACCAAACTATACACAACTCCAGACCAGCAATCTATACACCACTCCAGACCTCCAATCTATACACCCCTTCCGACATCCAATCTATACACCACTCCAGACCACCAATCTATGCACCACTCCAACCTCCAATCACTACACCACTACAGACCACCAATCTATACACCACTCCAGACCACCAATCTATACACCACTCCAGCCCTCCAATCTATACACCACTCTAGACAATCAATCTATACACCACTCCAGACCGCCAATCTATACACCACTCCAGACCTCCAATGTATACACGACTCCAGACCACCAATCTATACACCACTCCAGGTATCCAATCTATACACCACTCCAGACTTCCAATCTCTACACCACTCCCGACCTCTAATCTATACACCATTCCAGACCGCCAATCTATACACCACTCCAGACCACCAATCTATACACCACTCCAGGCCTCCAATCTATACACGACTCCAGACCACCAATCTATACACCACTCCAGCCCTCCAATCTATACAGCACTCTAGACAATCAATCTATACACCACTCCAGACCACCAATATATACACCATTCCAGACCTCCAATCTATAAACCACTCCAGAGAACCAATCTATACACCACTCCAGACCGCCAATCTATACACCACTCCAGACCTCCAATGTATACACGACTCCAGACCACCAATCTATACACCACTCCAGGTATCCAATCTATACACCACTCCAGACTTCCAATCTCTACACCACACCCGACCTCTAATCTATTCACCATTCCAGACCGCCAATCTATACACCACTCCAGACCACCAATCTATACACCACTCCAGGCCTCCAATCTATACACCACTCCAGACCACCAATCTATACACCATTCCAGACCGCCAATCTATACACCACTCCAGACTTACAGTCTATACACCACTCCACACCTGCAATCTATACACCACTCCAGACTTCAAATCTATACACCACTCCAGACCTCCAATCTATACACCAGTCCAGACCTCCAAGGTATACACCACTACAGACCTCCAATCTATACACCACTCCAGACCTCAAATCTATACACCACTCCAGACCTCCGATCTATACACCACTCGGGACTTCCAATCTATACACCACTGCAGACCACCAATCTATACACCACTCCAAACCACTAACCTATACACCATTCCAGGCTCCAATCTATACACCACTCCAGACTTCCAATCTATACACCACACCAGACCTCCAATCTATACACCATTCCAGACCTCCAATCTATATACCACTCCAGACCAGCAATCTATACACCACTCCAGACCACCAAACTATACACAACTCCAGACCACCAATCTATACACCACTCCAGACCTCCAATCTAAACACCCCTTCCGACATCCAATCTATACACCACTCCAGACCACCAATCTATACACCACTCCAACCTCCAATCACTACACCACTACAGACCACCAATCTATACACCACTCCAGAGTTCCAATCTATACACCACTCCAGGCCTCCAATCTATACACCACTCCAGACCACCAATCTATACACCACTCCAGATTTCCAAGCTATAAACCACTCCAGGCCTCCAATCTATACACCACTCCAGACCTCAAATCTCTTCACAATTCCAGACCGCCTATCTATACACCACTCCAGACCACCAATCTATACACCACTCCAGGCCTCCAATCTATACACCACTCCAGACCTCCAATCTATACACCACTCCAAACCTCCAAGCTATAGACCACTCCAGACTACCAATATATACACCACTCCAGACCTCCAATCTATAAACCACTCCAGAGAACCAATCTATACACCACTCCAGACCTCCAATCTATACACCACTCCAGACCTCCAATGTATACACCACTCTAGACAATCAATCTATACACCACTCCAGACCACCAATATATACACCATTCCAGACCTCCAATCTATAAACCACTCCAGAGAACCAATCTATACACCACTCCAGACCGCCAATCTATACACCACTCCAGACCTCCAATGTATACACGACTCCAGACCACCAATCTATACACCACTCCAGGTATCCAATCTATACACCACTCCAGACTTCCAATCTCTACACCACTCCCGACCTCTAATCTATTCACCATTCCTGACCGCCAATCTATACACCACTCCAGACCACCAATCTCTACACCACTCCAGGCCTCCAATGTATACACGACTCCAGACCACCAATCTATACACCACTCCAGATATCCACTCTATACACCACTCCAGACCTCCAATATCTACACCACTCCCGACCTCTAATCTATTCACCATTCCAGACCGCCAATCTATACACCACTCCAGACAACCAATCTATACACCACTCCAGGCCTCCAATCTATACACCACTCCAGACCTCCAATGTATACACGACTCCAGACCACCAATCTATACACCACTCCAGATATCCACTCTATACACCACTCCAGACCTCCAATATCTACACCACTCCCGACCTCTAATCTATTCACCATTCCAGACCGCCAATCTATACACCACTCCAGATAACCAATCTATACACCACTCCAGGCCTCCAATCTATACACCACTCCAGACCACCAAACTATACACCACTCCAAACCACCAATCTATACACCACTCCAGCCCTCTAATCTATACAGAACTCCAGACCACCAATCTATACACAACTCCAGACCACCAATCTATACACCACTCCAGATCACCAATCTATACATCACTCCAGACCACCAATCTATACACCACTCCAGACCACTAATCTATACACCACTCTAGACAATCAATCTATACACCACTCCAGACCTCCAAGCTATACACCACTCCAGGCCTCCAATCTATACACCACTCCAGACTTCAAATCTATATACCACTCCAGACGTCCAATCTATACACCACTCCAGACTTACAATCTATACACCACTACAGACATCCAATCTATACACCACTCCAGATTTCTAATATATACACCACTCCAGAGTACCAATCTATACACCACTCCAAACTTCCAATCTATACACCACTCCAGACCTCCAATCTATACACCACTTCAGACCTCCAATCTATACAAGACTCCAGACAACCAATCTATACACCATTCCAGACCTCCAATCTATACACCACTCCAGAATTCCAATCTATACACCACTCCAGACCACCAATCTATACACCACTCTAGACAATCAATCTATACACCACTCCAGACCTCCAATCTATACACCAATCCAAACCTCCAAGCTATAGACCACTCCAGACTACCAATATATACACCACTCCAGACCTCCAATCTATAAACCACTCCAGAGAACCAATCTATACACCACTCCAGACCTCCAATCTATACACCACTCCAGACCTCCAATGTATACACGACTCCAGACCACCAATCTATACACCACTCCAGATATCCAATCTATACACCACTCCAGGCCTCCAATCTCTACACCACTCCAGGCCTCTAATCTATTCACCATTCCAGACCGCTAATCTATACACCACTCCAGACCACCAAACTATACACCACTCCAGGCCTCCAATCTATACACCACTCCAGACCACCAATCTATACACCACTCCAGACCGCCAATCTATACACCACTCCAGACCACCAATCTATACACCACTTCAGACTACCAATCTATACACCACTCCAGACCACCAATCTATGCACCACTCAAGACCACCAAACTAAACACCACTGCAGCCCTCCAATCTATATGCCACTCCAGACCTCCAATCTATACACGACTCCAGACCACCAATCTATACACCATTCCAGACCGCCAATCTATACACCACTCCAGACTTACAGTCTATACACCACTCCAGACTTCAAATCTATACACCACTCCAGACCTCCAATCTATACACCACTCCAGAGCTCCAATCTATACACCAGTCCAGACCTCCAAGGTATACACCACTACAGACCTCCAATCTATACACCACTCCAGACCTCAAATCTATACACCACTCCAGACCTCCAATCTATACACCACTCGAGACTTCCAATCTATACACCACTCCAAACCACTAACCTATACACCATTCCAGGCTCCAATCTATACACCACACCAGACCTCCAATCTATACACCATTCCAGACCTCCAATCTATATACCACTCCAGACCAGCAATCTATACACCACTCCAGACCACCAAACTATACACAACTCCAGACCACCAATCTATACACCACTCCAGATATCCAATCTATACACCACTCCAGACTTCCAATCTGTACACCACTCCCGACCTCTAATCTATTCACCATTCCAGACCGCCAATCTATACACCACTCCAGACCACCAATCTATACACCACTCCAGGCCTCCAATCTATACACCACTCCAGACCACTAATCTATACACCACTCTAGACAATCAATCTATACACCACTCCAGACCACCAATATATACACCACTCGAGACCTCCAATCTATAAACCACTCCAGAGAACCAATCTATACACCACTCCAGACCGCCAATCTATACACCACTCCAGACCTCCAATATATACACGACTCCAGACCACCAATCTATACACCACTCCAGATATCCAATCTATACACCACTCCAGACTTCCAATCTGTACACCACTCCCGACCTCTAATCTATTCACCATTCCAGACCGCCAATCTATACACCACTCCAGACCACCAATCTATACACCACTCCAGGCCTCCAATCTATACACCACTCCAGACCACCAATCTATACACCACTCCAGACCACAAATCTATACATCACTCCAGCCCTCCAATCTATACACCACTCCAGACACCAATCTATACACCACTCCAGGCCACCAATCTATACAGCACTCCAGACCACCAATCTATACTCCACTCTAGCCCTCCAATCTATACACCACTCCAGACCACCAATCTATACACCACTCCAGACCAGCAATCTATACACCACTCCAGACCACCAATCTATACACCACTCCAGACCACTAATCTATACACCACTCTAGACAATCAATCTATACACCACTCCAGACCACCAATATATACACCACTCCAGACCACCAATCTATACACCACTTCAGACCACCAATCTATACACCACTCCAGACCACCAATCTATACACCACTCCAGATCACCAATCTATACACCACTCCAGACCACCAATCTATACACCACTCCAGACCACTAATCTATACACCACTCTAGACAATCAATCTATACACCACTCCAGACCTCCAATCTATACACCACTCCAGGCCTCCAATCTATACACCACTCCAGACTTCAAATCTATATACCACTCCAGACATCCAATCTATACACCACTCCAGGCCTCCAATCTATACACCACTCCAGACTTCAAATCTATATACCACTCCAGACGTCCAATCTATACACCACTCCAGACTTACAATCTATACACCACTACAGACATCCAATCTATACACCACTCCAGATTTCTAATATATACACCACTCCAGAGTACCAATCTATACACCACTCCAAACTTCCAATCTATACACCACTCCAGACCTCCAATCTATACACCACTCCAGACTTCCAATCTATACACCACTCCAGACCACCATTATATACACTACTCCAGACCTCCAATCTATACACCACTCCAGACCACCAATCTATACACCACTCTAGACAATCAATCTATACACCACTCCAGACCTCCAATCTATACACCACTCCAAACCTCCAAGCTATAGACCACTCCAGACCACCAATATATACACCACTCCAGACCTCCAATCTATAAACCACTCCAGAGAACCAATCTATACACCACTCCAGACCTCCAATCTATACACCACTCCAGACCTCCAATGTATACACGACTCCAGACCACCAATCTATACACCACTCCAGATATCCAATCTATACACCACTCCAGGCCTCCAATCTCTACACCACTCCAGGCCTCTAATCTATTCACCATTCCAGACCGCTAATCTATACACCACTCCAGACCACCAAACTATACACCACTCCAGGCCTCCAATCTATACACCACTCCAGACCACCAATCTACACACCACTCCAGACCGCCAATCTATACACCACTCCAGACCACCAATCTATACACCACTTCAGACCACCAATCTATACACCACTCCAGACCACCAATCTATACACCACTCAAGACCACCAAACTAAACACCACTGCAGCCCTCCAATCTATATGCCACTCCAGACCTCCAGTCTATACACGACTCCAGACCACCAATCTATACACCATTCCAGACCGCCAATCTATACAAGACTCCAGACAACCAATCTATACACCATTCCAGACCTCCAATCTATACACCACTCCAGACTTCCAATCTATACACCACTCCAGACCACCATTATATACACCACTCCAGACCTCCAATCTATACACCACTCCAGACCACCAATCTATACACCACTCTAGACAATCAATCTATACACCACTCCAGACCTCCAATCTATACACCACTCCAAACCTCCAAGCTATAGACCACTCCAGACCACCAATATATACACCACTCCAGACCTCCAATCTATAAACCACTCCAGAGAACCAATCTATACACCACTCCAGACCTCCAATCTATACACCACTCCAGACCTCCAATGTATACACGACTCCAGACCACCAATCTATACACCACTCCAGATATCCAATCTATACACCACTCCAGGCCTCCAATCTCTACACCACTCCAGGCCTCTAATCTATTCACCATTCCAGACCGCTAATCTATACACCACTCCAGACCACCAAACTATACACCACTCCAGGCCTCCAATCTATACACCACTCCAGACCACCAATCTACACACCACTCCAGACCGCCAATCTATACACCACTCCAGACCACCAATCTATACACCACTTCAGACCACCAATCTATACACCACTCCAGACCACCAATCTATACACCACTCAAGACCACCAAACTAAACACCACTGCAGCCCTCCAATCTATATGCCACTCCAGACCTCCAGTCTATACACGACTCCAGACCACCAATCTATACACCATTCCAGACCGCCAATCTATACACCACTCCAGACTTACAGTCTATACACCACTCCAGACTTCAAATCTATACACGACTCCAGACTGCCAATCTATACACCACTCCAGACTTACAGTCTATACACCACTCCAGACTTCAAATCTATACACCACTCCAGACCTCCAATCTATACACCACTCCAGAGCTCCAATCTATACACCAGTCCAGACCACCAAGGTATACACCACTACAGACCTCCAATCTATACACCACTCCAGACCTCAAATCTATACACCACTCCAGACCTCCAATCTATACACCACTCGAGACTTTCAATCTATACACCACTCCAAACCACCAACCTATACACCATTCCAGGCTCCAATCTATACACCACACCAGACCTCCAATCTATACACCATTCCAGACCTCCAATCTATATACCACTCCAGACCAGCAATCTATACACCACACCAGACCTCCAATCTATACACCACTCGAGACCTCCAAGATATAAACCACTTCAGGCCTCCAATCTATACACCACACCAGACCTCAAATCTATTCACAATTCCAGACCGCCTATCTATACACCACTCCAGACCACCAATCTATACGCCACTCCAGGCCTCCAATCTATACACCACTCCAGATCACCAATCTGTACACCACTCCAGACCACCAATCTATACACCACTACAGGCCTCCAATCTATACACCACTCCAGACCACCAATCTATACACCACTCCAGACCACCAATCTATACACCACTCCAGACCTCCAATCTATACACCACTCCAGACCGCCAATCTATACACCACTCCAGACCACTAATCTATACACCACTCTAGACAATCAATCTATACACCACTCCAGACCTCCAATCTATACACCACTCCAGGCCTCCAATCTATACACCACTCCAGATTTCAAAACTATACACCACTCCAGACGTCCAATCTATACACCACTCCAGACTTCCAATCTATACACCACTCCAGACTTCCAATATATACATCACTCCAGAGCACCAATCTATACACCACTCCAAACTTCCAATCTATACACCACTCCAGACCTCCAAGCTATAAACCACAAAAGAGCACCAATCTATACACCACTCCAGACCTCCAATCTATACACCACGCCAGACCTCCAAGCTATAAACCACTCCAGACCACCAATATATACACCACTCCAGACCTCCAATCTATAAACCACTCCAGAGAACCAATCTATACACCACTCCAGACCTCCAATCTATAGACCACTCCAGACCTCCAATGTATACACAACTCCAGACCACCAATCTATACACCACTCCAGATATCCAATCTATACACCACTCCAGGCCTCCAATCTCTACACCACTCCAGACCTCTAATCTATTCACCATTCCAGACCGCTAATCTATACACCACTCCAGACCACCAGTCTATACACCACTCCAGGCCTCCAATCTATACACCACTCCAGACCACCAATCTATACACCACTCCAGACCACCAATCTGTACACCAATCCAGCCCTCCAATCTATACACCACTCCAGACCACCAATCTATACACCACTCCAGACCACCAATCTATACACCACTTCAGACCACCAATCTATATACCACTCCAGACTACCAATCTATACACGACTCCAGACCACCAATCTATACACCACTCCAGACCTCCAATGTATACACGACTCCAGACCACCAATCTATACACCACTCCAGATATCCAATCTATACACCACTCCAGACCTCCAATCTCTACACCACTCCAGACCTCTTATCTATTCACCATTCCAGACCGCCAATCTATACACCACTCCAGACTTTCAGTCTATACACCACTCCAGACTTCCAATCTATACACCACTCCAGACTTCCAATCTATACACCACTCCAGATTTCCAATATATACACCACTCCAGAGCACCAATCTATACACCACTTCCAACTTCCAATCTATACACCACTCCAGACCTCCAATCTTTACACCACTCCAAACTTCCAATCTATACACCAATCCAGACCTCGAATCTATACACCACTTCAGAGCTCCAATCTATACACCACACCAGACCTCCAATCTATACACCTCTCCAGAGCACAAATCTATACACCACTCCAGACCTCCAATCTATACAAGACTCCAGACAACCAATCTATACACCACTCCACACCTTCAATCTATACACCACTCCAGACCACCAATCTATAAACCACTCCAGATATCCAATCTATGCACCACCTCAGACTTCCAATCTATACACCACTCCAGATTTCCAATATATACACCACTCCAGAGCACCAATCTATACACCACTTCCAACTTCCAATCTATACACCACTCCAGGCCTCCAATCTATACACCACTCCAGACCTCAAATCTCTTCACAATTCCAGACCGCCTATCTATACACCACTCCAGACCACCAATCTATACACCACTCCAGGCCTCCAATCTATACACCACTCCAGACCTCCAATCTATACACCACTCCAAACCTCCAAGCTATAGACCACTCCAGACTACCAATATATAAACCACTCCAGACCTCCAATCTATAAACCACTCCAGAGAACCAATCTATACACCACTCCAGACCTCCAATCTATACACCACTCCAGACCTCCAATGTATACACCACTCTAGACAATCAATCTATACACCACTCCAGACCACCAATATATACACCATTCCAGACCTCCAATCTATAAACCACTCCAGAGAACCAATCTATACACCACTCCAGACCGCCAATCTATACACCACTCCAGACCTCCAATGTATACACGACTCCAGACCACCAATCTATACACCACTCCAGGTATCCAATCTATACACCACTCCAGACTTCCAATCTCTACACCACTCCCGACCTCTAATCTATTCACCATTCCTGACCGCCAATCTATACACCACTCCAGACCACCAATCTCTACACCACTCCAGGCCTCCAATGTATACACGACTCCAGACCACCAATCTATACACCACTCCAGATATCCACTCTATACACCACTCCAGACCTCCAATATCTACACCACTCCCGACCTCTAATCTATTCACCATTCCAGACCGCCAATCTATACACCACTCCAGACAACCAATCTATACACCACTCCAGGCCTCCAATCTATACACCACTCCAGACCTCCAATGTATACACGACTCCAGACCACCAATCTATACACCACTCCAGATATCCACTCTATACACCACTCCAGACCTCCAATATCTACACCACTCCCGACCTCTAATCTATTCACCATTCCAGACCGCCAATCTATACACCACTCCAGACAACCAATCTATACACCACTCCAGGCCTCCAATCTATACACCACTCCAGACCACCAAACTATACACCACTCCAAACCACCAATCTATACACCACTCCAGCCCTCTAATCTATACAGAACTCCAGACCACCAATCTATACACAACTCCAGACCACCAATCTATACACCACTCCAGATCACGAATCTATACATCACTCCAGACCACCAATCTATACACCACTCCAGACCACTAATCTATACACCACTCTAGACAATCAATCTATACACTACTCCAGACCTCCAAGCTATACACCACTCCAGGCCTCCAATCTATACACCACTCCAGACTTCAAATCTATATACCACTCCAGACGTCCAATCTATACACCACTCCAGACTTACAATCTATACACCACTACAGACATCCAATCTATACACCACTCCAGATTTCTAATATATACACCACTCCAGAGTACCAATCTATACACCACTCCAAACTTCCAATCTATACACCACTCCAGACCTCCAATCTATACACCACTTCAGACCTCCAATCTATACAAGACTCCAGACAACCAATCTATACACCATTCCAGACCTCCAATCTATACACCACTCCAGACTTCCAATCTATACACCACTCCAGACCACCAATCTATACACCACTCTAGACAATCAATCTATACACCACTCCAGACCTCCAATCTATACACCACTCCAAACCTCCAAGCTATAGACCACTCCAGACTACCAATATATACACCACTCCAGACCTCCAATCTATAAACCACTCCAGAGAACCAATCTATACACCACTCCAGACCTCCAATCTATACACCACTCCAGACCTCCAATGTATACACGACTCCAGACCACCAATCTATACACCACTCCAGATATCCAATCTATACACCACTCCAGGCCTCCAATCTCTACACCACTCCAGGCCTCTAATCTATTCACCATTCCAGACCGCTAATCTATACACCACTCCAGACCACCAAACTATACACCACTCCAGGCCTCCAATCTATACACCACTCCAGACCACCAATCTATACACCACTCCAGACCGCCAATCTATACACCACTCCAGACCACCAATCTATACACCACTTCAGACTACCAATCTATACACCACTCCAGACCACCAATCTATGCACCACTCAAGACCACCAAACTAAACACCACTGCAGCCCTCCAATCTATATGCCACTCCAGACCTCCAATCTATACACGACTCCAGACCACCAATCTATACACCATTCCAGACCGCCAATCTATACACCACTCCAGACTTACAGTCTATACACAACTCCAGACTTCAAATCTATACACCACTCCAGACTGCCAATCTATACACCACTCCAGACTTACAGTCTATACACCACTCCAGACTTCAAATCTATACACCACTCCAGACCTCCAATCTATACACCACTCCAGAGCTCCAATCTATACACCAGTCCAGACCTCCAAGGTATACACCACTACAGACCTCCAATCTATACACCACTCCAGACCTCAAATCTATACACCACTCCAGACCTCCAATCTATACACCACTCGAGACTTCCAATCTATACACCACTCCAAACCACCAACCTATACACCATTCCAGGCTCCAATCTATACACCACTCCAGACCAGCAATCTATACACCACTCCAGACCACCAAACTATACACAACTCCAGACCACCAATCTATACACCACTCCAGATATCCAATCTATACACCACTCCAGACTTCCAATCTGTACACCACTCCCGACCTCTAATCTATTCACCATTCCAGACCGCCAATCTATACACCACTCCAGACCACCAATCTATACACCACTCCAGGCCTCCAATCTATACACCACTCCAGACCACTAATCTATACACCACTCTAGACAATCAATCTATACACCACTCCAGACCACCAATATATACACCACTCGAGACCTCCAATCTATAAACCACTCCAGAGAACCAATCTATACACCACTCCAGACCGCCAATCTATACACCACTCCAGACCTCCAATATATACACGACTCCAGACCACCAATCTATACACCACTCCAGATATCCAATCTATACACCACTCCAGACTTCCAATCTGTACACCACTCCCGACCTCTAATCTATTCACCATTCCAGACCGCCAATCTATACACCACTCCAGACCACCAATCTATACACCACTCCAGGCCTCCAATCTATACACCACTCCAGACCACCAATCTATACACCACTCCAGACCACAAATCTATACATCACTCCAGCCCTCCAATCTATACACCACTCCAGACACCAATCTATACACCACTCCAGGCCACCAATCTATACAGCACTCCAGACCACCAATCTATACTCCACTCTAGCCCTCCAATCTATACACCACTCCAGACCAGCAATCTATACACCACTCCAGACCACCAATCTATACACCACTCCAGACCACTAATCTATACACCACTCTAGACAATCAATCTATACACCACTCCAGACCACCAATATATACACCACTCCAGACCACCAATCTATACACCACTTCAGACCACCAATCTATACACCACTCCAGACCACCAATCTATACACCACTCCAGATCACCAATCTATACACCACTCCAGACCACCAATCTATACACCACTCCAGACCACTAATCTATACACCACTCTAGACAATCAATCTATACACCACTCCAGACCTCCAATCTATACACCACTCCAGGCCTCCAATCTATACACCACTCCAGACTTCAAATCTATATACCACTCCAGACATCCAATCTATACACCACTCCAGGCCTCCAATCTATACACCACTCCAGACTTCAAATCTATATACCACTCCAGACGTCCAATCTATACACCACTCCAGACTTACAATCTATACACCACTACAGACATCCAATCTATACACCACTCCAGATTTCTAATATATACACCACTCCAGAGTACCAATCTATACACCACTCCAAACTTCCAATCTATACACCACTCCAGACCTCCAATCTATACACCACTCCAGACTTCCAATCTATACACCACTCCAGACCACCATTATATACACCACTCCAGACCTCCAATCTATACACCACTCTAGACCACCAATCTATACACCACTCTAGACAATCAATCTATACACCACTCCAGACCTCCAATCTATACACCACTCCAAACCTCCAAGCTATAGACCACTCCAGACCACCAATATATACACCACTCCAGACCTCCAATCTATAAACCACTCCAGAGAACCAATCTATACACCACTCCAGACCTCCAATCTATACACCACTCCAGACCTCCAATGTATACACGACTCCAGACCACCAATCTATACACCACTCCAGATATCCAATCTATACACCACTCCAGGCCTCCAATCTCTACACCACTCCAGGCCTCTAATCTATTCACCATTCCAGACCGCTAATCTATACACCACTCCAGACCACCAAACTATACACCACTCCAGGCCTCCAATCTATACACCACTCCAGACCACCAATCTACACACCACTCCAGACCGCCAATCTATACACCACTCCAGACCACCAATCTATACACCACTTCAGACCACCAATCTATACACCACTCCAGACCACCAATCTATACACCACTCAAGACCACCAAACTAAACACCACTGCAGCCCTCCAATCTATATGCCACTCCAGACCTCCAGTCTATACACGACTCCAGACCACCAATCTATACACCATTCCAGACCGCCAATCTATACAAGACTCCAGACAACCAATCTATACACCATTCCAGACCTCCAATCTATACACCACTCCAGACTTCCAATCTATACACCACTCCAGACCACCATTATATACACCACTCCAGACCTCCAATCTATACACCACTGCAGACCACCAATCTATACACCACTCTAGACAATCAATCTATACACCACTCCAGACCTCCAATCTATACACCACTCCAAACCTCCAAGCTATAGACCACTCCAGACCACCAATATATACACCACTCCAGACCTCCAATCTATAAACCACTCCAGAGAACCAATCTATACACCACACCAGACCTCCAATCTATACACCACTCCAGACCTCCAATGTATACACGACTCCAGACCACCAATCTATACACCACTCCAGATATCCAATCTATACACCACTCCAGGCCTCCAATCTCTACACCACTCCAGGCCTCTAATCTATTCACCATTCCAGACCGCTAATCTATACACCACTCCAGACCACCAAACTATACACCACTCCAGGCCTCCAATCTATACACCACTCCAGACCACCAATCTACACACCACTCCAGACCGCCAAACTATACACCACTCCAGACCACCAATCTATACACCACTTCAGACCACCAATCTATACACCACTCCAGACCACCAATCTATACACCACTCAAGACCACCAAACTAAACACCACTGCAGCCCTCCAATCTATATGCCACTCCAGACCTCCAGTCTATACACGACTCCAGACCACCAATCTATACACCATTCCAGACCGCCAATCTATACACCACTCCAGACTTACAGTCTATACACCACTCCAGACTTCAAATCTATACACCACTCCAGACTGCCAATCTATACACCACTCCAGACTTACAGTCTATACACCACTCCAGACTTCAAATCTATACACCACTCCAGACCTCCAATCTATACACCACTCCAGAGCTCCAATCTATACACCAGTCCAGACCACCAAGGTATACACCACTTCAGACCTCCAATCTATACACCACTCCAGACCTCAAATCTATACACCACTCCAGACCTCCAATCTATACACCACTCGAGACTTTCAATCTATACACCACTCCAAACCACCAACCTATACACCATTCCAGGCTCCAATCTATACACCACACCAGACCTCCAATCTATACACCATTCCAGACCTCCAATCTATATACCACTCCAGACCAGCAATCTATACACCACACCAGACCTCCAATCTATACACCACTCGAGACCTCCAAGATATAAACCACTTCAGGCCTCCAATCTATACACCACACCAGACCTCAAATCTATTCACAATTCCAGACCGCCTATCTATACACCACTCCAGACCACCAATCTATACGCCACTCCAGGCCTCCAATCTATACACCACTCCAGATCACCAATCTGTACACCACTCCAGACCACCAATCTATACACCACTACAGGCCTCCAATCTATACACCACTCCAGACCACCAATCTATACACCACTCCAGACCACCAATCTATACACCACTCCAGACCTCCAATCTATACACCACTCCAGACCGCCAATCTATGCACCACTCCAGACCACTAATCTATACACCACTCTAGACAATCAATCTATACACCACTCCAGACCTCCAATCTATACACCACTCCAGGCCTCCAATCTATACACCACTCCAGATTTCAAAACTATACACCACTCCAGACGTCCAATCTATACACCACTCCAGACTTCCAATCTATACACCACTCCAGACTTCCAATATATACATCACTCCAGAGCACCAATCTATACACCACTCCAAACTTCCAATCTATACACCACTCCAGACCTCCAAGCTATAAACCACAAAAGAGCACCAATCTATACACCACTCCAGACCTCCAATCTATACACCACGCCAGACCTCCAAGCTATAAACCACTCCAGACCACCAATATATACACCACTCCAGACCTCCAATCTATAAACCACTCCAGAGAACCAATCTATACACCACTCCAGACCTCCAATCTATAGACCACTCCAGACCTCCAATGTATACACAACTCCAGATATCCAATCTATACACCACTCCAGACTTACAATCTATACACCACTACAGACATCCAATCTATACACCACTCCAGATTTCTAATATATACACCACTCCAGAGTACCAATCTATACACCACTCCAAACTTCCAATCTATACACCACTCCAGACCTCCAATCTATACACCACTTCAGACCTCCAATCTATACAAGACTCCAGACAACCAATCTATACACCATTCCAGACCTCCAATCTATACACCACTCCAGACTTCCAATCTATACACCACTCCAGACCACCAATCTATACACCACTCTAGACAATCAATCTATACACCACTCCAGACCTCCAATCTATACACCACTCCAAACCTCCAAGCTATAGACCACTCCAGACTACCAATATATACACCACTCCAGACCTCCAATCTATAAACCACTCCAGAGAACCAATCTATACACCACTCCAGACCTCCAATCTATACACCACTCCAGACCTCCAATGTATACACGACTCCAGACCACCAATCTATACACCACTCCAGATATCCAATCTATACACCACTCCAGGCCTCCAATCTCTACACCACTCCAGGCCTCTAATCTATTCACCATTCCAGACCGCTAATCTATACACCACTCCAGACCACCAAACTATACACCACTCCAGGCCTCCAATCTATACACCACTCCAGACCACCAATCTATACACCACTCCAGACCGCCAATCTATACACCACTCCAGACCACCAATCTATACACCACTTCAGACTACCAATCTATACACCACTCCAGACCACCAATCTATGCACCACTCAAGACCACCAAACTAAACACCACTGCAGCCCTCCAATCTATATGCCACTCCAGACCTCCAATCTATACACGACTCCAGACCACCAATCTATACACCATTCCAGACCGCCAATCTATACACCACTCCAGACTTACAGTCTATACACAACTCCAGACTTCAAATCTATACACCACTCCAGACTGCCAATCTATACACCACTCCAGACTTACAGTCTATACACCACTCCAGACTTCAAATCTATACACCACTCCAGACCTCCAATCTATACACCACTCCAGAGCTCCAATCTATACACCAGTCCAGACCTCCAAGGTATACACCACTACAGACCTCCAATCTATACACCACTCCAGACCTCAAATCTATACACCACTCCAGACCTCCAATCTATACACCACTCGAGACTTCCAATCTATACACCACTCCAAACCACCAACCTATACACCATTCCAGGCTCCAATCTATACACCACACCAGACCTCCAATCTATACACCATTCCAGACCTCCAATCTATATACCACTCCAGACCAGCAATCTATACACCACTCCAGACCACCAAACTATACACAACTCCAGACCACCAATCTATACACCACTCCAGATATCCAATCTATACACCACTCCAGACTTCCAATCTGTACACCACTCCCGACCTCTAATCTATTCACCATTCCAGACCGCCAATCTATACACCACTCCAGACCACCAATCTATACACCACTCCAGGCCTCCAATCTATACACCACTCCAGACCACTAATCTATACACCACTCTAGACAATCAATCTATACACCACTCCAGACCACCAATATATACACCACTCGAGACCTCCAATCTATAAACCACTCCAGAGAACCAATCTATACACCACTCCAGACCGCCAATCTATACACCACTCCAGACCTCCAATATATACACGACTCCAGACCACCAATCTATACACCACTCCAGATATCCAATCTATACACCACTCCAGACTTCCAATCTGTACACCACTCCCGACCTCTAATCTATTCACCATTCCAGACCGCCAATCTATACACCACTCCAGACCACCAATCTATACACCACTCCAGGCCTCCAATCTATACACCACTCCAGACCACCAATCTATACACCACTCCAGACCACAAATCTATACATCACTCCAGCCCTCCAATCTATACACCACTCCAGACACCAATCTATACACCACTCCAGGCCACCAATCTATACAGCACTCCAGACCACCAATCTATACTCCACTCTAGCCCTCCAATCTATACACCACTCCAGACCAGCAATCTATACACCACTCCAGACCACCAATCTATACACCACTCCAGACCACTAATCTATACACCACTCTAGACAATCAATCTATACACCACTCCAGACCACCAATATATACACCACTCCAGACCACCAATCTATACACCACTTCAGACCACCAATCTATACACCACTCCAGACCACCAATCTATACACCACTCCAGATCACCAATCTATACACCACTCCAGACCACCAATCTATACACCACTCCAGACCACTAATCTATACACCACTCTAGACAATCAATCTATACACCACTCCAGACCTCCAATCTATACACCACTCCAGGCCTCCAATCTATACACCACTCCAGACTTCAAATCTATATACCACTCCAGACATCCAATCTATACACCACTCCAGGCCTCCAATCTATACACCACTCCAGACTTCAAATCTATATACCACTCCAGACGTCCAATCTATACACCACTCCAGACTTACAATCTATACACCACTACAGACATCCAATCTATACACCACTCCAGATTTCTAATATATACACCACTCCAGAGTACCAATCTATACACCACTCCAAACTTCCAATCTATACACCACTCCAGACCTCCAATCTATACACCACTCCAGACTTCCAATCTATACACCACTCCAGACCACCATTATATACACCACTCCAGACCTCCAATCTATACACCACTCTAGACCACCAATCTATACACCACTCTAGACAATCAATCTATACACCACTCCAGACCTCCAATCTATACACCACTCCAAACCTCCAAGCTATAGACCACTCCAGACCACCAATATATACACCACTCCAGACCTCCAATCTATAAACCACTCCAGAGAACCAATCTATACACCACTCCAGACCTCCAATCTATACACCACTCCAGACCTCCAATGTATACACGACTCCAGACCACCAATCTATACACCACTCCAGATATCCAATCTATACACCACTCCAGGCCTCCAATCTCTACACCACTCCAGGCCTCTAATCTATTCACCATTCCAGACCGCTAATCTATACACCACTCCAGACCACCAAACTATACACCACTCCAGGCCTCCAATCTATACACCACTCCAGACCACCAATCTACACACCACTCCAGACCGCCAATCTATACACCACTCCAGACCACCAATCTATACACCACTTCAGACCACCAATCTATACACCACTCCAGACCACCAATCTATACACCACTCAAGACCACCAAACTAAACACCACTGCAGCCCTCCAATCTATATGCCACTCCAGACCTCCAGTCTATACACGACTCCAGACCACCAATCTATACACCATTCCAGACCGCCAATCTATACAAGACTCCAGACAACCAATCTATACACCATTCCAGACCTCCAATCTATACACCACTCCAGACTTCCAATCTATACACCACTCCAGACCACCATTATATACACCACTCCAGACCTCCAATCTATACACCACTGCAGACCACCAATCTATACACCACTCTAGACAATCAATCTATACACCACTCCAGACCTCCAATCTATACACCACTCCAAACCTCCAAGCTATAGACCACTCCAGACCACCAATATATACACCACTCCAGACCTCCAATCTATAAACCACTCCAGAGAACCAATCTATACACCACACCAGACCTCCAATCTATACACCACTCCAGACCTCCAATGTATACACGACTCCAGACCACCAATCTATACACCACTCCAGATATCCAATCTATACACCACTCCAGGCCTCCAATCTCTACACCACTCCAGGCCTCTAATCTATTCACCATTCCAGACCGCTAATCTATACACCACTCCAGACCACCAAACTATACACCACTCCAGGCCTCCAATCTATACACCACTCCAGACCACCAATCTACACACCACTCCAGACCGCCAAACTATACACCACTCCAGACCACCAATCTATACACCACTTCAGACCACCAATCTATACACCACTCCAGACCACCAATCTATACACCACTCAAGACCACCAAACTAAACACCACTGCAGCCCTCCAATCTATATGCCACTCCAGACCTCCAGTCTATACACGACTCCAGACCACCAATCTATACACCATTCCAGACCGCCAATCTATACACCACTCCAGACTTACAGTCTATACACCACTCCAGACTTCAAATCTATACACCACTCCAGACTGCCAATCTATACACCACTCCAGACTTACAGTCTATACACCACTCCAGACTTCAAATCTATACACCACTCCAGACCTCCAATCTATACACCACTCCAGAGCTCCAATCTATACACCAGTCCAGACCACCAAGGTATACACCACTTCAGACCTCCAATCTATACACCACTCCAGACCTCAAATCTATACACCACTCCAGACCTCCAATCTATACACCACTCGAGACTTTCAATCTATACACCACTCCAAACCACCAACCTATACACCATTCCAGGCTCCAATCTATACACCACACCAGACCTCCAATCTATACACCATTCCAGACCTCCAATCTATATACCACTCCAGACCAGCAATCTATACACCACACCAGACCTCCAATCTATACACCACTCGAGACCTCCAAGATATAAACCACTTCAGGCCTCCAATCTATACACCACACCAGACCTCAAATCTATTCACAATTCCAGACCGCCTATCTATACACCACTCCAGACCACCAATCTATACGCCACTCCAGGCCTCCAATCTATACACCACTCCAGATCACCAATCTGTACACCACTCCAGACCACCAATCTATACACCACTACAGGCCTCCAATCTATACACCACTCCAGACCACCAATCTATACACCACTCCAGACCACCAATCTATACACCACTCCAGACCTCCAATCTATACACCACTCCAGACCGCCAATCTATGCACCACTCCAGACCACTAATCTATACACCACTCTAGACAATCAATCTATACACCACTCCAGACCTCCAATCTATACACCACTCCAGGCCTCCAATCTATACACCACTCCAGATTTCAAAACTATACACCACTCCAGACGTCCAATCTATACACCACTCCAGACTTCCAATCTATACACCACTCCAGACTTCCAATATATACATCACTCCAGAGCACCAATCTATACACCACTCCAAACTTCCAATCTATACACCACTCCAGACCTCCAAGCTATAAACCACAAAAGAGCACCAATCTATACACCACTCCAGACCTCCAATCTATACACCACGCCAGACCTCCAAGCTATAAACCACTCCAGACCACCAATATATACACCACTCCAGACCTCCAATCTATAAACCACTCCAGAGAACCAATCTATACACCACTCCAGACCTCCAATCTATAGACCACTCCAGACCTCCAATGTATACACAACTCCAGACCACCAATCTATACACCACTCCAGGCCTCCAATCTCTACACCACTCCAGACCTCTAATCTATTCACCATTCCAGACCGCTAATCTATACACCACTCCAGACCACCAGTCTATACACCACTCCAGGCCTCCAATCTATACACCACTCCAGACCACCAATCTATACACCACTCCAGACCACCAATCTGTACACCAATCCAGCCCTCCAATCTATACACCACTCCAGACCACCAATCTATACACCACTCCAGACCACCAATCTATACACCACTTCAGACCACCAATCTATATACCACTCCAGACTACCAATCTATACACGACTCCAGACCACCAATCTATACACCACTCCAGACCTCCAATGTATACACGACTCCAGACCACCAATCTATACACCACTCCAGATATCCAATCTATACACCACTCCAGACCTCCAATCTCTACACCACTCCAGACCTCTTATCTATTCACCATTCCAGACCGCCAATCTATACACCACTCCAGACTTTCAGTCTATACACCACTCCAGACTTCCAATCTATACACCACTCCAGACTTCCAATCTATACACCACTCCAGATTTCCAATATATGCACCACTCCAGAGCACCAATCTATACACCACTTCCAACTTCCAATCTATACACCACTCCAGACCTCCAATCTTTACACCACTCCAAACTTCCAATCTATACACCAATCCAGACCTCGAATCTATACACCACTTCAGAGCTCCAATCTATACACCACACCAGACCTCCAATCTATACACCTCTCCAGAGCACAAATCTATACACCACTCCCGACCTCCAATCTATACAAGACTCCAGACAACCAATCTATACACCACTCCACGCCTTCAATCTATACACCACTCCAGACCACCAATCTATAAACCACTCCAGATATCCAATCTATGCACCACCTCAGACTTCCAATCTATACACCACTCCAGATTTCCAATATATACACCACTCCAGAGCACCAATCTATACACCACTTCCAACTTCCAATCTATACACCACTCCAGACCTCCAATCTTTACACCACTCCAAACTTCCAATCTATACACCAATCCAGAGGTCCAATCTATACACCACTTCAGACCTCCAATCTATACACCACTCCAAACCACAATTCTATACACCACTCTAGACTACCAATCTATACACCACTCCAGACCTCCAATCTATACACCACTCGAGACTTCCAATCTATACACCACTGCAGACCACCAATCTATACACCACTCCAGACCTCCAATCTATACACAACTCCAGACTTCCAATCTATACACCACCCCAAACTTCCAATCTATACACCACTCCAGACCTCCAAGCTATACAACACTCTAGACCACCAATCTATACACCACTCCAGACCTCCAATCCATACACCACTCCAGACCTCCAAACTATACACCACTCCAGACTTACAATCTATACACCACTCCAGACTTCCAATCTATACACCATTCCAGACCACCAACCTATACACCTCTCTAGACCTCCAATCTATACACCACTCCAGACCTCCAAGCTATAAACCACTCCAGACCACCAATCTATACACCACTCCAGGCCTCCAATCAATACACGAGTCCAGACAACCAATCTATACACCACACCAGATCACCAATCTATACACCACTCCAGTCCTCCAATATATACACGACTCCAGACCTCCAATCTATACACCAATCCAGACTTCCAGTTTATACACCACTCCAGGCCTCCAATCTATACACCACTCCAGACTTCCAATCTATACACCACTCCAGACCTCAAATCTATTCACCATTCCAGACCACCAATCTATACACCACTCCAGACCTCCAATCTATACACCACTCCAGACTTCCAATCTATACACGAATCCAGACATCCAATCTATACACCACTCCAGACCACCAACCTATACACCACTCCAGACCTCCAATCTATACACCACTCTAGACCTCCAATCTATACACCATTCCAGACATCCAATCTATACACCATTCCAGACTTCCAGTCTATACACCACTCCAGAGCTCCAATCTATACACCACTCCAGATCTGAAATCTATACACCACTCTAGACTTCCCATCTATACACCACTCGAGACCACCAATCTATACACCACTCCAGACCTCCAAGCTATAAACCACTCCAGACCACCAATATATACACCTCTCCAGACCTCCAATCTATAAACGACTCCACACAACCAATCTATACACGACTCCAGACCTCCCATCTATACGCCACTCCAGACCTCCAATGTATGCACGACTCCAGACCACCAATCTATACACCACTCTAGACCTCCAATCTCTACAACACTCCAGACCTCTAATCTATTCACCACTCCAGACCTCTAATCTATTCACCATTCCAGACCGCCAATCTATACAACACTCCAGACTTTCAGTCTATACGCCACTCCAGACCTCCAATATATACCCCACTCCAGAGCACCAATCTATACACCACTCCATACTTCCAATCTATACACCACTCCAGACCTCCAATCTTTACACCACTCCAAACTTCCAATCTATACACCAATCCAGACCTCCAATCTATACACCACTTCAGAGCTCCAATCTATACACCACTCCAGACCTCCAATCTATACACCACTTCAGAGCACCTATCTATACACCACTCCAGACCTCCAATCTATACAAGACTCCAGACAATCAATCTATACACCACTCCAGACCTCCAATCTATACACCACTCCAGGCCTCCAATCTATACACCACTCCAGACTTCAAATCTATATACCACTCCAGACATCCAATCTATACACCACTCCAGGCCTCCAATCTATACACCACTCCAGACTTCAAATCTATATACCACTCCAGACGTCCAATCTATACACCACTCCAGACTTACAATCTATACACCACTACAGACATCCAATCTATACACCACTCCAGATTTCTAATATATACACCACTCCAGAGTACCAATCTATACACCACTCCAAACTTCCAATCTATACACCACTCCAGACCTCCAATCTATACACCACTCCAGACTTCCAATCTATACACCACTCCAGACCACCATTATATACACCACTCCAGACCTCCAATCTATACACCACTCTAGACCACCAATCTATACACCACTCTAGACAATCAATCTATACACCACTCCAGACCTCCAATCTATACACCACTCCAAACCTCCAAGCTATAGACCACTCCAGACCACCAATATATACACCACTCCAGACCTCCAATCTATAAACCACTCCAGAGAACCAATCTATACACCACTCCAGACCTCCAATCTATACACCACTCCAGACCTCCAATGTATACACGACTCCAGACCACCAATCTATACACCACTCCAGATATCCAATCTATACACCACTCCAGGCCTCCAATCTCTACACCACTCCAGGCCTCTAATCTATTCACCATTCCAGACCGCTAATCTATACACCACTCCAGACCACCAAACTATACACCACTCCAGGCCTCCAATCTATACACCACTCCAGACCACCAATCTACACACCACTCCAGACCGCCAATCTATACACCACTCCAGACCACCAATCTATACACCACTTCAGACCACCAATCTATACACCACTCCAGACCACCAATCTATACACCACTCAAGACCACCAAACTAAACACCACTGCAGCCCTCCAATCTATATGCCACTCCAGACCTCCAGTCTATACACGACTCCAGACCACCAATCTATACACCATTCCAGACCGCCAATCTATACAAGACTCCAGACAACCAATCTATACACCATTCCAGACCTCCAATCTATACACCACTCCAGACTTCCAATCTATACACCACTCCAGACCACCATTATATACACCACTCCAGACCTCCAATCTATACACCACTGCAGACCACCAATCTATACACCACTCTAGACAATCAATCTATACACCACTCCAGACCTCCAATCTATACACCACTCCAAACCTCCAAGCTATAGACCACTCCAGACCACCAATATATACACCACTCCAGACCTCCAATCTATAAACCACTCCAGAGAACCAATCTATACACCACACCAGACCTCCAATCTATACACCACTCCAGACCTCCAATGTATACACGACTCCAGACCACCAATCTATACACCACTCCAGATATCCAATCTATACACCACTCCAGGCCTCCAATCTCTACACCACTCCAGGCCTCTAATCTATTCACCATTCCAGACCGCTAATCTATACACCACTCCAGACCACCAAACTATACACCACTCCAGGCCTCCAATCTATACACCACTCCAGACCACCAATCTACACACCACTCCAGACCGCCAAACTATACACCACTCCAGACCACCAATCTATACACCACTTCAGACCACCAATCTATACACCACTCCAGACCACCAATCTATACACCACTCAAGACCACCAAACTAAACACCACTGCAGCCCTCCAATCTATATGCCACTCCAGACCTCCAGTCTATACACGACTCCAGACCACCAATCTATACACCATTCCAGACCGCCAATCTATACACCACTCCAGACTTACAGTCAATACACCACTCCAGACTTCAAATCTATACACCACTCCAGACTGCCAATCTATACACCACTCCAGACTTACAGTCTATACACCACTCCAGACTTCAAATCTATACACCACTCCAGACCTCCAATCTATACACCACTCCAGAGCTCCAATCTATACACCAGTCCAGACCACCAAGGTATACACCACTTCAGACCTCCAATCTATACACCACTCCAGACCTCAAATCTATACACCACTCCAGACCTCCAATCTATACACCACTCGAGACTTTCAATCTATACACCACTCCAAACCACCAACCTATACACCATTCCAGGCTCCAATCTATACACCACACCAGACCTCCAATCTATACACCATTCCAGACCTCCAATCTATATACCACTCCAGACCAGCAATCTATACACCACACCAGACCTCCAATCTATACACCACTCGAGACCTCCAAGATATAAACCACTTCAGGCCTCCAATCTATACACCACACCAGACCTCAAATCTATTCACAATTCCAGACCGCCTATCTATACACCACTCCAGACCACCAATCTATACGCCACTCCAGGCCTCCAATCTATACACCACTCCAGATCACCAATCTGTACACCACTCCAGACCACCAATCTATACACCACTACAGGCCTCCAATCTATACACCACTCCAGACCACCAATCTATACACCACTCCAGACCACCAATCTATACACCACTCCAGACCTCCAATCTATACACCACTCCAGACCGCCAATCTATGCACCACTCCAGACCACTAATCTATACACCACTCTAGACAATCAATCTATACACCACTCCAGACCTCCAATCTATACACCACTCCAGGCCTCCAATCTATACACCACTCCAGATTTCAAAACTATACACCACTCCAGACGTCCAATCTATACACCACTCCAGACTTCCAATCTATACACCACTCCAGACTTCCAATATATACATCACTCCAGAGCACCAATCTATACACCACTCCAAACTTCCAATCTATACACCACTCCAGACCTCCAAGCTATAAACCACAAAAGAGCACCAATCTATACACCACTCCAGACCTCCAATCTATACACCACGCCAGACCTCCAAGCTATAAACCACTCCAGACCACCAATATATACACCACTCCAGACCTCCAATCTATAAACCACTCCAGAGAACCAATCTATACACCACTCCAGACCTCCAATCTATAGACCACTCCAGACCTCCAATGTATACACAACTCCAGACCACCAATCTATACACCACTCCAGGCCTCCAATCTCTACACCACTCCAGACCTCTAATCTATTCACCATTCCAGACCGCTAATCTATACACCACTCCAGACCACCAGTCTATACACCACTCCAGGCCTCCAATCTATACACCACTCCAGACCACCAATCTATACACCACTCCAGACCACCAATCTGTACACCAATCCAGCCCTCCAATCTATACACCACTCCAGACCACCAATCTATACACCACTCCAGACCACCAATCTATACACCACTTCAGACCACCAATCTATATACCACTCCAGACTACCAATCTATACACGACTCCAGACCACCAATCTATACACCACTCCAGACCTCCAATGTATACACGACTCCAGACCACCAATCTATACACCACTCCAGATATCCAATCTATACACCACTCCAGACCTCCAATCTCTACACCACTCCAGACCTCTTATCTATTCACCATTCCAGACCGCCAATCTATACACCACTCCAGACTTTCAGTCTATACACCACTCCAGACTTCCAATCTATACACCACTCCAGACTTCCAATCTATACACCACTCCAGATTTCCAATATATGCACCACTCCAGAGCACCAATCTATACACCACTTCCAACTTCCAATCTATACACCACTCCAGACCTCCAATCTTTACACCACTCCAAACTTCCAATCTATACACCAATCCAGACCTCGAATCTATACACCACTTCAGAGCTCCAATCTATACACCACACCAGACCTCCAATCTATACACCTCTCCAGAGCACAAATCTATACACCACTCCCGACCTCCAATCTATACAAGACTCCAGACAACCAATCTATACACCACTCCACGCCTTCAATCTATACACCACTCCAGACCACCAATCTATAAACCACTCCAGATATCCAATCTATGCACCACCTCAGACTTCCAATCTATACACCACTCCAGATTTCCAATATATACACCACTCCAGAGCACCAATCTATACACCACTTCCAACTTCCAATCTATACACCACTCCAGACCTCCAATCTTTACACCACTCCAAACTTCCAATCTATACACCAATCCAGAGGTCCAATCTATACACCACTTCAGACCTCCAATCTATACACCACTCCAAACCACAATTCTATACACCACTCTAGACTACCAATCTATACACCACTCCAGACCTCCAATCTATACACCACTCGAGACTTCCAATCTATACACCACTGCAGACCACCAATCTATACACCACTCCAGACCTCCAATCTATACACAACTCCAGACTTCCAATCTATACACCACCCCAAACTTCCAATCTATACACCACTCCAGACCTCCAAGCTATACAACACTCTAGACCACCAATCTATACACCACTCCAGACCTCCAATCCATACACCACTCCAGACCTCCAAACTATACACCACTCCAGACTTACAATCTATACACCACTCCAGACTTCCAATCTATACACCATTCCAGACCACCAACCTATACACCTCTCTAGACCTCCAATCTATACACCACTCCAGACCTCCAAGCTATAAACCACTCCAGACCACCAATCTATACACCACTCCAGGCCTCCAATCAATACACGAGTCCAGACAACCAATCTATACACCACACCAGATCACCAATCTATACACCACTCCAGTCCTCCAATATATACACGACTCCAGACCTCCAATCTATACACCAATCCAGACTTCCAGTTTATACACCACTCCAGGCCTCCAATCTATACACCACTCCAGACTTCCAATCTATACACCACTCCAGACCTCAAATCTATTCACCATTCCAGACCACCAATCTATACACCACTCCAGACCTCCAATCTATACACCACTCCAGACTTCCAATCTATACACGAATCCAGACATCCAATCTATACACCACTCCAGACCACCAACCTATACACCACTCCAGACCTCCAATCTATACACCACTCTAGACCTCCAATCTATACACCATTCCAGACATCCAATCTATACACCATTCCAGACTTCCAGTCTATACACCACTCCAGAGCTCCAATCTATACACCACTCCAGATCTGAAATCTATACACCACTCTAGACTTCCCATCTATACACCACTCGAGACCACCAATCTATACACCACTCCAGACCTCCAAGCTATAAACCACTCCAGACCACCAATATATACACCTCTCCAGACCTCCAATCTATAAACGACTCCACACAACCAATCTATACACGACTCCAGACCTCCCATCTATACGCCACTCCAGACCTCCAATGTATGCACGACTCCAGACCACCAATCTATACACCACTCTAGACCTCCAATCTCTACAACACTCCAGACCTCTAATCTATTCACCACTCCAGACCTCTAATCTATTCACCATTCCAGACCGCCAATCTATACAACACTCCAGACTTTCAGTCTATACGCCACTCCAGACCTCCAATATATACCCCACTCCAGAGCACCAATCTATACACCACTCCATACTTCCAATCTATACACCACTCCAGACCTCCAATCTTTACACCACTCCAAACTTCCAATCTATACACCAATCCAGACCTCCAATCTATACACCACTTCAGAGCTCCAATCTATACACCACTCCAGACCTCCAATCTATACACCACTTCAGAGCACCTATCTATACACCACTCCAGACCTCCAATCTATACAAGACTCCAGACAACCAATCTATACACCACTCCACACCTCCAATCTATACACCACTCCAGACCTCCAATCTATACACCACTTCAGAGCACCAATCTATACACCACTCCAGACCTCCAATCTATACAAGACTCCAGACAACCAATCTATACATCACTCCACACCTCCAATCTATACACCACTCCAGACCTCCAATCTATACACCACTCCAGACCACCAATCTATAAACCACTCCAGATATCCAATCTATACACCACCTCAGACTTCCAATCTATACACCACTCTAGACCTCCAATCTATACACCACTCCAAACCTCAAATCTATACACCACTCTAGACTGCCAATCTATACACCACTTCAGACCTCCAATCTATACACCACTCAAGATTTCCAATCTATACACCACTCAAAATTTCCAATCTATACACCACTCGAGACTTCCAATATATACACCACTGCAGACCACCAATCTATACACCACTCCAGACCTCCAATCTATACACAACTCCAGACTTCCAATCTATACACCACCCCAGACTTCCAATCTATACACCACTCCAGACATCAAATCTATACACCACTCCAGACATCCAATCTCTACACCACTCCAGACCTCTAATCTATTCACCATTCCAGAGCGCCAATCTATACAACACTCCAGACTTTCAGTCTATACACCACTCCAGACCTCCAATATATACACCATTCCAGACCGCCAATCTATACAACACTCCAGACTTTCAGTCTATACACCACTCCAGACCTCCAATCTATACACCACTCTAGACCACCAATCTATACACCACTCCAGACCTCCAATCTATACACCACTCCAGACCACCAAACTATACACCACTCCAGACAACCAATCTATACACCACTCCAGACCTCCAATCTATACACCACTTCAGATCACCAATCTATACACCACTCCAGACCACCAACCTATACATCACTCCAGACCTCCAATCTATACACCACTCCAGACCACCAATCTATATACCACTCCAGACCACCAATCTATACACCAGTCCAGACCACCAATCTATACACCACTCCAGACCTCCAATCTATACACCATTCCAGACCACAAATCTATACACCACTCCAGACCACCAATCTATACACCACTCCAGACTTCCAATCTATACACCATTCCAGACCACCAACCTATACACCACTCTAGACCTCCAATCTATACACCACTCCAGACCTCCAAGCTATAAACCACTCCAGACCACCAATCTATACACCACTCCAGACCTCCAATCAATACACGAGTCCAGATAACCAATCTATACACCACACCAGATCACCAATCTATACACCACTCCAGTCCTCCAATATATGCACGACTCCAGACCTCCAATCTATACACCACTCCAGACTTCCAATCTATACACCACTCCAGACCTCAAATCTATTCACCATTCCAGACCACCAATCTATATACCACTCCAGAGCACCAATCTATACACCACTCCAGACTTCTAATCTATACACCACTCCAGACCTCTAATCTATACACCACTCCAGACCACTAATCTATACACCACTCTAGACCTCCAATCTATACACCATTCCAGACATCCAATATATACACCACTCCAGACTTCCAGTCTATACACCACTCCAGAGCTCCAATCTATACACCACTCCAGACCTGAAATCTATACACCACTCTAGACTGCCCATCTATACACCACACCAGACCACCAATCTATACAGCACTCCAGACCTCCAAGCTTTAAACGACTACAGACCACCAATATATACACCTCTCCAGACCTCCAATATATAAACGACTCCACACAACCAATCTATACACCATTCCAGACCGCCAATCTATACAACACCTCAGACTTTCAGTCTATACACCACTCCAGACCTCCAATATATACACCACTCCAGAGCACCAATCTATACACCACTCCAAACTTCCAATCTATACACCACTCCAGACCTCCAATCTTTACACCACTCCAAACTTCCAATCTATACAACAATCCAGACCTCCAATCTATACACCACTTCAGAGCTCCAATCTATACACCACTCCAGACAACCAATCTATACACCACTCCACACCTCCAATCTATACACCACTCCAGACCTCCAATCTATACACCACTCCAGACAACCAATCTATACACCACTCCACACCTCCAATCTATACACCACTCCAGACCTCCAATCTATACACCACTCCAGACAACCAATCTATACACCACTCCACACCTCCAATCTATACACCACTCCAGATCTCCAATCTATACACCACTTCAGAGCACCAATCTATACACCACTCCAGACCTCCAATCTATACAACACTCCAGACAACCAATCTATACACCACTCCACACCTCCAATCTATACACCACTCCAGACCTCCAATCTATACACCACTCCAGACCACCAATCTATAAACCACTCCAGATATCCAATCTATGCACCACCTTAGACTTCCAATCTATACACCACTCCAGACCTCCAATCTATACACTACTCCAGACCTCTAATCTATACACTATTCCAGACCTCCAATCTATACACCACTCCAAACCTCAAATCTATACACCACTCTAGTCTGCCAAACTATACACCACTCCAGACCTCCAATCTATACACCACTCGAGATTTCCAATCTATACACCACTCCACACCTCCAATCTATACACCACTCGAGACTTCCAATCTATACACCACTGCAGACCACCAATCTATACACCACTCCAGACCTCCAATCTATACACAACTCCAGACTTCCAATCTATACACCACCCCAGACTTCCAATATATACACCACTGCAGACCTCCAATCTATACACCACTCCACACCACCAATCTATACACCACTCCAGACCTCCAATCTATACACCACTCCAGACCACCAATCTATACACCACTCCAGACCACCAACCTATACATCACTCCAGACCTCCAATCTATACACCACTCCAGACCACCAATCTATATACCACTCCAGACCACCAATCTATACACCACTGCAGACCACCAATCTATACACCACTCCAGACATCCAATCTATACACCACTCCAGACCACAAATCTATACACCACTCCAGACCACCAATCTATACACCACTCCAGACTTCCAATCTTTACACCATTCCAGACCACCGACCTATACACCGCTCTAGACCTCCAATCTATACACCACTCCAGACCTCCAAGCTATAAACCACTCCAGACCACCAATCTATACACCACTCCAGACCTCCAATCAATGCACGAATCCAGACAACCAATCTATACACCACACAAGATCACCAATCTATACACCACTCCAGTCCTCCAATATATACACGACTCCAGACCTCCAGTCTATACACCAATCCAGACTTCCAGTTTATACACTACTCAAGGCCTCTAATCTATACACCACTCCAGACTTCCAATCTATACATCACTCCAGACTTCCAATCTATACACCAATCCGGACCACCAACCTATACACCATTCTAGACCTCCAATCTATACACCACTCCAGACTTCCAATCTATACACCACTCCAGACTTCCAATCTATACACCACTCCAGACTTCTAATCTATTCACCATTCCAGACCACCAATCTATAAACCACTCCAGATATCCAATCTATGCACCACCTCAGACTTCCAATCTATACACCACTCCAGATTTCCAATATATACACCACTCCAGAGCACCAATCTATACACCACTTCCAACTTCCAATCTATACACCACTCCAGACCTCCAATCTTTACACCACTCCAAACTTCCAATCTATACACCAATCCAGACCTCCAATCTATACACCACTTCAGACCTCCAATCTATACACCACTCCAAACCACAATTCTATACACCACTCTAGACTACCAATCTATACACCACTCCAGACCTCCAATCTATACACCACTCGAGACTTCCAATCTATACACCACTGCAGACCACCAATCTATACACCACTCCAGACCTCCAATCTATACACAACTCCAGACTTCCAATCTATACACCACCCCAAACTTCCAATCTATACACCACTCCAGACCTCCAAGCTATACAACACTCTAGACCACCAATCTATACACCACTACAGACCTCCAATCCATACACCACTCCAGACCTCCAAACTATACACCACTCCAGACTTACAATCTATACACCACTCCAGACTTCCAATCTATACACCATTCCAGACCACCAACCTATACACCTCTCTAGACCTCCAATCTATACACCACTCCAGACCTCCAAGCTATAAACCACTCCAGACCACCAATCTATACACCACTCCAGGCCTCCAATCAATACACGAGTCCAGACAACCAATCTATACACCACACCAGATCACCAATCTATACACCACTCCAGTCCTCCAATATATACACGACTCCAGACCTCCAATCTATACACCAATCCAGACTTCCAGTTTATACACCACTCCAGGCCTCCAATCTATACACCACTCCAGACTTCCAATCTATACACCACTCCAGACCTCAAATCTATTCACCATTCCAGACCACCAATCTATACACCACTCCAGACCTCCAATCTATACACCACTCCAGACTTCCAATCTATACACGAATCCAGACATCCAATCTATACACCACTCCAGACCACCAACCTATACACCACTCCAGACCTCCAATCTATACACCACTCTAGACCTCCAATCTATACACCATTCCAGACATCCAATCTATACACCATTCCAGACTTCCAGTCTATACACCACTCCAGAGCTCCAATCTATACACCACTCCAGATCTGAAATCTATACACCACTCTAGACTTCCCATCTATACACCACTCGAGACCACCAATCTATACACCACTCCAGACCTCCAAGCTATAAACCACTCCAGACCACCAATATATACACCTCTCCAGACCTCCAATCTATAAACGACTCCACACAACCAATCTATACACGACTCCAGACCTCCCATCTATACGCCACTCCAGACCTCCAATGTATACACGACTCCAGACCACCAATCTATACACCACTCTAGACCTCCAATCTCTACAACACTCCAGACCTCTAATCTATTCACCACTCCAGACCTCTAATCTATTCACCATTCCAGACCGCCAATCTATACAACACTCCAGACTTTCAGTCTATACACCACTCCAGACCTCCAATATATACCCCACTCCAGAGCACCAATCTATACACCACTCCATACTTCCAATCTATACACCACTCCAGACCTCCAATCTTTACACCACTCCAAACTTCCAAACTATACACCAATCCAGACCTCCAATCTATACACCACTTCAGAGCTCCAATCTATACACCACTCCAGACCTCCAATCTATACACCACTTCAGAGCACCAATCTATACACCACTCCAGACCTCCAATCTATACAAGACTCCAGACAACCAATCTATACACCACTCCACACCTCCAATCTATACACCACTCCAGACCTCCAATCTATACACCACTTCAGAGCACCAATCTATACACCACTCCAGACCTCCAATCTATACAAGACTCCAGACAACCAATCTATACATCACTCCACACCTCCAATCTATACACCACTCCAGACTTCCAATCTATACACCACTCCAGACCACCAATCTATAAACCACTCCAGATATCCAATCTATACACCACCTCAGACTTCCAATCTATACACCACTCCAGACCTCCAATCTATACACCACTCTAAACCTCAAATCTATACACCACTCTAGACTGCCAATCTATACACCACTTCAGACCTCCAATCTATACACCACTCAAGATTTCCAATCTATACACCACTCAAGATTTCCAATCTATACACCACTCGAGACTTCCAATATATACACCACTGCAGACCACCAATCTATACACCACTCCAGACCTCCAATCTATACACAACTCCAGACTTCCAATCTATACACCACCCCAGACTTCCAATCTATACACCACTCCAGACATCAAATCTATACACCACTCCAGACCTCCAAACTGTACACCACTCCAGACCTCTAATCTATTCACCATTCCAGAGCGCCAATCTATACAACACTCCAGACTTTCAGTCTATACACCACTCCAGACCTCCAATATATACACCATTCCAGACCGCCAATCTATACAACACTCCAGACTTTCAGTCTATACACCACTCCAGACCTCCAATCTATACACCACTCTAGACCACCAATCTATACACCACTCCAGACCTCCAATCTATACACCACTCCAGACCACCAAACTATACACCACTCCAGACAACCAATCTATACACCACTCCAGACCTCCAATCTATACACCACTTCAGATCACCAATCTATACACCACTCCAGACCACCAACCTATACATCACTCCAGACCTCCAATCTATACACCACTCCAGACCACCAATCTATATACCACTCCAGACCACCAATCTATACACCAGTCCAGACCACCAATCTATACACCACTCCAGACCTCCAATCTATACACCATTCCAGACCACAAATCTATACACCACTCCAGACCACCAATCTATATACCACTCCAGACTTCCAATCTAAACACCATTCCAGACCACCAACCTATACACCACTCTAGACCTCCAATCTATACACCACTCCAGACCTCCAAGCTATAAACCACTCCAGACCACCAATCTATACACCACTCCAGACCTCCAATCAATACACGAGTCCAGATAACCAATCTATACACCACACCAGATCACCAATCTATACACCACTCCAGTCCTCCAATATGCACAACTCCAGACCTCCAATCTATACACCACTCCAGACTTCCAATCTATACACCACTCCAGACCTCAAATCTATTCACCATTCCAGACCACCAATCTATATACCACTCCAGAGCACCAATCTATACACCACTCCAGACTTCTAATCTATACACCACTCCAGACCTCTAATCTATACACCATTCCAGACATCCAATATATACACCACTCCAGACTTCCAGTCTATACACCACTCCAGAGCTCCAATCTATACACCACTCCAGACCTGAAATCTATACACCACTCTAGATTGCCCATCTATACACCACACCAGACCACCAATCTATACAGCACTCCAGACCTCCAAGCTTTAAACGACTACAGACCACCAATATATACACCTCTCCAGACCTCCAATATATAAACGACTCCACACAACCAATCTATACACCATTCCAGACCGCCAATCTATACAACACTTCAGACTTTCAGTCTATACACCACTCCAGACCTCCAATATATACACCACTCCAGAGCACCAATCTATACACCACTCCAAACTTCCAATCTATACACCACTCCAGACCTCCAATCTTTACACCACTCCAAACTTCCAATCTATACAACAATCCAGACCTCCAATCTATACACCACTTCAGAGCTCCATTCTATACACCACTCCAGACCTCCAATCTATACACCACTCCAGACAACCAATCTATACACCACTCCACACCTCCAATCTATACACCACTCCAGACCTCCAATCTATACACCACTCCAGACAACCAATCTATACACCACTCCACACCTCCAATCTATACACCACTCCAGACCTCCAATCTATACACCACTCCAGACAACCAATCTATACACCACTCCACACCTCCAATCTATACACCACTCCAGATCTCCAATCTATACACCACTTCAGAGCACCAATCTATACACCACTCCAGACCTCCAATCTATACAACACTCCAGACAACCAATCTATACACCACTCCACACCTCCAATCTATACACCACTCCAGACCTCCAATCTATACACCACTCCAGACCACCAATCTATAAACCACTCCAGATATCCAATCTATGCACCACCTTAGACTTCCAATCTATACACCACTCCAGACCTCCAATCTATACACTACTCCAGACCTCTAATCTATACACTATTCCAGACCTCCAATCTATACACCACTCCAAACCTCAAATCTATACACCACTCTAGTCTGCCAAACTATACACCACTCCAGACCTCCAATCTATACACCACTCGAGATTTCCAATCTATACACCACTCCACACCTCCAATCTATACACCACTCGAGACTTCCAATCTATACACCACTGCAGACCACCAATCTATACACCACTCCAGACCTCCAATCTATACACAACTCCAGACTTCCAATCTATACACCACCCCAGACTTCCAATATATACACCACTGCAGACCTCCAATCTATACACCACTCCAGACCACCAATCTATACACCACTCCAGACCTCCAATCTATACACCACTCCAGACCACCAATCTATACACCACTCCAGACCACCAACCTATACATCACTCCAGACCTCCAATCTATACACCACTCCAGACCACCAATCTATATACCACTCCAGACCACCAATCTATACACCACTGCAGACCACCAATCTATACACCACTCCAGACATCCAATCTATACACCACTCCAGACCACAAATCTATACACCACTCCAGACCACCAATCTATACACCACTCCAGACTTCCAATCTTTACACCATTCCAGACCACCGACCTATACACCGCTCTAGACCTCCAATCTATACACCACTCCAGACCTCCAAGCTATAAACCACTCCAGACCACCAATCTATACACCACTCCAGACCTCCAATCAATGCACGAATCCAGACAACCAATCTATACACCACACAAGATCACCAATCTATACACCACTCCAGTCCTCCAATATATACACGACTCCAGACCTCCAATCTATACACCAATCCAGACTTCCAGTTTATACACTACTCAAGGCCTCTAATCTATACACCACTCCAGACTTCCAATCTATACATCACTCCAGACTTCCAATCTATACACCAATCCGGACCACCAACCTATACACCATTCTAGACCTCCAATCTATACACCACTCCAGACTTCCAATCTATACACCACTCCAGACTTCCAATCTATACACCACTCCAGACTTCTAATCTATTCACCATTCCAGACCGCCAATCTATACAACACTCCAGACTTTCAGTCTATACACCACTCCAGACCTCCAATATATACACCACTCCAGGCCTCCAAGCTATAAACCACTCCAGACCACCAATATATACACCTCTCCAGACCTCCAATATATAAACGACTCCACACAACCAATCTATACACCACTCCAGACCTTCAATGTATACACGACTCCAGACCACCAATCTATACACCACTCCAGATATCCAAACAATACACCACTCCAGACCTCCAATCTCTACACCACTCCAGACCTCTAATCTATTCACCATTCCAGACCGCCAATCTATACACCACTCCAGACTTCCAATCTATACATCACTCCAGACTTCCAATCTATACACCAATCCGGACCACCAACCTATACACCATTCTAGACCTCCAATCTATACACCACTCCAGACTTCCAATCTATACACCACTCCAGACTTCCAATCTATACACCACTCCAGACTTCTAATCTATTCACCATTCCAGACCGCCAATCTATACACCACTCCAGACCTCCAATCTATACACAACTCCAGACTTCCAATCTATACACCACCCCAGACTTCCAATATATACACCACTGCAGACCTCCAATCTATACACCACTCCAGACCACCAATCTATACACCACTCCAGACCTCCAATCTATACACCACTCCAGACCACCAATCTATACACCACTCCAGACCACCAACCTATACATCACTCCAGACCTCCAATCTATACACCACTCCAGACCACCAATCTATATACCACTCCAGACCACCAATCTATACACCACTGCAGACCACCAATCTATACACCACTCCAGACATCCAATCTATACACCACTCCAGACCACAAATCTATACACCACTCCAGACCACCAATCTATACACCACTCCAGACTTCCAATCTTTACACCATTCCAGACCACCGACCTATACACCGCTCTAGACCTCCAATCTATACACCACTCCAGACCTCCAAGCTATAAACCACTCCAGACCACCAATCTATACACCACTCCAGACCTCCAATCAATGCACGAATCCAGACAACCAATCTATACACCACACAAGATCACCAATCTATACACCACTCCAGTCCTCCAATATATACACGACTCCAGACCTCCAATCTATACACCAATCCAGACTTCCAGTTTATACACTACTCAAGGCCTCTAATCTATACACCACTCCAGACTTCCAATCTATACATCACTCCAGACTTCCAATCTATACACCAATCCGGACCACCAACCTATACACCATTCTAGACCTCCAATCTATACACCACTCCAGACTTCCAATCTATACACCACTCCAGACTTCCAATCTATACACCACTCCAGACTTCTAATCTATTCACCATTCCAGACCGCCAATCTATACAACACTCCAGACTTTCAGTCTATACACCACTCCAGACCTCCAATATATACACCACTCCAGGCCTCCAAGCTATAAACCACTCCAGACCACCAATATATACACCTCTCCAGACCTCCAATATATAAACGACTCCACACAACCAATCTATACACGACTCCAGACCTCCAATCTATACACCACTCCAGACCTTCAATGTATACACGACTCCAGACCACCAATCTATACACCACTCCAGATATCCAATCAATACACCACTCCAGACCTCCAATCTCTACACCACTCCAGACCTCTAATCTATTCACCATTCCAGACCGCCAATCTATACACCACTCCAGACTTCCAATCTATACATCACTCCAGACTTCCAATCTATACACCAATCCGGACCACCAACCTATACACCATTCTAGACCTCCAATCTATACACCACTCCAGACTTCCAATCTATACACCACTCCAGACTTCCAATCTATACACCACTCCAGACTTCTAATCTATTCACCATTCCAGACCGCCAATCTATACAACACTCCAGACTTTCAGTCTATACACCACTCCAGACTTCCAATCTATACACCACTCCGGACTTCCAATCTATACACCACTCCAGATTTCCAATATATACACCACTCCAGAGCACCAATCTATACACCACTCCAGACTTCCAGTCTATACACCACTCCACGCCTCCAACCTATACATCACTCGAAAGCACCAATCTATACACCACTCCAGACTTCTAATCTATACACCACTCCAGACCTCCAATCTATACACCACTCTAGACCTCCAATCTATACACCATTCCAGACATCCAGTCTATACACCACTCCAGACTTCCAGTCTATACACCACTCCTGAGCTCCAATCTATACAACACTCCAGACCTGAAATCTATACACCACTCTAGACTGCCAATCTATACACCACTCCAGCCCAACAATCTATACACCATTCCAGACCTCCAAGCTATAAACTACTCCAGACCACCAATATATACACCTCTCCAGACCTCCAATCTATAAACGACTCCACACAACCAATCTATACACCACTCCAGACCTCCAATCTATACACCACTCCAGACCTCCAATGTATACACGACTCCAGACCACCAATCTATACACCACTCCAGATATCCAATCTATACACCACTCCAGACCTCCAATCTCTACACCACTCCAGATCTCTAATCTATTCACCATTCCAGACCGCCAATCTATACAACACTCCAGACTTTCAGTCTATACACCACTCCAGACCTCCAATATATACACCACTCCAGGCCTCCAATCTATACACCACTTCAGAGCTCCAATCTATACACCACTCCAGACCTCCAATCTATACACCACTTCAGAGCACCAATCTATACACCACTCCAGACCTCCAATCTATACAAAACTCGAGACAACCAATCTATACACCACTCCACACCTCCAATCTATACACCACTCCAGATATCCAATCTATACACCACCTCAGAATTCCAATCTATACACCACTCCCGACCTCCAATCTATACATAACTCCAGACCTCTAATCTATACACCACTCCAGACCTCCAATCTATACACCACTCTAGACTGCTAATCTATACACCACTCCAGACCTCCAATCTATACACAACTCGAGATTTCCAATCTATACACCATTCCACACCTCCAATCTATACACGACTCCAGACCTCCAATCCATACACCACTCCAGAGTTCCAATCTATATACCACTCGAGGCCCTCAATATATACACCACTCCAGACCTCCAATCTATACACCACTCCAGACCTCCAATCTACACACCATTCCAGACCTCCAATCTATATACCACTCCAGACCACCAATCTATACACCAGTCCAGACCACCAATCTATACACCACTCCAGACCTCCAATCTATACACCATTCCAGACCACAAATCTATACACCACTCCAGACCACCAATCTATATACCACTCCAGATTTCCAATCTAAACACCATTCCAGACCACCAACCTATACACCACTCTAGACCTCCAATCTATACACCACTCCAGACCTCCAAGCTATAAACCACTCCAGACCACCAATCTATACACCACTCCAGACCTCCAATCAATACACGAGTCCAGATAACCAATCTATACACCACACCAGATCACCAATCTATACACCACTCCAGTCCTCCAATATGCACAACTCCAGACCTCCAATCTATACACCACTCCAGACTTCCAATCTATACACCACTCCAGACCTCAAATCTATTCACCATTCCAGACCACCAATCTATATACCACTCCAGAGCACCAATCTATACACCACTCCAGACTTCTAATCTATACACCACTCCAGACCTCTAATCTATACACCATTCCAGACATCCAATATATACACCACTCCAGACTTCCAGTCTATACACCACTCCAGAGCTCCAATCTATACACCACTCCAGACCTGAAATCTATACACCACTCTAGACTGCCCATCTATACACCACACCAGACCACCAATCTATACAGCACTCCAGACCTCCAAGCTTTAAACGACTACAGACCACCAATATATACACCTCTCCAGACCTCCAATATATAAACGACTCCACACAACCAATCTATACACCATTCCAGACCGCCAATCTATACAACACTTCAGACTTTCAGTCTATACACCACTCCAGACCTCCAATATATACACCACTCCAGAGCACCAATCTATACACCACTCCAAACTTCCAATCTATACACCACTCCAGACCTCCAATCTTTACACCACTCCAAACTTCCAATCTATACAACAATCCAGACCTCCAATCTATACACCACTTCAGAGCTCCATTCTATACACCACTCCAGACCTCCAATCTATACACCACTCCAGACAACCAATCTATACACCACTCCACACCTCCAATCTATACACCACTCCAGACCTCCAATCTATACACCACTCCAGACAACCAATCTATACACCACTCCACACCTCCAATCTATACACCACTCCAGACCTCCAATCTATACACCACTCCAGACAACCAATCTATACACCACTCCACACCTCCAATCTATACACCACTCCAGATCTCCAATCTATACACCACTTCAGAGCACCAATCTATACACCACTCCAGACCTCCAATCTATACAACACTCCAGACAACCAATCTATACACCACTCCACACCTCCAATCTATACACCACTCCAGACCTCCAATCTATACACCACTCCAGACCACCAATCTATAAACCACTCCAGATATCCAATCTATGCACCACCTTAGACTTCCAATCTATACACCACTCCAGACCTCCAATCTATACACTACTCCAGACCTCTAATCTATACACTATTCCAGACCTCCAATCTATACACCACTCCAAACCTCAAATCTATACACCACTCTAGTCTGCCAAACTATACACCACTCCAGACCTCCAATCTATACACCACTCGAGATTTCCAATCTATACACCACTCCACACCTCCAATCTATACACCACTCGAGACTTCCAATCTATACACCACTGCAGACCACCAATCTATACACCACTCCAGACCTCCAATCTATACACAACTCCAGACTTCCAATCTATACACCACCCCAGACTTCCAATATATACACCACTGCAGACCTCCAATCTATACACCACTCCAGACCACCAATCTATACACCACTCCAGACCTCCAATCTATACACCACTCCAGACCACCAATCTATACACCACTCCAGACCACCAACCTATACATCACTCCAGACCTCCAATCTATACACCACTCCAGACCACCAATCTATATACCACTCCAGACCACCAATCTATACACCACTGCAGACCACCAATCTATACACCACTCCAGACATCCAATCTATACACCACTCCAGACCACAAATCTATACACCACTCCAGACCACCAATCTATACACCACTCCAGACTTCCAATCTTTACACCATTCCAGACCACCGACCTATACACCGCTCTAGACCTCCAATCTATACACCACTCCAGACCCCCAAGCTATAAACCACTCCAGACCACCAATCTATACACCACTCCAGACCTCCAATCAATGCACGAATCCAGACAACCAATCTATACACCACACAAGATCACCAATCTATACACCACTCCAGTCCTCCAATATATACACGACTCCAGACCTCCAATCTATACACCAATCCAGACTTCCAGTTTATACACTACTCAAGGCCTCTAATCTATACACCACTCCAGACTTCCAATCTATACATCACTCCAGACTTCCAATCTATACACCAATCCGGACCACCAACCTATACACCATTCTAGACCTCCAATCTATACACCACTCCAGACTTCCAATCTATACACCACTCCAGACTTCCAATCTATACACCACTCCAGACTTCTAATCTATTCACCATTCCAGACCGCCAATCTATACAACACTCCAGACTTTCAGTCTATACACCACTCCAGACCTCCAATATATACACCACTCCAGGCCTCCAAGCTATAAACCACTCCAGACCACCAATATATACACCTCTCCAGACCTCCAATATATAAACGACTCCACACAACCAATCTATACACCACTCCAGACCTTCAATGTATACACGACTCCAGACCACCAATCTATACACCACTCCAGATATCCAATCAATACACCACTCCAGACCTCCAATCTCTACACCACTCCAGACCTCTAATCTATTCACCATTCCAGACCGCCAATCTATACACCACTCCAGACTTCCAATCTATACATCACTCCAGACTTCCAATCTATACACCAATCCGGACCACCAACCTATACACCATTCTAGACCTCCAATCTATACACCACTCCAGACTTCCAATCTATACACCACTCCAGACTTCCAATCTATACACCACTCCAGACTTCTAATCTATTCACCATTCCAGACCGCCAATCTATACACCACTCCAGACCTCCAATCTATACACAACTCCAGACTTCCAATCTATACACCACCCCAGACTTCCAATATATACACCACTGCAGACCTCCAATCTATACACCACTCCAGACCACCAATCTATACACCACTCCAGACCTCCAATCTATACACCACTCCAGACCACCAATCTATACACCACTCCAGACCACCAACCTATACATCACTCCAGACCTCCAATCTATACACCACTCCAGACCACCAATCTATATACCACTCCAGACCACCAATCTATACACCACTGCAGACCACCAATCTATACACCACTCCAGACATCCAATCTATACACCACTCCAGACCACAAATCTATACACCACTCCAGACCACCAATCTATACACCACTCCAGACTTCCAATCTTTACACCATTCCAGACCACCGACCTATACACCGCTCTAGACCTCCAATCTATACACCACTCCAGACCTCCAAGCTATAAACCACTCCAGACCACCAATCTATACACCACTCCAGACCTCCAATCAATGCACGAATCCAGACAACCAATCTATACACCACACAAGATCACCAATCTATACACCACTCCAGTCCTCCAATATATACACGACTCCAGACCTCCAATCTATACACCAATCCAGACTTCCAGTTTATACACTACTCAAGGCCTCTAATCTATACACCACTCCAGACTTCCAATCTATACATCACTCCAGACTTCCAATCTATACACCAATCCGGACCACCAACCTATACACCATTCTAGACCTCCAATCTATACACCACTCCAGACTTCCAATCTATACACCACTCCAGACTTCCAATCTATACACCACTCCAGACTTCTAATCTATTCACCATTCCAGACCGCCAATCTATACAACACTCCAGACTTTCAGTCTATACACCACTCCAGACCTCCAATATATACACCACTCCAGGCCTCCAAGCTATAAACCACTCCAGACCACCAATATATACACCTCTCCAGACCTCCAATAAATAAACGACTCCACACAACCAATCTATACACGACTCCAGACCTCCAATCTATACACCACTCCAGACCTTCAATGTATACACGACTCCAGACCACCAATCTATACACCACTCCAGATATCCAATCAATACACCACTCCAGACCTCCAATCTCTACACCACTCCAGACCTCTAATCTATTCACCATTCCAGACCGCCAATCTATACACCACTCCAGACTTCCAATCTATACATCACTCCAGACTTCCAATCTATACACCAATCCGGACCACCAACCTATACACCATTCTAGACCTCCAATCTATACACCACTCCAGACTTCCAATCTATACACCACTCCAGACTTCCAATCTATACACCACTCCAGACTTCTAATCTATTCACCATTCCAGACCGCCAATCTATACAACACTCCAGACTTTCAGTCTATACACCACTCCAGACTTCCAATCTATACACCACTCCGGACTTCCAATCTATACACCACTCCAGATTTCCAATATATACACCACTCCAGAGCACCAATCTATACACCACTCCAGACTTCCAGTCTATACACCACTCCACGCCTCCAACCTATACATCACTCGAAAGCACCAATCTATACACCACTCCAGACTTCTAATCTATACACCACTCCAGACCTCCAATCTATACACCACTCTAGACCTCCAATCTATACACCATTCCAGACATCCAGTCTATACACCACTCCAGACTTCCAGTCTATACACCACTCCTGAGCTCCAATCTATACAACACTCCAGACCTGAAATCTATACACCACTCTAGACTGCCAATCTATACACCACTCCAGCCCAACAATCTATACACCATTCCAGACCTCCAAGCTATAAACTACTCCAGACCACCAATATATACACCTCTCCAGACCTCCAATCTATAAACGACTCCACACAACCAATCTATACACCACTCCAGACCTCCAATCTATACACCACTCCAGACCTCCAATGTATACACGACTCCAGACCACCAATCTATACACCACTCCAGATATCCAATCTATACACCACTCCAGACCTCCAATCTCTACACCACTCCAGATCTCTAATCTATTCACCATTCCAGACCGCCAATCTATACAACACTCCAGACTTTCAGTCTATACACCACTCCAGACCTCCAATATATACACCACTCCAGGCCTCCAATCTATACACCACTTCAGAGCTCCAATCTATACACCACTCCAGACCTCCAATCTATACACCACTTCAGAGCACCAATCTATACACCACTCCAGACCTCCAATCTATACAAAACTCGAGACAACCAATCTATACACCACTCCACACCTCCAATCTATACACCACTCCAGATATCCAATCTATACACCACCTCAGAATTCCAATCTATACACCACTCCCGACCTCCAATCTATACATAACTCCAGACCTCTAATCTATACACCACTCCAGACCTCCAATCTATACACCACTCTAGACTGCTAATCTATACACCACTCCAGACCTCCAATCTATACACAACTCGAGATTTCCAATCTATACACCATTCCACACCTCCAATCTATACACGACTCCAGACCTCCAATCCATACACCACTCCAGAGTTCCAATCTATATACCACTCGAGGCCCTCAATATATACACCACTCCAGACCTCCAATCTATACACCACTCCAGACCTCCAATCTACACACCATTCCAGACCTCCAATCTATACACCACTCCAGACTTCCAATTTATACACCACTCCAGACCACCAATCTATATACTTCTCCAGACCTCCAATCTATACACCACTCCAGACCTACAATCTATACACCACTCCAGATCTCTAATCTATACTCCACTCCAGACCACCAATCTACACACCACTGTAGACCACTAATCTATACACCAATCCAGACTTTCAATCTATACAAGACTCCAGACCTCCAATCTGTACACCACTCCAGACTTCAAATCTATACAGCACTCCAGACCTCCAATCTATACACCACACCAGACTTCCAATCTATACACCACTCTAGACCACTAATCTATACACCACCGCAGACTTCCAATCTATACACCACTCCAGACCTCCAATCTATACACCACTCCAGACCTCCAAGCTATACACCACTCCAGACATCCAATGTATACACCACTCTAAACCAGTAATCAATACACCACTCCAGACCTCCAATCTATACACCACTCCAGACTTCCTATCTATACACCACTCCAGACTTCCAATCTATACACCACTCCAGACCACTAATCTATACACCACTCTAGACAATCAATCTATACATCACTCCAGATCACCAATCAATACACCACTACAGACCTCCAATCTATACACCACTCCAGTACTCCAATCTATAAACCACTCCAGACTTCCAATCTATAAACCACTCCAAACCTTCAATCTATACACCACAACAAACCAGTAATCAATACACCACTCCAGACCTCCAATCGATACACCACTCCAGACCTCCAATCTATACACCACTCCAGACCTCCAATCTATACACCACTCCATACTTCCAATCTATACACCACTCCCGGCTTGCAATCTATACACCACTCCAGACTTCCAATATATACACTACTCTAGACATCAAAGCTATACACCACTACATACCTCCAATCTATACACCACTCCAGACCACCAATCTATACACCACTGCATACCTCCAATCTATACACCACTCTACACCTCCAATCTATACACCACTGCAGACCTCCAAACTATACACCACTCCAGACCGCCAATCTATACACAACTCCAGACCTCCACTCTATACAGCACTCCAGACTTCCAATCTATACACCATTCCAGACCACTAATCTATACACCACTCTAGACAATCAATCTATACACCACTCCAGATCACCAATCATTACACCACTGCAGACCTCCAATCTATACACCACTCCAGTACTCCAATCTATACACCACTCCAGACTTCCAATCTATACACCACTCCAGACCTCCAATCTATATACAACTCCAGGCCAACAATCTATACACTACTCAAGAACACCAATCTATACACCAGTCCAGACCTGCAATCTATACACCACTCCAGACCTTCTATCTATACTCCACTCCAGACCACTAATCTATACACCACTCTAGATCACTAATCTATACACCACTCCAGACTTCTTATCTATACACCACTCCAGACTTCCTATCTATACACCACTCCAGACCTCCAAACTATACACCACTCCAGACCTCCAATCTATAAACCACTCCAGACTTCCAATCTATAAACCACTCCAAACCTTCAATCTATACACCACACCAAACCTCCAATCTATACAACACTCCAGACCTCCAATCTATACACCTCTCCAGACCTCCAATCTATACACCACTCCAGACCTCCATTCTATACACCACTCCATACTTCCAATCTTTACACCACTCCCGGCCTGCAATCTATACACCACTCCAGACTTCCAATATATACACTACTCTAGACCTCCAAGCTATACACCACTCCATACCTCCAATCTATACACCACTCCAGACCACCAATCTATACACCACTGCATACCTCCAATCTATACACCACTCTACACCTCCAATCTATACACCACTCCAGACCTCCAAGCTATACACCACCCCACTCTAGACTTCCAATCTATACACCACTCCAAACCTCCAATGTATATACCATTCCAGACCAAGAATCTATAGACTACTCAAGACCTCCAATCTATACACCACTCCAGACCTCCAATCTATACACCACTCCAGACCTTCAATCTATACTCCACTCCAGACCACTAATCTATACACCACTCTAGACCACTAATCTATACACCACTCCAGACTTCCTATCTATACACCACTCCAGACTTCCAATCTATACACCACTCCAGACCTCCAAACTATACACCTCTCCAGACCACAAGTCTATATACCACTCCAGGCCTCCAATCTATACACCTCTCCAGACATCCTATCTATACACCACTCCAGACCTTCAATCTATACACCACTCCAGACTTCCTATCTATACACCACTCCAGACCTCCAATCTATACACCACTCCAGACTTCCTATCTATACACCACTCCAGACCTTCAATCTATACACCACTCCAGACTTCTAATCTATACACCACTCAAGTACTCCAATCTATACACCACTCCAGGCCTCCAATCTATACACCATTCCAGACCACCAACCTATACACCACTCTAGGCCACCAATCTAAATACCACTCCAGACCTCCAATCTATACACCATTTCAGGCCTCCAATCTATACACCACTCCAGACCTCCAATCCATACATCACTCCAGATCTCCAATCTATACACCACTTCAGATCTCCAATCTATACACCACTCCAGACCTCCAATCTATACACCACTCCAGACCTTCAATCCATATACCACTCCAGACTTCCAATCTATACACCACTCCAGACACCAAGCTATACACCATTCCAGACATCCAATCTATACACCACTCTAGGCCACCAATCTAAATACCACTCCAGACCTCCAATCTATACACCACTCTAGACCACCAATCTATACACCACTCCAGACCTCCAATCTATACACCACTCCAGACCTCCAATCTATACACCACTCCAGACCTTCAATCCATATACCACTCCAGACTTCCAATCTATACACCACTCCAGACACCAAGCTATACACCATTCCAGACCACCAACCTATACACCACTCTAGGCCACCAATCTAAATACCACTCCAGACCTCCAATCTATACACCACTCCAGACTTCCAATCTATACACCACTCCAGACCTCCAATCTATACACCACTCCAGACTTTCTATCTATACACCACACTAGACCTCCAATCTATACACCACTCCAGACCTATAATCTATACACAACTCCAGACCTCAAATCTATACACCACTACAGTACTCCAATCTATACACCACTCCAGGACAACAATCTATACACCACTCCAGACCTCTAATCTATACACCACTTCAGACCTCCAATCTATACTCCACTCCAGACCATCAATCTATACACCACTCCAGACTTCCTATCTATACACCACTCCAGACCTCCAAAATATACACCACTCCAGACTTCCAATCTATACAACACACCAGACCTCCAATCTATACACCACTCCAGACCTCCAAAATATACACCACTCCAGTACTCCAATCTATACAACACTCCAGACCTTCTATCTATACAGCACTCCAGACTTCCAATCTATACAGCACACCAGACCTCCAATCTATACACCACTCCAGTACTCCAATCTATACTCCACTCCAGACCTTCAATCTATACACCACTCCAGACTTCCTATATATACACCACTCCAGACCTCCAGACTATACACCACTCCAGACTTCCAATCTATACAACACTCCAGACCTCCAATCTATACACCACACCAGACTTGAAATCTATACACCACTCCAGACTTGCAATCTATACACCACTCCAGACCACCAATCTATACACCACTCCAGACTTTCAGTCTAATCACCACTCTAGACTTCTTATCTATACACCACTCCAGACCTCCAATCCATACACCACTCCAGATCTCCAATCTATACACCACTCCAGACCTCCAATCTATACACCACTCCAGACCTCCATTCTATACACCACTCCATACTTCCAATCTTTACACCACTCCCGGCCTGCAATCTATACACCACTCCAGACTTCCAATATATACACTACTCTAGACCTCCAAGCTATGCACCACTCCATACCTCCAATCTATACACCACTCCAGACCACCAATCTATACACCACTGCATACCTCCAATCTATACACCACTCTACACCTCCAATCTATACACCACTCCAGACCTCCAAGCTATACACCACCCCACTCTAGACTTCCAATCTATACACCACTCCAAACCTCCAATGTATATACCATTCCAGACCAAGAATCTATAGACTACTCAAGACCTCCAATCTATACACCACTCCAGACCTCCAATCTATACACCACTCCAGACCTTCAATCTATACTCCACTCCAGACCACTAATCTATACACCACTCTAGACCACTAATCTATACACCACTCCAGACTTCCTATCTATACACCACTCCAGACTTCCAATCTATACACTACTCCAGACCTCCAAACTATACACCTCTCCAGACCACAAATCTATATACCACTCCAGGCCTCCAATCTATACACCTCTCCAGACATCCTATCTATACACAACTCCAGACCTTCAATCTATACACCACTCCAGACTTCCTATCTATACACCACTCCAGACCTCCAATCTATACACCACTCAAGACTTCCTATCTATACACCACTCCAGACCTTCAATCTATACACCACTCCAGACTTCCAATCTATACACCACTCCAGACTTCCAATCTATACACCACTCCAGACCTTCAATCCATACACGATACCAGATTTCCAATCTATACACCACTCCAGACTTCTAATCTATACACCACTCAAGTACTCCAATCTATACACGACTCCAGGCCTCCAATCTATACACCATTCCAGACCACCAACCTATACACCACTCTAGGCCACCAATCTAAATACCACTCCAGACCTCCAATCTATACACCATTCCAGGCCTCCAATCTATACACCACTCCAGACCTCCAATCCATACATCACTCCAGATCTCCAATCTATACACCACTTCAGATCTCCAATCTATACACCACTCCAGACCTCCAATCTATACACCACTCCAGACCTTCAATCCATATACCACTCCAGACTTCCAATCTATACACCACTCCAGACACCAAGCTATACACCATTCCAGACATCCAATCTATACACCACTCCAGGCCTCCAATCTATACACCATTCCAGACCACCAACCTATACACCACTCTAGGCCACCAATCTAAATACCACTCCAGACCTCCAATCTATACACCACTCTAGACCACCAATCTATACACCACTCCAGACCTCCAATCTATACACCACTCCAGACCTCCAATCTATACACCACTCCAGACCTTCAATCCATATACCACTCCAGACTTCCAATCTATACACCACTCCAGACACCAAGCTATACACCATTCCAGACATCCAATCTATACACCACTCCAGGCCTCCAATCTATACACCATTCCAGACCACCAACCTATACACCACTCTAGGCCACCAATCTAAATACCACTCCAGACCTCCAATCTATACACCACTCCAGACTTCCAATCTATACACCACTCCAGACCTCCAATCTATACACCACTCCAGACTTTCTATCTATACACCACACTAGACCTCCAATCTATACACCACTCCAGACCTATAATCTATACACAACTCCAGACCTCAAATCTATACACCACTACAGTACTCCAATCTATACACCACTCCAGGCCAACAATCTATACACCACTCCAGACCTCTAATCTATACACCACTTCAGACCTCCAATCTATACTCCACTCCAGACCATCAATCTATACACCACTCCTGACTTCCTATCTATACACCACTCCAGACCTCCAAAATATACACCACTCCAGACTTCCAATCTATACAACACACCAGACCTCCAATCTATACACCACTCCAGACCTCCAAAATATACACCACTCCAGTACTCCAATCTATACAACACTCCAGACCTTCTATCTATACAGCACTCCAGACCTTCAATCTATACTCCACTCCAGACCACTAATCTATACACCACTCTAGACCTCCAATCTATACACCACTCCAGACCTCCAATCTACACACCATTCCAGACCTCCAATCTATACACCACTCCAGACTTCCAATTTATACACCACTCCAGACCACCAATCTATATACTTCTCCAGACCTACAATCTATACACCACTCCAGATCTCTAATCTATACTCCACTCCAGACCACCAATCTACACACCACTGTAGACCACTAATCTATACACCAATCCAGACTTTCAATCTATACAAGACTCCAGACCTCCAATCTGTACACCACTCCAGACTTCAAATCTATACAGCACTCCAGACCTCCAATCTATACACCACACCAGACTTCCAATCTATACACCACTCTAGACCACTAATCTATACACCACCGCAGACTTCCAATCTATACACCACTCCAGACCTCCAATCTATACACCACTCCAGACCTCCAAGCTATACACCACTCCAGACATCCAATGTATACACCACTCTAAACCAGTAATCAATACACCACTCCAGACCTCCAATCTATACACCACTCCAGACTTCCTATCTATACACCACTCCAGACTTCCAATCTATACACCACTCCAGACCACTAATCTATACACCACTCTAGACAATCAATCTATACATCACTCCAGATCACCAATCAATACACCACTACAGACCTCCAATCTATACACCACTCCAGTACTCCAATCTATAAACCACTCCAGACTTCCAATCTATAAACCACTCCAAACCTTCAATCTATACACCACAACAAACCAGTAATCAATACACCACTCCAGACCTCCAATCGATACACCACTCCAGACCTCCAATCTATACACCACTCCAGACCTCCAATCTATACACCACTCCATACTTCCAATCTATACACCACTCCCGGCTTGCAATCTATACACCACTCCAGACTTCCAATATATACACTACTCTAGACATCAAAGCTATACACCACTACATACCTCCAATCTATACACCACTCCAGACCACCAATCTATACACCACTGCATACCTCCAATCTATACACCACTCTACACCTCCAATCTATACACCACTGCAGACCTCCAAACTATACACCACTCCAGACCGCCAATCTATACACAACTCCAGACCTCCACTCTATACAGCACTCCAGACTTCCAATCTATACACCATTCCAGACCACTAATCTATACACCACTCTAGACAATCAATCTATACACCACTCCAGATCACCAATCATTACACCACTGCAGACCTCCAATCTATACACCACTCCAGTACTCCAATCTATACACCACTCCAGACTTCCAATCTATACACCACTCCAGACCTCCAATCTATATACAACTCCAGGCCAACAATCTATACACTACTCAAGAACACCAATCTATACACCAGTCCAGACCTGCAATCTATACACCACTCCAGACCTTCTATCCATACTCCACTCCAGACCACTAATCTATACACCACTCTAGATCACTAATCTATACACCACTCCAGACTTCTTATCTATACACCACTCCAGACTTCCTATCTATACACCACTCCAGACCTCCAAACTATACACCACTCCAGACCTCCAATCTATAAACCACTCCAGACTTCCAATCTTTAAACCACTCCAAACCTTCAATCTATACACCACACCAAACCTCCAATCTATACAACACTCCAGACCTCCAATCTATACACCTCTCCAGACCTCCAATCTATACACCACTCCAGACCTCCATTCTATACACCACTCCATACTTCCAATCTTTACACCACTCCCGGCCTGCAATCTATACACCACTCCAGACTTCCAATATATACACTACTCTAGACCTCCAAGCTATACACCACTCCATACCTCCAATCTATACACCACTCCAGACCACCAATCTATACACCACTGCATACCTCCAATCTATACACCACTCTACACCTCCAATCTATACACCACTCCAGACCTCCAAGCTATACACCACCCCACTCTAGACTTCCAATCTATACACCACTCCAAACCTCCAATGTATATACCATTCCAGACCAAGAATCTATAGACTACTCAAGACCTCCAATCTATACACCACTCCAGACCTCCAATCTATACACCACTCCAGACCTTCAATCTATACTCCACTCCAGACCACTAATCTATACACCACTCTAGACCACTAATCTATACACCACTCCAGACTTCCTATCTATACACCACTCCAGACTTCCAATCTATACACCACTCCAGACCTCCAAACTATACACCTCTCCAGACCACAAGTCTATATACCACTCCAGGCCTCCAATCTATACACCTCTCCAGACATCCTATCTATACACCACTCCAGACCTTCAATCTATACACCACTCCAGACTTCCTATCTATACACCACTCCAGACCTCCAATCTATACACCACTCCAGACTTCCTATCTATACACCACTCCAGACCTTCAATCTATACACCACTCCAGACTTCCAATCTATACACCACTCCAGACTTCCAATCTATACACCACTCCAGACCTTCAATCCATACACGATACCAGATTTCCAATCTATACACCACTCCAGACTTCTAATCTATACACCACTCAAGTACTCCAATCTATACACCACTCCAGGCCTCCAATCTATACACCATTCCAGACCACCAACCTATACACCACTCTAGGCCACCAATCTAAATACCACTCCAGACCTCCAATCTATACACCATTCCAGGCCTCCAATCTATACACCACTCCAGACCTCCAATCCATACATCACTCCAGATCTCCAATCTATACACCACTTCAGATCTCCAATCTATACACCACTCCAGACCTCCAATCTATACACCACTTCAGACCTTCAATCCATATACCACTCCAGACTTCCAATCTATACACCACTCCAGACACCAAGCTATACACCATTCCAGACATCCAATCTATACACCACTCCAGGCCTCCAATCTATACACCATTCCAGACCACCAACCTATACACCACTCTAGGCCACCAATCTAAATACCACTCCAGACCTCCAATCTATACACCACTCTAGACCACCAATCTATACACCACTCCAGACCTCCAATCTATACACCACTCCAGACCTCCAATCTATACACCACTCCAGACCTTCAATCCATATACCACTCCAGACTTCCAATCTATACACCACTCCAGACACCAAGCTATACACCATTCCAGACCACCAACCTATACACCACTCTAGGCCACCAATCTAAATACCACTCCAGACCTCCAATCTATACACCACTCCAGACTTCCAATCTATACACCACTCCAGACCTCCAATCTATACACCACTCCAGACTTTCTATCTATACACCACACTAGACCTCCAATCTATACACCACTCCAGACCTATAATCTATACACAACTCCAGACCTCAAATCTATACACCACTACAGTACTCCAATCTATACACCACTCCAGGCCAACAATCTATACACCACTCCAGACCTCTAATCTATACACCACTTCAGACCTCCAATCTATATTCCACTCCAGACCATCAATCTATACACCACTCCAGACTTCCTATCTATACACCACTCCAGACCTCCAAAATATACACCACTCCAGACTTCCAATCTATACAACACACCAGACCTCCAATCTATACACCACTCCAGACCTCCAAAATATACACCACTCCAGTACTCCAATCTATACAACACTCCAGACCTTCTATCTATACAGCACTCCAGACTTCCAATCTATACAGCACACCAGACCTCCAATCTATACACCACTCCAGTACTCCAATCTATACTCCACTCCAGACCTTCAATCTATACACCACTCCAGACTTCCTATATATACACCACTCCAGACCTCCAGACTATACACCACTCCAGACTTCCAATCTATACAACACTCCAGACCTCCAATCTATACACCACTCCAGACTTGAAATCTATACACCACTCCAGACTTCCAATCTATACACCACTCCAGACCACCAATCTATACACCACTCCAGACTTTCAGTCTAATCACCACTCTAGACTTCTTATCTATACACCACTCCAGACCTCCAATCCATACACCACTCCAGATCTCCAATCTATACACCACTCCAGACCTCCAATCTATACACCACTCCAGACCTCCATTCTATACACCACTCCATACTTCCAATCTTTACACCACTCCCGGCCTGCAATCTATACACCACTCCAGACTTCCAATATATACACTACTCTAGACCTCCAAGCTATACACCACTCCATACCTCCAATCTATACACCACTCCAGACCACCAATCTATACACCACTGCATACCTCCAATCTATACACCACTCTACACCTCCAATCTATACACCACTCCAGACCTCCAAGCTATACACCACCCCACTCTAGACTTCCAATCTATACACCACTCCAAACCTCCAATGTATATACCATTCCAGACCAAGAATCTATAGACTACTCAAGACCTCCAATCTATACACCACTCCAGACCTCCAATCTATACACCACTCCAGACCTTCAATCTATACTCCACTCCAGACCACTAATCTATACACCACTCTAGACCACTAATCTATACACCACTCCAGACTTCCTATCTATACACCACTCCAGACTTCCAATCTATACACCACTCCAGACCTCCAAACTATACACCTCTCCAGACCACAAATCTATATACCACTCCAGGCCTCCAATCTATACACCTCTCCAGACATCCTATCTATACACCACTCCAGACCTTCAATCTATACACCACTCCAGACTTCCTATCTATACACCACTCCAGACCTCCAATCTATACACCACTCAAGACTTCCTATCTATACACCACTCCAGACCTTCAATCTATACACCACTCCAGACTTCCAATCTATACACCACTCCAGACTTCCAATCTATACACCACTCCAGACCTTCAATCCATACACGATACCAGATTTCCAATCTATACACCACTCCAGACTTCTAATCTATACACCACTCAAGTACTCCAATCTATACACGACTCCAGGCCTCCAATCTATACACCATTCCAGACCACCAACCTATACACCACTCTAGGCCACCAATCTAAATACCACTCCAGACCTCCAATCTATACACCATTCCAGGCCTCCAATCTATACACCACTCCAGACCTCCAATCCATACATCACTCCAGATCTCCAATCTATACACCACTTCAGATCTCCAATCTATACACCACTCCAGACCTCCAATCTATACACCACTCCAGACCTTCAATCCATATACCACTCCAGACTTCCAATCTATACACCACTCCAGACACCAAGCTATACACCATTCCAGACATCCAATCTATACACCACTCCAGGCCTCCAATCTATACACCATTCCAGACCACCAACCTATACACCACTCTAGGCCACCAATCTAAATACCACTCCAGACCTCCAATCTATACACCACTCTAGACCACCAATCTATACACCACTCCAGACCTCCAATCTATACACCACTCCAGACCTCCAATCTATACACCACTCCAGACCTTCAATCCATATACCACTCCAGACTTCCAATCTATACACCACTCCAGACACCAAGCTATACACCATTCCAGACATCCAATCTATACACCACTCCAGGCCTCCAATCTATACACCATTCCAGACCACCAACCTATACACCACTCTAGGCCACCAATCTAAATACCACTCCAGACCTCCAATCTATACACCACTCCAGACTTCCAATCTATACACCACTCCAGACCTCCAATCTATACACCACTCCAGACTTTCTATCTATACACCACACTAGACCTCCAATCTATACACCACTCCAGACCTATAATCTATACACAACTCCAGACCTCAAATCTATACACCACTACAGTACTCCAATCTATACACCACTCCAGGCCAACAATCTATACACCACTCCAGACCTCTAATCTATACACCACTTCAGACCTCCAATCTATACTCCACTCCAGACCATCAATCTATACACCACTCCTGACTTCCTATCTATACACCACTCCAGACCTCCAAAATATACACCACTCCAGACTTCCAATCTATACAACACACCAGACCTCCAATCTATACACCACTCCAGACCTCCAAAATATACACCACTCCAGTACTCCAATCTATACAACACTCCAGACCTTCTATCTATACAGCACTCCAGACCTTCAATCTATACTCCACTCCAGACCACTAATCTATACACCACTCTAGACCACTAATCTATACACCACTCCAGACTTCCTATCTATACACCACTCCAGACTTCCAATCTATACACCACTCCAGACCTCCAAACTATACACCTCTCCAGACCACAAATCTATATACCACTCCAGGCCTCCAATCTATACACCTCTCCAGACATCCTATCTATACACCACTCCAGACCTTCAATCTATACACCACTCCAGACTTCCTATCTATACACCACTCCAGACCTCCAATCTATACACCACTCCAGACTTCCTATCTATACACCACTCCAGACCTTCAATCTATACACCACTCCAGACTTCCAATCTATACACCACTCCAGACTTCCAATCTATACACCACTCCAGACCTTCAATCCATACACGATACCAGATTTCCAATCTATACACCACTCCAGACTTCTAATCTATACACCACTCAAGTACTCCAATCTATACACGACTCCAGGCCTCCAATCTATACAACATTCCAGACCACCAACCTATACACCACTCTAGGCCACCAATCTAAATACCACTCCAGACCTCCAATCTATACACCATTCCAGGCCTCCAATCTATACACCACTCCAGACCTCCAATCCATACATCACTCCAGATCTCCAATCTATACACCACTTCAGATCTCCAATCTATACACCACTCCAGACCTCCAATCTATACACCACTCCAGACCTTCAATCCATATACCACTCCAGATTTCCAATCTATACACCACTCCAGACACCAAGCTATACACCATTCCAGACATCCAATCTATACACCACTCCAGGCCTCCAATCTATACACCATTCCAGACCACCAACCTATACACCACACTAGGCCACCAATCTAAATACCACTCCAGACCTCCAATCTATACACCACTCTAGACCACCAATCTATACACCACTCCAGACCTCCAATCTATACACCACTCCAGACCTCCAATCTATACACCACTCCAGACCTTCAATCCATATACCACTCCAGACTTCCAATCTATACACCACTCCAGACACCAAGCTATACACCATTCCAGACATCCAATCTATACACCACTCCAGGCCTCCAATCTATACACCATTCCAGACCACCAACCTATACACCACTCTAGGCCACCAATCTAAATACCACTCCAGACCTCCAATCTATACACCACTCCAGACTTCCAATCTATACACCACTCCAGACCTCCAATCTATACACCACTCCAGACTTTCTATCTATACACCACACTAGACCTCCAATCTATACACCACTCCAGACCTATAATCTATACACAACTCCAGACCTCAAATCTATACACCACTACAGTACTCCAATCTATACACCACTCCAGGCCAACAATCTATACACCACTCCAGACCTCTAATCTATACACCACTTCAGACCTCCAATCTATACTCCACTCCAGACCATCAATCTATACACCACTCCAGACTTCCTATCTATACACCACTCCAGACCTCCAAAATATACACCACTCCAGACTTCCAATCTATACAACACACCAGACCTCCAATCTATACACCACTCCAGACCTCCAAAATATACACCACTCCAGTACTCCAATCTATACAACACTCCAGACCTTCTATCTATACAGCACTCCAGACTTCCAATCTATACAGCACACCAGACCTCCAATCTATACACCACTCCAGTACTCCAATCTATACTCCACTCCAGACCTTCAATCTATACACCACTCCAGACTTCCTATATATACACCACTCCAGACCTCCAGACTATACACCACTCCAGACTTCCAATCTATACAACACTCCAGACCTCCAATCTATACACCACTCCAGACTTGAAATCTATACACCACTCCAGACTTCCAATCTATACACCACTCCAGACCACCAATCTATACACCACTCCAGACTTTCAGTCTAATCACCACTCTAGACTTCTTATCTATACACCACTCCAGACCTCCAATCCATACACCACTCCAGATCTCCAATCTATACACCACTCCAGACCTCCAATCTATACACCACTCCAGACCTCCATTCTATACACCACTCCATACTTCCAATCTTTACACCACTCCCGGCCTGCAATCTATACACCACTCCAGACTTCCAAATATATACACTACTCTAGACCTCCAAGCTATACACCACTCCATACCTCCAATCTATACACCACTCCAGACCACCAATCTACACACCACTGCATACCTCCAATCTATACACCACTCTACACCTCCAATCTATACACCACTCCAGACCTCCAAGCTATACACCACCCCACTCTAGACTTCCAATCTATACACCACTCCAAACCTCCAATGTATATACCATTCCAGACCAAGAATCTATAGACTACTCAAGACCTCCAATCTATACACCACTCCAGACCTCCAATCTATACACCACTCCAGACCTTCAATCTATACTCCACTCCAGACCACTAATCTATACACCACTCTAGACCACTAATCTATACACCACTCCAGACTTCCTATCTATACACCACTCCAGACTTCCAATCTATACACCACTCCAGACCTCCAAACTATACACCTCTCCAGACCACAAATCTATATACCACTCCAGGCCTCCAATCTATACACCTCTCCAGACATCCTATCTATACACCACTCCAGACCTTCAATCTATACACCACTCCAGACTTCCTATCTATACACCACTCCAGACCTCCAATCTATACACCACTCAAGACTTCCTATCTATACACCACTCCAGACCTTCAATCTATACACCACTCCAGACTTCCAATCTATACACCACTCCAGACTTCCAATCTATACACGACTCCAGACCTTCAATCCATACACGATACCAGATTTCCAATCTATACACCACTCCAGACTTCTAATCTATACACCACTCAAGTACTCCAATCTATACACGACTCCAGGCCTCCAATCTATACACCATTCCAGACCACCAACCTATACACCACTCTAGGCCACCAATCTAAATACCACTCCAGACCTCCAATCTATACACCATTCCAGGCCTCCAATCTATACACCACTCCAGACCTCCAATCCATACATCACTCCAGATCTCCAATCTATACACCACTTCAGATCTCCAATCTATACACCACTCCAGACCTCCAATCTATACACCACTCCAGACCTTCAATCCATATACCACTCCAGACTTCCAATCTATACACCACTCCAGACACCAAGCTATACACCATTCCAGACATCCAATCTATACACCACTCCAGGCCTCCAATCTATACACCATTCCAGACCACCAACCTATACACCACTCTAGGCCACCAATCTAAATACCACTCCAGACCTCCAATCTATACACCACTCTAGACCACCAATCTATACACCACTCCAGACCTCCAATCTATACACCACTCCAGACCTCCAATCTATACACCACTCCAGACCTTCAATCCATATACCACTCCAGACTTCCAATCTATACACCACTCCAGACACCAAGCTATACACCATTCCAGACATCCAATCTATACACCACTCCAGGCCTCCAATCTATACACCATTCCAGACCACCAACCTATACACCACTCTAGGCCACCAATCTAAATACCACTCCAGACCTCCAATCTATACACCACTCCAGACTTCCAATCTATACACCACTCCAGACCTCCAATCTATACACCACTCCAGACTTTCTATCTATACACCACACTAGACCTCCAATCTATACACCACTCCAGACCTATAATCTATACACAACTCCAGACCTCAAATCTATACACCACTACAGTACTCCAATCTATACACCACTCCAGGCCAACAATCTATACACCACTCCAGACCTCTAATCTATACACCACTTCAGACCTCCAATCTATACTCCACTCCAGACCATCAATCTATACACCACTCCTGACTTCCTATCTATACACCACTCCAGACCTCCAAAATATACACCACTCCAGACTTCCAATCTATACAACACACCAGACCTCCAATCTATACACCACTCCAGACCTCCAAAATATACACCACTCCAGTACTCCAATCTATACAACACTCCAGACCTTCTATCTATACAGCACTCCAGACCTTCAATCTATACTCCACTCCAGACCACTAATCTATACACCACTCTAGACCACTAATCTATACACCACTCCAGACTTCCTATCTATACACCACTCCAGACTTCCAATCTATACACCACTCCAGACCTCCAAACTATACACCTCTCCAGACCACAAATCTATATACCACTCCAGGCCTCCAATCTATACACCTCTCCAGACATCCTATCTATACACCACTCCAGACCTTCAATCTATACACCACTCCAGACTTCCTATCTATACACCACTCCAGACCTCCAATCTATACACCACTCCAGACTTCCTATCTATACACCACTCCAGACCTTCAATCTATACACCACTCCAGACTTCCAATCTATACACCACTCCAGACTTCCAATCTATACACCACTCCAGACCTTCAATCCATACACGATACCAGATTTCCAATCTATACACCACTCCAGACTTCTAATCTATACACCACTCAAGTACTCCAATCTATACACGACTCCAGGCCTCCAATCTATACACCATTCCAGACCACCAACCTATACACCACTCTAGGCCACCAATCTAAATACCACTCCAGACCTCCAATCTATACACCATTCCAGGCCTCCAATCTATACACCACTCCAGACCTCCAATCCATACATCACTCCAGATCTCCAATCTATACACCACTTCAGATCTCCAATCTATACACCACTCCAGACCTCCAATCTATACACCACTCCAGACCTTCAATCCATATACCACTCCAGATTTCCAATCTATACACCACTCCAGACACCAAGCTATACACCATTCCAGACATCCAATCTATACACCACTCCAGGCCTCCAATCTATACACCATTCCAGACCACCAACCTATACACCACACTAGGCCACCAATCTAAATACCACTCCAGACCTCCAATCTATACACCACTCTAGACCACCAATCTATACACCACTCCAGACCTCCAATCTATACACCACTCCAGACCTCCAATCTATACACCACTCCAGACCTTCAATCCATATACCACTCCAGACTTCCAATCTATACACCACTCCAGACACCAAGCTATACACCATTCCAGACATCCAATCTATACACCACTCCAGGCCTCCAATCTATACACCATTCCAGACCACCAACCTATACACCACTCTAGGCCACCAATCTAAATACCACTCCAGACCTCCAATCTATACACCACTCCAGACTTCCAATCTATACACCACTCCAGACCTCCAATCTATACACCACTCCAGACTTTCTATCTATACACCACACTAGACCTCCAATCTATACACCACTCCAGACCTATAATCTATACACAACTCCAGACCTCAAATCTATACACCACTACAGTACTCGAATCTATACACCACTCCAGGCCAACAATCTATACACCACTCCAGACCTCTAATCTATACACCACTTCAGACCTCCAATCTATACTCCACTCCAGACCATCAATCTATACACCACTCCAGACTTCCTATCTATACACCACTCCAGACCTCCAAAATATACACCACTCCAGACTTCCAATCTATACAACACACCAGACCTCCAATCTATACACCACTCCAGACCTCCAAAATATACACCACTCCAGTACTCCAATCTATACAACACTCCAGACCTTCTATCTATACAGCACTCCAGACTTCCAATCTATACAGCACACCAGACCTCCAATCTATACACCACTCCAGTACTCCAATCTATACTCCACTCCAGACCTTCAATCTATACACCACTCCAGACTTCCTATATATACACCAATCCAGACCTCCAGACTATACACCACTCCAGACTTCCAATCTATACAACACTCCAGACCTCCAATCTATACACCACTCCAGACTTGAAATCTATAAACCACTCCAGACTTCCAATCTATACACCACTCCAGACCACCAATCTATACACCACTCCAGACTTTCAGTCTAATCACCACTCTAGACTTCTTATCTATACACCACTCCAGACCTACAATCCATACACCACTCCAGATCTCCAATCTATACACCACTCCAGAGTTCCAATCTATACACCACTCCAGACCTCCAATCTATACACCATTCCAGACCTCTAATCTATACACAACTCCAGACTTCCTATCTATACACCACTCCAGACTTTCAATCTATACACCACTCCAGACCTTCAATCTATACACCAATCCAGACTTCCAATCTATACACCACTCCAGACTTCTAATCTATACACCACTCAAGTACTCCAATCTATACACCACTCCAGGCCTCCAATCTATACACCATTCCAGACCACCAACCTATACACCACTCCAGGGCACCAATCTAAATACCACTCCAGACCTCCAATCTATACACCATTCCAGGCCTCCAATCTATACACCACTCCAGACCACCAATCTATACACCACTCTAGACCACCAATCTATACACCACTCCAGACCTCCAATCCATACACCTCTCCAGATCTCCAATCTATACACCACTCCAGACCTTCAATCCATATACCACTCCAGACTTCCAATCTATACACCGCTCCAGACACCAAGCTATACACCATTCCAGACCTCCAATCTATACACCACTCTAGACAATCAATCTATACACCACTCCAGACCTCCAATCTATACACCACTCCAGACCTCCAATCTATACACCACTGCAGACTTCCTATCTATACACCACTCTAGAGCTCCATTCTATACACAACTCCAGACCTCCAATCTATACACCACTCCAGACCTCCAATCCATACACCACTCCAGACCTCCAATCTATACACCACTCCAGACCACCAATCTATACACCACTCTAGACAATCAATCTATACACCACTCCAGACCTCCAATCTATACACCACTCCAGACCTCCAATCTATACACCACTCCAGACTTCCTATCTATACACCACTCTAGAGCTCCATTCTATACACAACTCCAGACCTCCAATCTATACACCACTCCAGTACTCCAATCTATACACCACTCCAGACTTCCAATCTATACAGCACTCCAGACCTCCAATCTATACACCACTCCAGACCTCCAAGCTATACACCACTCCAGACCTCCAATCTATATACCACTCTAGACCACTAATCTATACACCACTCAAGACCTCCAATCTATACACCACTCCAGACCTCCAATCTATACACCACTCTAGACCACTAATCTATACACCACTCCATACCTCCAATCTATACACCACTCCAGACTTCCAATCTATACACCACTCCAGGTCCCCAATCTATACACCACTCCAGACCTCCAATCTATACCCCACTCCAGACCTCCAATCTATACACCACTCTAGACCACCAATCCATAAACCACTCCAGACCTTCAATCCATACACCACTCCACACCTCCAATCCATACACCACTCCAGACCTTCAATCCATATACTACACCAGACTTCCAATCTATACACCACTCCAGACACAAAGCTATACACCATTCCAGACATCCAATCTATACACCACTCTAGACCATCAATCTATACACCACTCCAGACCTCCAATCTATACACCACTCCAGTACTCCAATCTATACATCACTCCAGACTTCCAATCTATACACCACTCCAGACCTCCAATCTATACACCACTCTAGTCCACTAATCTATACACCACTCTAGACCTGCAATCTATACACCACTTCAGACCTCCAATCTATACACCACTCCAGACCTCCATTATATACACCATTCCAGACCTCCAATCTATACACCACTCCAGACCACCAATCTATAAACCACTCCAGACCTCCAATCTATACACCAATCCAGACCTCCAATCTATACACCACTCCAGACCTTCAATCCATACACCATACCAGACTTCCAATCTATACACCACTCCAGACCTCCAATCTATACACCACTCCAGTACTCCAATCTATACACCATTCCAGACCACCAAACTATACACCACTTCAGACCTCCAATATATACACCACTCCAGACTTCCAATCTATACACCAATCCAGACCTCCAATCTATACACCACTCCTGACCTCCAATCTATATACCACTCACGACTTCCAATCTATACACCACTCCAGACCACTAATCTATACACCACTCCAGACCTGCAATCTATACACCACTCCAGGCCTCCAATCTATACACCACTCGAGACCACCAATCTATAGACCACTCCAGACCACTAATCTATACACCACTCCAGACTTCTAATCTATACACCACTCCAGAGTTCCAATCTATACACCTCTCCAGGCCCCCAATCTATACGCCACTCCTGACCTCCAATCTATACATCACTCCAGACCTCCAATCTAAACACCACTCTAGACCACCAATCTATACACCACTTCAGACCTCCAATATATACACCACTCCAGACCTCCAATCTATACACCACTCCAGACCTCCAATCTATACACCACTCCAGTACTCCAATCTATACATCACTCCAGATTTCCAATCTATACACCACTCCAGACCTCCAATCTATACACCACTCTAGACCGCCAATCTATACACCACTCTAGTCCACTAATCTATACACTACTCTAGCCCTGCAATCTATACACCACTCCAGACCTCCAATCTATACTCCACTCCAGACCTCCAATCTATACACCACTCCAGACCTCCAATCTATATACCACACAAGACCACCAATCTAAACACTACTCTAGACTTCCAATCTATAAACCACACCAGACTTCTAATCTATAACCACTCCAGACCTCCAATCTATACACCACTCCAGACCTCCAATCTATACACCACTCCAGACCTTCAATCCATACTCCACTCCAGACTTCCAATCTATACACCACTCAAGACCTCCAAGATATACACCACTCCAGACCTCCAATATATACACCACTCTAGAACACTAATCTATACACCACTCAAGACCTCCAATCTATACACCACTGCAGACCTCCAATCTTTACACCACTCAAGACTTCCAATCTATACACCACTCCAGACCACTAATCTATACACCACTCCAGACCTGCAATATATACACCACTCCTGACCTCCAATCTATACACCACTCTAGACCTCCAATCTATACACCACTCTAGTCCACTAATCTATACACCACTCTAGCCCTGCAATCTATACACCACTCCAGACCTCCAATCTATACTCCACTCCAGACCTCCAATCTATACACCAGTCCAGACCTCCAATCTATATACCACACAAGACCACCAATCTAAACACTACTCTAGACTTCCAATCTATAAACCACACCAGACTTCTAATCTATAACCACTCCAGACCTCCAATCTATACACCACTCCAGACCTCCAATCTATACACCACTCCAGACCTTCAATCCATACTCCACTCCAGACTTCCAATCTATACACCACTCCAGACCTCCAAGATATACACCACTCCAGACCTCCAATATATACACCACTCTAGAACACTAATCTATACACCACTCAAGACCTCCAATCTATACACCACTCCAGACCTCCAATCTTTACACCACTCAAGACCACCAATCTATACACCACTCCAGACCTCCAATCTATACACCACTCTAGACCACTAATCTATACACCACTCCATACCTCCAATCTATACACCAATGAAGACCTCCAATCTATACACTACTCCAGACTTCCAATCTATACACCACTCCAGACTTCAAATCTATACACCACTACAGACTTCCAATCTATACACCACTCCAGGCCCCCAATCTATACGCCACTCCTGACCTCCAATCCATACACGATACTAGACTTCCAATCTATACACCACTCCAGACTTCTAATCTATACACCACTCAAGTACTCCAATCTGTACACCACTCCAGGCCTCCAATCTATACACCATTCCAGACCACCAACCTATACACCACTCCAGGCCACCAATCTAAATACCACTCCAGACCTCCAATCTATACACCACTCCAGGCCTCCGATCTATACACCACTCCAGACCACCAATCTATACACCACTCCAGGCCTCCAATCTATACACCACTCGAGACATGCAATCTATACACCACTCCAGACCACAAATCTATACATCACTCCAGACTTCTAATCTATACACCACTCCAAACACCAAGCTATACTCCATTCCAGACATCCAATCTATACACCACTCTAGACCTCCAATCTATACACCACTCCAGACTTCCAATCTATACACCACTCCAGGGCCACAATCTATACACCACTCCAGACCTCCAATCTATACACCACTCCAGACCTCCAATCTATACACCACTCTAGACCACCAATCCATAAACCACTCCAGACCCCCAATCCATACACCACTCCACACCTCCAATCCATACACCACTCCAGACCTTCAATCCATATACCACACCAGACTTCCAATCTATACACCACTCCAGACACAAAGCTATACACCATTCCAGACATCCAATCTATACACCACTCTAGACCATCAATCTATACACCACTCCAGTACTCCAATCTATACATCACTCCAGACTTCCAATCTATACACCACTCCAGACCTCCAATCTATACACCACTCTAGACCTCCAATCTATACACCACTCCAGACTTCCAATCTATACACCACTCCAGACCTCCAATCTATACACCACTCTAGTCCACTAATCTATACACCACTCTAGACCTGCAATCTATACACCACTTCAGACCTCCAATCTATACACCACTCCAGGCCTCCAATCTATACACCACTCTAGACCTCCAATCTATACACCACTCCAGACTTCCAATCTATACACCACTCCAGGCCCACAATCTATACACCACTCCAGACCTCCAATCTATACACCACTCCAGACCTCCAATCTATACACCACTCTAGACCACCAATCCATAAACCACTCCAGACCTCCAATCCATACACCACTCCACACCTCCAATCCATACACCACTCCAGACCTTCAATCCATATACCACACCAGACTTCCAATCTATACACCACTCCAGACACAAAGCTATACACCATTCCAGACATCCAATCTATAGACCACTCTAGACCATCAATCTATACACCACTCCAGTACTCCAATCTATACATCAGTCCAGACTTCCAATCTATACACCAGTCCAGACCTCCAATCTATACACCACTCTAGACCTCCAATCTATACACCACTCCAGACTTCCAATCTATACACCACTCCAGACCTCCAATCTATACACCACTCTAGTCCACTAATCTATACACCACTCCAGACCTCCAATCCATACACCACTCCAGACCTCCAATCTATACACCACTCCAGTACTCCAATCTATACATCACTCCAGACTTCCAATCTATACACCACTCCAGACCTCCAATCTATACACCACTCTAGACCGCCAATCTATACACCACTTTAGTCCACTAATCTATTCACCACTCTAGCCCTGCAATCTATACACCACTCCAGACCTCCAATCTATACTCCACTCCAGACCTCCAATCTATACACCACTCCAGACCTCCAATCTATATACCACACAAGACCACCAATCTAAACACTACTCTAGACTTCCAATCTATAAACCACACCAGACTTCTAATCTATAACCACTCCAGACCTCCAATCTATACACCACTCCAGACCTCCAATCTATACACCACTCCAGACCTTCAATCCATACTCCACTCCAGACTTCCAATCTATACACCACTCCAGACCTCCAAGATATACACCACTCCAGACCTCCAATATATACACCACTCTAGAACACTAATCTATACACCACTCAAGATCTCCAATCTATACACCACTCCAGACCTCCAATCTTTACACCACTCAAGAACACCAATCTATACACCACTCCAGACTTCCAGTCTATACACCAATCCAGACCTCCAATCTATACACCACTCCTGACCTCCAATCCATATACCACTCAAGACTTCCAATCTATACACCACTCCAGACCACTAATCTATACACCACTCCAGACCTGCAATATATACACCACTCCTGACCTCCAATCTATACACCACTCTAGACCTCCAATCTATACACCACTCTAGTCCACTAATCTATACACCACTCTAGCACTGCAATCTATACACCACTCCAGACCTCCAATCTATACTCCACTCCAGACCTCCAATCTATACACCACTCCAGACCTCCAATCTATATACCACACAAGACCACCAATCTAAACACTACTCTAGACTTCCAATCTATAAACCACATCAGACTTCTAATCTATAACCACTCCAGACCTCCAATCTATACACCACTCTAGACCTCCAATCTATACACCACTCCAGACTTCCAATCTATACACCACTCCAGACCTCCAATCTATACACCACTCTAGTTCACTAATCTATACACCACTCCAGACTTCCAATCCATACACCACTCCAGACCTCCAATCTATACACCACTCCAGTACTCCAATCTATACATACCTCCAAACTTCCAATCTATACACCACTCCAGACCTCCAATCTATACACCACTCTAGACCGCCAATCTATACACCACTCTAGTCCACTAATCTATACACCACTCTAGCCCTGCAATCTATACACCACTCCAGACCTCCAATCTATACTCCACTCCAGACCTCCAATCTATACACCACTCCAGACCTCCAATCTATATACCACACAAGACCACCAATCTAAACACTACTCCAGACTTCCAATCTATACACCAATCCAGACATAAAGCTATGCACCATTCCAGACATCCAATCTATACACCACTCTAGACCATCAATCTATACACCACTCCAGTACTCCAATCTATACATCACTCCAGACTTCCAATCTATACACCACTCCAGACCTCCAATCTATACACCACTCTAGACCTCCAATCTATACACCACTCCAGACTTCCAATCTATACACCACTCCAGACCTCCAATCTATACACCACTCTAGTCCACTAATCTATACACCACTCCAGACCTCCAATCCATACACCACTCCAGACCTCCAATCTATACACCACTCCAGTACTCCAATCTATACATCACTCCAGACTTCCAATCTATACACCACTCCAGACCTCCAATCTATACACCACTCTAGACCGCCAATCTATACACCACTTTAGTCCACTAATCTATACACCACTCTAGCCTTGCAATCTATACACCACTCCAGACCTCCAATCTATACTCCACTCCAGACCTCCAATCTATACACCACTCCAGACCTCCAATCTATATACCACACAAGACCACCAATCTAAACACTACTCTAGACTTCCAATCTATAAACCACACCAGACTTCTAATCTATAACCACTCCAGACCTCCAATCTATACACCACTCCAGACCTCCAAGATATACACCACTCCAGACCTCAAATATATACACCACTCTAGAACACTAATCTATACACCACTCAAGACCTCCAATCTATACACCACTCCAGACCTCCAATCTTTACACCACTCAAGACCACCAATCTATACACCACTCCAGACTTCCAATCTATACACCAATCCAGACCTCCAATCTATACACCACTCCTGACCTCCAATCTATATACCACTCAAGACTTCCAATCTATACACCACTCCAGACCACTAATCTATACACCACTCCAGACCTGCAATCTATACACCACTCCAGGCCTCCAATCTATACACCACTCGAGACCACCAATCTATAGACCATTCCAGACCACTAATCTATACACCACTCCAGACTTCTAATCTATACACCACTCCAGAGTTCCAATGTATACACCTCTCCAGGCCTCCAATCTATACGCCACTCCTGACCTCCAATCTATACACCACTCCAGACCTCCAATCTAAACACCACTCTAGACCTCCAATCTATACACCACTCCAGACCTCCAATCTATACACCACTCCAGACCTCCAATCTATACACACCTCAAGTACTCCAATCTATACATCACTCCAGACTTCCAATCTATACACCACTCCAGACCTCCAATCTATACACCACTCTAGACCGCCAATCTATACACCACTCTAGTCCACTAATCTATACACCACTCTAGCCCTGCAATCTATACACCACTCCAGATCTCCAATCTATACTCCACTCCAGACCTCCAATCTATACACCACTCCAGACCTCCAATCTATATACCACACAAGACCACCAATCTAAACACTACTCTAGACTTCCAATCTATAAACCACACCAGACTTCTAATCTATAACCACTCCAGACCTCCAATCTATACACCACTCCAGACCTCCAATCTATACACCACTCCAGACCTCCAAGATATACACCACTCCAGACCTCCAATATATACACCACTCTAGAACACTAATCTATACACCACTCAAGACCTCCAATCTATACACCACTCCAGACCTCCAATCTTTACACCACTCAAGACCACCAATCTATACACCACTCCAGACTTCCAATCTATACACCAATCCAGACCTCCAATCTATACACCACTCCTGACCTCCAATCTATATACCACTCAAGACTTCCAATCTATACACCACTCCAGACCACTAATCTATACACCACTCATGACCTCCAATCTATACACCACTCTAGTCCACTAATCTATATACCACTCTAGCCCTGCAATCTATACACCACTCCAGACCTCCAATCTATACTCCACTCCAGACCTCCAATCTATACACCACTCCAGACCTCCAATCTATATACCACACAAGACCACCAATCTAAACACTACTCTAGACTTCCAATCTATAAACCACACCAGACTTCTAATCTATACACCACTCCAGACATCCAATCTATACACCACTCCAGACCTCCAATCTATACACCACTCCAGACCTCAATCTATACTCCACTCCAGACCTTCAATCCATACTCCACTCCAGACTTCCAATCTATACACCACTCCAGACCTCCAAGATATACACCACTCCAGACCTCCAATCTATACACCACTCTAGTCCACTAATCTATACACCACTCTAGACCTGCAATCTATACACCACTTCAGACCTCCAATCTATACACCACTCCAGACCTCCAATCTATACACCACTCTAGACCTCCAATCTATACACCACTCCAGACTTCCAATCTATACACCACTCCAGGCCCACAATCTATACACCACTCCAGACCTCCAATCTATACACCACTCCAGACCTCCAATCTATACACCACTCTAGACCACCAATCCATAAACCACTCCAGACCTCCAATCCATACACCACTCCAGACCCCCAATCTATACACCACTCTAGACCTCCAATCTATACACCACTCCAGACTTCCAATCTATACACCACTCCAGACCTCCAATCTATACACCACTCTAGTCCACTAATCTATACACCACTCCAGACCTCCAATCCATACACCACTCCAGACCTCCAATTTATACACCACTCCAGTACTCCAATCTATACATCACTCCAGACTTCCAATCTATACACCACTCCAGACCTCCAATCTATACACCACTCTAGACCGCCAATCTATACACCACTTTAGTCCACTAATCTATACACCACTCTAGCCCTGCAATCTATACACCACTACAGACCTCCAATCTATACTCCACTCCAGACCTCCAATCTATACACCACTCCAGACCTCCAATCTATATACCACACAAGACCACCAATCTAAACACTGCTCTAGACTTCCAATCTATAAACCACACCAGACTTCTAATCCATATACCACACCAGACTTCCAATCTATACACCACTCCAGACACAAAGCTATACACCATTCCAGACGTCCAATCTATACACCACTCTAGACCATCAATCTATACACCACTCCAGTACTCCAATCTATACATCACTCCAGACTTCCAATCTATACACCACTCCAGACCTCCAATCTATACACCACTCTAGACCTCCAATCTATACACCACTCCAGACTTCCAATCTATACACCACTCCAGACCTCCAATCTATACACCACTCTAGTCCACTAATCTATACACCACTCCAGACCTCCAATCCATACACCACTCCAGACCTCCAATCTATACACCACTCCAGTACTCCAATCTATACATCACTCCAGACTTCCAATCTATACACCACTCCAGACCTCCAATCTATACACCACTCTAGACCGCCAATCTATACACCACTTTAGTCCACTAATCTATACACCACTCTAGCCCTGCAATCTATACACCACTCCAGACCTCCAATCTATACTCCACTCCAGACCTCCAATCTATACACCACTCCAGACCTCCAATCTATATACCACACAAGACCACCAATGTAAACACTACTCTAGACTTCCAATCTATAAACCACACCAGACTTCTAATCTATAACCACTCCAGACCTCCAATCTATACACCACTCCAGACCTCCAATCTATACACCACTCCAGACCTCCAAGATATACACCACTCCAGACCTCAAATATATACACCACTCTAGAACACTAATCTATACACCACTCAAGACCTCCAATCTATACACCACTCCAGACCTCCTATCTTTACACCACTCAAGACCACCAATCTATACACCACTCCAGACTTCCAATCTATACACCAATCCAGACCTCCAATCTATACACCACTCCTGACCTCCAATCTATATACCACTCAAGACTTCCAATCTATACACCACTCCAGACCACTAATCTATACACCACTCCAGACCTGCAATCTATACACCACTCCAGGCCTCCAATCTATAGACCACTCGAGACCACCAATCTATAGACCATTCCAGACCACTAATCTATACACCACTCCAGACTTCTAATCTATACACCACTCCAGAGTTCCAATGTATACACCTCTCCAGGCCCCCAATCTATACGCCACTCCTGACCTCCAATCTATACACCACTCCAGACCTCCAATCTATACACCACTCCAGACCTCCAATCTATACACACCTCAAGTACTCCAATCTATACATCACTCCAGACTTCCAATCTATACACCACTCCAGACCTCCAATCTATACACCACTCTAGACCGCCAATCTATACACCACTCTAGTCCACTAATCTATACACCACTCTAGCCCTGCAATCTATACACCACTCCAGATCTCCAATCTATACTCCACTCCAGACCTCCAATCTATACACCACTCCAGACCTCCAATCTATATACCACACAAGACCACCAATCTAAACACTACTCTAGACTTCCAATCTATAAACCACACCAGACTTCTAATCTATAACCACTCCAGACCTCCAATCTATACACCACTCCAGACCTCCAATCTATACACCACTCCAGACCTCCAAGATATACACCACTCCAGACCTCCAATATATACACCACTCTAGAACACTAATCTATACACCACTCAAGACCTCCAATCTATACACCACTCCAGACCTCCAATCTTTACACCACTCAAGACTTCCAATCTATACACCACTCCAGACCACTAATCTATACACCACTCCAGACCTGCAATATATACACCACTCCTGACCTCCAATCTATACACCACTCTAGTCCACTAATCTATATACCACTCTAGCCCTGCAATCTATACACCACTCCAGACCTCCAATCTATACTCCACTCCAGACCTCCAATCTATACACCACTCCAGACCTCCAATCTATATACCACACAAGACCACCAATCTAAACACTACTCTAGACTTCCAATCTATAAACCACACCAGACTTCTAATCTATACACCACTCCAGACATCCAATCTATACACCACTCCAGACCTCCAATCTATACACCACTCCAGACCTCAATCTATACTCCACTCCAGACCTTCAATCCATACTCCACTCCAGACTTCCAATCTATACACCACTCCAGACCTCCAAGATATACACCACTCCAGACCTCCAATCTATACACCACTCTAGTCCACTAATCTATACACCACTCTAGACCTGCAATCTATACACCACTTCAGACCTCCAATCTATACACCACTCCAGACCTCCAATCTATACACCACTCTAGACCTCCAATCTATACACCACTCCAGACTTCCAATCTATACACCACTCCAGGCCCACAATCTATACACCACTCCAGACCTCCAATCTATATACCACACAAGACCACCAATCTAAACACTACTCCAGACTTCCAATCTATACACCACTCCAGACCTCCAATCTATACACCACTCTAGACCGCCAATCTATACACCACTCTAGTCCAATAATCTATACACCACTCTAGCCCTGCAATCTATACACCACTCCAGACCTCCAATCTATACTCCACTCCAGACCTCCAATCTATACACCACTCCAGACCTCCAATCTATATACCACACAAGACCACCAATCTAAACACTACTCCAGACTTCCAATCTATACACCACTCCAGACCTCCAATCTATACACCACTCTAGACCGCCAATCTATACACCACTCTAGTCCAATAATCTATACACCACTCTAGCCCTGCAATCTATACACCACTACAGACCTCCAATCTATACTCCACTCCAGACCTCCAATCTATACACCACTCCAGACCTCCAATCTATATACCACACAAGACCACCAATCTAAACACTGCTCTAGACTTCCAATCTATACACCACACCAGACTTCTAATCCATATACCACACCAGACTTCCAATCTATACACCACTCCAGACACAAAGCTATACACCATTCCAGACATCCAATCTATACACCACTCTAGACCATCAATCTATACACCACTCCAGTACTCCAATCTATACATCACTCCAGACTTCCAATCTATACACCACTCCAGACCTCCAATCTATACACCACTCTAGACCTCCAATCTATACACCACTCCAGACTTCCAATCTATACACCACTCCAGACCTCCAATCTATACACCACTCTAGTCCACTAATCTATACACCACTCTACACCTCCAATCTATACACCACTCCAGACCTCCAATCTATACACCACTCTAGTCCACTAATCTATACACCACTATAGACCTGCAATCTATACACCACTTCAGACCTCCAATCTATACACCACTCCAGACCTCCAATCTATACACCACTCTAGACCTCCAATCTATACACCACTCCAGACTTCCAATCTATACACCACTCCAGGCCCACAATCTATACACCACTCCAGACCTCCAATCTATACACCACTCCAGACCTCCAATCTATACACCACTCTAGACCACCAATCCATAAACCACTCCAGACCTCCAATCCATACACCACTCCACACCTCCAATCCATACACCACTCCAGACCTTCAATCCATATACCACACCAGACTTCCAATCTATACACCACTCCAGACACAAAGCTATACACCATTCCAGACATCCAGTCTATACACCACTCTAGACCATCAATCTATACACCACTCCAGTACTCCAATCTATACATCACTCCAGACTTCCAATCCATACACCATACCAGACTTCCAATCTATACACCACTCTAGATTTCTAATCTATACACCGCTCCAGTACTCCATTCTATACACCACTCCTGGCCTCCAACCTATACACCACTCCAGACCACTAATCTATACACCACTCCAGACCTGCAATCTATACACCACTCCAGGCCTCCAATCTATACACCACTCGAGACCACCAATCTATAGACCATTCCAGACCACTAATCTATACACCACTCCAGACTTCTAATCTATACACCACTCCAGAGTTCCAATGTATACACCTCTCCAGGCCCCCAATCTATACGCCACTCCTGACCTCCAATCTATACACCACTCCAGACCTCCAATCTAAACACCACTCTAGACCACCAATCTATACACCACTTTAGACCTCCAATCTATACACCACTCCAGACCTCCAATCTATACATCACTCCAGACCTCCAATCTATACACCACTCCAGTACTCCAATCTATACATCACTCCAGACTTCCAATCTATACACCACTCCAGACCTCCAACCTATACACCACTCTAGACCGCCAATCTATACACCACTCTAGTCCACTAATCTATACACCACTCTAGCCCTGCAATCTATACACCACTCCAGATCTCCAATCTATACTCCACTCCAGACCTCCAATCTATACACCACTCCAGACCTCCAATCTATATACCACACAAGACCACCAATCTAAACACTACTCTAGACTTCCAATCTATAAACCACACCAGACTTCTAATCTATAACCACTCCAGACCTCCAATCTATACACCACTCCAGACCTCCAATCTATACACCACTCCAGACCTCCAAGATATACACCACTCCAGACCTCCAATATATACACCACTCTAGAACACTAATCTATACACCACTCAAGACCTCCAATCTATACACCACTCCAGACCTCCAATCTTTACACCACTCAAGACCACCAATCTATACACCACTCCAGACTTCCAATCTATACACCAATCCAGACCTCCAATCTATACACCACTCCTGACCTCCAATCTATATACCACTCAAGACTTCCAATCTATACACCACTCCAGACCACTAATCTATACACCACTCATGACCTCCAATCTATACACCACTCTAGTCCACTAATCTATATACCACTCTAGCCCTGCAATCTATACACCACTCCAGACCTCCAATCTATACTCCACTCCAGACCTCCAATCTATACACCACTCCAGACCTCCAATCTATATACCACACAAGACCACCAATCTAAACACTACTCTAGACTTCCAATCTATAAACCACACCAGACTTCTAATCTATACACCACTCCAGACATCCAATCTATACACCACTCCAGACCTCCAATCTATACACCACTCCAGACCTCAATCTATACTCCACTCCAGACCTTCAATCCATACTCCACTCCAGACTTCCAATCTATACACCACTCCAGACCTCCAAGATATACACCACTCCAGACCTCCAATCTATACACCACTCTAGTCCACTAATCTATACACCACTCTAGACCTGCAATCTATACACCACTTCAGACCTCCAATCTATACACCACTCCAGACCTCCAATCTATACACCACTCTAGACCTCCAATCTATACACCACTCCAGACTTCCAATCTATACACCACTCCAGGCCCACAATCTATACACCACTCCAGACCTCCAATCTATACACCACTCCAGACCTCCAATCTATACACCACTCTAGACCACCAATCCATAAACCACTCCAGACCTCCAATCCATACACCACTCCAGACCCCCAATCTATACACCACTCTAGACCTCCAATCTATACACCACTCCAGACTTCCAATCTATACACCACTCCAGACCTCCAATCTATACACCACTCTAGTCCACTAATCTATACACCACTCCAGACCTCCAATCCATACACCACTCCAGACCTCCAATTTATACACCACTCCAGTACTCCAATCTATACATCACTCCAGACTTCCAATCTATACACCACTCCAGACCTCCAATCTATACACCACTCTAGACCGCCAATCTATACACCACTTTAGTCCACTAATCTATACACCACTCTAGCCCTGCAATCTATACACCACTACAGACCTCCAATCTATACTCCACTCCAGACCTCCAATCTATACACCACTCCAGACCTCCAATCTATATACCACACAAGACCACCAATCTAAACACTGCTCTAGACTTCCAATCTATAAACCACACCAGACTTCTAATCCATATACCACACCAGACTTCCAATCTATACACCACTCCAGACACAAAGCTATACACCATTCCAGACATCCAATCTATACACCACTCTAGACCATCAATCTATACACCACTCCAGTACTCCAATCTATACATCACTCCAGACTTCCAATCTATACACCACTCCAGACCTCCAATCTATACACCACTCTAGACCTCCAATCTATACACCACTCCAGACTTCCAATCTATACACCACTCCAGACCTCCAATCTATACACCACTCTAGTCCACTAATCTATACACCACTCCAGACCTCCAATCCATACACCACTCCAGACCTCCAATCTATACACCACTCCAGTACTCCAATCTATACATCACTCCAGACTTCCAATCTATACACCACTCCAGACCTCCAATCTATACACCACTCTAGACCGCCAATCTATACACCACTTTAGTCCACTAATCTATACACCACTCTAGCCCTGCAATCTATACACCACTCCAGACCTCCAATCTATACTCCACTCCAGACCTCCAATCTATACACCACTCCAGACCTCCAATCTATATACCACACAAGACCACCAATGTAAACACTACTCTAGACTTCCAATCTATAAACCACACCAGACTTCTAATCTATAACCACTCCAGACCTCCAATCTATACACCACTCCAGACCTCCAATCTATACACCACTCCAGACCTCCAAGATATACACCACTCCAGACCTCAAATATATACACCACTCTAGAACACTAATCTATACACCACTCAAGACCTCCAATCTATACACCACTCCAGACCTCCTATCTTTACACCACTCAAGACCACCAATCTATACACCACTCCAGACTTCCAATCTATACACCAATCCAGACCTCCAATCTATACACCACTCCTGACCTCCAATCTATATACCACTCAAGACTTCCAATCTATACACCACTCCAGACCACTAATCTATACACCACTCCAGACCTGCAATCTATACACCACTCCAGGCCTCCAATCTATAGACCACTCGAGACCACCAATCTATAGACCATTCCAGACCACTAATCTATACACCACTCCAGACTTCTAATCTATACACCACTCCAGAGTTCCAATGTATACACCTCTCCAGGCCCCCAATCTATACGCCACTCCTGACCTCCAATCTATACACCACTCCAGACCTCCAATCTATACACCACTCCAGACCTCCAATCTATACACACCTCAAGTACTCCAATCTATACATCACTCCAGACTTCCAATCTATACACCACTCCAGACCTCCAATCTATACACCACTCTAGACCGCCAATCTATACACCACTCTAGTCCACTAATCTATACACCACTCTAGCCCTGCAATCTATACACCACTCCAGATCTCCAATCTATACTCCACTCCAGACCTCCAATCTATACACCACTCCAGACCTCCAATCTATATACCACACAAGACCACCAATCTAAACACTACTCTAGACTTCCAATCTATAAACCACACCAGACTTCTAATCTATAACCACTCCAGACCTCCAATCTATACACCACTCCAGACCTCCAATCTATACACCACTCCAGACCTCCAAGATATACACCACTCCAGACCTCCAATATATACACCACTCTAGAACACTAATCTATACACCACTCAAGACCTCCAATCTATACACCACTCCAGACCTCCAATCTTTACACCACTCAAGACTTCCAATCTATACACCACTCCAGACCACTAATCTATACACCACTCCAGACCTGCAATATATACACCACTCCTGACCTCCAATCTATACACCACTCTAGTCCACTAATCTATATACCACTCTAGCCCTGCAATCTATACACCACTCCAGACCTCCAATCTATACTCCACTCCAGACCTCCAATCTATACACCACTCCAGACCTCCAATCTATATACCACACAAGACCACCAATCTAAACACTACTCTAGACTTCCAATCTATAAACCACACCAGACTTCTAATCTATACACCACTCCAGACATCCAATCTATACACCACTCCAGACCTCCAATCTATACACCACTCCAGACCTCAATCTATACTCCACTCCAGACCTTCAATCCATACTCCACTCCAGACTTCCAATCTATACACCACTCCAGACCTCCAAGATATACACCACTCCAGACCTCCAATCTATACACCACTCTAGTCCACTAATCTATACACCACTCTAGACCTGCAATCTATACACCACTTCAGACCTCCAATCTATACACCACTCCAGACCTCCAATCTATACACCACTCTAGACCTCCAATCTATACACCACTCCAGACTTCCAATCTATACACCACTCCAGGCCCACAATCTATACACCACTCCAGACCTCCAATCTATATACCACACAAGACCACCAATCTAAACACTACTCCAGACTTCCAATCTATACACCACTCCAGACCTCCAATCTATACACCACTCTAGACCGCCAATCTATACACCTCTCTAGTCCAATAATCTATACACCACTCTAGCCCTGCAATCTATACACCACTCCAGACCTCCAATCTATACTCCACTCCAGACCTCCAATCTATACACCACTCCAGACCTCCAATCTATATACCACACAAGACCACCAATCTAAACACTACTCTAGACTTCCAATCTATAAACCACACCAGACTTCTAATCCATATACCACACCAGACTTCCAATCTATACACCACTCCAGACACAAAGCTATACACCATTCCAGACATCCAATCTATACACCACTCTAGACCATCAATCTATACACCACTCCAGTACTCCAATCTATACATCACTCCAGACTTCCAATCTATACACCACTCCAGACCTCCAATCTATACACCACTCTAGACCTCCAATCTATACACCACTCCAGACTTCCAATCTATACACCACTCCAGACCTCCAATCTATACACCACTCTAGTCCACTAATCTATACACCACTCTACACCTCCAATCTATACACCACTCCAGACCTCCAATCTATACACCACTCTAGTCCACTAATCTATACACCACTATAGACCTGCAATCTATACACCACTTCAGACCTCCAATCTATACACCACTCCAGACCTCCAATCTATACACCACTCTAGACCTCCAATCTATACACCACTCCAGACTTCCAATCTATACACCACTCCAGGCCCACAATCTATACACCACTCCAGACCTCCAATCTATACACCACTCCAGACCTCCAATCTATACACCACTCTAGACCACCAATCCATAAACCACTCCAGACCTCCAATCCATACACCACTCCACACCTCCAATCCATACACCACTCCAGACCTTCAATCCATATACCACACCAGACTTCCAATCTATACACCACTCCAGACACAAAGCTATACACCATTCCAGACATCCAGTCTATACACCACTCTAGACCATCAATCTATACACCACTCCAGTACTCCAATCTATACATCACTCCAGACTTCCAATCCATACACCATACCAGACTTCCAATCTATACACCACTCTAGATTTCTAATCTATACACCGCTCCAGTACTCCATTCTATACACCACTCCTGGCCTCCAACCTATACACCACTCCAGACCACTAATCTATACACCACTCCAGACCTGCAATCTATACACCACTCCAGGCCTCCAATCTATACACCACTCGAGACCACCAATCTATAGACCATTCCAGACCACTAATCTATACACCACTCCAGACTTCTAATCTATACACCACTCCAGAGTTCCAATGTATACACCTCTCCAGGCCCCCAATCTATACGCCACTCCTGACCTCCAATCTATACACCACTCCAGACCTCCAATCTAAACACCACTCTAGACCACCAATCTATACACCACTTTAGACCTCCAATCTATACACCACTCCAGACCTCCAATCTATACACCACTCCAGACCTCCAATCTATACACCACTCCAGTACTCCAATCTATACATCACTCCAGACTTCCAATCTATACACCACTCCAGACCTCCAACCTATACACCACTCTAGACCGCCAATCTATACACCACTCTAGTCCACTAATCTATACACCACTCTAGCCCTGCAATCTATACACCACTCCAGATCTCCAATCTATACTCCACTCCAGACCTCCAATCTATACACCACTCCAGACCTCCAATCTATATACCACACAAGACCACCAATCTAAACACTACTCTAGACTTCCAATCTATAAACCACACCAGACTTCTAATCTATAACCACTCCAGACCTCCAATCTATACACCACTCCAGACCTCCAATCTATACACCACTCCAGACCTCCAAGATATACACCACTCCAGACCTCCAATATATACACCACTCTAGAACACTAATCTATACACCACTCAAGACCTCCAATCTATACACCACTCCAGACCTCCAATCTTTACACCACTCAAGACCACCAATCTATACACCACTCCAGACTTCCAATCTATACACCAATCCAGACCTCCAATCTATACACCACTCCTGACCTCCAATCTATATACCACTCAAGACTTCCAATCTATACACCACTCCAGACCACTAATCTATACACCACTCCAGACCTGCAATATATACACCACTCCTGACCTCCAATCTATACACCACTCTAGTCCACTAATCTATACACCACTCTAGCCCTGCAATCTATACACCACTCCAGACCTCCAATCTATACTCCACTCCAGACCTCCAATCTATACACCACTCCAGACCTCCAATCTATATACCACACAAGACCACCATTCTAAACACTACTCTAGACTTCCAATCTATAAACCACACCAGACTTCTAATCTATACACCACTCCAGACATCCAATCTATACACCACTCCAGACCTCCAATCTATACACCACTCCAGACCTTCAATCTATACACCACTCCAGACCTTCAATCCATACTCCACTCCAGACTTCCAATCTATACAGCACTCCAGACCTCCAAGATATACACCACTCCAGACCTCCAATCTATACACCACTCTAGAACACTAATCTATACACCACTCAAGACCTCCAATCTATACACCACTCCAGACCTCCAATCTTTACACCACTCAAGACCACCAATCTATACACCACTCAAGACCTCCAATCTATACACCAATCCAGACCTCCAATCTATACACCACTCCAGACTTCAATTATATACACCACTCCACACTTCCAATCTATACACCACTCCAGACTTCCAATCTATACACCACTCCAGACCTTCAATCCATACACCATACCAGACTTCCAATCTATACACCACTCCAGGCCCCCAATCTATACACCACTCCAGACCTCCAATCTATACACCACTCCAGACCTCCAATCTATACACCACTCTAGACCACCAATCTATACACCACTCCAGACCTCCAATCTATACACCACTCCAGGCCTCCGATCTATACTCCACTCCAGACCACCAAGCTATACACCACTCTAGACCACTAATCTATACACCACTCCAGGCCACCAATTTATACACCACTCTAGACCACTAATCTATACACCACTCCAGACCTCCAATCTATACTCCACTCCAGACCTCCAATCTATACACCACTCCAGACCTCCAATCTATATACCACACAAGACCACCAATCTAAACACTACTCTAGACTTCCAATCTATAAACCACACCAGACCTCCTATCTATACACCACTCCAGACCTCCAATCTATACACCACTCTAGACCTTCAATCCATACTCCACTCCAGACTTCCAATCTATACACCACTCCAGACCTCCAAGATATACACCACTCCAGACCTCCAATCTATACACCACTCTAGAACACTAATCTATACACCACTCCAGACCTCAAATCTATACACCACTCCAGGCCTCCAATCTATACACCACTCAACACCACCAATCTATACACCACTCCAGGCCTCCAATCTATACACTACTCGAGACCACCAATCTATACACCACTCCAGACCACTAATCTATACAGCGCTCCAGACTTCTAATCTATACACCACTCCAGACTTCCAATCTATACACCACTCTAGACCACCAATCTATAAACCACTCCAGACCTCCAATCCATACACCACTCCAGACCTCCAATCCATACACCACTCTAGACCACCAATCTATAAACCACTCCAGACCTCCAATCCATATACCACTCCAGACTTCCAATCTATACACCACTTCAGACACAAAGCTATACACCATTCCAGACATCCAATCTATACACCACTCCAGACATTCAATCCATATACCACTCCAGACTTCCAATCTATACACCACTCCAGACACAAAGCTATACACCATTCCAGACATCCAATCTATACACCACTCTAGACCATCAATCTATACACCACTCCAGACCTCCAATCTATACACCACTCCAGTACTCCAATCTATACATCACTCCAGACTTCCAATCTATACACCACTCCAGACCTCCAATCTATACACCACTATAGACCTCCAATCTATACACCACTCCAGACTTCCAATCTATACACCACTCCAGACCTCAAATTTATACACCACTCTAGTCCACTAATCTATACACCACTCTAGACCTGCAATCTATACACCACTTCAGACCTCCAATCTATACACCACTCCAGACCTCCAATCTATACACCACTCCAGACCTCCAATATATACACCATTCCAGACTTCCAATCTATACACCACTCCAGACCACCAATCTATACACCACTCCAGACCTCCGATCTATACACCAATCCAGACCTCCAATCTATACACCACTCCAGACTTCAAATCTATACACCACTCCAGACTTCCAATCTATACACCACTCCAGACCTTCAATCCATACACCATACCAGACTTCCAATCTATACACCACTCCAGATTTCTAATCTATACACCGCTCCAGACCTCCAAGCTATACACCACTCCAGACCTCCAATCTATACACCACTCTAGACCACTAATCTATACACCACTCAAGACCTCCAATCTATACACCACTCTAGACCTCCAATCTATACACCACTCTAGACCACTAATCTATACACCACTCCAGACCACCAATCTACACACCACTCCAGACTTCCAATCTATACACCACTCCAGAATTCCAATCTAAACACCACTCCGGACCTACAATCCATGCACCACTCCAGAACTCCAATCTATACACCACTCCAGACCTTGAATCCATACACCACTTCAGACTTCCAATCTTTACACCACTCAAGACCTCCAATCTATACACCACTCTAGACCACTAATCTATACACCACTCCAGACCTCCAATCTATACACCACTCCAGATTCCAATCTATACACCACTCCAGATATCCAATCTATACGCCACTCCAGTACTCCAATCTATACACCACTCCAGGCCTCCAATATATACACCACTCCAATCCACCAATCTATACACCACTCGAGACCACCAATCTATACACCACTCCAGACCACTAATCTATACACCACTCCAGACTTCCAATCTATACACCACTCCAGGCCCCCAATCTATACACTACTCCAGACCTCCAATCTATACACCACTCCAGACCTCCAATCTATACACCACTCTAGACCACCAATCTATACACCACTCCAGATCTCCAATCCATATACCAATCCAGACTTCCAATCTATACACCGTTCCAGACAACCAATCTATACACCACTCTAGACCATCAATCTATACACCACTCCAGACCTCCAATCTATACACAATTCCAGACCTCCAATCTATACACCACTCCAGGCTTCCAATCTATACACCATTCCAGACTTCCAATCTATACACCACTCTAGGCCCCCAATCTATACACCACCCCAGACTTCCAATCTATACACCACTCCAGACCTCCAATCTATACACCACTCTAGACCACCAATCTATACACCATTTAGACCTCCAATCCATACACCACTCCAGACCTCCAAACTATACGCCACTCCATACCTTCTATCCATACACTACTCCAGACTTCCAAGCTATACACCACTCCAGACACCAAGCTATACACCACTCCAGACTTCCAATCTATACACCACTCTAGACCACCAATCTATAAACCACTCCAGACCTCCAATCCATACACCACTCCAGACCTCCAATCCATACACCACTCTAGACCACCAATCTATAAACCACTCCAGACCTCCAATCCATATACCCCTCCAGACTTCCAATCTATACACCACTTCAGACACAAAGCTATACACCATTCCAGACATCCAATCTATACACCACTCTAGACCATCAATCTATACACCACTCCAGACCTCCAATCTATACACCACTCCAGACATTCAATCCATATACCACTCCAGACTTCCAATCTATACACCACTCCAGACACAAAGCTATACACCATTCCAGACATCCAATCTATACACCACTCTAGACCATCAATCTATACACCACTCCAGACCTCCAATCTATACACCACTCCAGTACTCCAATCTATACATCACTCCAGACTTCCAATCTATACACCACTCCAGACCTCCAATCTATACACCACTATAGACCTCCAATCTATACACCACTCCAGACTTCCAATCTATACACCACTCCAGACCTCAAATTTATACACCACTCTAGTCCACTAATCTATACACCACTCTAGACCTGCAATCTATACACCACTTCAGACCTCCAATCTATACACCACTCCAGACCTCCAATCTATACACCACTCCAGACCTCCAATATATACACCATTCCAGACTTCCAATCTATACACCACTCCAGACCACCAATCTATACACCACTCCAGACCTCCGATCTATACACCAATCCAGACCTCCAATCTATACACCACTCCAGACTTCAAATCTATACACCACTCCAGACTTCCAATCTATACACCACTCCAGATTTCTAATCTATACACCGCTCCAGACCTCCAAGCTCTACACCACTCCAGACCTCCAATCTATACACCACTCTAGACCACTAATCTATACACCACTCAAGACCTCCAATCTATACACCACTCTAGACCTCCAATCTATACACCACTCTAGACCACTAATCTATACACCACTCCAGACCACCAATCTATACACCACTCCAGACTTCCAATCTATACACCACTCCAGAATTCCAATCTAAACACCACTCCGGACCTACAATCCATGCACCACTCCAGAACTCCAATCTATACACCACTCCAGACCTTGAATCCATACACCACTTCAGACTTCCAATCTTTACACCACTCAAGACCTCCAATCTATACACCACTCTAGACCACTAATCTATAAACCACTCCAGACCTCCAATCTATACACCACTCCAGATTCCAATCTATACACCACTCCAGATATCCAATCTATACGCCACTCCAGTACTCCAATCTATACACCACTCCAGGCCTCCAATATATACACCACTCCAATCCACCAATCTATACACCACTCGAGACCACCAATCTATACACCACTCCAGACCACTAATCTATACACCACTCCAGACTTCCAATCTATACACCACTCCAGGCCCCCAATCTATACACTACTCCAGACCTCCAATCTATACACCACTCCAGACCTCCAATCTATACACCACTCTAGACCACCAATCTATACACCACTCCAGATCTCCAATCCATATACCAATCCAGACTTCCAATCTATACACCGTTCCAGACAACCAATCTATACACCACTCTAGACCATCAATCTATACACCACTCCAGACCTCCAATCTATACACAATTCCAGACCTCCAATCTATACACCACTCCAGGCTTCCAATCTATACACCATTCCAGACTTCCAATCTATACACCACTCTAGGCCCCCAATCTATACACCACCCCAGACTTCCAATCTATACACCACTCCAGACCTCCAATCTATACACCACTCTAGACCACCAATCTATACACCATTTAGACCTCCAATCCATACACCACTCCAGACCTCCAAACTATACGCCACTCCATACCTTCTATCCATACACTACTCCAGACTTCCAAGCTATACACCACTCCAGACACCAAGCTATACACCACTCCAGACCACTAATCTATACAGCGCTCCAGACTTCTAATCTATACACCACTCCAGACTTCCAATCTATACACCACTCTAGACCACCAATCTATAAACCACTCCAGACCTCCAATCCATACACCACTCCAGACCTCCAATCCATACACCACTCTAGACCACCAATCTATAAACCACTCCAGACCTCCAATCCATATACCACTCCAGACTTCCAATCTATACACCACTTCAGACACAAAGCTATACACCATTCCAGACATCCAATCTATACACCACTCCAGACATTCAATCCATATACCACTCCAGACTTCCAATCTATACACCACTCCAGACACAAAGCTATACACCATTCCAGACATCCAATCTATACACCACTCTAGACCATCAATCTATACACCACTCCAGACCTCCAATCTATACACCACTCCAGTACTCCAATCTATACATCACTCCAGATTTCCAATCTATACACCACTCCAGACCTCCAATCTATACACCACTATAGACCTCCAATCTATACACCACTCCAGACTTCCAATCTATACACCACTCCAGACCTCAAATTTATACACCACTCTAGTCCACTAATCTATACACCACTCTAGACCTGCAATCTATACACCACTTCAGACCTCCAATCTATACACCACTCCAGACCTCCAATCTATACACCACTCCAGACCTCCAATATATACACCATTCCAGACCTCCAATCTATACACCACTCCAGACCACCAATCTATACACCACTCCAGACCTCCGATCTATACACCAATCCAGACCTCCAATCTATACACCACTCCAGACTTCAAATCTATACACCACTCCAGACTTCCAATCTATACACCACTCCAGACCTTCAATCCATACACCATACCAGACTTCCAATCTATACACCACTCCAGATTTCTAATCTATACACCGCTCCAGACCTCCAAGCTATACACCACTCCAGACCTCCAATCTATACACCACTCTAGACCACTAATCTATACACCACTCAAGACCTCCAATCTATACACCACTCGAGACCACCAATCTATACACCACTCGAGACCACCAATCTATACACCACTCCAGACCACTAATCTATACACCACTCCAGACTTCCAATCTATACACCACTCCAGGCCCCCAATCTATACACTACTCCAGACCTCCAATCTATAAACCACTCCAGACCTCCAATCTATACACCACTCTAGACCACCAATCTATACACCACTCCAGATCTCCAATCCATATACCAATCCAGACTTCCAATCTATACACCGTTCCAGACAACCAATCTATACACCACTCTAGACCATCAATCTATACACCACTCCAGACCTCCAATCTATACACAATTCCAGACCTCCAATCTATACACCACCCCAGGCTTCCAATCTATACACCATTCCAGACTTCCAATCTATACACCACTCTAGGCCCCAAATCTATACACCACCCCAGACTTCCAATCTATACACCACTCCAGACCTCCAATCTATACACCACTCTAGACCACCAATCTATACACCATTTAGACCTCCAATCCATACACCACTCCAGACCTCCAAACTATACGCCACTCCATACCTTCTATCCATACACTACTCCAGACTTCCAAGCTATACACCACTCCAGACACCAAGCTATACACCACTCCAGGCCTCCAATCTATACACCACTCGAGACCACCAATCTATACACCACTCCAGACCACTAATCTATACACCACTCCAGACTTCCAATCTATACACCACTCCAGGCCCCCAATCTATACACCACTCCAGACCTCCAATCTATACACCACTCCAGACCTCCAATCTATACACCACTCCAGACCTTCAATCCATGCACCACTCCAGACTTACAATCTATACACCACTCCAGACCGCCAAGCTATACACCACTCAAGACCTCCAATCTATACACCACTCTAGACCACTAATCTATACACCACTCCAGACCTCCAATCTATACACCACTCCAGCTTCCAATCTATACACCACTCCAGATATCCAATCTATACACCACTCCAGTACTCCAATCTATACGCCACTCCAGGCCTCCAATATATAAACCACTCCAATCCACCAATCTATACACCACTCCAGGCCTCCAATCTATACACCACTCTAGACCACCAATCTATACACCACTTCAGACCTCCAATCCATACACCACTCCAGATCTCCAAACTATACACCACTCCATACCTTCTATCCATACACTACTCCAGACTTCCAAGCTATACACCACTCCAGACACCAAGCTATACACCACTCCAGGCCTCCAATCTATACACCACTCCAGACCACTAATCTATACACCACTCCAGACTTCTAATCTATACACCACTCCGTACTTCCAATCTATACACCACTCCAGGCCCCCAATCTATACACCACTCAAGACCTCCAGTCTATACACCACTCTAGACCACTAATCTATACACCACTCCAGACCTCCAATCTATACACCACTCCAGATTCCAATCTATACACCACTCCAGATATCCAATCTATACACCACTCCAGTACTCCAATCTATACACCACTCCAGGCCTCCAATATATACACCACTCCAATCCACCAATCTTTACACCACGCCAGACCACCAATCTATCCAACACTCCAGGCCTCCAATCTATACACCACTTGAGACCACGAGTCTATACACCACTCCAGACTACTAATCTATGCGCCACTCCAGACTTCCAATCTATACACCATTCCACACTTCCAATCTATACACCACTCCAGGCCCCCAATCTATACACCACCCCAGACCTCCTATCTATACACCACTCCCGACCTCCAATCTATACACCACTCGAGACCACCAATCTATACACCACTTCAGACCTCCAATCCATACACCACTCCAGACCTCCAAACTATACACCACTCCATACCTTCTATCCATACACTACTCCAGACTTCCAAGCTATACACCACTCCAGACACCAAGCTATACACCACTCCAGGCCTCCAATCTATACACCACTCGAGACCACCAATCTATACACCACTCCAGACCACTAATCTATACACCACTCCAGACTTCTGATCTATACACCACTCCAGACTTCCAATCTATACACCAATCCAGGCCCCAATCTATACACCACTCTAGACCTCCAATCTATACACCACTCCAGACCTCCAATCTATACACCACTCTAGACCACCAATCTATACACCACTCCAGACCTCCAATTCATACACCACTCTAGGCCACCAATCTATACACCACTCCAGACCTTCAACCCATATACCACTCCAGACTTCCAATCTATACACCACTCCAGACCTCCAATCTATACACAATTCCAGACCTCCAATCTATACACCACTCCAGAGTTCCAATCTATACATCTCTCCAGGCACCCAATCTATACGCCACTCCTGACCTCCAATCTAAACACCACTCTAGACCACCAATCTATACACCACTCCAGACCTGAAATCTATACACCACTTCAGACCTCCAATCTATACACCACTCCAGACCTCCAATCTATACACCACTCCAGTACTCCAATCTATACATCACTCCAGACCTCCAATCTATACTCCACTCCAGACCACCAATCTATACACCACTCTAGACCACTAATCTATACACCACTCCAGACTTCCAATCTATACACCACTCCAGACTTCCTATCTATACACCACTCCAGACTTCCAATCTATACAGCCCTCCAGACCTGCAATCTATACACCACTCCAGACTTCCAATCTATACACCACTCCAGACCACCAATCTATACACCACTCCAGACCTGCAATCCATACACCACTCCAGAACTCCAATCTATACACCACTCCAGACCTCCAAGCTATACACCACTCCAGACCTCCAATCTATACACCACTCTAGACCACTAATCTATACACCACTCAAGACCTCCAATCTATACACCACTCCAGACCTCCAATCTATACACCACTACATACTTCCAAAGTATACACCACTCAAGATCTCCAATATATACACCACTCCAGACCTCCGATCTATACACCACTCTAGACCACTAATCTATACACCACTCCAGACCACCAATCTATACACCACTCCAGACCTTCAATCCATACACCATACCAGACTTCCAATATATACACCACTCCAGATTTCTAATATATACACCACTCCAGACTTCCAATCTATACACCACTCCAGACTTCTAATCTATACACCACTCCAGTACTCCAATCTATACAGCACTCCAGGCCTCCAATCTATACACCATTCCAGACCACCAATATATACACCACTCCAGACCACCAATCTATACACCACTCGAGGCCTCCAATCTATACACCACTCGAGACCACCAATCTATACACCACTCCAGACCAATAATCTATACACCACTCCAGACTTCCAATCTATATACCACTCCAGACTTCCAAGCTATACACCACTCCAGACACCAATCTATACACCACTCCAGGCCTCCAATCTATACACCACTCGAGACCACCAATCTATACACCACTCCAGACCACTAATCTATACAGCACTCCAGACTTCCAATCTATACACCACTCCAGGCCCCCAATCTATACACCATTCCAGACCTCCAATCTATACACCACTCCAGACCTCCAATCTATACACCACTCTAGACCACCAATCTATACACCACTCCAGATCTACAATCCATATACCTATCCAGACTTCCAATCTATACACCACTCCAGACACCAAGCTATACACCACTCCAGACACCAAGCTATACACCACTCCAGGCCTCCAATCTATACACCACTCGAGACCACCAATCTATACACCACTCCAGACCACTAATCTATACACCACTCCAGACTTCCAATCTATACACCACTCCAGGCCCCCAATCTATACACCACTCCAGACCTCCAATCTATACATCACTCCAGACCTCCAATCTATACACCACTCCAGACCTTCAATCCATGCACCACTCCAGACTTCCAATCTATACACCACTCCAGACCTCCAAGCTATACAGCACTCAAGACCTCCAATCTATACACCACTCTAGACCACTAATCTATACACCACTCCAGACCTCCAATCTATACACCACTCCAGACTTCCAATCTATACACCACTCCAGATATCCAATCTATACACCACTCCTGTACTCCAATCTATACACCACTCCAGGCCTCCAATATATAAACCACTCCAATCCACCAATCTATACACCACTCCAGGCCTCCAATCTATACACCACTCGAGACCACCAATCTATACACCACGCCAGACCTCCAATCTATCCAACACTCCAGGCCTCCAATCTATACACCACTCTAGACCACCAATCTATACACCTCTTCAGACCTCCAATCCATACACCACTCCAGATCTCCAAACTATACACCACTCCATACCTTCTATCCATACACCACTCCAGGCCTCCAATCTATACACCACTCCAGAGCACTAATCTATACACCACTCCAGACTTCTAATCTATACACCACTCCATACTTCCAATCTATACACCACTCCATGCCCCCAATCTATACACCACTCCAGACCTCCAAGCTATACACCACTCAAGACCTCCAATCTATACACCAATCTAGACCACTAATCTATACACCACTCCAGACCTCCAATCTATACACCACTCCAGATTCCAATCTATACACCACTCCAGATATCCAATCTATACACCACTCCAGTACTCCAATCTATACACCACTCCAGGCCTCCAATATATACACCACTCCAATCCACCAATCTATACACCACTCCAAGCCTCCAATCTATACACCACTCGAGACCACCAATCTATACACCACGCCAGTCCTCCAATCTATCCACCACTCCAGGCCTCCAATCTATACACCACTTGAGACCACGAGTCTATACACCACGCCAGACTACTAATCTATGCGCCACTCCAGACTTCCAATCTATACACCATTCCACACTTCCAATCTATACACCACTCCAGGCCCCCAATCTATACACCACCCCAGACCTCCTATCTATACACCACTCCAGACCTCCAATCTATACACCACTCGAGACCACCAATCTATACACCACTTCAGACCTCCAATCCATACACCACTCCAGACCTCCAAACTATACACCACTCCATACCTTCTATCCATACACTACTCCAGACTTCCAAGCTATACACCACTCCAGACACCAAGCTATACACCACTCCAGGCCTCCAATCTATACACCACTCGAGACCACCAATCTATACACCACTCCAGACCACTAATCTATACACCACTCCAGACTTCTGATCTATACACCACTCCAGACTTCCAATCTATACACCAATCCAGGCCCCAATCTATACACCACTCTAGACCTCCAATCTATACACCACTCCAGACCTCCAATCTATACACCACTCTAGACCACCAATCTATACACCACTCCAGACCTCCAATTCATACACCACTCTAGGCCACCAATCTATACACCACTCCAGACCTTCAACCCATATACCACTCCAGACTTCCAATCTATACACCACTCCAGACCTCCAATCTATACACAATTCCAGACCTCCAATCTATACACCACTCCAGAGTTCCAATCTATACATCTCTCCAGGCCCCCAATCTATACGCCACTCCTGACCTCCAATCTAAACACCACTCTAGACCACCAATCTATACACCACTCCAGACCTGAAATCTATACACCACTTCAGACCTCCAATCTATACACCACTCCAGACCTCCAATCTATACACCACTCCAGTACTCCAATCTATACATCACTCCAGACCTCCAATCTATACTCCACTCCAGACCACCAATCTATACACCACTCTAGACCACTAATCTATACACCACTCCAGACTTCCAATCTATACACCACTCCAGACTTCCTATCTATACACCACTCCAGACTTCCAATCTATACAGCCCTCCAGACCTGCAATCTATACACCACTCCAGACTTCCAATCTATACACCACTCCAGACCACCAATCTATACACCACTCCAGACCTGCAATCCATACACCACTCCAGAACTCCAATCTATACACCACTCCAGACCTCCAAGCTATACACCACTCCAGACCTCCAATCTATACACCACTCTAGACCACTAATCTATACACCACTCAAGACCTCCAATCTATACACCACTCCAGACCTCCAATCTATACACCACTCCAGACCTTCAATCCATACACCATACCAGACTTCCAATATATACACCACTCCAGATTTCTAATATATACACCACTCCAGACTTCCAATCTATACACCACTCCAGACTTCTAATCTATACACCACTCCAGTACTCCAATCTATACAGCACTCCAGGCCTCCAATCTATACACCATTCCAGACCACCAACATATACACCACTCCAGACCACCAATCTATACACCACTCGAGGCCTCCAATCTATACACCACTCGAGACCACCAATCTATACACCACTCCAGACCAATAATCTATACACCACTCCAGACTTCCAATCTATATACCACTCCAGACTTCCAAGCTATACACCACTCCAGACACCAATCTATACACCACTCCAGGCCTCCAATCTATACACCACTCGAGACCACCAATCTATACACCACTCCAGACCACTAATCTATACAGCACTCCAGACTTCCAATCTATACACCACTCCAGGCCCCCAATCTATACACCATTCCAGACCTCCAATCTATACACCACTCCAGACCTCCAATCTATACACCACTCTAGACCACCAATCTATACACCACTCCAGATCTACAATCCATATACCTATCCAGACTTCCAATCTATACACCACTCCAGACACCAAGCTATACACCACTCCAGACACCAAGCTATACACTACTCCAGGCCTCCAATCTATACACCACTCGAGACCACCAATCTATACACCACTCCAGACCACTAATCTATACACCACTCCAGACTTCCAATCTATACACCACTCCAGGCCCCCAATCTATACACCACTCCAGACCTCCAATCTATACATCACTCCAGACCTCCAATCTATACACCACTCCAGACCTTCAATCCATGCACCACTCCAGACTTCCAATCTATACACCACTCCAGACCTCCAAGCTATACAGCACTCAAGACCTCCAATCTATACACCACTCTAGACCACTAATCTATACACCACTCCAGACCTCCAATCTATACACCACTCCAGACTTCCAATCTATACACCACTCCAGATATCCAATCTATACACCACTCCTGTACTCCAATCTATACACCACTCCAGGCCTCCAATATATAAACCACTCCAATCCACCAATCTATACACCACTCCAGGCCTCCAATCTATACACCACTCGAGACCACCAATCTATACACCACGCCAGACCTCCAATCTATCCAACACTCCAGGCCTCCAATCTATACACCACTCTAGACCACCAATCTATACACCTCTTTAGACCTCCAATCCATACACCACTCCAGATCTCCAAACTATACACCACTCCATACCTTCTATCCATACACCACTCCGGCCTCCAATCTATACACCACTCCAGAGCACTAATCTATACACCACTCCAGACTTCTAATCTATACACCACTCCATACTTCCAATCTATACACCACTCCATGCCCCCAATCTATACACCACTCCAGACCTCCAAGCTATACACCACTCAAGACCTCCAATCTATACACCAATCTAGACCACTAATCTATACACCACTCCAGACCTCCAATCTATACACCACTCCAGATTCCAATCTATACACCACTCCAGATATCCAATCTATACACCACTCCAGTACTCCAATCTATACACCACTCCAGGCCTCCAATATATACACCACTCCAATCCACCAATCTATACACCACTCCAAGCCTCCAATCTATACACCACTCGAGACCACCAATCTATACACCACGCCAGTCCTCCAATCTATCCACCACTCCAGGCCTCCAATCTATACACCACTTGAGACCACGAGTCTATACACCACGCCAGACTACTAATCTATGCGCCACTCCAGACTTCCAATCTATACACCATTCCACACTTCCAATCTATACACCACTCCAGGGCCCCAATCTATACACCACCCCAGACCTCCTATCTATACACCACTCCAGACCTCCAATCTATACACCACTCGAGACCACCAATCTATACACCACTTCAGACCTACAATCCATACACCACTCCAGACCTCCAAACTATAGACCACTCCATACCTTCTATCCATACACTACTCCAGACTTCCAAGCTATACACCACTCCAGACACCAAGCTATACACCACTCCAGGCCTCCAATCTATACACCACTCGAGACCACCAATCTATACACCACTCCAGACCACTAATCTATACACCACTCTAGGCCACCAATCTATACACCACTCCAGACTTCCAATCTATACACCAATCCAGGCCCCAATCTATACACCACTCTAGACCTCCAATCTATACACCACTCCTGACCTCCAATCTAAACACCACTCTAGACCACCAATCTATACACCACTCCAGACCTGAAATCTATACACCACTTCAGACCTCCAATCTATACACCACTCCAGACCTCCAATCTATACACCACTCCAGTACTCCAATCTATACATCACTCCAGACCTCCAATCTATACACCCCTTCAGACCTCCAATCTATACTCCACTCCAGACCACCAATCTATACACCACTCTAGACCACTAATCTATACACCACTCCAGACTTCCAATCTGTACACCACTCCAGACTTCCTATCTATACACCACTCCAGACTTCCAATCTATACAGCACTCCAGACCTGCAATCTATACACCACTCCAGACTTCCAATCTATACACCACTCCAGACCACCAATCTATACACCACTCCAGACCTGCAATCCATACACCACTCCAGAACTCCAATCTATACACCACTCCAGACCTCCAAGCTATACACCACTCCAGACCTCCAATCTATACACCACTCTAGACCACTAATCTATACAGCACTCAAGACCTCCAATCTATACACCACTCCAGACCTCCAATCTATACACCACTACATACTTCCAATGTATACACCACTCAAGATCTCCAATATATACACCACTCCAGACCTCCGATCTATACACCACTCTAGACCACTAATCTATACACCACTCCAGACCTCCAATCTATACACCAATCCGGACCTCCAATCTATACACTACTCCAGACTTCCAATCTATACACCACTCCAGACTTCCAATCTATACACCACTCCAGACCTTCAATCCATACACCATACCAGACTTCCAATCTATACACCACTCCAGATTTCTAATATATACACCACTCCAGACTTCCAATCTATACACCACTCCAGACTTCTAATCTATACACCACTCCAGTACACCAATCTATACAGCACTCCAGGCCTCCAATCTATACACCAATCCAGACCACCAACCTATACACCACTCCAGACTACCAATCTATACACCACTCGAGGCCTCCAATCTATACACCACTCGAGACCACCAATCTATACACCACTCCAGACCAATAATCTATACACCACTCCAGACTTCAAATCTATACACCATTCCAGACTTCCAATCTATACACCACTCCAGGCCCCCAATCTATACACCACTCCAGACCTCCAATCTATACACCACTCTAGACCACCAATCTATACACCACTTCAGACCTCCAATCCATACAACACTACAGACCTCCAAACTATACGCCACTCCATACCTTCTATCCATACACTACTCCAGACTTCCAAGCTATACACCACTCCAGACACCAAGCTATACACCACTCCAGATCTCCAATCCATATACCTATCCAGACTTCCAATCTATACACCACTCCAGACACCAAGCTATACACCATTCCAGACATCCAATCTATACACCACTCTAGACCATCAATCTATACACCACTCCAGACCTCCAATCTATACACAATTCTAGACCTCCAATCTATACACCACTCCAGACTTCCAATCTATACACCATTCCAGACTTCCAATCTATACACCACTCCAGACCTCCAATCCATACACCACTCCAGACCTCCAAACTATACGCCACTCCATACCTTCTATCCATACACTACTCCAGACTTCCAAGGTATACACCACTCCAGACACCAAGCTATACACCACTCCAGACATCCAATCTATACACCACTCTAGACCATCAATCTATACACCACTCCAGACCTCCAATCTATACACAATTCTAGACCTCCAATCTATACACCACTCCAGACTTCCAATCTATACACCATTCCAGACTTCCAATCTATACACCACTCCAGACCTCCAATCCATACACCACTCCAGACCTCCAAACTATACGCCACTCCATACCTTCTATCCATACACTACTCCAGACTTCCAAGGTATACACCACTCCAGACACCAAGCTATACACCACTCCAGGCCTCCAATCTATACACCACTCGAGACCACCAATCTATACACCACTCCAGACCACTAATCTATACACCACTCCAGACTTCCAATCTATACACCACTCCAGGCCCCCAATCTATACACCACTCCAGACCTCCACTCTATACACCACTCCAGACCTCCAATCTATACACCACTCCAGACCACTAATCTATACACCACTCCAGACTTCCAATCTATACACCACTCCAGAATTTTAATCTATACACCACTCCAGACCTTCAATCCATGCACCACTCCAGACTTCCAATCTATACACCCCTCCAGACCTCCAAGCTATACACCACTCCAGACCACTAATCTATACACCACTCCAGACTTCCAATCTATACACCACTCCAGAATTTTAATCTATACACCACTCCAGACCTTCAATCCATGCACCACTCCAGACTTCCAATCTATACACCACTCCAGACCTCCAAGCTATACACCACTCAAGACCTCCAATCTATACACCACTCCAGACTTTCAATCTATACACCACTCCAGATATCCAATCTATACACCACTCCAGTACTCCAATCTATACACCACTCCAGGCCTCCAATATATAAACCACTCCAATCCTCCAATCTATACACCACTCCAGGCCTCCAATCTATACACCACTCGAGACCACCAATCTATACACCACGCCAGACCTCCAATCTATCCAACACTCCAGGCCTCCAATCTATACACCACTCTAGACCACCAATCTATACACCATTTCAGACCTCCAATCCATACACCACTCCAGATCTCCAAACTATACACCACTCCATACCTTCTATCCATACACTACTCCAGACTTCCAAGCTATACACCACTCCAGACACCAAGCTATACACCACTCCAGGCCTCCAATCTATACACCACTCCAGATCACTAATCTATACACCACTCCAGACTTCTAATCTATACACCACTCCATACTTCCAATCTATACACCACTCCAGGCCCCCAATCAATACACCACTCCAGACCTCCAATTTATACACCACTCCAGACCTCCAATCTATACACCACTCTAGACCACCAATCTATACACCACTCCAGACCTCCAATCTATACACAATTCCAGACCTCCAATCTATACACCACTCTAGACCACCAATCTATACACCACTCCAGACAACTAATCTATACACCACTCCAGTACTCCAATCTATACATCACTCCAGACCTCCAATCTATACACCACTCTAGACTTGCAATCTATACACCACTCCAGACCTCTAATCTATAGACCACTCCAGACCTCCAATCTATACACCACTCCAGACCTCCAATCTATACACCACTCCAGACCTCCAATCTATACACCACTCCAGAGTTCCAATATATATATCTCTCAAGGCCCCCAATCTATACACCACTCCAGACATCCAATCTATACACCTCTCTAGACCACCAATCTATACACCACTCCAGACCTCCACTCTATACACCACTTCAGACCTCCAATCTATACACCACTCCAGACCTTCAATCCATATACCACTCCAGACTTCCAATCTATACACCACTCCAGACACCAAGCTATACACCATTCCAGACATCCAATCTATACACCACTCTAGACCATCAATCTATACACCACTCCAGACCTCCAATCTATACACAATTCCAGACCTCCAATCTATACACCACTCCAGAGTTCCAATCTATACATCTCTCCAGGCCCCCAATCTATACGCCACTCCTGACCTCCAATATATACACCACACCAGACCGCCAATCTAAACACCACTCTAGACCACCAATCTATACACCACTCCAGACCTGCAATCTATACACCACTTCAGACCTCCAATCTATACACCACTCCAGATCTGCAATCTATACACCACTCCAGACCTCCAATCTATACACCACTCCAGACTTCCAATCTATACACCACTCCAGATCATCAATCTATACACCACTCCAGACCTCCAATCCATACACCACTCCAGACCTCCAATCTATACACCACTCCAGACCTCCAAGCTATACACCTCTCCAGACCTCCAATCTATACACCACTCTAGACAACTAATCTATACACCACTCAAGACCTCCAATCTATACACCACTCCAGACTTCCAATCTATACACCATACCAGACTTCCAATCTATACACCACTCCAGACTTCTAATCTATTCACCACTCCAGTACTCCAATCTATACAACACTCCAGGCCTCCAATCTATACACCATTCCAGACCACCAACCTATACACCACTCCAGGCCACCAATCTAAATACCACTCCAGGCCTCCAATCTATACACCACTCCAGACCACCAATCTATACACCACTCGAGGCCTCCAATCTATACACCACTCGAGACCACCAATCTATACACCACTCCAGACCACTAATCAATACACCACTCCAGACTTCCAATCTATACACCACTCCAGGCCCCCAATCTATACACCACCCCAGACCTCCAATCTATGCACCACTCCAGACCTCCAAACTATACACCACTCCATACCTTCTATCCATACACTACTCCAAACTTCCAAGCTATACACCACTCCAGACACCAAGCTATACACCACTCCAGGTCTCCATTTCTATACACCACTCAAGACCACCAATCCATACGCCACACCAGACCACTAATCTATACACCACTTTAGACTTCTAATCTATACACCACTCCAGACTTCCAATCTATACACCACTCCACACCCCCAATCTATACACCACTCAAGAACTCCAATCTATACACCACTCCAGACCTCCAATCTATACACCACTCTAGACCACCTAATCTATACACCACTCCAGACCTCCAATCCATACATCACTCCAGACCTCCAATCTATACAACACTCCAGACCTTCAATCCATATACCACTCCAGACTTCCAATCTATACACCACTCCAGACACCAAGCTATACATCATTCCAGACATCCAATCTATACACCACTCTAGACCATCAATCTATACACCACTCCAGACCTTCTATCCATACACTACTCCAGACTTCCAAGCTATACACCACACCAGACACCAAGCTATACACCACTCCAGGCCTCCAATCTATACACCACTCGAGACCACCAATCTATACACCACTCCAGGCCCCCAATCTATACACCACTCCAGACTTCCAATCTATACACCACTCTAGACAACTAATCTATACACCACTCAAGACCTCCAATCTATACACCACTCCAGACTTCCAATCTATACATCACTCCAGGCCTTCAATCCATACACCATACCAGACTTCCAATCTATACACCACTCCAGACTTCTAATCTATTCACCACTCCAGTACTCCAATCTATACAGCACTCCAGACCTCCAATCTATACACCATTCCAGACCACCAACCTATACACCACTCCCGGCCACCAATCTAAATACCACTCCAGGCCTCCAATCTATACACCACTCCAGACCACCAATCTATACACCACTCGAGGCCTCCAATCTATACACCACTCCAGACCACCAATCTATACACCACTCCAGACCAGTAATCTATACACCACTCCAGACTTCCAATCTATACACCATTCCAGACTTCCAATCTATACACCACTCTAGACCACCAATCTATACACTACTTCAGACCTCCAATCAATACACCACTCCAGACCTCCAAACTATACACCACTCCATACCTTCTATCCATACACTACTCCAGACTTCCAAGCTATACACCACTCCAGATACCAAGCTATACACCACTCCAGGCCTCCAATCTATAAACCACTCGAGACCACCAATCTATACACCAATCCAGACCACTAATCTATACACCACTCCAGACTTCCAATCTATACACCACTCTAGACCAACAATCTATACACCACTCCAGACCTCCAATCCACATATCACTCCAGACCTCCAATCTATACACCACTCCAGACCTTCACTCCATATACCACTCCAGACTTCCAATCTATACACCACTCCAGACATCCAATCTATACACCACTCGAGGCCCCCAATCTATACACCACTCCAGACCTCCAATCTATACACCACTCCAGACCTCCAATCTATACACCTCTCTAGACCAACAATCTATACACCACTCCAGACCTCCAATCCATATATCACTCCAGACCTCCAATCTATACACCACTCCAGACCTTCACTCCATATACCACTCCAGACTTCCAATCTATACACCACTCCAGACATCCAATCTATACACCACTCTAGACCATCAATCTATACACCATTCGAGACATCCAATCTATACACCACTCTAGACCATCAATCTATACACCACTTCAGATCTCCAATCTATACACAATTCCAGACCTCCAATCTATACACCACTCCAGACCTCCAATCTATACACCAATCCAGACCTCCTATCTATACACCACTCCAGAGTTCCAATCTATACATCTCTCCAGGCCCCAATCTATACGCCATTCCTGACCTCCAATCTATATACCACACCAGACTGCCAATCTAAACACCACTCCAGATCTGCAATCTATACACCACTTCAGACATCTAATCTATACACCACTCCAGACCTCCAATCTATACACCACTCCAGACCTCCAATCTATACACCACTCCAGTACTCCAATCTATACAGCACTCCAGGCCTCCAATCTATACACCACTCCAGACCTCCAATCTATACACCACTCTAGACCACCAATCTATACACCACTCTAGACCACCAATCTATAGAGCACTCTAGATCACTAATCTATACACCACTCCAGACTTCCAATCTATATACCACTCCAGAATTTTAATCTATACACCACTCCAGACCTCCAAGCTATACACCACTCAAGACCTCCAATCTATACACCACTCTAGACCACTAATCTATACACCACTCCAGACCTCCAATCTATACACCACTCCAGACTTCCAATCTATACACCACTCCAGATATCCAATCTATACACCAGTCCAGTACTCCAATCTATACACCACTCCAGGCCTCCAATATATAAACCACTCCAATCCACCAATCTATACACCACTCCAGGCCTCCAATCTATACACCACTCGAGACCACCAATCTATACACCACGCCAGACCTCCAATCTATCCACCACTCCAGGCCTCCAGTCTATACACCACACTAGACCACCAATCTATACACCACTTCAGACCTCCAATCCATACACCACTCCAGATCTCCAAACTATACACCACTCCATACCTTCTATCCATACACTACTCCAGACTTCCAAGCTATACACCACTCCAGACTTCTAATCTATACACCACTCCATACTTCCAATCTATACACCACTCCAGGCCCCCAATCTATACACCACTCCAGACCTCCAATCTATACACCACTCCAGACCTCCAATCTATACACCACTCTAGACCACCAATCTATACACCACTCCAGACCTCCAATCTATACACAATTCCAGACCTCCAATCTATACACCACTCTAGTCCACTAATCTATACACCACTGTAGACCTCCAATCTATACACCACTCCAGACCACTAATCGATACACCACTCCAGACCACTAATCTATACACCACTCCAGAGTTCCAATCTATACATCTCTCCAGGCCCCCAATCTATACGCCACTCCTGACCTCCAATCTATACACCACACCAGACCGTCAATCTAAACACCACTCTAGACCACCAATCTATACACCACTCCAGACAACTAATCTATACACCACTCCAGTACTCCAATCTATACATCACTCCTGACTTCCAATCTATACACCACTCCAGACCTCCAATCTATTCACAACTCTAGACCTGCAATCTATACACCACTCCAGACCTCTAATCTATACACCACTCCAGACCTCCAATCTATACACCACTCCAGACCTCCAATCTATACACCACTCCAGACCTCCAATCTATACACCACTCCAGAGTTCCAATATATACATCTCTCCAGGCCCCCAATCTATACGCAACTCCTGACCTCCAATCTATACACCACACCAGACCGCCAATCTAAACACCTCTCTAGACCACCAATCAATACACGACTCCAGACCTCCACTCTATACACCACTTCAGACCTCCAATCTATACACCACTCCAGACCTTCAATCCATATACCACTCCAGACTTCCAATCTATACACCACTCCAGACACCAATCTATACACCACTCCAGACCTGCAATCTATACACCACTTCAGACCTCCAATCTATACACCACTCCAGTACTCCAATCCATACATCACTAGAGACCTCCAATCTATACACCACTCCAAAACTCCAATCTATACTCCACTCCAGACCACCAATCTATACACCACTCCAGACTTCCAATCTATACACCACTCCAGACTTCCTATCTATATACCACTCCAGATTCCAATCTATACAGCACTCCAGACCTCCAATCTATACACCACTCCAGACTTCCAATCTATACACCACTCCAGACCACCAATCTATACACCACTCCAGACCACTAATCTATACACCACTTTAGACTTCTAATCTATACACCACTCCAGACTTCCAATCTATACACCACTCCAGGCCCCCAATCTATACACCACTCCAGACCTCCAATCTATACACCACTCCAGACCTCCAATCTATACACCACTCTAGATCACCAATCTATACACCACTCCAGACCTCCAATCCATACATCACTCCAGACCTCCAATCTATACACCACTCCAGACACCAAGCTATACATCATTCCAGACATCCAATCTATACACCACTCTAGACCATCAATCTATACACCACTCCAGACCTGCAATCTATACACAATTCCAGACCTCCAATCTATACACCACTCCAGATTCCAATCTATACAGCACTCCAGACCTCCAATCTATACACCACTCCAGACTTCCAATCTATACACCACTCCAGACCACCAATCTATACACCACTCCAGACCTCCAATCCATACACCACTCCAGGCCTCCATTTCTATACACCACACGAGACCACCGATCTATACGCCACTCCAGACCACTAATCTATACACCACTCCAGACTTCCAATCTATACACCACTCCAGGCCTTCAATCCATACACCATACCAGACTTCCAATCTATACACCACTCCAGACTTCTAATCTATTCACCACTCCAGTACTCCAATCTATACAGCACTCCAGGCCTCCAATCTATACACTCCAGGCCACCAACCTATACACCACACCAGGCCACCAATCTAAATACCACTCCAGGCCTCCAATCTATACACCACTCCAGACCACCAATCTATACACCACTCGAGACCACTAATCTATACACCACTCCACACTTCCAATCTATACACCATTCCAGACTTCCAATCTATACACCACTCCAGGCCCCCAATCTATACACCACCCCAGACCTCCAATCTATGCACCACTCCAGACCTCCAATCTATACACCACTCTAGACCACCAATCTATACACCACTTCAGACCACCATTCCATACACCACTCCAGACCTCCAAACTATACACCACTCCATACCTTCTATCCATACACTACTACAAACTTCCAAGCTATACACCACTCCAGACACCAAGCTATACACCACTCCAGGCCTCCATTTCTATACACCACACGAGACCACCGATCTATACGCCACTCCAGACCACTAATCTATACACCACTTTAGACTTCTAATCTATACACCACTCCAGACTTCCAATCTATACACCACTCCAGGCCCCCAATCTATACACCACTCCAGACCTCCAATCTATACACCACTCCAGACCTCCAATCTATACACCACTCTAGATCACCAATCTATACACCACTCCAGACCTCCAATCCATACATCACTCCAGACCTCCAATCTATACACCACTCCAGACACCAAGCTATACATCATTCCAGACATCCAATCTATACACCACTCTAGACCATCAATCTATACACCACTCCAGACCTGCAATCTATACACAATTCCAGACCTCCAATCTATACACCACTCCAGAGTTCCAATCTATACATCTCTCCAGGCCCCCAATCTATACGCCACTCCTGACCTCCAATCTATACACCACACCAGACCTGCAATCTATACACCACTTCAGACCTCCAATCTATACACCACTCCAGACCTCCAATCTATACACCACTCCAGCCCTCCAATCTATACACCACTCCAGTACTCCAATCTATACATCACACCAGACCTCCAATCTATACACCACTCCAGACCTCCAATCTATACTCCAGTCCAGACCACCAATCTATACACCATTCTAGACCACTAATCTATACACCACTCCAGACTTCCAATCTATACACCACTCCAGACATCCTATCTATACACCACTCCAGACTTCCAAACTATACAGCATTCCAGACCTCCAATCTATACACCACTCCAGACTTCCAATCTATACACCACTCCAGACCACCAATCTATACACCACTCCAGACCTCCAATCCATACACCACTCCAGACCTCCAATCTATACACCACTCCAGACCTCCAAGCTATACACCACTCCAGATCTCCAATCTATACACCACTCTAGACCACTAATCTATACACCACTCAAGACCTCCAATCTATACACCACTCCAGACCTCCAATCTATACACCACTACATACTTCCAATGTATACACCACTCCAGACTTCAATCTATACACCACTCCAGACCTTCAATCCATACACCATACCAGACTTCCAATCTATACACTACTCCAGACTTCTAATCTATACACCACTCCAGACTTCCAATCTATACACCACTCCAGGCCCCCAATCTATACACCACTCCAGACATCCAATCTATACACCACTCCAGACCTCCAATCTATACACCACTCTAGACCACCAATCTATACACCACTCCTGACCTCCAATCCATACACCACTCCAGACCTCCAATCTATACACCACTCTAGTCCACTAATCTATACACCACTCCAGACCTGCAATCTATACACCACTCAAGACCTCCAATCTATACACCACTCCAGACCTCCAATCTATACACCACTCCAGACCTCCAATCTATACACCACTCCAGAGTTCCAATCTATACATCTCTCCAGGCCCCCAATCTATACGCCACTCCTGACCTCCAATCTATACACCACACCAGACCGCCAATCTAAACACCACTCTAGACCACCAATCTATACACCACTCCAGACCTCCAATCTATACACCACTTCAGACCTGGAATCTATACACCACCCCAGAACTCCAATCTCTACACCACTCCAGACCTCCAATATATACACCACTCCAGACCTCCGATCTATACACCACTCTAGACCACTAATCTATACACCACTCCAGACTTACAATCTATACACCACTCCAGGCACCCAATCTATACACCACTCCAGACCTCCAATCTATACACCACTCCAGACCTCTAATCTATACACCACTCTAGACCACCAATCTATACACCACTCCAGACCTCCAATCCATACACCGCTCCAGACCTCCAATCTATACACCACTCCAGACCTTCAATCCATATACCACTCCAGACTTCCAATCTATACACCACTCCAGACACCAAGCTATACACCATTCCAGACATCTAATCTATACACCACTCCAGACCTCAAATCTATACACCATTCCAGACCTCCAATCTATACACCACTCCAGAGTTCCAATCTATACATCCTCCAGGCCACCAATCTATACGCCACTCCTGACCTCCAATCTATACACCACACCAGACCGCCAATCTATACACCACTTCAGACCTCCAATCTATACCCCACTCCAGACCTCCAATCTATACACCACTCCAGACCTCCAATCTATACACCACTCCAGTACTCCAATCTATACATCACTCAAGACTCCAATCTATACACCACTCTAGACCTCCAATCTATACTCCACTCCAGACCACCAATCTATACAATACTCTAGACCACTAATCTATACACCACTCCAGACTTCCAATCTATACACCACTCCAGACTTCCAATCTATACACCACTCCAGACTTCCAATCTATACACCACTCCAAACTTCTAATCTATACATCACTCCAGACTTCCAATCTATACACAACTCCAGACTTCCAATCTATACACCACTCCAGACCACCAATCTATACACTACTCTAGACCACTAATCTATACAGCACTCCAGACCTCCAATCCATACACCACTCCTGACCTCCAATCTATACACCAATCCAGACCTCCAATCTATACACCAATCCAGACTTCCAATCTATAAACCACTTCAGACCACCAATCTATACACCACTCCAGACCTCCAATCCATACACCACTCCAGACCTCCAATCTATACACCACTCCAGACCTCCAAGCTATACACCACTCCAGACCTCCAATCTATACACCACTCTAGACCACTAATCTATACACCACTCCAGACCTCCAATCTATACACCACTCCAGACCTCCAATCTATACACTACTCCAGTCTTCCAATCTATACACCACTCCAGACTTCCAATCTATACACCACTCCAGACTTCCAATCTATACACCTCTCCAGACCTCCAATCCATACACCATACCAGACTTCCAATCTATACACCACTCAAGACTTCTAATCTATACACCACTCCATTACTCCAATCTATACACCACTCCAGGCCTCCAATCTATACAACACTCCAGACCACCAATCTATACACCACTTGAAGCCTCCAATCTATACACCACTCTAGACCACCAATCTATACACCACTCCTGACCTCCAATCCATACACCACTCCAGACCTTCAATCCATATACCACTCCAGACTTCCAATCTATACACAACTCCAGACACCAATCTATACACCACTCCAGACCTCCAATCTATACACCACTTCAGACCTCCAATCTATACACCACTCCAGACCTCCAATCTATACACCACTCCAGACCTCCAATCTATACAGTACTCCAGTACTCCAATCTATACATCACTCCAGACTTCCAATCTATACACCACTCCAGACCTTCAATCTATACACCACTCTAGACCTCCAATCTATACACCACTCCAGACTTCCAATCTATACACCACTCCAGACCTCCAATCTATACACCACTCTAGTCCACTAATCTATACACCACTCCAGACCTGCAATCTATACACCACTCCAGACCTGCAATCTATACACCACTCCAGACCTCCAATTTATACACCACTCCAGACCTCCAATCTATACACCACTCCAGAGTTCCAATCTATACATCTCTCCAGGCCCCCAATCTATACGCCACTCCTGACCTCCAATCTATACACCAATCCAGACCTCCAATCTATACACCACTCCAGACTTCCAATCTATACACCACTTCAGACCTCCAACCTATACACCACTCCAGAGATCCAATCTATACATCTCTCCAGGCCCCCAATCTATACGCCACTCCAGACCGCCAATCTAAACACCACTCCAGACCTCCAATCTATACACCACTCCAGACCTCCAATCTATACACCACTCCAGTCCTCCAATCTATACACCACTCTAGACCTCCAATCTATACACCACTCCAGACCTCCAATCTATACACCACTCCAGACCTCCAATCTATACACCATTCCAGACCTCCAATCTATACACACTCCAGAGTTCCAATCTATACATCTCTCCAGGCCCCCAATCTATACGCCACTCCTGACCTCCAATCTATACACCACACCAGACCGCCAATCTAAACACCACTCTAGACCTCCAATCTATCCACCAATCCAGACCTCCAATCTATACACCACTTCAGACCTCTAATCTATACACCACTCCAGACCTCCAATCTATACATCTCTCCAGGTCCCCAATCTATACACCACTCCAGACTTCCAATCTATACACCACTCCAGACATCCAATCTATACACCACTCCAGACCACCAATCTATACACCACTCTAGACCACTAATCTATACACCACTCGAGACCTCCAATCCATACACCACTGCAGACCTCTAATCTATACACCACTCCAGACCTCTAAGCTATACACCACTCCAGACCTCCAATCTATACACCACTCTAGACCACTAATCTATACACCACTCAAGACCTCCAATCTATATACCACTCCAGACCTCCAATCTATACACCACTCCAGACTTCCAATCTATACATCACTCCAGACCTCCAATCTATGCACCACTCAAGACCTCCAATCTACACTCCACTCCAGACCACCAATCTATACACCACTCTAGACCACTAATCTATACACCACTCCAGACTTCCAATCTATACACCACTCCAGACTTCCTATCTATACACCACTCCAGACTTCCAATCTATACAGCACTCCACCCCTCCAATCTATACACCAATCCAGACTTCCAATCTATACACTACTCCAAACCACCAATCTATATACCACTCCAAACCTCCAATCCATACACCACTTCAGACCTCCAATCTATACACCACTCCAGACCTCCAAGCTATACACCACTCCAGACCTCCAATCTATACACCACTCTAGACCACTAATCTATACACCACTCCAGACCTTCAATCTATACAGTACTCCAGACTTCCAATCTTTACACCACTCCAGACTTCCAATCTATACACCACTCCAGACTTCCAATCTATACACCACTCCAGACCTTCAATCCATACACCACTCCAGACCTTCAATCTATACACTTCTCCAGACTTCCAATCTTTACACCACTCCAGACTTCCAATCTATACACCATCCCAGACTTCCAATCTATACACCACTCCAGACTTCTAATCTATACACCACTCCAGTACTCCAACCTATACACCACTCTAGGCCTCCAATCTATACACCATTCCATACCACCAACCTATACACCACTCCAGGGCACCAATCTAAATACCACTCCTGGCCTCCAATCTATACATCACTCCAGACCACCAATCTATACACCACTCGACGCCTCCAATCTATACACCACTCGAGACCAACAATCTATACACCACTCCAGACCTCCAATCCATACACCACTCCAGACCTCCAATCTATACACCACTCCAGACCTCCAAGCTATACACCACTCCAGACCTCCAATATATACACCACTCCAGACCTCCAATCCATACACCACTCCAGACCTCCAATCTATACACCACTCCAGACCTCCAAGCTATACACCACTCCAGACCTCCAATCTATACACCACTAATCTATACACCACTCCAGACCAGCAATCTATACACCACTCCAGACCTCCAATCTATACTCCACTCCAGACCTCCAATCTATACACCACTCGAGACCTCCAATCTATACACCACTCCAGACCTCTAATCTATGCACCATTCCAGAGTTCCAATCTATACATCTCTCCAGGCCCCCAATCTATACGCCACTCCTGACCTCCAATCTATACACCACACCAGATCGCCAATCTAAACACCACTCTAGACGACCAATCTATACACCACTCCAGACCTCCAATCTATACTCCACTCCAGACCACCAATCTATACACCCCTCTAGACCACTAATCTATACACCACTCCAGACTTCCAATCTATACACCACTCCAGACTTCCTATCTATACACCACTCCAGACTTCCAATCTATAAAGCACTCCAGACCTCCAATCTATACACCACTCCAGACATCCAATCTATACACCACTCCAGACCACCAATCTATACACCACTCTAGACCACTAATCTATACACCACTCCAGACCTCCAATCCATACACCACTCCAGATTTCCAATCTATACACCACTCCAGACCTCCAATCTATACACCACTCTCGACCACTAATCTATACACCACTCAAGACCTCCAATCTATACACCACTCCAGACTTCCAATCTATACACCACTACATACTTCCAATGTATACACCTCTCCAGATCTCCAATATATACACCACTCCAGACCTCCGATCTATACACCACTCTAGACCACTAATCTATACACCAAACCAGACCTCCAATCTATACACCACTCCAGACCTCCAATCTATACACCACTCCAGACTTCCAATCTATACACCACTCCAGACCTTCAATCCATACACCATACCAGACTTCCAATCTATACACCACTCCAGACTTCTAATCTATACATCACTCCAGACCTCCAATCTATACACCACTACAGTACTCCAATCTATACACCACTCCAGGCCTCCAATCTATACACCATTCCAGACCTCCAATCTATACACAACTCCTGCCTCCAATCTATACACCACACCAGACCACCAATCTATACACCACTCGAGGCCTCCAATCTATACACCACTCGAGACCAGCAGTCTATACACCACTCCAGACGACTAATCTATACACCACTCCAGACTTCTAATCTATACACCACTCCAGACTTCCAATCTATACACCACACCAGGCCCAAATCTGTACACCACTCCAGACCTCCAATCTATACACCACTCCAGACCTCCAATCTATACACCACTCCAGAGCTTCAATCCATATACCACTCCAGACTTCCAATCTATACACCACTCCAGACACCAAGCTATACACCATTCCAGACATCCAATCTATACACCACTCTAGACCATCAATCTATACACCACTCCAGACCTCCAATCTATACACCACCCCTGACCTCCAATCCATACACCACTCCAGACCTTCAATCCATATACCACTCCAGACTTCCAATCTATACATCACTCCAGACACCAATCTATACACCACTTTAGACCATCAATCTATACACCACTCCAGACCGCCAATCTAATAACACTCTAGACCACCAATCTATACACCACTCCAGTACTCCAATCTATACATCACTCCAGACTTCCAATCTATACACCACTCCAGACCTCCAATCTATACACCACTCTAGACCTCCAATCTATACACCACTCCAGACTTCCAATCTATACACCACTCCAGACCTCAAATCTATACACCAATCCAGACCTCCAATCCATACACCACTCCAGACTTCAAATCTATACACCACTCCAGACTTCCAATCTATACACCACTCCAGACCTTCAATCCATACACCATACCAGACTACCAATATATACACCACTCCAGACTTCTAATCTATACACCACCCCAGACTTCAAATCTATACATCACTCCAGACCTCCAATCTATACACCACTCCAGTACTCCAATCTATACACCACTCCAGGCCTCCAATCTATACACCATTCCAGACCACCAATCTATACACCACTCCAGGCCCCCAATTTATACACCACTCCAGACCTCCAATCTATACACCACTCCAGACCTCCAATCTATACACCACTCCAGACCTTCAATCCATATACCACTCCAGACTTCCAATCTATACACCACTCCAGACACCAAGCTATACACCACTCCAGAGTTCCAATCTATACATCTCTCCAGGCCCCCAATCTATACGCCACTCATGACCACCAATCTATACAACACTACAGACCGCCAATCTAATAACACTCAAGACCACCAATCTATACACCACTTCAGACCTCCAATCTATACACCACTCCAGAGTTCCAATCTATACATCTCTCCAGGCCCCCAATCTATACGCCACTCCTGACCACCAATCTATACAACACTACAGACCGCCAATCTAATAACACTCAAGACCACCAATCTATACACCACTCAAGACCACCAATCTATACACCACTCCAGACCTCCAATCTATACACCACTTCAGACCTCCAATCTATACACCACTCCAGACCTCCAATCTATAAACCACTCCAGACCTCCAATCTATACACCACTCCAGTACTCCAATCTATACATCACTCCAGACTTCCAATCTATACACCACTCCAGACCTCCAATCTATACACCACTCTAGTCCACTAATCTATAAACCACTCCAGACCTGCAATCTATACACCACTCCAGACCTCCAATCTATACACCACTCCAGACCTCCAATCTATACACCACACCAGACCTCCAATCTATACACCACACAAGGACACCAATCAAAACACTCCTCTAGACTTCCAATCTATACACCACATCAGACTTCTAATCTATAACCACTCCAGACCTCCAATCTCTACACCACTCCAGACCTCCAATCTATACACCACTCCAGACCTTCAATCCATAGACCACTCCAGACTTTCAATCTATACACCACTCCAGACCTCCAAGCTATACACTACTCCAGACCTCCAATCTATACACCACTCTAGAACACTAATCTATACACCACTCAAGTCCACCAATCTATACACCACTCCAGACCTCCAATCTATACACCACTCTAGAACACTAATCTATACACCACTCAAGACCACCACTCCAGACCACCAATCTATACACCACTCCAGACCTCCAATCTCTACACCACTCCAGACCTCCAATCTATACACCACTCCTGACCTCCAATCCATACACCACTCCAGACCTCCAATCTATACACCACTCCAGACACCAAGCTATACACCATTCCAGACATTCAATCTATAAACCACTCTAGACCATCAATCTATACACCACTCCAGACCTCCAATCTATACACCACTCCAGACCTCCAATCTATACACCACACCAGATTTCCAATCTATACATCTCTCCAGGCCCCCAATCTATATGCCACTCCTGACCTCCAATCTATACACCCACTCCAGACTTCAAATCTATACACCACTCCAGACTTCCAATCTATACACCACTCCACATTTCCAATCTATACACCACTCCAGACCTTCAATCCATACACCATACCAGACTTCCAATCTATACACCACTCCAGACTTCTAATCTATACACCACCCCAGACCTCTAATCTATACATCACTCCAGACCTCCAATCTGTACACCACTCCAGTACTCCAATCTATACACCACTCCAGGCCTCCAATCTATACACCATTCCAGACCACCAACCTATACACCACTTCAGACCTCCAATCTATACACCACTCCAGCCCTCCAATATATACACCACTCCAGACTCCCAATCTATACACCACTCCAGACCTCTAATCTATACACCACTCCTGACCTCCAATCTATATACCACTCAAGACTTCCAATCTATACACCACTCCAGACTTCCAATCTATACACCACTCCAGGCCCCCAATCTATACACCACTCCAGACCTCCAATCTATACACCTCTCCAGACCTCCAATCTATACACCACTCTAGACCTCCAATCTATACACCACTCCTGACCTCCAATCCATACACCACTCCAGACCTCCAATCTATACACCACTCCAGACCTTCAATCCATATACCACTCCAGACTTCCAATCTATACACCACTCCAGACACCTAGCTATACACCATTCCAGACATCCAATCTATACACCACTCTAGACCATCAATCTATACACCACTCCAGACATCCAATCTATACACCACTCCAGACTTCCAATCTATACACCACTCCAGACTTCCAATCTATACACCACTCCAGACACCAAGCTATACACCATTCCAGACATCCAATCTATACACCACTGTAGACCATCAATCTATACACCACTCCAGACCTCCAATCTATACACCACTCTAGACCTCCAATCTATACACCACTCCAGACCTCCAATCTATACACCACTCCAGACCTCCAATCTATACACCACTCCAGACCTCCAATCTATACACCACTCCAGAGTTCCAATCTATACATCTCTCCAGGCCCCGAATCTATACGCCACTCCTGACCTTCAATCTATACACCACTGCAGACCGCCAATCTAATAACACTCTAGACCTCCAATCTATACACCACTCCAGTACTCCAATCTATACATCACTCCAGACTTCCAATCTATACACCACTCCAGACCTCCAATCTATACACCACTCTAGACCTCCAATCTATACACCACTCCAAACTTCCAATCTATACACCACTCCAGACATCAAATCTATACACCACTCCAGTACTCCAATCTATACACCACTCCAGACTTCTAATCTATACACCACCCCAGACTTCTAATCTATACATCACTCCAGACCTCCAATCTATACACCACTCCAGTACTCCAATCTATACACCACTCCAGGCCTCCAATCTATACACCATTACAGACCACCAACCTATACACCACTTCAGACCTCCAATCTACACACCACTCCAGCCCTCCAATATATACACCACTCCTGACCTCCAATCTATACACCACTCCAGACCTCCAATCTATACACCACTCTAGACCACCAATCTATACACCACTCCTGACCTCCAATCCATACACCACTCCAGACCTCCAATCTATACACCACTCCAGACCTTCAATCCATATACCACTCCAGACTTCCAATCTATACACCACTCCAGACACCAAGCTATACACCACTCCAGAGTTCCAATCTATACATCTCTCCAGGCCCCCAATCTATACGCCACTCATGACCACCAATCTATACAACACTACAGACCGCCAATCTAATAACACTCAAGACCACCAATCTATACACCACTCCAGACCTCCAATCTATACACCACTTCAGACCTCCAATCTATACACCACTCCAGAGTTCCAATCTATACATCTCTCCAGGCCCCCAATCTATACGCCACTCCTGACCACCAATCTATACACCACTACAGACCGCCAATCTAATAACACTCAAGACCACCAATCTATACACCACTCCAGGCCTCCAATCTATACACCACTTCAGACCTCCAATCTATACACCACTCCAGACCTCCAATCTATACACCACTCCAGTACTCCAATCTATACACCACTCCAGACTTCCAATCTAAACACCACTCCAGACCTCCAATCTATACACCACTCTAGTCCACTAATCTATACACCACTCCAGACCTGCAATCTATACACCACTCCAGACCTCCAATCTATACACCACTCCAGACCTCCAATCTATACACCTCCCCAGACTTCTAATCTATAACCACTCCAGACCTCCAATCTCTACACTACTCCAGACTTCCAATCTATACAACACTCCAGACCTTCAATCCATACACCACTCCAGACTTTCAATCTATACACCACTCCAGACCTCCAAGCTATACACCACTCCAGACCTCCAATCTATACACCACTCTAGAACACTAATCTATACACCACTCAAGACCACCAATCTATACACCACTCCTGACCTCCAATCCATACACCACTCCAGACCTCCAATCTATACACCACTCCAGACACCAAGCTATACACCATTCCAGACATTCAATCTATAAACCACTCTAGACCATCAATCTATACACCACTCCAGACCTCCAATCTATACACCACTCCAGACCTCCAATCTATACACCACACCAGAGTTCCAATCTATACATCTCTCCAGGCCCCCAATCTATATGCCACTCCTGACCTCCAACCTATACACCACTCCAGACTTCCAATCTATACACCACTCCAGACCTCCAATCTATACACCACTCCAGACCTCCAATCTATACACCACACCAGAGTTCCAATCTATACATCTCTCCAGGCCCCCAATCTATATGCCACTCCTGACCTCCAATCTATACACCACTCCTGACCTCCAATCTATACACCACTCCACACTTCCAATCTATACACCACTCCAGACCTCCAATGTATACACCACTCCAGACTTCCAATCTATACACCACTCCAGACCTTCAATCCATACACCATACCAGACTTCCAATCTATACACCACTCCAGACTTCTAATCTATACACCACCCCAGACCTCTAATCTATACATCACTCCAGACCTCCAATCTATACACCACTCCAGTACTCCAATCTATACACCACTCCAGACCTCCAATCTATACACCACTCCAGACCTTCAATCCATATACCACTCCAGACTTCCAATCTATAACCACTCCAGACACCAAGCTATACACCATTCCAGACATCCAATCTATACACCAGTCTAGACCATCAATCTATACACCACTCCAGACCTCCAATCTATACACCACTCCAGACTTCCAATCTATACACCACTCCACGCACCAATCTATACACCACTCCAGACCTCCAATCTATACACCACTCCTGACCTCCAATCCATACACCACTCCAGACCTCCAATCTATACACCACTCCTGACCTTCAATCCATATACCACTCCAGACTTCCAATCTATACACCACTCCAGACACCAAGCTATACACCATTCCAGACATCCAATCTATACACCACTGTAGACCATCAATCTATACACCACTCCAGACCTCCAATCTATACACCACTCTAGACCTCCAATCTATACACCACTCCAGACCTCCAATCTATACACCACTCCAGACCTCCAATCTATACACCACTCCAGACCTCCAATCTATACACCACTCCAGAGTTCCAATCTATACATCTCTCCAGGCCCCGAATCTATACGCCACTCCTGACCTTCAATCTATACACCACTCCAGACATCAAATCTATACACCACTCCAGTACTCCAATCTATACACCACTCCAGACTTCTAATCTATACACCACCCCAGACTTCTAATCTATACATCACTCCAGACCTCCAATCTATACACCACTCCAGTACTCCAATCTATACACCACTCCAGGCCTCCAATCTATACACCATTCCAGACCACCAACCTATACACCACTTCAGACCTCCAATCTACACACCACTCCAGCCCTCCAATATATACACCACTCCTGACCTCCAATCTATACACCACTCCAGACCTCCAATCTATACACCACTCTAGACCACTCCTGACCTCCAATCCATACACCACTCCAGACCTCCAATCTATACACCACTCCAGACCTTCAATCCATATACCACTCCAGACTTCCAATCTATACACCACTCCAGATACCAAGCTATACACCACTCCAGAGTTCCAATCTATACATCTCTCCAGGCCCCCAATCTATACGCCACTCATGACCACCAATCTATACAACACTACAGACCGCCAATCTAATAACACTCAAGACCACCAATCTATACACCACTCCAGACCTCCAATCTATACACCACTTCAGACCTCCAATCTATACACCACTCCAGAGTTCCAATCTATACATCTCTCCAGGCCCCCAATCTATACGCCACTCCTGACCACCAATCTATACACCACTACAGACCGCCAATCTAATAACACTCAAGACCACCAATCTATACACCACTCCAGACCTCCAATCTATACACCACTTCAGACCTCCAATCTATACACCACTCCAGACCTCCAATCTATACACCACTCCAGTACTCCAATCTATACACCACTCCAGACTTCCAATCTATACACCACTCCAGACCTCCAATCTATACACCACTCTAGTCCACTAATCTATACACCACTCCAGACCTGCAATCTATACACCACTCCAGACCTCCAATCTATACACCACTCCAGACCTCCAATCTATACACCTCCCCAGACTTCTAATCTATAACCACTCCAGACCTCCAATCTCTACACTACTCCAGACTTCCAATCTATACAACACTCCAGACCTTCAATCCATACACCACTCCAGACTTTCAATCTATACACCACTCCAGACCTCCAAGCTATACACCACTCCAGACCTCCAATCTATACACCACTCTAGAACACTAATCTATACACCACTCAAGACCACCAATCTATACACCACTCCTGACCTCCAATCCATACACCACTCCAGACCTCCAATCTATACACCACTCCAGACACCAAGCTATACACCATTCCAGACATTCAATCTATAAACCACTCTAGACCATCAATCTATACACCACTCCAGACCTCCAATCTATACACCACTCCAGACCTCCAATCTATACACCACACCAGAGTTCCAATTTATACATCTCTCCAGGCCCCCAATCTATATGCCACTCCTGACCTCCAACCTATACACCACTCCAGACTTCAAATCTATACACCACTCCAGACCTCCAATCTATACACCACTCCAGACCTCCAATCTATACACCACACCAGAGTTCCAATCTATACATCTCTCCAGGCCCCCAATCTATATGCCACTCCTGACCTCCAATCTATACACCACTCCTGACCTCCAATCTATACACCACTCCACACTTCCAATCTATACACCACTCCAGACCTCCAATGTATACACCACTCCAGACTTCCAATCTATACACCACTCCAGACCTTCAATCCATACACCATACCAGACTTCCAATCTATACACCACTCCAGACTTCTAATCTATACACCACCCCAGACCTCTAATCTATACATCACTCCAGACCTCCAATCTATACACCACTCTAGACCATCAATCTATACACCACTCCAGACCTCCAATCTATACACCACTCCAGACTTCCAATCTATACACCACTCCATGCACCAATCTATACACCACTCCAGACCTCCAATCTATACACCACTCCTGACCTCCAATCCATACACCACTCCAGACCTCCAATCTATACACCACTCCTGACCTTCAATCCATATACCACTCCAGACTTCCAATCTATACACCACTCCAGACACCAAGCTATACACCATTCCAGACATCCAATCTATACACCACTGTAGACCATCAATCTATACACCACTCCAGACCTCCAATCTATACACCACTCTAGACCTCCAATCTATACACCACTCCAGACCTCCAATCTATACACCACTCCAGACCTCCAATCTATACACCACTCCAGACCTCCAATCTATACACCACTCCAGAGTTCCAATCTATACATCTCTCCAGGCCCCGAATCTATACGCCACTCCTGACCTTCAATCTATACACCACTGCAGACCGCCAATCTAATAACACTCTAGACCTCCAATCTATACACCACTCCAGTACTCCAATCTATACATCACTCCAGACTTCCAATCTATACACCACTCCAGACCTCCAATCTATACACCACTCTAGACCTCCAATCTATACACCACTCCAGACTTCCAATCTATACACCACTCCAGACATCAAATCTATACACCACTCCAGTACTCCAATCTATACACCACTCCAGACTTCTAATCTATACACCACCCCAGACTTCTAATCTATACATCACTCCAGACCTCCAATCTATACACCACTCCAGTACTCCAATCTATACACCACTCCAGGCCTCCGATCTATACACCATTCCAGACCACCAACCTATACACCACTTCAGACCTCCAATCTACACACCACTCCAGCCCTCCAATATATACACCACTCCTGACCTCCAATCTATACACCACTCCAGACCTCCAATCTATACACCACTCTAGACCACCAATCTATACACCACTCCTGACCTCCAATCCATACACCACTCCAGACCTCCAATCTATACACCACTCCAGACACCAAGCTATACACCACTCCAGAGTTCCAATCTATACATCTCTCCAGGCCCCCAATCTATACGCCACTCATGACCACCAATCTATACAACACTACAGACCACCAATCTAATAACACTCAAGACCACCAATCTATACACAACTCCAGACCTCCAATCTATACACCACTTCAGACCTCCAATCTATACACCACTCCAGAGTTCCAATCTATACATCTCTCCAGGCCCCCAATCTATACGCCACTCCTGACCACCAATCTATACACCACTACAGACCGCCAATCTAATAACACTCAAGACTACCAATCTATACACCACTCCAGACCTCCAATCTATACACCACTTCAGACCTCCAATCTATACACCACTCCAGACCTCCAATCTATACACCACTCCAGTACTCCAATCTATACACCACTCCATACTTCTAATCTATACACCACTCCAGACCTCCAATCTATACACCACTCTAGTCCACTATTCTATACACCACTCCAGACCTGCAATCTATACACCACTCCAGACCTCCAATCTATACACCACTCCAGACCTCCAATCTATACACCACACCAGACCTCCAATCTATACACCACACAAGAACACCAATCAAAACACTCCTCTAGACTTCCAATCTATACACCTCACCAGACTTCTAATCTATAACCACTCCAGACCTCCAATCTCTACACTGCTCCAAACTTCCAATCTATACAACACTCCAGACCTTCAATCCATACACCACTCCAGACTTTCAATCTATACACCACTCCAGACCTCCAGGCTATACACCACTCCAGACCTCCAATCTATACACCACTCTAGAACACTAATCTATACACCACTCAAGACCACCAATCTATACACCACTCCTGACCTCCAATCCATACACCACTCCAAACCTCCAATCTATACACCACTCCAGACACCAAGCTATACACCATTCCAGACATTCAATCTATAAACCACTCTAGACCATCAATCTATACACCACTCCAGACCTCCAATCTATACACCACTCCAGACCTCCAATCTATACACCACACCAGAGTTCCAATTTATACATCTCTCCAGGCCCCCAATCTATATGCCACTCCTGACCTCCAACCTATACACCACTCCAGACTTCAAATCTATACACCACTCCAGACCTCCAATATATACACCACTCCAGACCTCCAATCTATACACCACACCAGAGTTCCAATCTATACATCTCTCCAGGCCCCCAATCTATGTGCCACTCCTGACCTCCAATCTATACACCACTCCTGACCTCCAATCTATACACCACTCCACACTTCCAATCTATACACCACTCCAGACCTCCAATGTATACACCACTCCAGACTTCCAATCTATACACCACTCCAGACCTTCAATCCATACACCATACCAGACTTCCAATCTATACACCACTCCAGACTTCTAATCTATACACCACCCCAGACCTCTAATCTATACATCACTCCAGACCTCCAATCTATACACCACTCCAGTACTCCAATCTATACACCATTCTAGACCACCAACCTATACACCACTTCAGACCTCCAATCTATACACCACTCCTGACCTCCAATCTATACACCACTCCAGACTTCCAATCTATACACCACTCCAGGCCCCCAATCTATACACCACTCCAGACCTCCAATCTATACACCTCTCCAGACCTCCAATCTATACACCACTCTAGACCACCAATCTATACACCACTCCTGACCTCCAATCCATACACCACTCCAGACCTCCAATCTATACACCACTCCAGACCTTCAATCCATATACCACTCCAGACTTCCAATCTATACACTACTCCAGACACCAAGCTATACACCATTCCAGACATCCAATCTATACACCACTCTAGACCATCAATCTATACACCACTCCAGACCTCCAATCTATACACCACTCCAGAACTCCAATCTATACACCACTCCAGAGTTCCAATCTATACATCTCTCCAGGCCCCGAATCTATACGCCACTCCTGACCTTCAATCTATACACCACTGCAGACCGCCAATCTAATAACACTCTAGACCTCCAATCTATACACCACTCCAGTACTCCAATCTATACATCACTCCAGACTTCCAATCTATACACCACTCCAGACCTCCAATCTATACACCACTCTAGACCTCCAATCTATACACCACTCCAGACTTCCAATCTATACACCACTCCAGACATCAAATCTATACACCACTCCAGTACTCCAATCTATACACCACTCCAGACTTCTAATCTATACACCACCCCAGACTTCTAATCTATACATCACTCCAGACCTCCAATCTATACACCACTCCAGTACTCCAATCTATACACCACTCCAGGCCTCCGATCTATACACCATTCCAGACCACCAACCTATACACCACTTCAGACCTCCAATCTACACACCACTCCAGCCCTCCAATATATACACCACTCCTGACCTCCAATCTATACACCACTCCAGACCTCCAATCTATACACCACTCTAGACCACCAATCTATACACCACTCCTGACCTCCAATCCATACACCACTCCAGACCTCCAATCTATACACCACTCCAGACCTTCAATCCATATACCACTCCAGACTTCCAATCTATACACCACTCCAGACACCAAGCTATACACCACTCCAGAGTTCCAATCTACACATCTCTCCAGGCCCCCAATCTATACGCCACTCATGACCACCAATCTATACAACACTACAGACCACCAATCTAATAACACTCAAGACCACCAATCTATACACCACTCCAGACCTCCAATCTATACACCACTTCAGACCTCCAATCTATACACCACTCCAGAGTTCCAATCTATACATCTCTCCAGGCCCCCAATCTATACGCCACTCCTGACCACCAATCTATACACCACTACAGACCGCCAATCTAATAACACTCAAGACCACCAATCTATACACCACTCCAGACCTCCAATCTATACACCACTTCAGACCTCCAATCTATACACCACTCCAGACCTCCAATCTATACACCACTCCAGTACTCCAATCTATACACCACTCCAGACTTCCAATCTATACACCACTCCAGACCTCCAATCTATACACCACTCTAGTCCACTATTCTATACACCACTCCAGACCTGCAATCTATACACCACTCCAGACCTCCAATCTATACACCACTCCAGACCTCCAATCTATACACCACACCAGACCTCCAATCTATACACCACACCAGAACACCAATCAAAACACTCCTCTAGACTTCCAATCTATACACCTCACCAGACTTCTAATCTATAACCACTCCAGACCTCCAATCTCTACACTGCTCCAGACTTCCAATCTATACAACACTCCAGACCTTTAATCCATACACCACTCCAGACTTTCAATCTATACACCACTCCAGACCTCCAGGCTATACACCACTCCAGACCTCCAATCTATACACCACTCTAGAACACTAATCTATACACCACTCAAGACCACCAATCTATACACCACTCCTGACCTCCAATCCATACACCACTCCAAACCTCCAATCTATACACCACTCCAGACACCAAGCTATACACCATTCCAGACATTCAATCTATAAACCACTCTAGACCATCAATCTATACACCACTCCAGACCTCCAATCTATACACCACTCCAGACCTCCAATCTATACACCACACCAGAGTTCCAATTTATACATCTCTCCAGGCCCCCAATCTATATGCCACTCCTGACCTCCAACCTATACACCACTCCAGACTTCAAATCTATACACCACTCCAGACCTCCAATATATACACCACTCCAGACCTCCAATCTATACACCACACCAGAGTTCCAATCTATACATCTCTCCAGGCCCCCAATCTATATGCCACTCCTGACCTCCAATCTATACACCACTCCTGACCTCCAATCTATACACCACTCCACACTTCCAATCTATACACCACTCCAGACCTCCAATGTATACACCACTCCAGACTTCCAATCTATACACCACTCCAGACCTTCAATCCATACACCATACCAGACTTCCAATCTATACACCACTCCAGACTTCTAATCTATACACCACCCCAGACCTCTAATCTATACATCACTCCAGACCTCCAATCTATACACCACTCCAGTACTCCAATCTATACACCATTCTAGACCACCAACCTATACACCACTTCAGACCTCCAATCTATCCTCCACTCCTGACCTCCAATCTATACACCACTCCAGACTTCCAATCTATACACCACTCCAGGCCCCCAATCTATACACCACTCCAGACCTCCAATCTATACACCTCTCCAGACCTCCAATCTATACACCACTCTAGACCACCAATCTATACACCACTCCTGACCTCCAATCCATACACCACTCCAGACCTCCAATCTATACACCACTCCAGACCTTCAATCCATATACCACTCCAGACTTCCAATCTATACACTACTCCAGACACCAAGCTATACACCATTCCAGACATCCAATCTATACACCACTCTAGACCATCAATCTATACACCACTCCAGACCTCCAATCTATACACCACTCCAGACCTCCAATCTATACACCACTCCAGAGTTCCAATCTATACATCTCTCCAGGCCCCCAATCTATACGCCACTCCTGACCTCCAATCTATACACCACTCCAGACCACCAATCTAATAACACTCTAGACCACCAATCTATACACCACTCCAGACCACCAATCTATACACCACTTCAGACCTCCAATCTATACACCACTCCAGACCTCCAGACTATACACCACTCCAGACCTCCAATCTATACACCACTCCAGTACTCCAATCTATACATCACTCCAGACCTCCAATCTATACACCACTCCAGACTTCCAATCTATACACCACTCCAGACCTGCAATCTATACACCACTCCAGACCTCCAATCTATACACCACTCCAGACCTCCAATCTATACACCACACCAGACCTCCAATCTATACACCACACAAGAACACCAATCAAAACACTCCTCTAGACTTCCAATCTATACACCTCACCAGACTTCTAATCTATAAACACTCCAGACCTCCAATCTCTACACTACTCCAGACTTCCAATCTATACAACACTCCAGACCTTCAATCCATACACCACTCCAGACTTTCAATCTATACACCACTCCAGACCTCCAAGCTATACACCACTCCAGACCTCCAATCTATACACCACTCTAGAACACTAATCTATACACCACTCAAGACCACCAATCTATACACCACTCCTGACCTCCAATCCATACACCACTCCAGACCTCCAATCTATACACCACTCCAGACACCAAGCTATACACCATTCCAGACATTCAATCTATAAACCTCTCTAGACCATCAATCTATACACCACTCCAGACCTCCAATCTATACACCACACCAGAGTTCCAATCTATACATCTCTCCAGGCCCCCAATCTATATGCCACTCCTGACCTCCAATCTATATACCACTCCAGACTTCAAATCTATACACCACTCCAGACCTCCAATCTATACACCACTCCAGACCTCCAATCTATACACCACACCAGAGTTCCAATCTATACATCTCTCCAGGCCCCCAATCTATATGCCACTCCTGACCTCCAATCTATACACCACTCCTGACCTCCAATCTATACACCATTCCACACTTCCAATCTATACACCACTCCAGACCTCCAATGTATACACCACTCCAGACTTCCAACCTATACACCACTCCAGACCTTCAATCCATACACCATACCAGACTTCCAATCTATACACCACTCCAGACTTCTAATCTATACACCACCCCAGACCTCTAATCTATACATCACTCCAGACCTCCAATCTATACACCACTCCAGTACTCCAATCTATACACCATTCTAGACCACCAACCTATACACCACTTCAGACCTCCAATCTATACACCACTCCTGACCTCCAATCTATACACCACTCCACACTTCCAATCTATACACCACTCAAGACTTCCAATCTATACACCACTCCAGACTTCCAATCTATACACCACTCCAGGCCCCCAATCTATACACCACTCCAGACCTCCAATCTATACACCTCTCCAGACCTCCAATCTATACACCACTCTAGACCACCAATCTATACACCACTTCAGACCTCCAATCTATACACCACTCCAGACCTCCAAACTATACACCACTCCACACCTCCAATCTATACACCACTCCAGTACTCCAATCTATACATCACTCCAGACCTCCAATCTATACACCACTCCAGACTTCCAATCTATACACCACTCCAGACGTCCAATCTATACACCACTATAGACCACTAATCTATACACCACTCAAGACCTCCAATCTATACACCACTCCAGATCTCCAATCTATACACCACTACATACTTCCAATGTATACACCACTCCAGATCTCCAATATATACACCACTCCAGACCTCCGATCTATACACCACTCTAGACCACTAATCTATACACCAATTCAGACCTCCAATCTATACACTACTCCAGACTTCCAATCTATACACCACTCCAGACTTCCAATCTATACACCACTCCAGACATCCAATCTATACACCACTCCAGAACTTCAATCCATACACCATGCCAGACTTCCAATCTATACACCACTCCAGACTTCTAATCTATACACCACTCCAGTACTCCAATCTATACACCACTCCAGGCCTCCAACCTATACACCACTCCAGGCCACCAATCTAAATACCACTCCAGGCCTCCAATCTATAAACCACTCCAGACCACCAATCTATACACCACTCTACGCCTCCAATCTATACACCACTCGAGACCACCAATCTATACACCACTACAGACCACTAATCTATACACCACTCCAGACTTCTAATCTATACACCACTCCAGACTTCCAATCTATACACCACTCCAGGCCCCCAATCTATACACCACTCCAGACCTCCAATCTATACACCACTCCAGACCTCCAATCTATACACCACTCTAGACCACCAATCTATACACCACTCCTGACCTCCAATCCATACACCACTCCAGACCTCCAATCTATACACCACTCCAGACACCAAGCTATACACCATTCCAGACATTCAATCTATACACCACTCTGGACCATCAATCTATACACCACTCCAGACCTCCAATCTATACACCACTCCAGACCTCCAATCTATACACCACACCAGAGTTCCAATCTATACATCACTCCAGACCTCCAATCTATACACCACTCCAGACCTCCAATCTATACTCCACTCCAGACCACCAATCTATACACCACTCTAGACCACTAATCTATACACCACTCCAGACTTCAAATCTATACACCACTCCAGACTTCCTATCTATACACCACTCCAGACTTCCAATATATACAGCACTCCAGACCTCCAATCTATACACCACTCCAGACCTCCAATCTATACACCACTCCAGACCTCCAATCTATACACCACTACATACTTCCAATGTATACACCACTCCAGATCTCCAATATATACACCACTCCAGACCTCCGATCTATACACCACTCTAGACCACTAATATATACACCACACCAGACTTCCAATCTATACACCACTCCAGACTTCCAATCTATACACCACTCCAGACCATCAATCCATACACCATACCAGACTTCCAATCTATACACCACTCAGTGACTTCTAATCTATACACCACTCCAGTACTCCAATCTATACACCACTCCAGGCCTCCAATCTATACACCATTCCAGACCACCAACCTATACACCACTCCAGGCCGCCAATCTAAATACCACTCAAGACCTCCAATCTATACAGCACTCCTGCCTCCAATCTATACACGACTCGAGGCCTCCAATCTATACACCACTCGAGACCACCAGTCTATACACCACTCCAGACCACTAATCTATACACCACTCCAGACTTCTAATCTATACACCACTCCAGACTTCCAATCTATACACCATTCCAGGCCCCAATCTATACACCACTCCAGACCTCCAATCTATACACCACTCCAGACCTCCAATCTATACACCACTCTAGACCACCAATCTATTCACCACTCCTGACCTCCAATCCATACACCACTCCAGACCTCCAATCTATACACCACTCCAGACCTTCAATCCATATACCACTCCAGACTTCAAATCTATACACCGCTCCAGACACCAAGCTATACACCATTCCAGACATCCAATCTATACACCACTCTAGACCATCAATCTATGCACCACTCCAGACCTCCAATCTATACACCACTCCAGACCTCCAATCTATACACCACTCCAGAGTTCCAATCTATACATCTCTCCAGGCCCCCAATCTATACGCCACTCCTGACCTCCAATCTATACACCACTCCAGACCGCCAATCTAATAACACTCTAGACCACCAATCTATACACCACTCCAGTACTCTAATCTATACATCACTCCAGACTTCCAATCTATACACCACTCCAGACCTCCAATCTATACACCACTCTAGACCTCCAATCTATACACCACTCCAGACTTCCAATCTATACACCACTCCAGACCTCCAATCAATACACCACTCTAGTCCACTAATCTATACACCACTCCAGACCTGCAATCTATACACCACTCCAGACCTCCAATCTATACACCACTCCAGACCTCCAATCTATACACCACTCCAGATCTCCAATCTATACACCACTCCAGACCTCCAATCTATACACCACACAAGACCACCAATCAAAACACTACTCTAGACTTCCAATCTATACACCACACCAGACTTCTAATCTATAACCACTCCAGACCTCCAATCTCTACACCACTCCAGACCTCCAATCTATACACCACTCCAAACCTTCAATCCATACACCACTCCAGAATTTCAATCTATACACCACTCCAGACCTCCAAGCTATACACCACTCCGGTCCTCCAATCTATACACCACTCTAGACCACTAATCTAGTCACCACTCCAGACTTCCAATCTATACACCACTCCAGACTACCAATCTATACACCACTCCAGACCTCCAATCTATACACCACTACATACTTCCAATCTATACACCACTCCAGACCTCCAATATATACACCACTCCAGACCTCCAATCTATACACCACTCCAGACCACCAATCTATACCCCACTCCAGACCTCCAATCTATACACCACTCCAGACTACCAATCTATACACCACTCCAGACCTCCAATCTATACACCACTACATACTTCCAATCTATACACCACTCCAGACCTCCAATATATACACCACTCCAGACCTCCAATCTATACACCACTCCAGACCACCAATCTATACCCCACTCCAGACCTCAAATCTATACACCAATCCAGACCTCCAATCTATACACTACTACACACCTCCTATCTATACACCACTCCAGTACTCCAATCTATACATCACTCCAGACTTCCAATCTAAACACCACTCCAGACCTCCAATCTATACACTACTCTAGACCTCCAATCTATACACCACCCCAGACTTCTAATCTATACATCACTCCAGACCTCCAATCTATACACCACTCCAGTACTCCAATCTATACACCACTCCAGGCCTCCAATCTATACACCACTCCAGACCTCCAATCTATACACCACTCCAGACCTCCAATCTATACACCACTCTAGACCACCAATCTATACACCACTCCTGACCTCCAATCTATACATCTCTCCAGGCCCCCAATCTATACGCCACTCCTGACCTCCAATCTATACACCACTCCAGACCGCCAATCTAATAACACTCTAGACCACCAATCTATACACCACTCCAGACCTCCAATCTATACACCACTCCAGACCTCCAATCTATACACTACTACAGACCTCCTATCTATACACCACTCCAGTACTCCAATCTATACATCACTCCAGACTTCCAATCTATACACCACTCCAGACCTCCAATCTATACACCACTCTAGACCTCCAATCTATACACCACTCCAGACTTCCAATCTATACACCACTCCAGACCTCCAATCTATACACCACTCTAGTCCACTAATCTATACACCACTCCAGACCTGCAATCTATACACCACTCAAGACCTCCAATCTATACACCACACCAGACCTTCAATCTATACACCACACAAGACCACCAATCAAACACTACTATAGACTTCCAATCTATACACCACACCAGACCTCCAATCTCTACACCACTCCAGACCTTCAACCCATACACCACTCCAGACTTTCAATCTATACACCACTCCAGACCTCCAAGCTATACACCACTCCAGACCTCCAATCTATACACCACTCTAGACCACTAATCTATACACCGCTCCAGACTTCAAATCTATACACCACTCCAGACTTCCAATCTATACACCACTCCACACTTCCAATCTATACACCACTCCAGACCTCCAATCTATACACCACTCTAGACTTCCAATCTATACACCACTCCAGACCTTCAATCCATACACCATAACAGACTTCCAATCTATACACCACTCCAGACTTCTAATCTATACACCACCCCAGATTTCTAATCTATACATCACTCCAGAGCTCCAACTATACACCACTCCAGTACTCCAATATATACACCATTCCAGACCACCAACCTATACACCACTTCAGACCTCCAATCTATACACCACTCCAGCCCTCCAATATATACACCACTCCAGACTTCCAATCTATACACCACTCCAGACCTCCAATCTATACACCACTCCTGACCTCCAATCTATATACCACTCAAGACTTCCAATCTCTACACCACTCCAGACTTCCAATCTATACACCACTCCAGGCTCCCAATCTATACACCACTCCAGACCTCCAATCTATACACCACTCCAGACCTCCAATCTATAGACCACTCTAGACCACCAATCTATACACCACTCCTGACCTCCAATCCATACACCACTCCAGACCTCCAATCTATACACCACTCCAGACCTTCAATCCATATACCACTCCAGACTTCCAATCTATACGCCACTCCAGACACCAAGCTATACACCATTCCAGACATCCAATCTATACACCACTCTAGACCATCAATCTATACACCACTCCAGACCTCCAATCTATACACCACTCCAGACCTCCAATCTATACACCACTCCAGAGTTCCAGTCTATACATATCTCCAGGCCCCCAATCTATACGCCACTCCTGACCTCCAATCTATACACCACTCCAGACCGCCAATCTAATAACACTCTAGACCACCAATCTATACACCACTCCAGACCTCCAATCTATACACCACTTCAGACCTCCAATCTATACACCACTCCAGACCACCAATCTATACACCACTCCAGACCTCCAATCTATACACCACTTCAGACCTCCAATCTATACACCACTCTAGTCCTCTAATCTATACACCACTCCAGACCTGCAATCTATACACCACTCCAGACCTCCAATCTATACACCACTCTAGTCCACTAATCTATACACCACTCCAGACCTGCAATCTATACACCACTCCAGACCTCCAATCTATACACCACTCCAGACCTCCAATCTATACACCACACCAGACCTTCAATCTATACACCACACAAGACCACCAATCAAACACTACTATAGACTTCCAATCTATACACCACTCCAGACCTTCAATCCATACACAACTCCAGACTTTCAATCTATACACCACTCCAGACCTCCAAGCTATACACCACTCCAGACCTCCAATCTATACACCACTCCAGACCTTCAATCCATACACCACTCCAGACCTTCAATCTATACACCACTCCAGACCTCCAAGCTATACACCACTCCAGACCTCCAATCTATACACCACTCTAGACCACTAATCAATACACCACTCAAGACCTCCAATCTATACACCACTCCAGACCTCCAATCTATACACCACTCCAGACCTTCAATCCATATACCACTCAAGACCTCCAATCTATACACCATTCCAGACATCCAATCTATACACCACTCTAGACCATCAATCTATACACCACTCCAGACCTCCAATCTATACATCTCTCCAGGCCCCCAATCTACACGCCACTCCTGACCTCCAATCTATACACCACTCCAGACCGCCAATCTAATAACACTCTAGACCACCAATCTATACACCACTCCAGACCTCCAATCTATACACCACTCCAGACCTCCAATCTATACACTACTACAGACTTCCAATCTATACACCACTCTAGACCTCCAATCTATACACCACTCCAGACTTCCAATCTATACACCACTCCAGACCTCCAATCTATACACCACTCTAGTCCACTAATCTATACACCACTCCAGACCTGCAATCTATACACCACTCCAGACCTCCAATCTATACACCACACCAGACCTTCAATCTATACACCACACAAGACCACCAATCAAACACTACTATAGACTTCCAATCTATACACCACACCAGACCTCCAATCTCTACACCACTCCAGACCTCCAATCTATACACCACTCCAGACCTTCAACCCATACACCACTCCAGACTTTCAATCTATACACCACTCCAGACCTCCAAGCTATACACCACTCCAGACCTCCAATCTATACACCACTCTAGACCACTAATCTATACACCGCTCCAGACTTCAAATCTATACACCACTCCAGACTTCCAATCTATACACCACTCCACACTTCCAATCTATACACCACTCCAGACCTCCAATCTATACACCACTCTAGACTTCCAATCTATACACCACTCCAGACCTTCAATTCATACACCATAACAGACTTCCAATCTATACACCACTCCAGACTTCTAATCTATACACCACCCCAGACTTCTAATCTATACATCACTCCAGAGCTCGAACTATACACCACTCCAGTACTCCAATCTATACACCACTCCAGGCCTCCAATCTATACACCATTCCAGACCACCAAACTATACACCACTTCAGACCTCCAATCTATACACCACTCCAGCCCTCCAATATATACACCACTCCAGACTTCCAATCTATACACCACTCCAGACCTCCAATCTATAAACCACTCCTGACCTCCAATCTATATACCACTCAAGACTTCCAATCTCTACACCACTCCAGACTTCCAATCTATACACCACTCCAGGCTCCCAATCTATACACCACTCCAGACCTCCAATCTATACACCACTCCAGACCTCCAATCTATACACCACTCTAGACCACCAATCTATACACCACTCCTGACCTCCAATCCATACACCACTCCAGACCTCCAATCTATACACCACTCCAGACCTCCAATCTATACACCACTCCAGACCTCCAATCTATACACCACTCCAGAGTTCCAATCTATACATCTCTCCAGGCCCTCAATCTATACGCCACTCCTGACCTCCAATCTATACACCACTCCAAACCGCCAATCTAATAACACTCTAGACCACCAATCTATACACCACTCCAGACCTCCAATCTATACACCACTTCAGACCTCCAATCTATACACCACTCCAGACCACCAATCTATACACCACTCCAGACCTCCAATCTATACACCACTTCAGACCTCCAATCTATACACCACTCTAGTCCACTAATCTATACACCACTCCAGACCTGCAATCTATACACCACTCCAGACCTCCAATCTATACACCACTCTAGTCCACTAATCTATACACCACTCCAGACCTGCAATCTATACACCACTCCAGACCTCCAATCTATACACCACTCCAGACCTCCAATCTATACACCACACCAGACCTTCAATCTATACACCACACAATACCACCAATCAAACACTACTATAGACTTCCAATCTATACACCACACCAGACTTCTAATCTATAACCACTCCAGACCTCCAATCTCTACACCACTCCAGACCTCCAATCTATACACCACTCCAGACCTTCAATCCATACACCACTCCAGACCTTCAATCTATACACCACTCCAGACCTCCAAGCTATACACCACTCCAGACCTCCAATCTATACACCTCTCTAGACAACTAATCTATACACCACTCAAGACATCCAATCTATACACCACTCCAGACCTCCAATCTATACACCACTCCAGACCTTCAATCCATACACCACTCCAGACCTTCAATCTATACACCACTCCAGACCTCCAAGCTATACACCACTCCAGACCTCCAATCTATACACCACTCTAGACCACTAATCTATACACCACTCAAGACCTCCAATCTATACACCACTCCAGACCTCCAATCTATACACCACTACATACTTCCAATCTATACACCACTCCAGACCTCAAATATATACACCACTCTAAACCTCCAATCTATACACCACTCCAGACCACCAATCTATACACCACTCCAGACCTCCAATCTATACACCAATCCAGACCTCCAATCTATACACCACTCCAGACTTCAAATCTATACACCACTCCAGACTTCCAATCTATACACCACTCCACACTTCCAATCTATACACCACTCCAGACCTCCAAACTATACACCACTCTAGACTTCCAATCTATACACCACTCCAGACCTTCAATCCATACACCATAACATACTTCCAATCTATACACCACTCCAGACTTCTAATCTATACACCACCCCAAACTTCTAATCTATACATCACTCCAGAGCTCCAACTATACACCACTCCAGTATTCCAATCTATACACCACTCCAGGCCTCCAATCTATACACCATTCCAGACCACCAACCTATACACCACTTCAGACCTCCAATCTATACACCACTCCAGCCCTCCAATATATACACCACTCCAGACTTCCAATCTATACACCACTCCAGACCTCCAATCTATACACCACTCCTGACCTCCAATCTATATACCACTCAAGACTTCCAATCTCTACACCACTCCAGACTTCCAATCTATACACCACTCCAGGCCCCCAATCTATACACCACTCCAGACCTCCAATCTATACACCACTCCAGACCTCCAATCTATACACCACTCCAGACCTTCAATCCATATACCACTCCAGACTTCCAATCTATACACCACTCCAGACACCAAACTATACACCATTCCAGACATCCAATCTATACACCACTCCAGGCCACCAATCTAAATACCACTCCAGGCCTCCAATCTATACACCACTCCAGACCTCCAATCTATACACCACTCCAGACCACCAATCTATACACCATTCCAGACATCCAATCTATACACCACTCTAGACCATCAATCTATACACCACTCCAGACCTCCAATCTATACACCACTCCCGACCTCCAATCTATACACCACTCCAGAGTTCCAATCTATACATCTCTCCAGGCCCCCAATCTATACGCCACTCCTGACCTCCAATCTTTACACCACTTCAGACCTCCAATCTATACACCACTCCAGACCTCCAATCTATACAGCACTCCAGACCTCCAATCTATACAGCACTCCAGTACTCCAATCTATACATCACTCCAGACTTCCAATCTATACACCACTCCAGACCTCCAATCTATACAGCACTCCAGTACTCCAATCTATACATCACTCCAGACTTCCAATCTATACACCACTCCAGACCTCCAATCTATACACCACTTCAGACCTCCAATCTATACAGCACTCTAGACCTCCAATCTATACACCACACCAGACTTCTAATCTATAACCACTCCAGATCTCCAATCTCTACACCTCTCCAGACCACCAATGTATACACCACTCCAGACCTCCAATCTATACACCACTCCAGACCTCCAAGCTATACACCACTCCAGACCTCCAATCTATACACCACTCTAGACCACTAATCTATACACCACTCAAACCCTCCAATCTATACACCACTCCAGAACTACAATCTATACACCACTCCAGACCACCAATCTATACACCACTCCAGACTACCAATCTATACACCACTCCAGACCTCCAATCTATACACCACTCCAGACTACCAATCTATACACCACTCCAGACCTCCAATCTATACACCACTACATACTTCCAATCTATACACCATTCCAGACCTCCAATCTATACACCACTACATACTTCCAATCCATACACCACTCCAGACTTCCAATCTATACACCACTCCACACTTCCAATCTATACACCACTCCAGACCTCAAATCTATACACCACTCCAGACTTCCAATCTATACACCACTCCAGACCTTCAATCCATACACCATACCAGACTTCCAATCTATACACCACTCCAGACTTCTAATTTATAAACCTCTCCAGACCTGCAATCTATACACCACTTCAGACCTCCAATCTATACACCACTCAAACCCTCCAATCTATACACCACTCCAGACCTCCAATCTATACACCACTCCAGACCTCCAATCTATACACCACTCCAGTACTCCAATCTATACACCACTCCAGGCCTCCAATTTATACACCATTCCAGACCACCAACCTATACACCACTTCAGACCTCCAATCTATACACCACTCCAGGCCTCCAATATATACACCACTCCAGACTTCCAATCTATACACCACTCCAGACCTCCAATCTATACACCACTCCTGACCTCCAATCTATATACCACTCAAGACTTCCAATCTATACACCACTCCAGACCACTAATCTATACACCACTCCAGACCTGCAATCTATACACCACTCCAGGCCTCTAATCTATACACCACTCTAGTCCACTAATCTATACACCACTCCAGACCTGCAATCTATACACCACTCCAGACCTCCAATCTATACACCACTCCAGACCTCCAATCTATACACCACACCAGACCTTCAATCTATACACCACACAAGACCACCAATCAAACACTACTATAGACTTCCAATCTATACACCACACCAGACTTCTAATCTATAACCACTCCAGACCTCCAATCTCTACACCACTCCAGACCTCCAATCTATACACCACTCCAGACCTTCAATCCATACACCACTCCAGACTTTCAATCTATACACCACTCCAGACCTCCAAGCTATACACCACTCCAGACCTCCAATCTATACACCACTCTAGACAACTAATCTATACACCACTCAAGACCTCCAATCTATACACCACTCCAGACCTCCAATCTATACACCACTCCAGACCTTCAATCCATACACCACTCCAGACCTTCAATCTATACACCACTCCAGACCTCCAAGCTATACACCACTCCAGACCTCCAATCTATACACCACTCTAGACCACTAATCTATACACCAATCCAGACCTCCAATCTATACACCACTCCAGACCTCCAATCTATACACCACTCTAGACAACTAATCTATACACCACTCAAGACCTCCAATCTATACACGACTCCAGACCTCCAATCTATACACCACTACATACTTCCAATCTATACACCACTCCAGACCTCCAATATATACACCACTGCAAACCTCCAATCTATACACCACTCCAGACCACCAATCTATACACCACTCCAGACCTCCAATCTAAACACCAATCCAGACCTCCAATCTATACACCACTCCAGACTTCAAATATATACACCACTGCAGACTTCCAATCTATACACCACTCCACACTTCCAATCTATACACCACTCCAGACCTCCAAACTATACACCACCCTAGACTTCCAATCTATACACCACTCCAGACCTTCAATCCATACACCATAACAGACTTCCAATCTATACACCACTCCAGACTTCTAATCTATACACCACCCCAGACTTCTAATCTATACATCACTCCAGAGCTCCAACTATACACCACTCCAGTACTCCAATCTATACACCACTCCAGGCCTCCAATCTATACACCATTCCAGACCACCAACCTATACACCACTTCAGACCTCCAATCTATACACCACTCCAGCCCTCCAATATATACACCACTCCAGACTTCCAATCTATACACCACTCCATACCTCCAATCTATACACCACTCCTGACCTCCAATCTATATACCACTCAAGACTTCCAATCTCTACACCACTCCAGACTTCCAATCTATACACCACTCAAGTCCCCCAATCTATACACCACTCCAGACCTCCAATCTATACACCACTCCAGACCTCCAATCTATACACCACTCCAGACCTTCAATCCATATACCACTCCAGACTTCCAATCTATACACCACTCCAGACACCAAACTATACACCATTCCAGACATCCAATCTATACACCACTCCAGGCCACCAATCTAAATACCACTCCAGGCCTCCAATCTATACACCATTCCAGACCTCCAATCTATACACCACTCCAGACCACCAATCTATACACCATTCCAGACATCCAATCTATACACCACTCTAGACCATCAATCTATACACCACTCCAGACCTCCAATCTATACACCACTCCAGACCTCCAATCTATACACCACTCCAGAGTTCCAATCTATACATCTCTCCAGGCCCCCAATCTATATGCCACTCCTGACCTCCAATCTATACACCACTTCAGACCTCCAATCCATACACCAATCCAGACCTCCAATCTATACAGCACTCCAGTACTCCAATCTATACATCACTCCAGACTTCCAATCTATACACCACTCCAGACCTCTAATCTATACACCACTCTAGACCTCCAATCTATACAGCACTCCAGTACTCCAATCTATACATCACTCCAGACTTCCAATCTATACACCACTCCAGACCTCCAATCTATACACCACTTCAGACCTCCAATCTATATAGCACTCTAGCCCTCCAATCTATACACCACACCAGACTTCTAATCTATAACCACTCCAGACCTCCAATCTCTACACCTCTCCAGACCACCAATCTATACACCACTCCAGACCTCCAATCTATACACCACTCCAGACCTCCAAGATATACACCACTCCAGACCTCCAATCTATACACCACTCTAGACCACTAATCTATACACCACTAAAACCCTCCAATCTATACACCACTCCAGACCTCCAATCTATACACCACTCCAGACCACCAATCTATACACCACTCCAGACTACCAATCTATACACCACTCCAGACCTCCAATCTATACACCACTCCAGACTACCAATCTATACACCACTCCAGACCTCCAATCTATACACCACTACATACTTCCAATCTATACACCACTCCAGACCTCCAATCTATACACCACTCCAGACTTCCAATCTATACACCACTCCAGACCTTCAATCCATACACCATACCAGACTTCCAATCTATACACCACTCCAGACTTCTAATTTATAAACCTCTCCAGACCTGCAATCTATACACCACTTCAGACCTCCAATCTATACACCACTCAAACCCTCCAATCTATACACCACTCCAGACCTCCAATCTATACACCACTCCAGACCTCCAATCTATACACCACTCCAGTACTCCAATCTATACACCACTCCAGGCCTCCAATCTATACACCATTCCAGACCACCAACCTATACACCACTTCAGACCTCCAATCTATACACCACTCCAGCCCTCCAATATATACACCACTCCAGACTTCCAATCTATACACCACTCCAGACCTCCAATCTATACACCACTCCTGACCTCCAATCTATATACCACTCAAGACTTCCAATCTATACACCACTCCAGACCACTAATCTATACACCACTCCAGACCTGCAATCTATACACCACTCCAGGCCTCCAATCTATACACCACTCGAGACCACCAATCTATACACCACCCCAGACCACTAATCTATACACCACTCCAGACTTCTAATCTATACACCACTCCAGACTTCCAATCTATACACCACTCCAGGCCCCCAATCTATACACCACTCCAGACCTCCAATCTATACACCACTCCAGACCTCCAATCTATACACCACTCCAGACCTTCAATCCATATACCACTCCAGACTTCCAATCTATACACCACTCCAGACACCAAGCTATACACCATTCCAGACATCCAATCTATACACCACTCTAGACCATCAATCTATACACCACTCCAGACCTCCAATCTATACACCACTCCAGACCTCCAATCTATACACCACTCCAGACCTTCAATCCATATACCACTCCAGACCTTCAATCTATACACCACTCCAGGCCTCCAATCTATACACCACTCCAGACACCAAGCTATACACCACTCCAGACATCCAATCTATACACCACTCTAGACCACCAATCTATACACCACTCCAGACCTCCAATCTATACACCACTCCAGCGTTCCAATCTATACACCTCTCCAGGCCCCCAATATATACGTCACTCCTGACCTCCAATCTAAACACCACTCCAGACCTCCAATCTAAACACCACTCTAGACCACCAATCTATACACCACTCTAGACTTCCAATCTATACACCACTTCAGACCTCCAATATATACACCACTCCAAACCTCCAATCTATACACCACTCCAGACCACCAATCTATACACCACTCCAGACCTCCAATCTATACACCAATCCAGACCTCCAATCTATACACCACTCCAGACTTCAAATCTATACACCACTCCAGACTTCCAATCTATACACCACTCCACACTTCCAATCTATACACCACTCCAGACCTCCAAACTATACACCACTCTAGACTTCCAATCTTTACACCACTCCAGACCTTCAATCCATACACCATAACAGACTTCCAATCTATACACCACTCCAGACTTCTAATCTATACACCACCCCAGACTTCTAATCTATACATCACTCCAGAGCTCCAACTATACACCACTCCAGTACTCCAATCTATACACCACTCCAGGCCTCCAATCTATACACCATTTCAGACCACCAACCTATACACCACTTCAGACCTCCAATCTATACACCACTCCAGCCCTCCAATATATACACCACTCCAGACTTCCAATCTATACACCACTCCAGACCTCAAATCTATACACCACTCCTGACCTCCAATCTATATACCACTCAAGACTTCCAATCTCTACACCACTCCAGACTTCCAATCTATACACCACTCCAGGCCCCCAATCTATACACCACTCCAGACCTCCAATCTATACACCACTCCAGACCTCTAATCTATACACCACTCCAGACCTTCAATCCATATACCACTCCAGACTTCCAATCTATACACCACTCCAGACACCAAACTATACACCATTCCAGACATCCAATCTATACACCACTCCAGGCCACCAATCTAAATACCACTCCAGGCCTCCAATCTATACACCACTCCAGACCTCCAATCTATACACCACTCCAGACCACCAATCTATACACCATTCCAGACCTCCAATCTATACACCACTCTAGACCATCAATCTATACACCACTCCAGACCTCCAAGCTATACACCACTCCAGACCTCCAATCTATACACCACTCCAGAGTTCCAATCTATACATCTCTCCAGGCCCCCAATCTATACGCCACTCCTGACCTCCAATCTATACACCACTTCAGACCTCCAATCTATACACCACTCCAGACCTCCAATCTATACAGCACTCCAGTACTCCAATCTATACATCACTCCAGACTTCCAATCTATACACCACTCCAGACCTCCAATCTATACACCACTCCAGACCTCCAATCTATACAGCACTCCAGTACTCCAATCTATACATCACTCCAGACTTCCAATCTATACACCACTCCAGACCTGCAATCTATACACCACTTCAGACCTCCAATCTATACAGCACTCTAGACCTCCAATCTATACACCACACCAGACTTCTAATCTATAACCACTCCAGACCTCCAATCTTTACACCTCTCCAGACCACCAATCTATACACCACTCCAGACCTCCAATCTATACACCACTCCAGACCTCCAAGCTATACACCACTCCAGACCTCCAATCTATACACCACTCTAGACCACTAATCTATACACCACTCAAACCCTCCAATCTATACACCACTCCAGACCTCCAATCTATACACCACTCCAGACCACCAATCTATACACCACTCCAGACTACCAATCTATACACCACTCCAGACCTCCAATCTATACACCACTCCAGACTACCAATCTATACACCACTCCAAACCTCCAATCTATACACCACTACATACTTCCAATCTATACACCACTCCAGACCTCCAATCTATACACCACTACATACTTCCAATCCATACACCACTCCAGACTTCCAATCTATACACCACTCCACACTTCCAATCTATACACCACTCCAGACCTCCAATCTATACACCACTCCAGACTTCCAATCTATACACCACTCCAGACCTTCAATCCATACACCATACCAGACTTCCAATCTATACACCACTCCAGACTTCTAATTTATAAACCTCTCCAGACCTGCAATCTATACACCACTTCAGACCTCCAATCTATACACCACTCAAACCCTCCAATCAATACACCACTCCAGACCTCCAATCTATACACCACTCCAGACCTCCAATCTATACACCACTCCAGTACTCCAATCTATACACCACTCCAGACCTCCAATCTATACACCATTCCAGACCACCAACCTATACACCACTTCAGACCTCCAATCTATACACCACTCCAGCCCTCCAATATATACACCACTCCAGACTTCCAATCTATACACCACTCCAGACCTCCAATCTATACACCACTCCTGACCTCCAATCTATATACCACTCAAGACTTCCAATCTATACACCACTCCAAACCACTAATCTATACACCACTCCAGACCTGCAATCTATACACCACTTCAGACCTCCAATCTATACACCACTCAAACCCTCCAATCAATACACCACTCCAGACCTCCAATCTATACACCACTCCAGACCTCCAATCTATACACCACTCCAGACTTCTAATCTATACACCACTCCAGACTTCCAATCTATACACCACTCCAGGCCCCCAATCTATACACCACTCCAGACCTCCAATCTATACACCACTCCAGACCTCCAATCTATACACCACTCAAACCCTCCAATCTATACACCATTCCAGACCACCAACCTATACACCACTTCAGACCTCCAATCTATACACCACTCCAGCCCTCCAATATATACACCACTCCAGACTTCCAATCTATACACCACTCCAGACCTCCAATCTATACACCACTCCTGACCTCCAATCTATATACCACTCAAGACTTCTAATTTATAAACCTCTCCAGACCTGCAATCTATACACCACTTCAGACCTCCAATCTATACACCACTCAAACCCTCCAATCAATACACCACTCCAGACCTCCAATCTATACACCACTCCAGACCTCCAATCTATACACCACTCCAGACTTCTAATCTATACACTACTCCAGACTTCCAATCTATACACCACTCCAGGCCCCCAATCTATACACCACTCCAGACCTCCAATCTATACACCACTCCAGACCTCCAATCTATACACCACTCTAGACCAACAATCTATACACCACTCTAGACCTCCAATCCATACACCACTCCAGACATCCAATCTATACACCACTCCAGACCTTCAATCCATATACCACTCCAGACTTCCAATCTATACACCACTCCAGACACCAAGCTATACACCATTCCAGACCTCCAATCTATACACCTCTCTAGACAACTAATCTATACACCACTCAAGACCTCCAATCTATACACCACTCCAGACCTCCAATCTATACACCACTCCAGACCTTCAATCCATACACCACTCCAGACCTTCAATCTATACACCACTCCAGACCTCCAAGCTATACACCACTCCAGACCTCCAATCTATACACCACTCTAGACCACTAATCTATACACCACTCAAGACCTCCAATCTATACACCACTCCAGACCTCCAATCTATACACCACTACATACTTCCAATCTATACACCACTCCAGACCTCCAATATATACACCACTCTAAACCTCCAATCTATACACCACTCCAGACCACCAATCTATACACCACTCCAGACCTCCAATCTATACACCAATCCAGACCTCCAATCTATACACCACTCCAGACTTCAAATCTATACACCACTCCAGACTTCCAATCTATACACCACTCCACACTTCCAATCTATACACCACTCCAGACCTCCAAACTATACACCACTCTAGACTTCCAATCTATACACCACTCCAGACCTTCAATCCATACACCATAACATACTTCCAATCTATACACCACTCCAGACTTCTAATCTATACACCACCCCAGACTTCTAATCTATACATCACTCCAGAGCTCCAACTATACACCACTCCAGTATTCCAATCTATACACCACTCCAGGCCTCCAATCTATACACCATTCCAGACCACCAACCTATACACCACTTCAGACCTCCAATCTATACACCACTCCAGCCCTCCAATATATACACCACTCCAGACTTCCAATCTATACACCACTCCAGACCTCCAATCTATACACCACTCCTGACCTCCAATCTATATACCACTCAAGACTTCCAATCTCTACACCACTCCAGACTTCCAATCTATACACCACTCCAGGCCCCCAATCTATACACCACTCCAGACCTCCAATCTATACACCACTCCAGACCTCCAATCTATACACCACTCCAGACCTTCAATCCATATACCACTCCAGACTTCCAATCTATACACCACTCCAGACACCAAACTATACACCATTCCAGACATCCAATCTATACACCACTCCAGGCCACCAATCTAAATACCACTCCAGGCCTCCAATCTATACACCACTCCAGACCTCCAATCTATACACCACTCCAGACCACCAATCTATACACCATTCCAGACATCCAATCTATACACCACTCTAGACCATCAATCTATACACCACTCCAGACCTCCAATCTATACACCACTCCCGACCTCCAATCTATACACCACTCCAGAGTTCCAATCTATACATCTCTCCAGGCCCCCAATCTATACGCCACTCCTGACCTCCAATCTATACACCACTTCAGACCTCCAATCTATACACCACTCCAGACCTCCAATCTATACAGCACTCCAGACCTCCAATCTATACAGCACTCCAGTACTCCAATCTATACATCACTCCAGACTTCCAATCTATACACCACTCCAGACCTCCAATCTATACACCACTCCAGACCTCCAATCTATACAGCACTCCAGTACTCCAATCTATACATCACTCCAGACTTCCAATCTATACACCACTCCAGACCTCCAATCTATACACCACTTCAGACCTCCAATCTATACAGCACTCTAGACCTCCAATCTATACACCACACCAGACTTCTAATCTATAACCACTCCAGATCTCCAATCTCTACACCTCTCCAGACCACCAATGTATACACCACTCCAGACCTTCAATCTATACACCACTCCAGACCTCCAAGCTATACACCACTCCAGACCTCCAATCTATACACCACTCTAGACCACTAATCTATACACCACTCAAACACTCCAATCTATACACCACTCCAGACCTACAATCTATACACCACTCCAGACCACCAATCTATACACCACTCCAGACTACCAATCTATACACCACTCCAGACCTCCAATCTATACACCACTCCAGACTACCAATCTATACACCACTCCAGACCTCCAATCTATACACCACTACATACTTCCAATCTATACACCACTCCAGACCTCCAATCTATACACCACTACATACTTCCAATCCATACACCACTCCAGACTTCCAATCTATACACCACTCCACACTTCCAATCTATACACCACTCCAGACCTCCAATCTATACACCACTCCAGACTTCCAATCTATACACCACTCCAGACCTTCAATCCATACACCATACCAGACTTCCAATCTATACACCACTCCAGACTTCTAATTTATAAACCTCTCCAGACCTGCAATCTATACACCACTTCAGACCTCCAATCTATACACCACTCAAACCCTCCAATCTATACACCACTCCAGACCTCCAATCTATACACCACTCCAGACCTCCAATCTATACACCACTCCAGTACTCCAATCTATACACCACTCCAGGCCTCCAATTTATACACCATTCCAGACCACCAACCTATACACCACTTCAGACCTCCAATCTATACACCACTCCAGCCCTCCAATATATACACCACTCCAGACTTCCAATCTATACACCACTCCAGACCTCCAATCTATACACCACTCCTGACCTCCAATCTATATACCACTCAAGACTTCCAATCTATACACCACTCCAGACCACTAATCTATACACCACTCCAGACCTGCAATCTATACACCACTCCAGGCCTCTAATCTATACACCACTCTAGTCCACTAATCTATACACCACTCCAGACCTGCAATCTATACACCACTCCAGACCTCCAATCTATACACCACTCCAGACCTCCAATCTATACACCACACCAGACCTTCAATCTATACACCACACAAGACCACCAATCAAACACTACTATAGACTTCCAATCTATACACCACACCAGACTTCTAATCTATAACCACTCCAGACCTCCAATCTCTACACCACTCCAGACCTCCAATCTATACACCACTCCAGACCTTCAATCCATACACCACTCCAGACTTTCAATCTATACACCACTCCAGACCTCCAAGCTATACACCACTCCAGACCTCCAATCTATACACCACTCTAGACAACTAATCTATACACCACTCAAGACCTCCAATCTATACACCACTCCAGACCTCCAATCTATACACCACTCCAGACCTTCAATCCATACACCACTCCAGACCTTCAATCTATACACCACTCCAGACCTCCAAGCTATACACCACTCCAGACCTCCAATCTATACACCACTCTAGACCACTAATCTATACACCAATCCAGACCTCCAATCTATACACCACTCCAGACCTCCAATCTATACACCACTCTAGACAACTAATCTATACACCACTCAAGACCTCCAATCTATACACGACTCCAGACCTCCAATCTATACACAACTACATACTTCCAATCTATACACCACTCCAGACCTCCAATATATACACCACTCCAAACCTCCAATCTATACACCACTCCAGACCACCAATCTATACACCACTCCAGACCTCCAATCTAAACACCAATCCAGACCTCCAATCTATACACCACTCCAGACTTCAAATATATACACCACTCCAGACTTCCAATCTATACACCACTCCACACTTCCAATCTATACACCACTCCAGACCTCCAAACTATACACCACCCTAGACTTCCAATCTATACACCACTCCAGACCTTCAATCCATACACCATAACAGACTTCCAATCTATACACCACTCCAGACTTCTAATCTATACACCACCCCAGACTTCTAATCTATACATCACTCCAGAGCTCCAACTATACACCACTCCAGTACTCCAATCTATACACCACTCCAGGCCTCCAATCTATACACCATTCCAGACCACCAACCTATACACCACTTCAGACCTCCAATCTATACACCACTCCAGCCCTCCAATATATACACCACTCCAGACTTCCAATCTATACACCACTCCATACCTCCAATCTATACACCACTCCTGACCTCCAATCTATATACCACTCAAGACTTCCAATCTCTACACCACTCCAGACTTCCAATCTATACACCACTCCAGGCCCCCAATCTATACACCACTCCAGACCTCCAATCTATACACCACTCCAGACCTCCAATCTATACACCACTCCAGACCTTCAATCCATATACCACTCCAGACTTCCAATCTATACACCACTCCAGACACCAAACTATACACCATTCCAGACATCCAATCTATACACCACTCCAGGCCACCAATCTAAATACCACTCCAGGCCTCCAATCTATACACCATTCCAGACCTCCAATCTATACACCACTCCAGACCACCAATCTATACACCATTCCAGACATCCAATCTATACACCACTCTAGACCATCAATCTATACACCACTTCAGACCTCCAATCCATACACCAATCCAGACCTCCAATCTATACAGCACTCCAGTACTCCAATCTATACATCACTCCAGACTTCCAATCTATACACCACTCCAGACCTCCAATCTATACACCACTCTAGACCTCCAATCTATACAGCACTCCAGTACTCCAATCTATACATCACTCCAGACTTCCAATCTATACACCACTCCAGACCTCCAATCTATACACCACTTCAGACCTCCAATCTATATAGCACTCTAGACCTCCAATCTATACACCACACCAGACTTCTAATCTATAACCACTCCAGACCTCCAATCTCTACACCTCTCCAGACCACCAATCTATACACCACTCCAGACCTCCAATCTATACACCACTCCAGACCTCCAAGATATACACCACTCCAGACCTCCAATCTATACACCACTCTAGACCACTAATCTATACACCACTAAAACCCTCCAATCTATACACCACTCCAGACCTCCAATCTATACACCACTCCAGACCACCAATCTATACACCACTCCAGACTACCAATCTATACACCACTCCAGACCTCCAATCTATACACCACTCCAGACTACCAATCTATACACCACTCCAGACCTCCAATCTATACACCACTACATACTTCCAATCTATACACCACTCCAGACCTCCAATCTATACACCACTCCAGACTTCCAATCTATACACCACTCCAGACCTTCAATCCATACACCATACCAGACTTCCAATCTATACACCACTCCAGACTTCTAATTTATAAACCTCTCCAGACCTGCAATCTATACACCACTTCAGACCTCCAATCTATACACCACTCAAACCCTCCAATCTATACACCACTCCAGACCTCCAATCTATACACCACTCCAGACCTCCAATCTATACACCACTCCAGTACTCCAATCTATACACCACTCCAGGCCTCCAATCTATACACCATTCTAGACCACCAACCTATACACCACTTCAGACCTCCAATCTATACACCACTCCAGCCCTCCAATATATACACCACTCCAGACTTCCAATCTATACACCACTCCAGACCTCCAATCTATACACCACTCCTGACCTCCAATCTATATACCACTCAAGACTTCCAATCTATACACCACTCCAGACCACTAATCTATACACCACTCCAGACCTGCAATCTATACACCACTCCAGGCCTCCAATCTATACACCACTCGAGACCACCAATCTATACACCACTCCAGACCACTAATCTATACACCACTCCAGACTTCTAATCTATACACCACTCCAGACTTCCAATCTATACACCACTCCAGGCCCCCAATCTATACACCACTCCAGACCTCCAATCTATACACCACTCCAGACCTCCAATCTATACACCACTCCAGACCTTCAATCCATATACCACTCCAGACTTCCAATCTATACACCACTCCAGACACCAAGCTATACACCATTCCAGACATCCAATCTATACACCACTCTAGACCATCAATCTATACACCACTCCAGACCTCCAATCTATACACCACTCCAGACCTCCAATCTATACACCACTCCAGACCTTCAATCCATATACCACTCCAGACCTTCAATCTATACACCACTCCAGGCCTCCAATCTATACACCACTCCAGACACCAAGCTATACACCACTCCAGACATCCAATCTATACACCACTCTAGACCACCAATCTATACACCACTCCAGACCTCCAATCTATACACCACTCCAGCGTTCCAATCTATACACCTCTCCAGGCCCCCAATATATACGTCACTCCTGACCTCCAATCTAAACACCACTCCAGACCTCCAATCTAAACACCACTCTAGACCACCAATCTATACACCACTCTAGACTTCCAATCTATACACCACTTCAGACCTCCAATATATACACCACTCCAAACCTCCAATCTATACACCACTCCAGACCACCAATCTATACACCACTCCAGACCTCCAATCTATACACCAATCCAGACCTCCAATCTATACACCACTCCAGACTTCAAATCTATACACCACTCCAGACTTCCAATCTATACACCACTCCACACTTCCAATCTATACACCACTCCAGACCTCCAAACTATACACCACTCTAGACTTCCAATCTTTACACCACTCCAGACCTTCAATCCATACACCATAACAGACTTCCAATCTATACACCACTCCAGACTTCTAATCTATACACCACCCCAGACTTCTAATCTATACATCACTCCAGAGCTCCAACCATACACCACTCCAGTACTCCAATCTATACACCACTCCAGGCCTCCAATCTATACACCATTCCAGACCACCAACCTATACACCACTTCAGACCTCCAATCTATACACCACTCCAGCCCTCCAATATATACACCACTCCAGACTTCCAATCTATACACCACTCCAGACCTCCAATCTATACACCACTCCTGACCTCCAATCTATATACCACTCAAGACTTCCAATCTCTACACCACTCCAGACTTCCAATCTATACACCACTCCAGGCCCCCAATCTATACACCACTCCAGACCTCAAATCTATACACCACTCCAGACCTCTAATCTATACACCACTCCAGACCTTCAATCCATATACCACTCCAGACTTCCAATCTATACACCACTCCAGACACCAAACTATACACCATTCCAGACATCCAATCTATACACCACTCCAGGCCACCAATCTAAATACCACTCCAGCCCTCCAATCTATACACCACTCCAGACCTCCAATCTATACACCACTCCAGACCACCAATCTATACACCATTCCAGACATCCAATCTATACACCACTCTAGACCATCAATCTATACACCACTCCAGACCTCCAATCTATACACCACTCCAGACCTCCAATCTATACACCACTCCAGAGTTCCAATCTATACATCTCTCCAGGCCCCCAATCTATACGCCACTCCTGACCTCCAATCTATACACCACTTCAGACCTCCAATCTATACACCACTCCAGACCTCCAATCTATACAGCACTCCAGTACTCCAATCTATACATCACTCCACAATTCCAATCTATACACCACTCCAGACCTCCAATCTATACACCACTCCAGACCTCCAATCTATACAGCACTCCAGTACTCCAATCTATACATCACTCCAGACTTCCAATCTATACACCACTCCAGACCTGCAATCTATACACCACTTCAGACCTCCAATCTATACAGCACTCTAGACCTCCAATCTATACACCACACCAGACTTCTAATCTATAACCACTCCAGACCACCAATCTATACACCACTCCAGACCTCCAATCTATACACCACTCCAGACCTCCAAGCTATACACCACTCCAGACCTCCAATCTATACACCACTCTAGACCACTAATCTATACACCACTCAAACCCTCCAATCTATACACCACTCCAGACCTCCAATCTATACACCACTCCAGACCACCAATCTATACACCACTCCAGACTACCAATCCATACACCACTCCAGACCTCCAATCTATACACCACTCCAGACTACCAATCTATACACCACTCCAGACCTCCAATCTATACACCACTACATACTTCCAATCTATACACCACTCCAGACCTCCAATCTATACACCACTACATACTTCCAATCCATACACCACTCCAGACTTCCAATCTATACACCACTCCACACTTCCAATCTATACACCACTCCAGACTTCCAATCTATACACCACTCCAGACCTTCAATCCATACACCATACCAGACTTCCAATCTATACACCACTCCAGACTTCTCATTTATAAACCTCTCCAGACCTGCAATCTATACACCACTTCAGACCTCCAATCTATACACCACTCAAACCCTCCAATCAATACACCACTCCAGACCTCCAATCTATACACCACTCCAGACCTCCAATCTATACACCACTCCAGTACTCCAATCTATACACCACTCCAGACCTCCAATCTATACACCATTCCAGACCACCAACCTATACACCACTTCAGACCTCCAATCTATACACCACTCCAGCCCTCCAATATATACACCACTCCAGACTTCCAATCTATACACCACTCCAGACCTCCAATCTATACACCACTCCTGACCTCCAATCTATATACCACTCAAGACTTCCAATCTATGCACCACTCCAGACCACTAATCTATACACCACTCCAGACCTGCAATCTATACACCACTTCAGACCTCCAATCTATACACCACTCAAACCCTCCAATCAATACACCACTCCAGACCTCCAATCTATACACCACTCCAGACCTCCAATCTATACACCACTCCAGACTTCTAATCTATACACCACTCCAGACTTCCAATCTATACACCACTCCAGGCCCCCAATCTATACACCACTCCAGACCTCCAATCTATACACCACTCCAGACCTCCAATCTATACACCACTCAAACCCTCCAATCTATACACCATTCCAGACCACCAACCTATACACCACTTCAGACCTCCAATCTATACACCACTCCAGCCCTCCAATATATACACCACTCCAGACTTCCAATCTATACACCACTCCAGACCTCCAATCTATACACCACTCCTGACCTCCAATCTATATACCACTCAAGTCTTCTAATTTATAAACCTCTCCAGACCTGCAATCTATACACCACTTCAGACCTCCAATCTATACACCACTCAAACCCTCCAATCAATACACCACTCCAGACCTCCAATCTATACACCACTCCAGACCTCCAATCTATACACCACTCCAGACTTCTAATCTATACACTACTCCAGACTTCCAATCTATACACCACTCCAGGCCCCCAATCTATACACCACTCCAGACCTCCAATCTATACACCACTCCAGACCTCCAATCTATACACCACTCTAGACCAACAATCTATACACCACTCTAGACCTCCAATCCATACACCACTCCAGACATCCAATCTATACACCACTCCAGACCTTCAATCCATATACCACTCCAGACTTCCAATCTATACACCACTCCAGACACCAAGCTATACACCATTCCAGACATCCAATCTATACACCACTCTAGACCATCAATCTATACACCACTCCAGACCTCCAATCTATACACCACTCCAGACCTTCAATCCATATACCACTCCAGACCTTCAATCTATACACCACTCCAGGCCTCCAATCTATACACCACTCCAGACACCAAGCTATACACCACTCCAGATATCCAATCTATACACCACTCTAGACCACCAATCTATACACCACTCCAGACCTCCAATCTATACACCACTCCAGCGTTCCAATCTATACACCTCTCCAGGCCCCCAATATATACGTCACTCCTGACCTCCAATCTAAACACCACTCCAGACCTCCAATCTAAACACCACTCTAGACCACCAATCTATACACCACTCTAGACTTCCAATCTATACACCACTTCAGACCTCCAATCTATACACCACTCCAGACCTCCAATCTATACACCACTCCAGACCTCCAATCTATACACCACTCCAGTACTCCAATCTATACATCACTCCAGACTTCCAATCTATACACCACTCCAGACCTCCAATCTATACACCACTCTAGACCACTAATCTATACACCACTCCAGACCTGCAATCTATACACCACTCCAGACCTCCAATCTATACAACACACAAGACCACCAATCTAAACACTACTCTAGACTTCCAATCTATACACCACACCAGACTTCCAATCTATAACCACTCCAGACCTCCAATCTATACACCACTCCAGACCTCCAATCTATACACCACTCTAGACCACTAATCTATACACCACTCCAGACCTGCAATCTATACACCACTCCAGACCTCCAATCTATACAACACACAAGACCACCAATCTAAACACTACTCTAGACTTCCAATCTATACACCACACCAGACCTCCAATCTATACAACACACAAGACCACCAATCTAAACACTACTCTAGACTTCCAATCTATACACCACACCAGACTTCCAATCTATAACCACTCCAGACCTCCAATCTATACACCACTCCAGACCTCCAATCTATACACCACTCTAGACCACTAATCTATACACCACTCCAGACCTGCAATCTATACACCACTCCAGACCTCCAATCTATACAACACACAAGACCACCAATCTAAACACTACTCTAGACTTCCAATCTATACACCACACCAGACTTCCAATCTATAACCACTCCAGACCTCCAATCTATACACCACTCCAGACCTCCAATCTATACACCACTCTAGACCACTAATCTATACACCACTCCAGACCTGCAATCTATACACCACTCCAGACCTCCAATCTATACAACACACAAGACCACCAATCTAAACACTACTCTAGACTTCCAATCTATACACCACTCCAGACCTCCAATCTATACAACACACAAGACCACCAATCTAAACACTACTCTAGACTTCCAATCTATACACCACACCAGACTTCCAATCTATAACCACTCCAGACATCCAATCTATACACCACTCCAGACCTCCAATCTATACACCACTCCAAACCTTCAATCCATATACCACTCCAGACCTCCAATCTATACACCACTCCAGACCTTCAATCCATATACCACTCCAGACCTTCAATCTATACACCACTCCAGGCCTTCAATCTATACACCACTCCAGACACCAAGCTATACACCACTCCAGACATCCAATCTATACACCACTCTAGACCACCAATCTATACACCACTCCAGACCTCCAATCTATACACCACTCCAGAGTTCCAATCTATACACCTCTCCAGGCCCCCAATATATACGTCACTCCTGACCTCCAATCTTAACACCACTCCAGACCTCCAATCTAAACACCACTCTTGACCACCAATCTATACACCACTCCAGACTTCCAATCTATACACCACTTCAGACCTCCAATCTATACACCACTCCAGACCTCCAATCTATACACCACTCCAGACCTCCAATCTATACACCACTCCAGTACTCCAATCTATACATCACTCCAGACTTCCAATCTATACACCACTCCAGACCTCCAATCTATACACCACTCTAGACCACTAATCTATACACCACTCCAGACCTCCAATCTATACACCACTCCAGACCTCCAATCTATACAACACACAAGACCACCAATCTAAACACTACTCTAGACTTCCAATCTATACACCACACCAGACTTCCAATCTATAACCACTCCAGACCTCCAATCTATACACCACTCCAGACCTCCAATCTATACACCACTCTAGACCACTAATCTATACACCACTCCAGACCTGCAATCTATACACCACTCCAGACCTCCAATCTATACAACACACAAGACCACCAATCTAAACACTACTCTAGACTTCCAATCTATACACCACTCCAGACCTCCAATCTATACAACACACAAGACCACCAATCTAAACACTACTCTAGACTTCCAATCTATACACCACACCAGACTTCCAATCTATAACCACTCCAGACCTCCAATCTATACACCACCCAGGCCTCCAATCTATACACCACTCCAGACCTCCAATCTATACACCACTCCAGACCTCCAATCTATACACTACTCCAGACCTCCAATCTATACATCATTCACACTCCCAGTATATACATATCATTCATACTTGAAATATATATACATCGCACTTCTAATCTATCCATAATTTACTTTCAATTTATACAACATTCATACCTCCAATCTATATATAATTCACACTTGCAATCTATACGCCATCACACCTAATATCTATACACCATCGTACCTCCAATATATACGCCATTCATATCTCTATTCTACCTATCATTCATACTTCCAAATTATATAGCACCCCATGCTTCCAACCTCTAAACAATCAAACAACTTCAAGTTAAACACCTTTTTATGCCTAAAAAAAAATGTCAAAACCACTTTGGAACTTCTTGAATGAATGGTTTAGTTCAGCCCAGGGTTAAATCTGATTTGACAGACATAAGATCAGAAGTGTTCCAGTTTTAACTATCTTCTCTATTATTTTTCAAACATAACCCCATCTACGAGGTTCGGCTGATTACGAAGGAATGATGCTAAAGCTGTGAAATCTTGCATGCATCAATTTCAACTAATAACTACATTGTTTCTTTTCAGGGACTATGTTGAAAAATAAACCTCATTTGGTCATTCTATGAGAGTATCTTGGTCAGCCTATGAACTTTTCAACCGAGTTTCGTATATATATGGACCCCACAACTTACCGTGGATATAAGACTCTATTGATTTTTCCCTGGATTTCACTAAATTCTGTGGATGAATCTATATCCTAATTCTTTTGGGATTGAGTTTGAATTATTTTCCCACATCTTACGTTAACTATTTTTCCATTTTGACGTTATAGTCACTTATATATTATGGAATACTGTTGGCTTCTTGCTCACATTAATTTCTATACCTTTCAATTATATATATATATATATATATATATATATATATATATATATATATATATATATATATATATAGCGGTAGAACACTGGAAGGTAATATCCGTAGTGGTAGAGCACTTAGTCCATGGGACGAGTTAGGTAGAAGTGGTTACACAACAGTGGTTACACAACAGTTAGTTCACCATACCGAGAAAAATTGTTTCACCTTAGCGGATCCTCAGCTCGTAATTGTCCATTACGAACTGAGGATCCGCTAAGGTGAAACAATTGTTCTCGGTATGGTGAACCAACTGTTGTGTAACCACTTCTATATATATAAATATATATATACATATGTGTGTGTGTGTGTGTGTGTGTGTGTGTGTGTGTGTGTGTGTGTGTGCGCGTGTGTGTGGCGTGTGCGTGTGTGTGTATGTGTATACACACACACGATGGTCGGCTGAAATGTTCATAGGCTGGCTATGAAGGAGTGATTCTAGATCTGTGAAATATGCATGCATTAATATTAATTTCAACTCTTATTAATAACAGCATTGTTTCTTATCAGGGACTATGTTGAAACATAAACCTCATTTGGTCATTCCATGAGAGTATCTTGGTCAGCCTATGAAAGAGTGATGCTAGGGTTGTGAAATCTTGCACGCATTAATTTCAACTCTTATTAATAACTGCATTGTTTCTTTCCAGGGACTATGTTGAAAAATAAACCTCATTTGGTCATTCCATGAGAGTATCTTGTTCAGCCTATGAACTTTTCAGCCGATCCTGGTATAACACTATTATCCTGTTATTTAGAGTCACCTAAGAATACATCATCCAATGTATACTTCTCCCTTTTGAAGATGTTAGGATGTGATTTCAGAAAAAACTTTGCTGCTATTTCTAGCAGGTCGAGTGCATGCGAAAATGTTTCCTTGCTGGTTCGTTAATGAATATTTTATTTACATGTGCAACAGACTGTAAAGAATATTTTAAACCTGTCAAACACATAAAACTCAATCTCACTTCTGTTTCCATATAATTAAACGGATGAGAAACCTGCATTCCATCAGTAGATTACTGCAGGTTTCTTTCACAAAAAACTCTTCTGCATAGATTGAACATCAGCATGTGAGTAACGAATATGCTAGGAAGTCAGCCTCTCATTTCATCTTAGTGATTAGCTTGTACTTTTTTTTTATTGCCTTTCCATCGATCTCAAAACTTGGAGAGATTTGAAGTATAGAGTCGTTGACAAGTATTATTTTTAACGCTCTTATCTCAGTGCCATTTTTACTATTCCCCCACAAGAAACATTATTCATACTCTAATATACAGATTGTCCCACAAAAATATATACACGTTGATTAGATAGGCTGATGTGTGTATACATTTTGTGGGACACTCTGTATATAGGAATAGCTTATTCCTAGCCTCATCCTTTAGTTACCTCACTATTTTAGGAAATTGAGAACCTGAGTTGATTAAAAATAAAGAAGAAGCGATAAAGGTGTCTTCGGTTCTGAATGATAAGCCTTTCATTGTCTAGATATCTATTTCTGGCTCTGAAAATGTGTTTAGTGGATTAGGGTAAATTGTCCTTTCACATTCCTCTCTGTGCAATGTGAAATAGAATCACGATTTAAAGATCTGCATGTTCATGATAATGTGATAAAATTGTTTTATTGCTTTATCACATATTTAACTATTTTCTTATTTTTAGAGGAATATCTCCACAGCGCTGAATAGTAATGATCATGCAAACTCTAGTCAGATGTTTCTAGAAGTCTAGCTTTCTGTTTTTCTTTTGAAGAAAAATTACAGAGGTAATTACAACTTTGCTGAAACATTAAACAGATATCTAGATAAAGAAAATGTATATTAATTTGTATCGTAAGTGTAGCGAAAGCTTAGTAGTTAGAGAAGTGGATTCACAATCATGAGGTTGTCAGCTCATTTCCTGAACTGAGTGATGCGTTATGTCCTTGAGCAAGATATTTTATTTCACGTTGCTCTTTCTGCTAGGAGTAGTTGCAACTGGTAGATAGTATAAGCAATTGGAAAAACAAATGGAAACATTGTTTCCTTCGTCAGATCTGACGAATTCCACCTCATTCGGTAAGCGAATGTGGTTGGATCTTGTCGTTCGGATTTAAAAAAAAAGCAAAAATAAAGCAGGGTAGCGGATTAACAGAATTGTTAAAGTAATGGAGAACATAATTCGTGGTATTTAGTTAGGGATTTTTTACGCTTGCGTTCAAATCTCGCCATAGTCAACTTTCTCATTCATTCTTATGGGGTCGATAAAATAATTGTTTCTACTTTTGGCACAAGGCCAGCAATTACCCATTGCATTACTGGTACTTTATTTTATCGACTCCGTAAAGATGAAAGGCAAAGTTAACCTCGGTGGGATTTGAACTCAGTCTGCAAAGGGACGTAACTATGCTGCAAAGCATGGCGTCCGACTCTCTACCGATACTGCCAATCCACCACCGGTTAAGTATTCACTCAATATAATCAACTAACTTCTCCCCTAACCCCAATTTCTTTCTGGCCTAGTGTCTATGTTAGAAACACTTAAAGGATTGTGGAAATGGTGGGTGGCAAATTCCATATCGTGGTATTTAATTACGTTTTTATCGTTCTGATTTCACATTCTGCTAGGTCTATAATATAACGTACTAGACAAGTATTGATGTCGACTTAGGTCTATAATATAACGTACTAGACAAGTATTGATGTCGACTTAGGTCTATAATATAACGTACTAGACAAGTATTGATGTCGACTTAGGTCTATAATATAACGTACTAGACAAGTATTGATGTCGACTTAGGTCTATAATATAACGTACTAGACAAGTATTGATGTCGACTTAGGTCTATAATATAACGTACCAGACAAATATTGAGGTTGATTTTAACTAGAGGTTCTCAAAGTGGGCGCTACCCCACCGGGTGGAGACGTTGAGGAGGTCCAGAGGACATTGGGGAGGTCTAGGAAGCGTTGAGAAGGTCCAGAGGGCGCTGGGGACTAAGGGAGAGGTGGATGGGGGTGGTAGAGATGATATAATAGTATATTAAATATCAAATGATACATATATATATATATAGTAAAATTGAAATATATATTTATTTATACAGTATATATTATATTATTTATTATATATAAATTAACGATTTTATTTATTATATATTATTTGCAATTTGCGTGTAGGTAGTTCTCTTTGAAATTAGGGTGGGGTGGAGGGGCTCTGAGGGTATTACGTGGCCGTGAGAGGGTGGGTGGGGTGCACCAAAAGTTTGAGAATCTCTGTTTTAAAACGGTTACACCTCTTCTCTGAAAGATACGTGACATTGTTAAAAATTGTGTAAAATTTTCCTTATGACTAATATGTTTTTTTCTCTCCCTGAAAAGAGAAATTGTCTTAATATTCCATGTTTAAAAATGATTTATCAGAAATGGCTACATCAAGATTTTGACAATCATATGTAGCTTAAAGATCGAATTGGAGAAAAACACAAATAGATCAATATATTATTTCTGACTAGGTCAACTTCGCATTTCATCATTCTGAGGTCGATAAAATTGAATACCAGTCAAATACTGGAGTCGATTTAATCAACTTTGCTCTTCCCCAAATTTGCTGGCCTTGAGCCTAAATTAGAAATCAATATATTATTTCTGAAATTATACTTTATCAGCAGAACTCTGAAGGATAAGCAAGAGAAAGAAATAAAGAAATAAAGAAAAGATAATATCACGAAACCACGAAGCTTAATTGATAAACGCTTCTTAGTTGGACATCTTTTCAGCCAAGTATTCTTTTATTTGCCAAGGTATTCTGGGGAAAATAGATTTCTGGACATCTCTATTTGGAGTTTACAAGTACATTTTCGTGCAGAACAAATACAAATATTCCTATAAAATAGATATGTATATTCTGTACACTGAAAACGTTTCATCTCATTAGTATGAACCAAAAAATCTTTGTAAATTCGGACTTTCTATTTTCACTATAGTAACTTCTCAGAAATTGATTCCTACGTTTGATTCATTATTTCATTTCCACATGGTGTCAGCAATTTTCTTCTTTCAAAGTTGCTGATGTGGCTATTTCTTAGACAATAGCTTTTAGCAACTCAAAGAGGAAGCCTTTCAATTGTAGGCTGTTCTGTTAGAAATCTCAAACAAACCACATTCAAATTATACTCTCCCACTGACTTAAAAATAGAAGAACATGATGGATAATGGAGCTATAGATATACAAAACACCACTGGGCCTTGATTTGCGCGTTCAGAGTCGATTTGAAGCTGTTCTGTTAGAATTCTCAAACAAATCACATTCAAATTACACCCAACTGACTTAAAAATAGACCACATAGGATAATGCAGCTATGAATATACAAAACGCCATTGGACCTTGGTTTACTCGTTGAGGGTGAATTTTAGACTAAACAACAAGAATAGTTCTAGAAGGTCTGAGCCACTGCCTAAAATATCGAACATATTCTGAGTCGTTTTTATTTGTTCTAATAAATAGGTTATCTCTTTTAATAGGATCAGCTTTTTAGAGATGAGGTTTCAATGGCTGCTATGCATGACTGCGGTTTTGAACTGATTGACCACTCCCCCTATTCACCTGATTTGGCTCCATCTGACTATCATCTGTTCCCCAACATTAAAAACACTTGGTTAGGGACCAGTATCACAGTGATGATGACGCCATATCTGCTGTTGATGACGTTTTTGACCAACAGAATGAAAGCTTCTTCAATGTGATCAAAGCACTGACCAAGATTCTGTCATGGAATGACCAAATGAGGTTTATTTTTCAACATAGTCACCTTTGTCCGACGCTCTACCGATACTGCTAATTCCCCACCCTAATAATAACAATAATTGTTTCTACTATAGGCACAAGGCCAGCAATTTGAAGAGGGGGGGGGGGTCAATTAAATCGACCCCAGTGCAATACTGGTACTTTATTTTATCGACCCCGTAAGGATGAAAGGCAAAGCTAACCTCGGCAGGTTTTGAACACAAACCATAAAGAGCCGTATTTATATACCACGAAGCATGGTGTCTCATGCTTTACCGATACTGCCAATTCACCAATCATAATAATGACACCCCATAAAAGCCTCTGCTGGATATTGTGAATTGCTGAGTACCTAGCTACGGACTGCCTATTCTCAATGAGCTCCACAAAATATAATGAATGAGAGCCTGCAAGAAAAATGTCAGCCACAATCAAATTTGAAACCGCTCACTGACGAAGTTCTGTAAAAACTTGTATTAAAAAAACGTTCATGCTTTAGGAGTAAGATAATAATTTGCTTAGATCACCCGATAGGTATAAATAAATGTTATTAGTAGTACTGCTTGTCTTGTGAAATTAATAATGAGTCAAAATCCGTACAAATCGATGACGTAATAGTCACGCCATTGTGCGGTGGAGTGGCAGTATCGGTAAAGCGTCAGACACCATGCTTTGCAGCATAGAATTATAGCCCTTTACATTCTGAGTTCAAATCCAGCTGAGGTTAACTTTGCCTTTCATCCTTACGGGGTCTATAAAATAAAGTACCAGTAATGCATTGGGGGTTATTGCTGACCTTGTGCCAAAAGTAGAAACAATTATTTCAGTCACTCAGCATTTAACGTTTTCTTTACAAATGTCAAAGGAAAAATTGTGAAATGCATAAAAATAACCAACTCTGTAATGGTTTGTACTAAATAAATAAGTAAATAAACAAATGAATAAAAACAAATGATTAACTTTGTAAAGAAGTAAATGTAAAATACGAATGTCTTATTTGAAAGGATTTGATTGCAGTTTATGGAAAAGGCAATCTATTTGGCGAAATATAAGTACTACAAATGAACAAGTAAATAAAGAACTGAAAGAGGCTCTGTGCTTAGACAAACTAACATTTTTTAAAAAAGAATGTCTTAGCAAACACCAATCTCTTTTGAAAAGGATATACCAATGAGAATATTTCCCTGACGTTAGTAAGGTATGAAGTGTAGGATATAATTGCTAAGAGATTGAAATCAGACAGAAATCAAATGTACGTTTATACACATCGAGTTACACATTTATACACATCGGCTGTACAAATTGTAATTCAACAAAAGTCAGATTGTTTGTGAATATTAGTTTAACACGGAAACAGTTATTGACATTATAAACGTTATGGCTAACGATATTCAAGTATTCTTGAAACAAACGCCATCAGAATATGTATTCTATTCGATAGCTTTAGATATGTTACAGTTGGTTATATTTATATATAAGATATGTCTTTTTCGATATGGGATAACAACAAATTTTACGACAGGAGAAGATTCCCTTGCTTTAAAATGAAATTGTGGGATTAACAGAGGTAAACATTTTATTTTCGAAGGTCAAATCAACAATAAATGATTTCCGTTTAAACCCCAGCTCCCAAAACTTTAACTGCGTAGTTACATGTATGGTTCCATCTCAAAAAAGACTTTTTCCCTTAATTAATAAAGAATTTGAGAAAATCAACAAAATTCTGATAATTTAATGGCATCCCGATACTTTATTCACCATTAACATATCTATGTGTACATTATCATAAAATATACAAAGTAATGAAATTGTAACGAAACGTATTAACTTCATAAAAACTAATGGATTTAACGACAGAATATATTTTTTAATTTCAAGGACCTCGAAGAAGAATATGGAATTTAGTATCACATTGTGAGGTTATTGGTTAAGCAAAGAACTTCCACGAACTGGTAAATGTATTATTTTAAAACTAGAAGATCAAAAATAAACGGTTTGTGATTTATCATTTTTGGATGATATCACTAAAATTTAGATTGCAGGAGCTGAATTAGATAGTTCACTCTCTTTTCTTTCTTTTTTGGTGATATTAAGAGCTTTGGATCAGGATGTTATTGTTTATAAGGCGACTGAAAACAATCACTTCATGCTATATTTTCCAACACAATTTAAATGGAATATAGTCATGAGTATTTCAATCTTTTGAATCAGTTTCAAAAAGTTTCGAGATCCATAAAATAATGGACTTGAGCTTGGAATATGTTAGCTCCCCTTTGATGAAGTTTCTGATTGAAGATAAAGCTTCTCATTCCTTGAAAACTGATTTGATATATTTAAATCGCGTAATACTTTGATATATAATGTTAATATATCGCCTATTTTAGAATTTTAAAATCCTATATAGATAATGAAAAATATCCACTTTGTGGATATTACACACGTAAAATTGTCTCATTGTTATCTATCATTTATCAATGTGAACAGTTTTTCTCAACATCAAATTTATCCAAAATTCACGTGCGTACTAGACATTTGGATAATAAATATTGAAAATAAAATTAAAATTGCTGCATCATCAGTCTCTTGCTAATCAGTATTTTTAATTTAGTTAATGTCTAGTTAAGTCTAAAACAACATGGCGACTGAAAATAGTCATATAGTGGATACCTATAAAACTAGTTCATTTTAAAAATAGCCAGTTTATTCTAACTAATTTGATATTATATCGGCAGAGCGACAGACACCATGCTTTGCAGCATAGAGTTACGGCCCGTTACGGTCTGAGTTCAAATCCCGCCGAGGTTAACTTTGCCTTTCATCCTTACGAGGGCGATAAAATAAAGTACCAGTAATGCACGGGGTAATTGCTGGCCTTGTGCCAAAAGTAGAAACAATTATTATGATATTTATTAGTTAGTTAAAGTCTGTTCTAAACCGAAGGCTCATCAGGCGGGTGGCCATCTTCGGTTTGTTTGGCGTTAAGCGACTGAGAGTACAAGACTCTTCCCTGGATAGAATGAGGACCAGACTCTCCCTGGATAGGACATCGGTCTATCGCAAAATTAACTCCTCAGCTATTGCTGGTACACACTATCAGCTGAGTGTACTGTATTAACCTGAAATAAAGTGTTTTGTTAAAAAAACAACAACACACAACCCGGTTCAGGAATTGAACCGACAACATTACAATAGTACATGAAACATCCTAACCATTAGGCCATGCACCTTCACATATTGTTTAGAGGATATAATCAAACTCCATGTCACAATGACTGACAAATTGAACCCTTTTGATACCAGCTCTCCCAAAACCGCCTCTGGTTCTATAAAACAAAACCACCCTTTTTAAAGGGGATCCTATTTAAATAAAAAGCTTCCAATATAATTTGACGCAAAGTCCTTTGTTAAATTACATTACAAATAAAATTTTAATAAGGAAATAATTATTTTAGTAATATCCTCCAAATTCTCCATTAATTAACTCAAATATTTGAGTAATGAAAGGGTTAAGGATTGGCCATACATGGCAACTTCAGAATAATACCATTTAGTATTTTGATAGCCAAAGATTTATGAGAATAGGTGTGTTTACGGGCGAAATTGAATTTTTTTGTGTGTACTTTTTTTGAAAAGGATAAGATATATATCAAACACATATTAAAACAGAGACTGCACTTATTCACACTCTCCTCATTTAAATTAAACGAAAATTATATGTATTAAAACATTAAATATTACAAAGGATAAAACACTTAATCGTTCCACCCCATTTCAAAATTAAGGAATGTAATAACGATGAAACGATATATACGAAACAATATACGTTTTAAAAAAGAAATATAATAGAAATATTAAAAATAATAACGCACTTATTGAGACTACTGTATTGCCATTCTCCGTATCACTAATCTGAATTACAAATTATCACTTGTTTGTGAAAGCTTTTTGATTAAGACCGTTTATAATGAAATCATTCTAAATATTGATACAGGCGGAAAGACGAATAATTGGCGCTTCACGCATACATTTATACATAAATACACATACATACATACATGGTGGCTGCCAACTCGTTTTCGAGTACGGCCACTACTTTATATCCATGTAGGAGAACCCCTATCGATGCGCTGAACGAGTGACTTTTTAGTCCAGCAAGCGACTTGAAAACTCTGGTACAAACACTATATTTGTGACAATTATTGACACTTGTGCTGGGCCCATGGTACCATGTGACGACAAGTGCAGAGAGATCTCCAGATATAAAGCAATGCCTGTGCCGTGAAGCTTTTATAGTGAGCAAAGGCACTGCACAAAGCCAGCCCCACTCTCTTAACCAAGATGATATTTACCAAAAAGAAGAACAAGTCAACATCATTGGATACCATCAGAGTTGCAGGTGTTATATCAGAGTTTTCCTTCTCCTAGAATTCTGCCTTGACAAAGGCTAAGGGGTCATCTCTTCCGGTGGTTTTGGATGGCCATTGACCCTTAAGAGCTCCTTTGCCCTTTGACATGTTTTATTTTTAGTCCTGCAGGATGTCCAAAGTCACCCTCCTCACCAAGAAACCTTGGTGGGGTTGCCAGTTTAGTCGCCAACGACCCGACCATGGGACAGGTTGTACTGGAATACATGTTACCAGTAGCACCAACTGGTGACCTGAAAATATATATACATACATACATACATACATACATACATACATACATACATACATACACATACATACATACATACATACATACATACATACATACATACATACACACACATACATACATACATACATACATACATACATACACACATACCATACTGTATGTATGTATGTATGTATGGTCACGTAACTCCTGATGGAGTCGTAGGGGCGCCGTGTGGTATACTGCGTTTCTTGGGTTGCTTTTTAAATCCAGACGGAGCCTATCCCTCTGAACACAACGAATTCCTTCCAGAGCAGGCTAGAGAGAAAGAGAGAGAGAGAGAGAGGAACAATCGATCCCCAGTACTTGACTGGTACAGTTTATCAACCTCAAAATGGTGAAAAGCAAAGTTGATCTCGGAGGGATTTGAACACAAAGAGCAGAGAGCCAGAATGAATATCGCAATAAATTCTATCTGACAATCTAACGACTCTACGAATTAGAATCTTTCTACTACAATATTAACAACAAATAATCTAGGATTGTCTCGTCTATTTCCACAACTTACATTCTATCTGACATTCTAACGACTCGACCAATTCGCTGTATTTCTACTACAATACTCACAACAAATAATCCAGGACTGTCTCGTCTATTTCCACAATTTACATTCTATCTGACATTCTAACGACTCTACCAATTCGCTGTCTTTCTACTACAATACTCACAACAAATAATCCAGGACTGTCTCGTCTATTTCCACAACTTACATTCTATCTGACATTCTAACGACTCTACCAATTCGCTGTCTTTCTGCTACAATACTCACAACAAATAATCCAGGACTGTCTCGTCTATTTCCACAACTTACATTCTATCTGACATTCTAACGACTCTACCAATTCGCTGTCTTTCTACTACAATACTCACAACAAATAATCCAGGATGTTATCGTCTATTTCCACAACTTACATTCTATCTGACATTCTAACGACTCTACCAATTCGCTGTCTTTCTACTACAATACTCACAACAAATAATCCAGGTTGTTATCGTCTATTTCCACAACTTACATTCTATCTGACATTCTAACGACTCTACCAATTCGAAGTCTTTCTACTACAATACTCACAACAAATAATCCAGGATTGTCTCATCTATTTCCAAAACTTACATTCTATCTAACATTCTAACGACTCTACCAATTCACTGTCTTTCTACTACAATACTCACAACAAATAATCCAGGATTGTCTCGTCTATTTCCACAACTTGAATTCTATCTGACATTCTAACGACTCTACCAATTCGAAGTTTTTCTACTACAATACTCACAACAAATAATCCAGGATTGTCTCGTCTATTTCCACAAATTACATTCTATCTGACATTCTAACGACTCTACCAATTCGCTGTCTTTCTACTACAATACTCAACAAATAATCCAGGACTGTCTCGTCTATTTCCACAACTTACGTTCTATCTGACATTCTAAAGACTCTAACAATTCGAAGTCTTTCTACTACAATACTCAGAACAAATAATCCAGGTTTGTCTCGTCTATTTCCACAACTTACATTCTATCTGACATTCTAACGACTCTACCAATTCGCTGTCTTTCTACTACAATACTCACAACAAATAATACAGGATTGGCTCGTCTATTTCCACAACTTACATTCTATCTGACATTCTAACGACTGTACCAATTCGCTGTATTTCTACTACAATACTCACAACAAATAATCCAGCACTGTTTCGTCTATTTCCACAACTCACATTCTATCTGACATTCTAACGACTCTACCAATTCGAAGTCTTTCTACTACAATACTCACAACAAATAATCCAGGAATATCTCGTCTATTTCCACAACTTACATTCTATCTGACATTGAAACGACTCTATCAATTCGAAGTCTTTCTACTACAATACTAACTTAAAATAATCCAGGATTGTCTCGTCTATTTCCACAACTTACATTCTATCTGACATTCTAACGACTCTACCAATTCGAAGTCTTTCTACTACAATACTAATAAAAATAATCTAGGATTGTCTCGTCTATTTCCACAACTTACATTCTATCTGACATTCTAACGACTCTACCAATTCGCTGTCTTTCTACTACAATACTCAAAACAAATAATCCAGGATTGTCTCGTCTATTTCCAAAACTTACTTTCTATCTGACATTCTAACGACTCTACCAATTCGAAGTTTTTCTACTACAATACTAACAACAAATAATCCAGGATTGTCTCGTCTATTTCCACAACTTACATTCTATCTGACATTCTAAGGAGTCTACCAATTCGAAGTCTTTCTACTACAATACTCAACAAATAATCCAGGACTGTCTCGTCTCCTTCCACAACTTACGTTCTATCTGACATTCTAAAGACTCTAACAATTCGCTGTCTTTCTACTACAATACTCAGAACAAATAATCCAGGTTTGTCTCGTCTATTTCCACAACTTACATTCTATCTGACATTCTAACGACTCTACCAATTCGCTGTCTTTCTACTACAATACTCAACAAATAATCCAGGACTGTCTCGTCTATTTCCACAACTTACGTTCTATCTGACATTCTAAAGACTCTAACAATTCGAAGTCTTTCTACTACAATACTCAGAACAAATAATCCAGGTACGTCTCGTCTATTTCCACAACTTACATTCTATCTAACATTCTAACGACTCTATCAATTCGAAGCCTTTTTACTACATTACTCACAACAAATAATTCAGGATTGCCCCGTCTATTTCCACAACTTACATTCTACCTGACATTCTAACGACTCTACCAATTCGCTGTCTTTCTACTACAATACTCACAACAAATAATCCAGGATTGTCTCGTCTATTTCCACAACTTACATTCTATCTGATATTCTAACGACTCTACCAATTCGAAGTCTTTCTACTACAATACTAACAACAAATAATCCAGGATTGTCTCTTCTATTTCCACAACTTACATTCTATCTAACATTCTAACAACTCCACCAATTCGAAATCTTTCTACTACAATACTCACAACAAATCATCCAGGATTGTCTCGTCTATTTCCACAACTTACATTCTATCTGATATTCTAACGACTCTACGAATTCGAAGTCTTTCTACTACAATACTAACAACAAATAATCCAGCATTGTCTCTTCTATTTCCACAACTTGCATTCTATCTGACATTCTAATGACTCTACCAATTCGAAGTCTTTCTACTACAATACTCACAACAAATAATCCAGGATTGTCTCGTCTATTTCCACAACTTGCATTCTAGACATTCTAACGACTCTACCAATTTGAAATCTTTCTACTACAATACTCACAACAAATAATCCAGGATTGTCTCGTCTATTTCCACAAATTACATTCTATCTGACATTGTAACGACTCTACCAATTCGAAGTCTTTCTACTACAATACTCACAACAAATAATCCAGGATTGTCTCGTCTATTTCCACAACATACATTCTATCTGACATTCTAACGACTCTACCAATTCGCTGTCTTTCTACTACAATACTCAACAAATAATCCAGGACTGTCTCGTCTATTTCCACAACTTACGTTCTATCTGACATTCTAAAGACTCTAACAATTCGAAGCCTTTTTACTACATTACTCACAACAAATAATTCAGGATTGTCTCGTCTATTTCCACAAATTACGTTCTATCTGACATTCTAACGACTCTACCAATTCGCTGTCTTTCTACTACAATACTCACAACAAATAATCCAGGATTGTCTCGTCTATTTCCACAACTTACATTCTATCTAACATTCTAATTACTCCACCAATTCGAAATCTTTCTACTACAATACTCACAACAAATCATCCAGGATTGTCTCGTCTATTTCCACAACTTACATTCTATCTGATATTCTAACGACTCTACGAATTCGAAGTCTTTCTACTACAATACTAACAACAAATAATCCAGGATTGTCTCTTCTATTTCCACAACTTGCATTCTATCGGACATTCTAATGACTCTACCAATTCGAAGTCTTTCTACTACAATACTCACAACAAATAATCCAGGATTGTCTCGTCTAATTCCACAACTTGCATTCTATCTGACATTCTAACGACTCTACCAATTTGAAGTCTTTCTACTACAATACTCACAACAAATAATCCAGGATTGTCTCGTCTATTTCCACAAATTACATTCTATCTGACATTCTAACGACTCTACCAATTCGCTGTCTTTCTACTACAATACTCACAACAAATAATCCAGGATTGTCTCGTCTATTTCCACAACATACATTCTATCTGACATTCTAACGACTCTACCAATTCGCTGTCTTTCTACTACAATACTCAACAAATAATCCAGGACTGTCTCGTCTATTTCCACAACTTACGTTCTATCTGACATTCTAAAGACTCTAACAATTCGAAGTCTTTCTACTACAATACTCAGAACAAATAATCCAGGTTTGTCTCGTCTATTTCCACAACTTACATTCTATCTAACATTCTAACGACTCTACCAATTCGAAGCCTTTTTACTACATTACTCACAACAAATAATTCAGGATTGCCCCGTCTATTTCCACAACTTACATTCTACCTGACATTCTAACGACTCTACCAATTCGCTGTCTTTCTACTACAATACTCACAACAAATAATCCAGGATTGTCTCGTCTATTTCCACAACTTACATTCTATCTGATATTCTAACGACTCTACCAATTCGAAGTCTTTCTACTACAATACTAACAACAAATAATCCAGGATTGTCTCTTCTATTTCCACAAATTACATTCTATCTAACATTCTAACAACTCCACCAATTCGAAATCTTTCTACTACAATACTCACAACAAATCATCCAGGATTGTCTCGTCTATTTCCACAACTTACATTCCATCTGATATTCTAACGACTCTACGAATTCGAAGTCTTTCTACTACAATACTAACAACAAATAATCCAGGATTGTCTCTTCTATTTCCACAACTTGCATTCTATCTGACATTCTAATGACTCTACCAATTCGAAGTCTTTCTACTACAATACTCACAACAAATAATCCAGGATTGTCTCGTCTATTTCCACAACTTGCATTCTATCTGACATTCTAACGACTCTACCAATTTGAAATCTTTCTACTACAATACTCACAACAAATAATCCTGGATTGTCTCGTCTATTTCCACAAATTACATTCTATCTGACATTCTAACGACTCTACCAATTCGAAGTCTTTCTACTACAATACTCACAACAAATAATCCAGGATTGTCTCGTCTATTTCCACAACATACATTCTATCTGACATTCTAACGACTCTACCAATTCGCTGTCTTTCTACTACAATACTCAACAAATAATCCAGGACTGTCTCGTCTATTTCCACAACCTACGTTCTATCTGACATTCTAAAGACTCTAACAATTCGAAGTCTTTCTACTACAATACTCAGAACAAATAATCCAGGTTTGTCTCGTCTATTTCCACAACTTACATTCTATCTAACATTCTAACGACTCTACCAATTCGAAGCCTTTTTACTACATTACTCACAACAAATAATTCAGGATTGTCTCGTCTATTTCCACAAATTACGTTCTATCTGACATTCTAACGACTCTACCAATTCGAAGTCTTTCTACTACAATACTCACAACAAATAATCCAGGATTGTCTCCTCTATTTCCACAACTTACATTCTATCTAACATTCTAATTACTCCACCAATTCGAAATCTTTCTACTACAATACTCACAACAAATCATCCAGGATTGTCTCGTCTATTTCCACAACTTACATTCTATCTGATATTCTAACGACTCTACGAATTCGAAGTCTTTCTACTACAATACTAACAACAAATAATCCAGGATTGTCTCTTCTATTTCCACAACTTGCATTCTATCTGACATTCTAATGACTCTACCAATTCGAAGTCTTTCTACTACAATACTCACAACAAATAATCCAGGATTGTCTCGTCTAATTCCACAACTTGCATTCTATCTGACATTCTAACGACTCTACCAATTTGAAGTCTTTCTACTACAATACTCACAACAAATAATCCAGGATTGTCTCGTCTATTTCCACAAATTACATTCTATCTGACATTCTAACGACTCTACCAATTCGCTGTCTTTCTACTACAATACTCACAACAATTAATCCAGGATTGTCTCGTCTATTTCCACAACATACATTCTATCTGACATTCTAACGACTCTACCAATTCGCTGTCTTTCTACTACAATACTCAACAAATAATCCAGGACTGTCTCGTCTATTTCCACACCTTACGTTCTATCTGACATTCTAAAGACTCTAACAATTCGAAGTCTTTCTACTACAATACTCAGAACAAATAATCCAGGTTTGTCTCGTCTATTTCCATAACTTACATTCTATCTAACATTCTAACGACTCTACCAATTCGAAGCCTTTTAACTACATTACTCACAACAAATAATTCAGGATTGCCCCGTCTATTTCCACAACTTACATTCTACCTGACATTCTAACGACTCTACCAATTCGCTGTCTTTCTACTACAATACTCACAACAAATAATCCAGGATTGTCTCGTCTATTTCCACAACTTACATTCTATCTGATATTCTAACGACTCTACCAATTCGAAGTCTTTCTACTACAATACTAACAACAAATAATCCAGGATTGTCTCTTCTATTTCCACAAATTACATTCTATCTAACATTCTAACAACTCCACCAATTCGAAATCTTTCTACTACAATACTCACAACAAATCATCCAGGATTGTCTCGTCTATTTCCACAACTTACGTTCCATCTGATATTCTAACGACTCTACGAATTCGAAGTCTTTCTACTACAATACTAACAACAAATAATCCAGGATTGTCTCTTCTATTTCCACAACTTGCATTCTATCTGACATTCTAATGACTCTACCAATTCGAAGTCTTTCTACTACAATACTCACAACAAATAATCCAGGATTGTCTCGTCTATTTCCACAACTTGCATTCTATCTGACATTCTAACGACTCTACCAATTTGAAATCTTTCTACTACAATACTCACAACAAATAATCCAGGATTGTCTCGTCTATTTCCACAAATTACATTCTATCTGACATTCTAACGACTCTACCAATTCGAAGTCTTTCTACTACAATACTCACAACAAATATCCAGGATTGTCTCGTCTATTTCCACAACATACATTCTATCTGACATTCTAACGACTCTACCAATTCGCTGTCTTTCTACTACAATACTCAACAAATAATCCAGGACTGTCTCGTCTATTTCCACAACTTACGTTCTATCTGACATTCTAAAGACTCTAAAAATTCGAAGTCTTTCTACTACAATACTCAGAACAAATAATCCAGGTTTGACTCGTCTATTTCCACAACTTACATTCTATCTAACATTCTAACGACTCTACCAATTCGAAGCCTTTTTACTACATTACTCACAACAAATAATTCAGGATTGTCTCGTCTATTTCCACAAATTACGTTCTATCTGACATTCTAACGACTCTACCAATTCGCTGTCTTTCTACTACAATACTCACAACAAATAATCCAGGATTGTCTCGTCTATTTCCACAACTTACATTCTATCTAACATTCTAATTACTCCACCAATTCGAAATCTTTCTACTACAATACTCACAACAAATCATCCAGGATTGTCTCGTCTATTTCCACAACTTACATTCTATCTGATATTCTAACGACTCTACGAATTCGAAGTCTTTCTACTACAATACTAACAACAAATAATCCAGGATTGTCTCTTCTATTTCCACAACTTGCATTCTATCTGACATTCTAATGACTCTACCAATTCGAAGTCTTTCTACTACAATACTCACAACAAATAATCCAGGATTGTCTCGTCTAATTCCACAACTTGCATTCTATCTGATATTCTAACGACTCTACCAATTTGAAGTCTTTCTACTACAATACTCACAACAAATAATCCAGGATTGTCTCGTCTATTTCCACAAATTACATTCTATCTGACATTCTAACGACTCTACCAATTCGCTGTCTTTCTACTACAATACTCACAACAAATAGTCCAGGATTGTCTCGTCTATTTCCACAACATACATTCTATCTGACATTCTAACGACTCTACCAATTCGCTGTCTTTCTACTACAATACTCAACAAATAATCCAGGACTGTCTCGTCTATTTCCACAACTTACGTTCTATCTGACATTCTAAAGACTCTAACAATTCGAAGTCTTTCTACTACAATACTCAGAACAAATAATCCAGGTTTGTCTCGTCTATTTCCACAACTTACATTCTATCTAACATTCTAACGACTCTACCAATTCGAAGCCTTTTTACTACATTACTCACAACAAATAATTCAGGATTGCCCCGTCTATTTCCACAACTTACATTCTACCTGACATTCTAACGACTCTACCAATTCGCTGTCTTTCTACTACAATACTCACAACAAATAATCCAGGATTGTCTCGTCTATTTCCACAACTTACATTCTATCTAACATTCTAACAACTCCACCAATTCGAAATCTTTCTACTACAATACTCACAACAAATCATCCAGGATTGTCTCGTCTATTTCCACAACTTACGTTCTATCTGATATTCTAACGACTCTACCAATTCGAAGTCTTTCTACTACAATACTAACAACAAATAATCCAGGATTGTCTCTTCTATTTCCACAACTTACATTCTATCTAACATTCTAACAACTCCACCAATTCGAAATCTTTCTACTACAATACTCACAACAAATCATCCAGGATTGTCCCGTCTATTTCCACAACTTACATTCTATCTGATATTCTAACGACTCTACCAATTCGAAGTCTTTCTACTACAATACTAACAACAAATAATCCAGGATTGTCTCGTCTATTTCCACAACTTACATTCTATCTGACATTCTAACGACTCTACCAATTCGCTGTATTTCTACTACAATACTCACAACAAATAATCCAGGATTGTCTCGTCTATTTCCATAACATACATTCTATCTGACATTCTAACGACTCTTCCAATTCTCTGTCTTTCTACTACAATACTCAACAAATAATCCAGGACTGTCTCGTCTATTTCCACAACTTACGTTCTATCTGACATTCTAAAGACTCTAACAATTCGAAGTCTTTCTACTACAATACTCAGAACAAATAATCCAGGTTTGTCTCGTCTATTTCCACAACTTACATTCTATCTAACATTCTAACGACTCTACCAATTCGAAGCCTTTTTACTACATTACTCACAACAAATAATTCAGGATTGCCCCGTCTATTTCCACAACTTACATTCTACCTGACATTCTAACGACTCTACCAATTCGCTGTCTTTCTACTACAATACTCACAACAAATAATCCAGGATTGTCTCGTCTATTTCCACAACTTACATTCTATCTAACATTCTAACAACTCCACCAATTCGAAATCTTTCTACTACAATACTCACAACAAATCATCCAGGATTGTCTCGTCTATTTCCACAACTTACGTTCTATCTGATATTCTAACGACTCTACCAATTCGAAGTCTTTCTACTACAATACTAACAACAAATAATCCAGGACTGTCTCTTCTATTTCCACAACTTACATTCTATCTAACATTCTAACAACTCCACCAATTCGAAATCTTTCTACTACAATACTCACAACAAATCATCCAGGATTGTCCCGTCTATTTCCACAACTTACATTCTATCTGATATTCTAACGACTCTACCAATTCGAAGTCTTTCTACTACAATACTAACAACAAATAATCCAGGACTGTCTCGTATATTTCCACAACTTACGTTCAATCTGACATTCTAAAGACTCTAACAATTCGAAGTCTTTCTACTACAATACTCAGAACAAATAATCCAGGTTTGTCTCGTCTATTTCCACAACTTACATTCTATCTAACATTCTAACGACTCTACCAATTCGAAGCCTTTTTACTACATTACTCACAACAAATAATTCAGGATTGCCCCGTCTATTTCCACAACTTACATTCTACCTGACATTCTAACGACTCTACCAATTCGCTGTCTTTCTACTACAATACTCACAACAAATAATCCAGGATTGTCTCGTCTATTTCCACAACTTACATTCTATCTAACATTCTAACAACTCCACCAATTCGAAATCTTTCTACTACAATACTCACAACAAATCATCCAGGATTGTCTCGTCTATTTCCACAACTTACGTTCTATCTGATATTCTAACGACTCTACCAATTCGAAGTCTTTCTACTACAATACTAACAACAAATAATCCAGGATTGTCTCTTCTATTTCCACAACTTACATTCTATCTAACATTCTAACAACTCCACCAATTCGAAATCTTTCTACTACAATACTCACCACAAATCATCCAGGATTGTCCCGTCTATTTCCACAACTTACATTCTATCTGATATTCTAACGACTCTACCAATTCGAAGTCTTTCTACTACAATACTAACAACAAATAATCCAGGATTGTCTCTTCTATTTCCACAACTTGCATTCTATCTGACATTCTAACGACTCTACCAATTCGAAGTCTTTCTACTACAATACTCACAACAAATAATCCAGGATTGTCTCGTCTATTTCCACAACTTGCATTCTATCTGACATTCTAACGACTCTACCAATTCGCTGTCTTTCTACTACAATACTCAACAAATAATCCAGGACTGTCTCGTCTATTTCCACAACTTACGTTCTATCTGACATTCTAAAGACTCTAACAATTCGAAGTCTTTCTACTACAATACTCAGAACAAATAATCCAGGTTTGTCTCGTCTATTTCCACAACTTACATTCTATCTAACATTCTAACGACTCTACCAATTCGAAGCCTTTTTACTACATTACTCACAACAAATAATTCAGGATTGCCCCGTCTATTTCCACAACTCACATTCTACCTGACATTCTAACGACTCTACCAATTCGCTGTCTTTCTACTACAATACTCACAACAAATAATCCAGGATTGTCTTGTCTATTTCCACAACTTACATTCTATCTAACATTCTAACAACTCCACCAATTCGAAATCTTTCTACTACAATACTCACAACAAATCATCCAGGATTGTCTCGTCTATTTCCACAACTTACGTTCTATTTGATATTCTAACGACTCTACCAATTCGAAGTCTTTCTACTACAATACTAACAACAAATAATCCAGGATTGTCTCTTCTATTTCCACAACTTACATTCTATCTAACATTCTAACAACTCCACCAATTCGAAATCTTTCTACTACAATACTCACAACAAATCATCCAGGATTGTCCCGTCTATTTCCACAACTTACATTCTATCTGATATTCTAACGACTCTACCAATTCGAAGTCTTTCTACTACAATACTAACAACAAATAATCCAGGATTGTCTCTTCTATTTCCACAACTTGCATTCTATCTGACATTCTAATGACTCTACCAATTCGAAGTCTTTCTACTACAATACTCACAACAAATAATCCAGGATTGTCTCGTCTATTTCCACAACTTGCATTCTATCTGACATTCTAACGACTCTACCAATTCGAAGTCTTTCTACTACAATACTCACAACAAATAATCCAGGATTGTCTCGTCTATTTCCACAAATTACATTCTATCTGACATTCTAACGACTCTACCAATTCGCTGTCTTTCTACTACAATACTCACAACAAATAATCCAGGATTGTCTCGTCTATTTCCACAACATACATTCTATCTGACATTCTAACGACTCTACCAATTCGCTGTCTTTCTACTACAATACTCAACAAATAATCCAGGACTGTCTCGTCTATTTCCACAACTTACGTTCTATCTGACATTCTAAAGACTCTAACAATTCGAAGTCTTTCTACTACAATACTCAGAACAAATAACGCAGGTTTGTCTCGTCTATTTCCACAACTTACATTCTATCTAACATTCTAACGACTCTACCAATTCGAAGCCTTTTTACTACATTACTCACAACAAATAATTCAGGATTGTCTCGTCTATTTCCACAAATTACGTTCTATCTGACATTCTAACGACTCTACCAATTCGCTGTCTTTCTACTACAATACTCACAACAAATAATCCAGGATTGTCTCGTCTATTTCCACAACTTACATTCTATCTAACATTCTAAGAACTCCACCAATTCGAAATCTTTCTACTACAATACTCACAACAAATCATCCAGGATTGTCTCGTCTATTTCCACAACTTACATTCTATCTGATATTCTAACGACTCTACCAATTCGAAGTCTTTCTACTACAATACTAACAACAAATAATCCAGGATTGTCTCTTCTATTTCCACAACTTGCATTCTATCTGACATTCTAACGACTCTACCAATTCGAAGTCTTTCTACTACAATACTCACAACAAATAATCTAGGATTGTCTCGTCTATTTCCACAACTTGCATTCTATCTGACATTCTAACGACTCTACCAATTCGAAGTCTTTCTACTACAATACTCACAACAAATAATCCAGGATTGTCTCGTCTATTTCCACAAATTACATTCTATCTGACATTCTAACGACTCTACCAATTCGCTGTCTTTCTACTACAATACTCACAACAAATAATCCAGGATTGTCTCGTCTATTTCCACAACATACATTCTTTCTGACATTCTAACGACTCTACCAATTCGCTGTCTTTCTACTACAATACTCAACAAATAATCCAGGACTGTCTCGTCTATTTCCAAAACTTACGTTCTATCTGACATTCTAAAGACTCTAACAATTCGAAGTCTTTCTACTACAATACTCAACAAATAATCCAGGATTGTCTCTTCTATTTCCACAACTTACATTCTATCTAACATTCTAACAACTCCACCAATTCGAAATCTTTATACTACAATACTCAGAACAAATAATCCAGGTTTGTCTCGTCTATTTCCACAACTTACATTCTATCTAACATTCTAACGACTCTACCTATTCGAAGTCTTTCTACTATAATACTAACAACAAATAATCCAGGATTGTCTCTTCTATTTCCACAACTTACATTCTATCTAACATTCTAACGCCTCTACCAATTCGAAGCCTTTTTTCTACATTACTCACAACAAATAATTCAGGATTGCCCCGTCTATTTCCACAACTTACATTCTACCTGACATTCTAACGACTCTACCAATTCGCTGTCTTTCTACTACAATACTCACAACAAATAATCCAGGATTGTCTCGTCTATTTCCACAACTTACATTCTATCTAACATCTAACAACTCCACCAATTCGAAATCTTTCTACTACAATACTCACAACAAATAATCCAGGATTGTCTCGTCTATTTCCACAACTTACATTCTATCTGATATTCTAACGACTCTACCAATTCGAAGTCTTTCTACTACAATACTAACAACAAATAATCCAGGATTGTCTCTTCTATTTCCACAACTTACATTCTATCTAACATTCTAACAACTCCACCAATTCGAAATCTTTCTACTACAATACTCACAACAAATCATCCAGGATTGTCTCGTCTATTTCCACAACTTACATTCTATCTGATATTCTAACGACTCTACGAATTCGAAGTCTTTCTACTACAATACTAACAACAAATAATCCAGGATTGTCTCTTCTATTTCCACAACTTGCATTCTATCTGACATTCTAATGACTCTACCAATTCGAAGTCTTTCTACTACAATACTCACAACAAATCATCCAGGATTGTCTCGTCTATTTCCACAACTTACGTTCTATCTGATATTCTAACGACTCTACCAATTCGAAGTCTTTCTACTACAATACTAACAACAAATAATCCAGGATTGTCTCTTCTATTTCCACAACTTACATTCTATCTAACATTCTAACAACTCCACCAATTCGAAATCTTTCTACTACAATACTCACAACAAATCATCCAGGATTGTCCCGTCTATTTCCACAACTTACATTCTATCTGATATTCTAACGACTCTACCAATTCGAAGTCTTTCTACTACAATACTAACAACAAATAATCCAGGATTGTCTCGTCTATTTCCACAACTTACATTCTATCTGACATTCTAACGACTCTACCAATTCGCTGTATTTCTACTACAATACTCACAACAAATAATCCAGGATTGTCTCGTCTATTTCCATAACATACATTCTATCTGACATTCTAACGACTCTTCCAATTCTCTGTCTTTCTACTACAATACTCAACAAATAATCCAGGACTGTCTCGTCTATTTCCACAACTTACGTTCTATCTGACATTCTAAAGACTCTAACAATTCGAAGTCTTTCTACTACAATACTCAGAACAAATAATCCAGGTTTGTCTCGTCTATTTCCACAACTTACATTCTATCTAACATTCTAACGACTCTACCAATTCGAAGCCTTTTTACTACATTACTCACAACAAATAATTCAGGATTGCCCCGTCTATTTCCACAACTTACATTCTACCTGACATTCTAACGACTCTACCAATTCGCTGTCTTTCTACTACAATACTCACAACAAATAATCCAGGATTGTCTCGTCTATTTCCACAACTTACATTCTATCTAACATTCTAACAACTCCACCAATTCGAAATCTTTCTACTACAATACTCACAACAAATCATCCAGGATTGTCTCGTCTATTTCCACAACTTACGTTCTATCTGATATTCTAACGACTCTACCAATTCGAAGTCTTTCTACTACAATACTAACAACAAATAATCCAGGATTGTCTCTTCTATTTCCACAACTTACATTCTATCTAACATTCTAACAACTCCACCAATTCGAAATCTTTCTACTACAATACTCACAACAAATCATCCAGGATTGTCCCGTCTATTTCCACAACTTACATTCTATCTGATATTCTAACGACTCTACCAATTCGAAGTCTTTCTACTACAATACTAACAACAAATAATCCAGGACTGTCTCGTATATTTCCACAACTTACGTTCAATCTGACATTCTAAAGACTCTAACAATTCGAAGTCTTTCTACTACAATACTCAGAACAAATAATCCAGGTTTGTCTCGTCTATTTCCACAACTTACATTCTATCTAACATTCTAACGACTCTACCAATTCGAAGCCTTTTTACTACATTACTCACAACAAATAATTCAGGATTGCCCCGTCTATTTCCACAACTTACATTCTACCTGACATTCTAACGACTCTACCAATTCGCTGTCTTTCTACTACAATACTCACAACAAATAATCCAGGATTGTCTCGTCTATTTCCACAACTTACATTCTATCTAACATTCTAACAACTCCACCAATTCGAAATCTTTCTACTACAATACTCACAACAAATCATCCAGGATTGTCTCGTCTATTTCCACAACTTACGTTCTATCTGATATTCTAACGACTCTACCAATTCGAAGTCTTTCTACTACAATACTAACAACAAATAATCCAGAATTGTCTCTTCTATTTCCACAACTTACATTCTATCTAACATTCTAACAACTCCACCAATTCGAAATCTTTCTACTACAATACTCACCACAAATCATCCAGGATTGTCCCGTCTATTTCCACAACTTACATTCTATCTGATATTCTAACGACTCTACCAATTCGAAGTCTTTCTACTACAATACTAACAACAAATAATCCAGGATTGTCTCTTCTATTTCCACAACTTGCATTCTATCTGACATTCTAACGACTCTACCAATTCGAAGTCTTTCTACTACAATACTCACAACAAATAATCCAGGATTGTCTCGTCTATTTCCACAACTTGCATTCTATCTGACATTCTAACGACTCTACCAATTCGCTGTCTTTCTACTACAATACTCAACAAATAATCCAGGACTGTCTCGTCTATTTCCACAACTTACGTTCTATCTGACATTCTAAAGACTCTAACAATTCGAAGTCTTTCTACTACAATACTCAGAACAAATAATCCAGGTTTGTCTCGTCTATTTCCACAACTTACATTCTATCTAACATTCTAACGACTCTACCAATTCGAAGCCTTTTTACTACATTACTCACAACAAATAATTCAGGATTGCCCCGTCTATTTCCACAACTCACATTCTACCTGACATTCTAACGACTCTACCAATTCGCTGTCTTTCTACTACAATACTCACAACAAATAATCCAGGATTGTCTTGTCTATTTCCACAACTTACATTCTATCTAACATTCTAACAACTCCACCAATTCGAAATCTTTCTACTACAATACTCACAACAAATCATCCAGGATTGTCTCGTCTATTTCCACAACTTACGTTCTATTTGATATTCTAACGACTCTACCAATTCGAAGTCTTTCTACTACAATACTAACAACAAATAATCCAGGATTGTCTCTTCTATTTCCACAACTTACATTCTATCTAACATTCTAACAACTCCACCAATTCGAAATCTTTCTACTACAATACTCACAACAAATCATCCAGGATTGTCCCGTCTATTTCCACAACTTACATTCTATCTGATATTCTAACGACTCTACCAATTCGAAGTCTTTCTACTACAATACTAACAACAAATAATCCAGGATTGTCTCTTCTATTTCCACAACTTGCATTCTATCTGACATTCTAATGACTCTACCAATTCGAAGTCTTTCTACTACAATACTCACAACAAATAATCCAGGATTGTCTCGTCTATTTCCACAACTTGCATTCTATCTGACATTCTAACGACTCTACCAATTCGAAGTCTTTCTACTACAATACTCACAACAAATAATCCAGGATTGTCTCGTCTATTTCCACAAATTACATTCTATCTGACATTCTAACGACTCTACCAATTCGCTGTCTTTCTACTACAATACTCACAACAAATAATCCAGGATTGTCTCGTCTATTTCCACAACATACATTCTATCTGACATTCTAACGACTCTACCAATTCGCTGTCTTTCTACTACAATACTCAACAAATAATCCAGGACTGTCTCGTCTATTTCCACAACTTACGTTCTATCTGACATTCTAAAGACTCTAACAATTCGAAGTCTTTCTACTACAATACTCAGAACAAATAACGCAGGTTTGTCTCGTCTATTTCCACAACTTACATTCTATCTAACATTCTAACGACTCTACCAATTCGAAGCCTTTTTACTACATTACTCACAACAAATAATTCAGGATTGTCTCGTCTATTTCCACAAATTACGTTCTATCTGACATTCTAACGACTCTACCAATTCGCTGTCTTTCTACTACAATACTCACAACAAATAATCCAGGATTGTCTCGTCTATTTCCACAACTTACATTCTATCTAACATTCTAAGAACTCCACCAATTCGAAATCTTTCTACTACAATACTCACAACAAATCATCCAGGATTGTCTCGTCTATTTCCACAACTTACATTCTATCTGATATTCTAACGACTCTACCAATTCGAAGTCTTTCTACTACAATACTAACAACAAATAATCCAGGATTGTCTCTTCTATTTCCACAACTTGCATTCTATCTGACATTCTAACGACTCTACCAATTCGAAGTCTTTCTACTACAATACTCACAACAAATAATCTAGGATTGTCTCGTCTATTTCCACAACTTGCATTCTATCTGACATTCTAACGACTCTACCAATTCGAAGTCTTTCTACTACAATACTCACAACAAATAATCCAGGATTGTCTCGTCTATTTCCACAAATTACATTCTATCTGACATTCTAACGACTCTACCAATTCGCTGTCTTTCTACTACAATACTCACAACAAATAATCCAGGATTGTCTCGTCTATTTCCACAACATACATTCTTTCTGACATTCTAACGACTCTACCAATTCGCTGTCTTTCTACTACAATACTCAACAAATAATCCAGGACTGTCTCGTCTATTTCCAAAACTTACGTTCTATCTGACATTCTAAAGACTCTAACAATTCGAAGTCTTTCTACTACAATACTCAACAAATAATCCAGGATTGTCTCTTCTATTTCCACAACTTACATTCTATCTAACATTCTAACAACTCCACCAATTCGAAATCTTTATACTACAATACTCAGAACAAATAATCCAGGTTTGTCTCGTCTATTTCCACAACTTACATTCTATCTAACATTCTAACGACTCTACCTATTCGAAGTCTTTCTACTATAATACTAACAACAAATAATCCAGGATTGTCTCTTCTATTTCCACAACTTACATTCTATCTAACATTCTAACGCCTCTACCAATTCGAAGCCTTTTTTCTACATTACTCACAACAAATAATTCAGGATTGCCCCGTCTATTTCCACAACTTACATTCTACCTGACATTCTAACGACTCTACCAATTCGCTGTCTTTCTACTACAATACTCACAACAAATAATCCAGGATTGTCTCGTCTATTTCCACAACTTACATTCTATCTAACATCTAACAACTCCACCAATTCGAAATCTTTCTACTACAATACTCACAACAAATAATCCAGGATTGTCTCGTCTATTTCCACAACTTACATTCTATCTGATATTCTAACGACTCTACCAATTCGAAGTCTTTCTACTACAATACTAACAACAAATAATCCAGGATTGTCTCTTCTATTTCCACAACTTACATTCTATCTAACATTCTAACAACTCCACCAATTCGAAATCTTTCTACTACAATACTCACAACAAATCATCCAGGATTGTCTCGTCTATTTCCACAACTTACATTCTATCTGATATTCTAACGACTCTACGAATTCGAAGTCTTTCTACTACAATACTAACAACAAATAATCCAGGATTGTCTCTTCTATTTCCACAACTTGCATTCTATCTGACATTCTAATGACTCTACCAATTCGAAGTCTTTCTACTACAATACTCACAACAAATAATCCAGGATTGTCTCGTCTATTTCCACAACTTGCATTCTATCTGACATTCTAACGACTCTACCAATTCGAAGTCTTTCTACTACAATACTCACAACAAATAATCCAGGATTGTCTCGTCTATTTCCACAAATTACATTCTATCTGACATTCTAACGACTCTACCAATTCGCTGTCTTTCTACTACAATACTCACAACAAATAATCCAGGATTGTCTCGTCTATTTCCACAACATACATTCTATCTGACATTCTAACGACTCTACCAATTCGCTGTCTTTCTACTACAATACTCACAACAAATAATCCAGGATTGTCTCGTCTATTTCCACAACTTACATTCTATCTAACATTCTAACAACTCCACCAATTCGAAATGTTTCTACTACAATACTCACAACAAATCATCCAGTATTGTCTCGTCTATTTCCACAACTTACATTCTATCTGATATTCTAACGACTCTACGAATTCGAAGTCTTTCTACTACAATACTAACAACAAATAATCCAGGATTGTCTCTTCTATTTCCACAACTTGCATTCTATCTGACATTCTAATGACTCTACCAATTCGAAGTCTTTCTACTACAATACTCACAACAAATAATCCAGGATTGTCTCGTCTATTTCCACAACTTACGTTCTATCTGATATTCTAACGACTCTACCAATTCGAAGTCTTTCTACTACAATACTAACAACAAATAATCCAGGATTGTCTCTTCTATTTCCACAACTTACATTCTATCTAACATTCTAACAACTCCACCAATTCGAAATCTTTCTACTACAATACTCACCACAAATCATCCAGGATTGTCCCGTCTATTTCCACAACTTACATTCTATCTGATATTCTAACGACTCTACCAATTCGAAGTCTTTCTACTACAATACTAACAACAAATAATCCAGGATTGTCTCTTCTATTTCCACAACTTGCATTCTATCTGACATTCTAACGACTCTACCAATTCGAAGTCTTTCTACTACAATACTCACAACAAATAATCCAGGATTGTCTCGTCTATTTCCACAACTTGCATTCTATCTGACATTCTAACGACTCTACCAATTCGCTGTCTTTCTACTACAATACTCAACAAATAATCCAGGACTGTCTCGTCTATTTCCACAACTTACGTTCTATCTGACATTCTAAAGACTCTAACAATTCGAAGTCTTTCTACTACAATACTCAGAACAAATAATCCAGGTTTGTCTCGTCTATTTCCACAACTTACATTCTATCTAACATTCTAACGACTCTACCAATTCGAAGCCTTTTTACTACATTACTCACAACAAATAATTCAGGATTGCCCCGTCTATTTCCACAACTCACATTCTACCTGACATTCTAACGACTCTACCAATTCGCTGTCTTTCTACTACAATACTCACAACAAATAATCCAGGATTGTCTCGTCTATTTCCACAACTTACATTCTATCTAACATTCTAACAACTCCACCAATTCGAAATCTTTCTACTACAATACTCACAACAAATCATCCAGGATTGTCTCGTCTATTTCCACAACTTACGTTCTATTTGATATTCTAACGACTCTACCAATTCGAAGTCTTTCTACTACAATACTAACAACAAATAATCCAGGATTGTCTCTTCTATTTCCACAACTTACATTCTATCTAACATTCTAACAACTCCACCAATTCGAAATCTTTCTACTACAATACTCACAACAAATCATCCAGCATTGTCCCGTCTATTTCCACAACTTACATTCTATCTGATATTCTAACGACTCTACCAATTCGAAGTCTTTCTACTACAATACTAACAACAAATAATCCAGGATTGTCTCTTCTATTTCCACAACTTGCATTCTATCTGACATTCTAATGACTCTACCAATTCGAAGTCTTTCTACTACAATACTCACAACAAATAATCCAGGATTGTCTCGTCTATTTCCACAACTTGCATTCTATCTGACATTCTAACGACTCTACCAATTCGAAGTCTTTCTACTACAATACTCACAACAAATAATCCAGGATTGTCTCGTCTATTTCCACAAATTACATTCTATCTGACATTCTAACGACTCTACCAATTCGCTGTCTTTCTACTACAATACTCACAACAAATAATCCAGGATTGTCTCGTCTATTTCCACAACATACATTCTATCTGACATTCTAACGACTCTACCAATTCGCTGTCTTTCTACTACAATACTCAACAAATAATCCAGGACTGTCTCGTCTATTTCCACAACTTACGTGCTATCTGACATTCTAAAGACTCTAACAATTCGAAGTCTTTCTACTACAATAGTCAGAACAAATAACGCAGGTTTGTCTCGTCTATTTCCACAACTTACATTCTATCTAACATTCTAACGACTCTACCAATTCGAAGCCTTTTTACTACATTACTCACAACAAATAATTCAGGATTGTCTCGTCTATTTCCACAAATTACGTTCTATCTGACATTCTAACGACTCTACCAATTCGCTGTCTTTCTACTACAATACTCACAACAAATAATCCAGGATTGTCTCGTCTATTTCCACAACTTACATTCTATCTAACATTCTAAGAACTCCACCAATTCGAAATCTTTCTACTACAATACTCACAACAAATCATCCAGGATTGTCTCGTCTATTTCCACAACTTACATTCTATCTGATATTCTAACGACTCTACCAATTCGAAGTCTTTCTACTACAATACTAACAACAAATAATCCAGGATTGTCTCTTCTATTTCCACAACTTGCATTCTATCTGACATTCTAACGACTCTACCAATTCGAAGTCTTTCTACTACAATACTCACAACAAATAATCCAGGATTGTCTCGTCTATTTCCACAACTTGCATTCTATCTGACATTCTAACGACTCTACCAATTCGAAGTCTTTCTACTACAATACTCACAACAAATAATCCAGGATTATCTCGTCTATTTCCACAAATTACATTCTATCTGACATTCTAACGACTCTACCAATTCGCTGTCTTTCTACTACAATACTCACAACAAATAATCCAGGATTGTCTCGTCTATTTCCACAACATACATTCTTTCTGACATTCTAACGACTCTACCAATTCGCTGTCTTTCTACTACAATACTCAACAAATAATCCAGGACTGTCTCGTCTATTTCCAAAACTTACGTTCTATCTGACATTCTAAAGACTCTAACAATTCGAAGTCTTTCTACTACAATACTCAACAAATAATCCAGGATTGTCTCTTCTATTTCCACAACTTACATTCTATCTAACATTCTAACAACTCCACCAATTCGAAATCTTTATACTACAATACTCAGAACAAATAATCCAGGTTTGTCTCGTCTATTTCCACAACTTACATTCTATCTAACATTCTAACGACTCTACCTATTCGAAGTCTTTCTACTATAATACTAACAACAAATAATCCAGGATTGTCTCTTCTATTTCCACAACTTACATTCTATCTAACATTCTAACGCCTCTACCAATTCGAAGCCTTTTTTCTACATTACTCACAACAAATAATTCAGGATTGCCCCGTCTATTTCCACAACTTACATTCTACCTGACATTCTAACGACTCTACCAATTCGCTGTCTTTCTACTACAATACTCACAACAAATAATCCAGGATTGTCTCGTCTATTTCCACAACTTACATTCTATCTAACATCTAACAACTCCACCAATTCGAAATCTTTCTACTACAATACTCACAACAAATAATCCAGGATTGTCTCGTCTATTTCCACAACTTACATTCTATCTGATATTCTAACGACTCTACCAATTCGAAGTCTTTCTACTACAATACTAACAACAAATAATCCAGGATTGTCTCTTCTATTTCCACAACTTACATTCTATCTAACATTCTAACAACTCCACCAATTCGAAATCTTTCTACTACAATACTCACAACAAATCATCCAGGATTGTCTCGTCTATTTCCACAACTTACATTCTATCTGATATTCTAACGACTCTACGAATTCGAAGTCTTTCTACTACAAAACTAACAACAAATAATCCAGGATTGTCTCTTCTATTTCCACAACTTGCATTCTATCTGACATTCTAATGACTCTACCAATTCGAAGTCTTTCTACTACAATACTCACAACAAATAATCCAGGATTGTCTCGTCTATTTCCACAACTTGCATTCTATCTGACATTCTAACGACTCTACCAATTCGAAGTCTTTCTACTACAATACTCACAACAAATAATCCAGGATTGTCTCGTCTATTTCCACAAATTACATTCTATCTGACATTCTAACGACTCTACCAATTCGCTGTCTTTCTACTACAATACTCACAACAAATAATCCAGGATTGTCTCGTCTATTTCCACAACATACATTCTATCTGACATTCTAACGACTCTACCAATTCGCTGTCTTTCTATAACAATACTCACAACAAATAATCCAGGATTGTCTCGTCTATTTCCACAACTTACATTCTATCTAACATTCTAACAACTCCACCAATTCGAAATGTTTCTACTACAATACTCACAACAAATCATCCAGTATTGTCTCGTCTATTTCCACAACTTACATTCTATCTGATATTCTAACGACTCTACGAATTCGAAGTCTTTCTACTACAATACTAACAACAAATAATCCAGGATTGTCTCTTCTATTTCCACAACTTGCATTCTATCTGACATTCTAATGACTCTACCAATTCGAAGTCTTTCTACTACAATACTCACAACAAATAATCCAGGATTGTCTCGTCTATTTCCACAACTTACATTCTATCTAACATTCTAACGACTCTACCAATTCGAAGCCTTTTTACTACATTACTCACAACAAATAATCCAGGATTGTCTCGTCTATTTCCACAACTTACATTCTATCTGATATTCTAACGACTCTACCAATTCGAAGTCTTTCTACTACAATACTCACAACAAATAATCCAGGATTGTCTCGTCTATTTCCACAACTTACATTCTATCTGATATTCTAACGACTCTACCAATTCGAAGTCTTTCTACTACAATACTAACAACAAATAATCCAGGAATGTCTCTTCTATTTCCACAACTTACATTCTATCTGACATTCTAACAACTCTACCAATTCGAAATCCTTCTCCTACAATACTCACAACAAATAATCCAGGATTGTCTCGTCTATTTACACAACTTACATTCTATCTGATATTCTAACGACTATACCAATTCGAAGTCTTTCTACTACAATACTAACAAGAAATAATCCAGGATTGTCTCTTCTATTTCCACAACTTACATTCTATCTGACATTCTAACAACTCTACCAATTCGAAATCTTTCTACAACAATACTCACAACAAATAATCCAGGATTGTCTCGTCTATTTCCACAACTTGCATTCTATGTGACATTCTAACGACTCTACCAATTCGAAGTCTTTCTACTACAATACTCACAACAAATAATCCAGGATTGTCTCGTCTATTTCCACAAATTACATTCTATCTGACATTCTAACGACTCTACCAATTCGCTGTCTTTCTACTACAATACTCACAACAAATAATCCAGGTTTGTCTCGTCTATTTCCACAACTTACATTCTATCTAACATTCTAACGACTCTACCTATTCGAAGTCTTTCTACTATAATACTAACAACAAATAATCCAGGATTGTCTCTTCTATTTCCACAACTTACATTCTATCTAACATTCTAACGCCTCTACCAATTCGAAGCCTTTTTTCTACATTACTCACAACAAATAATTCAGGATTGCCCCGTCTATTTCCACAACTTACATTCTACCTGACATTCTAACGACTCTACCAATTCGCTGTCTTTCTACTACAATACTCACAACAAATAATCCAGGATTGTCTCGTCTATTTCCACAACTTACATTCTATCTAACATCTAACAACTCCACCAATTCGAAATCTTTCTACTACAATACTCACAACAAATAATCCAGGATTGTCTCGTCTATTTCCACAACTTACATTCTATCTGATATTCTAACGACTCTACGAATTCGAAGTCTTTCTACTACAATACTAACAACAAATAATCCAGGATTGTCTCTTCTATTTCCACAACTTACATTCTATCTGATATTCTAACGACTCTACGAATTCGAAGTCTTTCTACTACAATACTAACAACAAATAATCCAGGATTGTCTCTTCTATTTCCACAACTTGCATTCTATCTGACATTCTAATGACTCTACCAATTCGAAGTCTTTCTACTACAATACTCACAACAAATAATCCAGGATTGTCTCGTCTAATTCCACAACTTGCATTCTATCTGACATTCTAACGACTCTACCAATTTGAAGTCTTTCTACTACAATACTCACAACAAATAATCCAGGATTGTCTCGTCTATTTCCACAAATTACATTCTATCTGACATTCTAACGACTCTACCAATTCGCTGTCTTTCTACTACAATACTCACAACAAATAGTCCAGGATTGTCTCGTCTATTTCCACAACATACATTCTATCTGACATTCTAACGACTCTACCAATTCGCTGTCTTTCTACTACAATACTCAACAAATAATCCAGGACTGTCTCGTCTATTTCCACAACTTACGTTCTATCTGACATTCTAAAGACTCTAACAATTCGAAGTCTTTCTACTACAATACTCAGAACAAATAATCCAGGTTTGTCTCGTCTATTTCCACAACTTACATTCTATCTAACATTCTAACGACTCTACCAATTCGAAGCCTTTTTACTACATTACTCACAACAAATAATTCAGGATTGCCCCGTCTATTTCCACAACTTACATTCTACCTGACATTCTAACGACTCTACCAATTCGCTGTCTTTCTACTACAATACTCACAACAAATAATCCAGGATTGTCTCGTCTATTTCCACAACTTACATTCTATCTAACATTCTAACAACTCCACCAATTCGAAATCTTTCTACTACAATACTCACAACAAATCATCCAGGATTGTCTCGTCTATTTCCACAACTTACGTTCTATCTGATATTCTAACGACTCTACCAATTCGAAGTCTTTCTACTACAATACTAACAACAAATAATCCAGGATTGTCTCTTCTATTTCCACAACTTACATTCTATCTAACATTCTAACAACTCCACCAATTCGAAATCTTTCTACTACAATACTCACAACAAATCATCCAGGATTGTCCCGTCTATTTCCACAACTTACATTCTATCTGATATTCTAACGACTCTACCAATTCGAAGTCTTTCTACTACAATACTAACAACAAATAATCCAGGATTGTCTCGTCTATTTCCACAACTTACATTCTATCTGACATTCTAACGACTCTACCAATTCGCTGTATTTCTACTACAATACTCACAACAAATAATCCAGGATTGTCTCGTCTATTTCCATAACATACATTCTATCTGACATTCTAACGACTCTTCCAATTCGCTGTCTTTCTACTACAATACTCAACAAATAATCCAGGACTGTCTCGTCTATTTCCACAACTTACGTTCTATCTGACATTCTAAAGACTCTAACAATTCGAAGTCTTTCTACTACAATACTCAGAACAAATAATCCAGGTTTGTCTCGTCTATTTCCACAACTTACATTCTATCTAACATTCTAACGACTCTACCAATTCGAAGCCTTTTTACTACATTACTCACAACAAATAATTCAGGATTGCCCCGTCTATTTCCACAACTTACATTCTACCTGACATTCTAACGACTCTACCAATTCGCTGTCTTTCTACTACAATACTCACAACAAATAATCCAGGATTGTCTCGTCTATTTCCACAACTTACATTCTATCTAACATTCTAACAACTCCACCAATTCGAAATCTTTCTACTACAATACTCACAACAAATCATCCAGGATTGTCTCGTCTATTTCCACAACTTACGTTCTATCTGATATTCTAACGACTCTACCAATTCGAAGTCTTTCTACTACAATACTCACAACAAATAATCCAGGATTGTCTCTTCTATTTCCACAACTTACATTCTATCTAACATTCTAACAACTCCACCAATTCGAAATCTTTCTACTACAATACTCACAACAAATCATCCAGGATTGTCCCGTCTATTTCCACAACTTACATTCTATCTGATATTCTAACGACTCTACCAATTCGAAGTCTTTCTACTACAATACTAACAACAAATAATCCAGGACTGTCTCGTCTATTTCCACAACTTACGTTCTATCTGACATTCTAAAGACTCTAACAATTCGAAGTCTTTCTACTACAATACTCAGAACAAATAATCCAGGTTTGTCTCGTCTATTTCCACAACTTACATTCTATCTAACATTCTAACGACTCTACCAATTCGAAGCCTTTTTACTACATTACTCACAACAAATAATTCAGGATTGCCCCGTCTATTTCCACAACTTACATTCTACCTGACATTCTAACGACTCTACCAATTCGCTGTCTTTCTACTACAATACTCACAACAAATAATCCAGGATTGTCTCGTCTATTTCCACAACTTACATTCTATCTAACATTCTAACAACTCCACCAATTCGAAATCTTTCTACTACAATACTCACAACAAATCATCCAGGATTGTCTCGTCTATTTCCACAACTTACGTTCTATCTGATATTCTAACGACTCTACCAATTCGAAGTCTTTCTACTACAATACTAACAACAAATAATCCAGGATTGTCTCTTCTATTTCCACAACTTACATTCTATCTAACATTCTAACAACTCCACCAATTCGAAATCTTTCTACTACAATACTCACCACAAATCATCCAGGATTGTCCCGTCTATTTCCACAACTTACATTCTATCTGATATTCTAACGACTCTACCAATTCGAAGTCTTTCTACTACAATACTAACAACAAATAATCCAGGATTGTCTCTTCTATTTCCACAACTTGCATTCTATCTGACATTCTAACGACTCTACCAATTCGAAGTCTTTCTACTACAATACTCACAACAAATAATCCAGGATTGTCTCGTCTATTTCCACAACTTGCATTCTATCTGACATTCTAACGACTCTACCAATTCGCTGTCTTTCTACTACAATACTCAACAAATAATCCAGGACTGTCTCGTCTATTTCCACAACTTACGTTCTATCTGACATTCTAAAGACTCTAACAATTCGAAGTCTTTCTACTACAATACTCAGAACAAATAATCCAGGTTTGTCTCGTCTATTTCCACAACTTACATTCTATCTAACATTCTAACGACTCTACCAATTCGAAGCCTTTTTACTACATTACTCACAACAAATAATTCAGGATTGCCCCGTCTATTTCCACAACTCACATTCTACCTGACATTCTAACGACTCTACCAATTCGCTGTCTTTCTACTACAATACTCACAACAAATAATCCAGGATTGTCTCGTCTATTTCCACAACTTACATTCTATCTAACATTCTAACAACTCCACCAATTCGAAATCTTTCTACTACAATACTCACAACAAATCATCCAGGATTGTCTCGTCTATTTCCACAACTTACGTTCTATCTGATATTCTAACGACTCTACCAATTCGAAGTCTTTCTACTACAATACTAACAACAAATAATCCAGGATTGTCTCTTCTATTTCCACAACTTACATTCTATCTAACATTCTAACAACTCCACCAATTCGAAATCTTTCTACTACAATACTCACAACAAATCATCCAGGATTGTCCCGTCTATTTCCACAACTTACATTCTATCTGATATTCTAACGACTCTACCAATTCGAAGTCTTTCTACTACAATACTAACAACAAATAATCCAGGATTGTCTCTTCTATTTCCACAACTTGCATTCTATCTGACATTCTAATGACTCTACCAATTCGAAGTCTTTCTACTACAATACTCACAACAAATAATCCAGGATTGTCTCGTCTATTTCCACAACTTGCATTCTATCTGACATTCTAACGACTCTACCAATTCGAAGTCTTTCTACTACAATACTCACAACAAATAATCCAGGATTGTCTCGTCTATTTCCACAAATTACATTCTATCTGACATTCTAACGACTCTACCAATTCGCTGTCTTTCTACTACAATACTCACAACAAATAATCCAGGATTGTCTCGTCTATTTCCACAACATACATTCTATCTGACATTCTAACGACTCTACCAATTCGCTGTCTTTCTACTACAATACTCAACAAATAATCCAGGACTGTCTCGTCTATTTCCACAACTTACGTTCTATCTGACATTCTAAAGACTCTAACAATTCGAAGTCTTTCTACTACAATACTCAGAACAAATAACGCAGGTTTGTCTCGTCTATTTCCACAACTTACATTCTATCTAACATTCTAACGACTCTACCAATTCGAAGCCTTTTTACTACATTACTCACAACAAATAATTCAGGATTGTCTCGTCTATTTCCACAAATTACGTTCTATCTGACATTCTAACGACTCTACCAATTCGCTGTCTTTCTACTACAATACTCACAACAAATAATCCAGGATTGTCTCGTCTATTTCCACAACTTACATTCTATCTAACATTCTAAGAACTCCACCAATTCGAAATCTTTCTACTACAATACTCACAACAAATCATCCAGGATTGTCTCGTCTATTTCCACAACTTACATTCTATCTGATATTCTAACGACTCTACCAATTCGAAGTCTTTCTACTACAATACTAACAACAAATAATCCAGGATTGTCTCTTCTATTTCCACAACTTGCATTCTATCTGACATTCTAACGACTCTACCAATTCGAAGTCTTTCTACTACAATACTCACAACAAATAAACCAGGATTGTCTCGTCTATTTCCACAACTTGCATTCTATCTGACATTCTAACGACTCTACCAATTCGAAGTCTTTCTACTACAATACTCACAACAAATAATCCAGGATTGTCTCGTCTATTTCCACAAATTACATTCTATCTGACATTCTAACGACTCTACCAATTCGCTGTCTTTCTACTACAATACTCACAACAAATAATCCAGGATTGTCTCGTCTATTTCCACAACATACATTCTTTCTGACATTCTAACGACTCTACCAATTCGCTGTCTTTCTACTACAATACTCAACAAATAATCCAGGACTGTCTCGTCTATTTCCAAAACTTACGTTCTATCTGACATTCTAAAGACTCTAACAATTCGAAGTCTTTCTACTACAATACTCAACAAATAATCCAGGATTGTCTCTTCTATTTCCACAACTTACATTCTATCTAACATTCTAACAACTCCACCAATTCGAAATCTTTATACTACAATACTCAGAACAAATAATCCAGGTTTGTCTCGTCTATTTCCACAACTTACATTCTATCTAACATTCTAACGACTCTACCTATTCGAAGTCTTTCTACTATAATACTAACAACAAATAATCCAGGATTGTCTCTTCTATTTCCACATCTTACATTCTATCTAACATTCTAACGCCTCTACCAATTCGAAGCCTTTTTTCTACATTACTCACAACAAATAATTCAGGATTGCCCCGTCTATTCCCACAACTTACATTCTACCTGACATTCTAACGACTCTACCAATTCGCTGTCTTTCTACTACAATACTCACAACAAATAATCCAGGATTGTCTCGTCTATTTCCACAACTTACATTCTATCTAACATCTAACAACTCCACCAATTCGAAATCTTTCTACTACAATACTCACAACAAATAATCCAGGATTGTCTCGTCTATTTCCACAACTTACATTCTATCTGATATTCTAACGACTCTACCAATTCGAAGTCTTTCTACTACAATACTAACAACAAATAATCCAGGATTGTCTCTTCTATTTCCACAACTTACATTCTATCTAACATTCTAACAACTCCACCAATTCGAAATCTTTCTACTACAATACTCACAACAAATCATCCAGGATTGTCTCGTCTATTTCCACAACTTACATTCTATCTGATATTCTAACGACTCTACGAATTCGAAGTCTTTCTACTACAATACTAACAACAAATAATCCAGGATTGTCTCTTCTATTTCCACAACTTGCATTCTATCTGACATTCTAATGACTCTACCAATTCGAAGTCTTTCTACTACAATACTCACAACAAATAATCCAGGATTGTCTCGTCTATTTCCACAACTTGCATTCTATCTGACATTCTAACGACTCTACCAATTCGAAGTCTTTCTACTACAATACTCACAACAAATAATCCAGGATTGTCTCGTCTATTTCCACAAATTACATTCTATCTGACATTCTAACGACTCTACCAATTCGCTGTCTTTCTACTACAATACTCACAACAAATAATCCAGGATTGTCTCGTCTATTTCCACAACATACATTCTATCTGACATTCTAACGACTCTACCAATTCGCTGTCTTTCTACTACAATACTCACAACAAATAATCCAGGATTGTCTCGTCTATTTCCACAACTTACATTCTATCTAACATTCTAACAACTCCACCAATTCGAAATGTTTCTACTACAATACTCACAACAAATCATCCAGTATTGTCTCGTCTATTTCCACAACTTACATTCTATCTGATATTCTAACGACTCTACGAATTCGAAGTCTTTCTACTACAATACTAACAACAAATAATCCAGGATTGTCTCTTCTATTTCCACAACTTGCATTCTATCTGACATTCTAATGACTCTACCAATTCGAAGTCTTTCTACTACAATACTCACAACAAATAATCCAGGATTGTCTCGTCTATTTCCACAACTTACATTCTATCTAACATTCTAACGACTCTACCAATTCGAAGCCTTTTTACTACATTACTCACAACAAATAATCCAGGATTGTCTCGTCTATTTCCACAACTTACATTCTATCTGATATTCTAACGACTCTACCAATTCGAAGTCTTTCTACTACAATACTCACAACAAATAATCCAGGATTGTCTCGTCTATTTCCACAACTTACATTCTATCTGATATTCTAACGACTCTACCAATTCGAAGTCTTTCTACTACAATACTAACAACAAATAATCCAGGAATGTCTCTTCTATTTCCACAACTTACATTCTATCTGACATTCTAACAACTCTACCAATTCGAAATCCTTCTCCTACAATACTCACAACAAATAATTCAGGATTGTCTCGTCTATTTACACAACTTACATTCTATCTGATATTCTAACGACTATACCAATTCGAAGTCTTTCTACTACAATACTAACAAGAAATAATCCAGGATTGTCTCTTCTATTTCCACAACTTACATTCTATCTGACATTCTAACAACTCTACCAATTCGAAATCTCTCTACAACAATACTCACAACAAATAATCCAGGATTGTCTCGTCTATTTCCACAACTTGCATTCTATGTGACATTCTAACGACTCTACCAATTCGAAGTCTTTCTACTACAATACTCACAACAAATAATCCAGGATTGTCTCGTCTATTTCCACAAATTACATTCTATCTGACATTCTAACGACTCTACCAATTCGCTGTCTTTCTACTACAATACTCACAACAAATAATCCATATTGTCTCGTCTATTTCCACAACTTACATTCTATCTAACATTCTAACGACTCTACCTATTCGAAGTCTTTCTACTATAATACTAACAACAAATAATCCAGGATTGTCTCTTCTATTTCCACAACTTACATTCTATCTAACATTCTAACGCCTCTACCAATTCGAAGCCTTTTTTTCTACATTACTCACAACAAATAATTCAGGATTGCCCCGTCTATTTCCACAACTTACATTCTACCTGACATTCTAACGACTCTACCAATTCGCTGTCTTTCTACTACAATACTCACAACAAATAATCCAGGATTGTCTCGTCTATTTCCACAACTTACATTCTATCTAACATCTAACAACTCCACCAATTCGAAATCTTTCTACTACAATACTCACAACAAATAATCCAGGATTGTCTCGTCTATTTCCACAACTTACATTCTATCTGATATTCTAACGACTCTACCAATTCGAAGTCTTTCTACTACAATACTCACAACAAATAATCCAGGATTGTCTCGTCTATTTACACAACTTACATTCTATCTGATATTCTAACGACTATACCAATTCGAAGTCTTTCTACTACAATACTAACAAGAAATAATCCAGGATTGTCTCTTCTATTTCCACAACTTACATTCTATCTGACATTCTAACAACTCTACCAATTCGAAATCTTTCTACAACAATACTCACAACAAATAATCCAGGATTGTCTCGTCTATTTCCACAACTTGCATTCTATGTGACATTCTAACGACTCTACCAATTCGAAGTCTTTCTACTACAATACTCACAACAAATAATCCAGGATTGTCTCGTCTATTTCCACAAATTACATTCTATCTGACATTCTAACGACTCTACCAATTCGCTGTCTTTCTACTACAATACTCACAACAAATAATCCAGGATTGTCTCGTCTATTTCCACAACATACATTCTATCTGACATTCTAACAACTCTACCAATTCGCTGTCTTTCTACTACAATACTCAACAAATAATCCAGGACTGTCTCGTCTATTTCCACAACTTACGTTCTATCTGACATTCTAAAGACTCTAACAATTCGAAGTCTTTCTACTACAATACTCAGAACAAATAATCCAGGTTTGTCTCGTTTATTTTCACAACTTACATTCTATCTAACATTCTAACGATTCTACCAATTCGAAGCCTTTTTACTACATTACTCACAACAAATAATTCAGGATTGCCCGGTCTATTTCCACAACTTACATTCTACCTGATATTCTAACGACTCTACCAATTCGAAGTCTTTCTACTACAATACTAACAACAAATAATCCAGGATTGTCTCTTCTATTTCCACAACTTACATTCTATCTAACATTCTAAGAACTCCACCAATTCGAAATCTTTCTACTACAATACTCACAACAAATCATCCAGGATTGTCTCGTCTATTTCCACAACTTACATTCTATCTGATATTCTAACGACTCTACCAATTCGAAGTCTTTCTACTACAATACTCACAACAAATAATCCAGGATTGTCTCGTCTATTTCCACAACTTGCATTCTATCTGACATTCTAACGACTCTACCAATTCGAAGTCTTTCTACTACAATACTCACAACAAATAATCCAGGATTGTCTCGTCTATTTCCACAAATTACATTATATCTGACATTCTAACGACTCTACCAATTCGCTGTTTTTCTACTACAATACTCACAACAAATCATCCAGTATTGTCTCGTCTATTTCCACAACTTACATTCTATCTGATATTCTAACGACTCTACGAATTCGAAGTCTTTCTACTACAATACTAACAACAAATAATCCAGGATTGTCTCTTCTATTTCCACAACTTGCATTCTATCTGACATTCTAATGACTCTACCAATTCGAAGTCTTTCTACTACAATACTCACAACAAATAATCCAGGATTGTCTCGTCTATTTCCACAACTTACATTCTAGCTAACATTCTAACGACTCTACCAATTCGAAGCCTTTTTACTACATTACTCACAACAAATAATCCAGGATTGTCTCGTCTATTTCCACAACTTACATTCTATCTGATATTCTAACGACTCTACCAATTCGAAGTCTTTCTACTACAATACTCACAACAAATAATCCAGGATTGTCTCGTCTATTTCCACAACTTACATTCTATCTGATATTCTAACGACTCTACCAATTCGAAGTCTTTCTACTACAATACTAACAACAAATAATCCAGGAATGTCTCTTCTATTTCCACAACTTACATTCTATCTGACATTCTAACAACTCTACCAATTCGAAATCTTTCTCCTACAATACTCACAACAAATAATCCAGGATTGTCTCGTCTATTTACACAACTTACATTCTATCTGATATTCTAACGACTATACCAATTCGAAGTCTTTCTACTACAATACTAACAAGAAATAATCCAGGATTGTCTCTTCTATTTCCACAACTTACATTCTATCTGACATTCTAACAACTCTACAAATTCGAAATCTTTCTACTACAATACTCACAACAAATAATCCAGGATTGTCTCGTCTATTTCCACAACTTGCATTCTATGTGACATTCTAACGACTCTACCAATTCGAAGTCTTTCTACTACAATACTCACAACAAATAATCCAGGATTGTCTCGTCTATTTCCACAAATTACATTCTATCTGACATTCTAACGACTCTACCAATTCGCTGTCTTTCTACTACAATACTCACAACAAATAATCCAGGATTGTCTCGTCTATTTCCACAACATACATTCTATCTGACATTCTAACGACTCTACCAATTCGCTGTCTTTCTACTACAATACTCAACAAATAATCCAGGACTGTCTCGTCTATTTCCACAACTTACGTTCTATCTGACATTCTAAAGACTCTAACAATTCGAAGTCTTTCTACTACAATACTCAGAACAAATAATCCAGGTTTGTCTCGTTTATTTTCACAACTTACATTCTATCTAACATTCTAACGATTCTACCAATTCGAAGCCTTTTTACTACATTACTCACAACAAATAATTCAGGATTGCCCGGTCTATTTCCACAACTTACATTCTACCTGATATTCTAACGACTCTACCAATTCGAAGTCTTTCTACTACAATACTAACAACAAATAATCCAGGATTGTCTCTTCTATTTCCACAACTTACATTCTATCTAACATTCTAAGAACTCCACCAATTCGAAATCTTTCTACTACAATACTCACAACAAATCATCCAGGATTGTCTCGTCTATTTCCACAACTTACATTCTATCTGATATTCTAACGACTCTACCAATTCGAAGTCTTTCTACTACAATACTCACAACAAATAATCCAGGATCGTCTCGTCTATTTCCACAACTTGCATTCTATCTGACATTCTAACGACTCTACCAATTCGAAGTCTTTCTACTACAATACTCACAACAAATAATCCAGGATTGTCTCGTCTACTTCCACAAATTACATTATATCTGACATTCTAACGACTCTACCAATTCGCTGTTTTTCTACTACAATACTCACAACAAATAATCCAGGATTGTCTCGTCTATTTCCACAACATACATTCTATCTGACATTCTAACGACTCTACCAATTCGCTGTCTTTCTACTACAATACTCAACAAATAATCCAGGACTGTCTCGTCTATTTCCACAACTTACGTTCTATCTGACATTCTAAAGACTCTAACAATTCGAAGTCTTTCTACTACAATACTAACAACAAATAATCCAGGATTGTCTCTTCTATTTCCACAACTTACATTCTATCTAACATTCTAACAACTCCACCAATTCGAAATCTTTCTACTACAATACTCACAACAAATCATCCAGGATTGTCTCGTCTATTTCCACAACTTACATTCTATCTGATATTCTAACGACTCTACGAATTCGAAGTCTTTCTACTACAATACTAACAACAAATAATCCAGGATTGTCTCTTCTATTTCCACAACTTGCATTCTATCTGACATTCTAATGACTCTACCAATTCGAAGTCTTTCTACTACAATACTCACAACAAATAATCCAGGATTGTCTCGTCTATTTCCACAACTTGCATTCTATCTGACATTCTAACGACTCTACCAATTTGAAATCTTTCTACTACAATACTCACAACAAATAATCCAGGATTGTCTCGTCTATTTCCACAAATTACATTCTATCTGACATTCTAACGACTCTACCAATTCGAAGTCTTTCTACTACAATACTCACAACAAATAATCCAGGATTGTCTCGTCTATTTCCACAACATACATTCTATCTGACATTCTAACGACTCTACCAATTCGCTGTCTTTCTACTACAATACTCAACAAATAATCCAGGACTGTCTCGTCTATTTCCACAACTTACGTTCTATCTGACATTCTAAAGACTCTAACAATTCGAAGTCTTTCTACTACAATACTCAGAACAAATAATCCAGGTTTGTCTCGTCTATTTCCACAACTTACATTCTATCTAACATTCTAACGACTCTACCAATTCGAAGCCTTTTTACTACATTACTCACAACAAATAATTCAGGATTGTCTCGTCTATTTCCACAAATTACGTTCTATCTGACATTCTAACGACTCTACCAATTCGCTGTCTTTCTACTACAATACTCACAACAAATAATCCAGGATTGTCTCGTCTATTTCCACAACTTACATTCTATCTAACATTCTAATTACTCCACCAATTCGAAATCTTTCTACTACAATACTCACAACAAATCATCCAGGATTGTCTCGTCTATTTCCACAACTTACATTCTATCTGATATTCTAACGACTCTACGAATTCGAAGTCTTTCTACTACAATACTCACAACAAATAATCCAGGATTGTCTCTTCTATTTCCACAACTTGCATTCTATCTGACATTCTAATGACTCTACCAATTCGAAGTCTTTCTACTACAATACTCACAACAAATAATCCAGGATTGTCTCGTCTAATTTCACAACTTGCATTCTATCTGACATTCTAACGACTCTACCAATTTGAAGTCTTTCTACTACAATACTCACAACAAATAATCCAGGATTGTCTCGTCTATTTCCACAAATTACATTCTATCTGACATTCTAACGACTCTACCAATTCGCTGTCTTTCTACTACAATACTCACAACAAATAATCCAGGATTGTCTCGTCTATTTCCACAACATACATTCTATCTGACATTGTAACGACTCTACCAATTCGCTGTCTTTCTACTACAATACTCAACAAATAATCCAGGACTGTCTCGTCTATTTCCACAACTTACGTTCTATCTGACATTCTAAAGACTCTAACAATTCGAAGTCTTTCTACTACAATACTCAGAACAAATAATCCAGGTTTGTCTCGTCTATTTCCACAACTTACATTCTATCTAACATTCTAACGTCTCTACCAATTCGAAGCCTTTTTACTACATTACTCACAACAAATAATTCAGGATTGCCCCGTCTATTTCCACAACTTACATTCTACCTGACATTCTAACGACTCTACCAATTCGCTGTCTTTCTACTACAATACTCACAACAAATAATCCAGGATTGTCTCGTCTATTTCCACAACTTACATTCTATCTGATATTCTAACGACTCTACCAATTCGAAGTCTTTCTACTACAATACTAACAACAAATAATCCAGGATTGTCTCTTCTATTTCCACAAATTACATTCTATCTAACATTCTAACAACTCTACCAATTCGAAATCTTTCTACTACAATACTCACAACAAATCATCCAGGATTGTCTCGTCTATTTCCACAACTTACATTCCATCTGATATTCTAACGACTCTACGAATTCGAAGTCTTTCTACTACAATACTAACAACAAATAATCCAGGATTGTCTCTTCTATTTCCACAACTTGCATTCTATCTGACATTCTAATGACTCTACCAATTCGAAGTCTTTCTACTACAATACTCACAACAAATAATCCAGGATTGTCTCGTCTATTTCCACAACTTACATTCTATCTAACATTCTAACGACTCTACCAATTCGAAGCCTTTTTACTACATTACTCACAACAAATAATCCAGGATTGTCTCGTCTATTTCCACAACTTACATTCTATCTGATATTCTAACGACTCTACCAATTCGAAGTCTTTCTACTACAATACTCACAACAAATAATCCAGGATTGTCTCGTCTATTTCCACAACTTACATTCTATCTGATATTCTAACGACTCTACCAATTCGAAGTCTTTCTACTACAATACTAACAACAAATAATCCAGGAATGTCTCTTCTATTTCCACAACTTACATTCTATCTGACATTCTAACAACTCTACCAATTCGAAATCCTTCTCCTACAATACTCACAACAAATAATTCAGGATTGTCTCGTCTATTTACACAACTTACATTCTATCTGATATTCTAACGACTATACCAATTCGAAGTCTTTCTACTACAATACTAACAAGAAATAATCCAGGATTGTCTCTTCTATTTCCACAACTTACATTCTATCTGACATTCTAACAACTCTACCAATTCGAAATCTCTCTACAACAATACTCACAACAAATAATCCAGGATTGTCTCGTCTATTTCCACAACTTGCATTCTATGTGACATTCTAACGACTCTACCAATTCGAAGTCTTTCTACTACAATACTCACAACAAATAATCCAGGATTGTCTCGTCTATTTCCACAAATTACATTCTATCTGACATTCTAACGACTCTACCAATTCGCTGTCTTTCTACTACAATACTCACAACAAATAATCCATATTGTCTCGTCTATTTCCACAACTTACATTCTATCTAACATTCTAACGACTCTACCTATTCGAAGTCTTTCTACTATAATACTAACAACAAATAATCCAGGATTGTCTCTTCTATTTCCACAACTTACATTCTATCTAACATTCTAACGCCTCTACCAATTCGAAGCCTTTTTTTCTACATTACTCACAACAAATAATTCAGGATTGCCCCGTCTATTTCCACAACTTACATTCTACCTGACATTCTAACGACTCTACCAATTCGCTGTCTTTCTACTACAATACTCACAACAAATAATCCAGGATTGTCTCGTCTATTTCCACAACTTACATTCTATCTAACATCTAACAACTCCACCAATTCGAAATCTTTCTACTACAATACTCACAACAAATAATCCAGGATTGTCTCGTCTATTTCCACAACTTACATTCTATCTGATATTCTAACGACTCTACCAATTCGAAGTCTTTCTACTACAATACTCACAACAAATAATCCAGGATTGTCTCGTCTATTTACACAACTTACATTCTATCTGATATTCTAACGACTATACCAATTCGAAGTCTTTCTACTACAATACTAACAAGAAATAATCCAGGATTGTCTCTTCTATTTCCACAACTTACATTCTATCTGACATTCTAACAACTCTACCAATTCGAAATCTTTCTACAACAATACTCACAACAAATAATCCAGGATTGTCTCGTCTATTTCCACAACTTGCATTCTATGTGACATTCTAACGACTCTACCAATTCGAAGTCTTTCTACTACAATACTCACAACAAATAATCCAGGATTGTCTCGTCTATTTCCACAAATTACATTCTATCTGACATTCTAACGACTCTACCAATTCGCTGTCTTTCTACTACAATACTCACAACAAATAATCCAGGATTGTCTCGTCTATTTCCACAACATACATTCTATCTGACATTCTAACAACTCTACCAATTCGCTGTCTTTCTACTACAATACTCAACAAATAATCCAGGACTGTCTCGTCTATTTCCACAACTTACGTTCTATCTGACATTCTAAAGACTCTAACAATTCGAAGTCTTTCTACTACAATACTCAGAACAAATAATCCAGGTTTGTCTCGTTTATTTTCACAACTTACATTCTATCTAACATTCTAACGATTCTACCAATTCGAAGCCTTTTTACTACATTACTCACAACAAATAATTCAGGATTGCCCGGTCTATTTCCACAACTTACATTCTACCTGATATTCTAACGACTCTACCAATTCGAAGTCTTTCTACTACAATACTAACAACAAATAATCCAGGATTGTCTCTTCTATTTCCACAACTTACATTCTATCTAACATTCTAAGAACTCCACCAATTCGAAATCTTTCTACTACAATACTCACAACAAATCATCCAGGATTGTCTCGTCTATTTCCACAACTTACATTCTATCTGATATTCTAACGACTCTACCAATTCGAAGTCTTTCTACTACAATACTCACAACAAATAATCCAGGATTGTCTCGTCTATTTCCACAACTTGCATTCTATCTGACATTCTAACGACTCTACCAATTCGAAGTCTTTCTACTACAATACTCACAACAAATAATCCAGGATTGTCTCGTCTATTTCCACAAATTACATTATATCTGACATTCTAACGACTCTACCAATTCGCTGTTTTTCTACTACAATACTCACAACAAATCATCCAGTATTGTCTCGTCTATTTCCACAACTTACATTCTATCTGATATTCTAACGACTCTACGAATTCGAAGTCTTTCTACTACAATACTAACAACAAATAATCCAGGATTGTCTCTTCTATTTCCACAACTTGCATTCTATCTGACATTCTAATGACTCTACCAATTCGAAGTCTTTCTACTACAATACTCACAACAAATAATCCAGGATTGTCTCGTCTATTTCCACAACTTACATTCTAGCTAACATTCTAACGACTCTACCAATTCGAAGCCTTTTTACTACATTACTCACAACAAATAATCCAGGATTGTCTCGTCTATTTCCACAACTTACATTCTATCTGATATTCTAACGACTCTACCAATTCGAAGTCTTTCTACTACAATACTCACAACAAATAATCCAGGATTGTCTCGTCTATTTCCACAACTTACATTCTATCTGATATTCTAACGACTCTACCAATTCGAAGTCTTTCTACTACAATACTAACAACAAATAATCCAGGAATGTCTCTTCTATTTCCACAACTTACATTCTATCTGACATTCTAACAACTCTACCAATTCGAAATCTTTCTCCTACAATACTCACAACAAATAATCCAGGATTGTCTCGTCTATTTACACAACTTACATTCTATCTGATATTCTAACGACTATACCAATTCGAAGTCTTTCTACTACAATACTAACAAGAAATAATCCAGGATTGTCTCTTCTATTTCCACAACTTACATTCTATCTGACATTCTAACAACTCTACAAATTCGAAATCTTTCTACTACAATACTCACAACAAATAATCCAGGATTGTCTCGTCTATTTCCACAACTTGCATTCTATGTGACATTCTAACGACTCTACCAATTCGAAGTCTTTCTACTACAATACTCACAACAAATAATCCAGGATTGTCTCGTCTATTTCCACAAATTACATTCTATCTGACATTCTAACGACTCTACCAATTCGCTGTCTTTCTACTACAATACTCACAACAAATAATCCAGGATTGTCTCGTCTATTTCCACAACATACATTCTATCTGACATTCTAACGACTCTACCAATTCGCTGTCTTTCTACTACAATACTCAACAAATAATCCAGGACTGTCTCGTCTATTTCCACAACTTACGTTCTATCTGACATTCTAAAGACTCTAACAATTCGAAGTCTTTCTACTACAATACTCAGAACAAATAATCCAGGTTTGTCTCGTTTATTTTCACAACTTACATTCTATCTAACATTCTAACGATTCTACCAATTCGAAGCCTTTTTACTACATTACTCACAACAAATAATTCAGGATTGCCCGGTCTATTTCCACAACTTACATTCTACCTGATATTCTAACGACTCTACCAATTCGAAGTCTTTCTACTACAATACTAACAACAAATAATCCAGGATTGTCTCTTCTATTTCCACAACTTACATTCTATCTAACATTCTAAGAACTCCACCAATTCGAAATCTTTCTACTACAATACTCACAACAAATCATCCAGGATTGTCTCGTCTATTTCCACAACTTACATTCTATCTGATATTCTAACGACTCTACCAATTCGAAGTCTTTCTACTACAATACTCACAACAAATAATCCAGGATCGTCTCGTCTATTTCCACAACTTGCATTCTATCTGACATTCTAACGACTCTACCAATTCGAAGTCTTTCTACTACAATACTCACAACAAATAATCCAGGATTGTCTCGTCTACTTCCACAAATTACATTATATCTGACATTCTAACGACTCTACCAATTCGCTGTTTTTCTACTACAATACTCACAACAAATAATCCAGGATTGTCTCGTCTATTTCCACAACATACATTCTATCTGACATTCTAACGACTCTACCAATTCGCTGTCTTTCTACTACAATACTCAACAAATAATCCAGGACTGTCTCGTCTATTTCCACAACTTACGTTCTATCTGACATTCTAAAGACTCTAACAATTCGAAGTCTTTCTACTACAATACTAACAACAAATAATCCAGGATTGTCTCTTCTATTTCCACAACTTACATTCTATCTAACATTCTAACAACTCCACCAATTCGAAATCTTTCTACTACAATACTCACAACAAATCATCCAGGATTGTCTCGTCTATTTCCACAACTTACATTCTATCTGATATTCTAACGACTCTACGAATTCGAAGTCTTTCTACTACAATACTAACAACAAATAATCCAGGATTGTCTCTTCTATTTCCACAACTTGCATTCTATCTGACATTCTAATGACTCTACCAATTCGAAGTCTTTCTACTACAATACTCACAACAAATAATCCAGGATTGTCTCGTCTATTTCCACAACTTGCATTCTATCTGACATTCTAACGACTCTACCAATTTGAAATCTTTCTACTACAATACTCACAACAAATAATCCAGGATTGTCTCGTCTATTTCCACAAATTACATTCTATCTGACATTCTAACGACTCTACCAATTCGAAGTCTTTCTACTACAATACTCACAACAAATAATCCAGGATTGTCTCGTCTATTTCCACAACATACATTCTATCTGACATTCTAACGACTCTACCAATTCGCTGTCTTTCTACTACAATACTCAACAAATAATCCAGGACTGTCTCGTCTATTTCCACAACTTACGTTCTATCTGACATTCTAAAGACTCTAACAATTCGAAGTCTTTCTACTACAATACTCAGAACAAATAATCCAGGTTTGTCTCGTCTATTTCCACAACTTACATTCTATCTAACATTCTAACGACTCTACCAATTCGAAGCCTTTTTACTACATTACTCACAACAAATAATTCAGGATTGTCTCGTCTATTTCCACAAATTACGTTCTATCTGACATTCTAACGACTCTACCAATTCGCTGTCTTTCTACTACAATACTCACAACAAATAATCCAGGATTGTCTCGTCTATTTCCACAACTTACATTCTATCTAACATTCTAATTACTCCACCAATTCGAAATCTTTCTACTACAATACTCACAACAAATCATCCAGGATTGTCTCGTCTATTTCCACAACTTACATTCTATCTGATATTCTAACGACTCTACGAATTCGAAGTCTTTCTACTACAATACTCACAACAAATAATCCAGGATTGTCTCTTCTATTTCCACAACTTGCATTCTATCTGACATTCTAATGACTCTACCAATTCGAAGTCTTTCTACTACAATACTCACAACAAATAATCCAGGATTGTCTCGTCTAATTTCACAACTTGCATTCTATCTGACATTCTAACGACTCTACCAATTTGAAGTCTTTCTACTACAATACTCACAACAAATAATCCAGGATTGTCTCGTCTATTTCCACAAATTACATTCTATCTGACATTCTAACGACTCTACCAATTCGCTGTCTTTCTACTACAATACTCACAACAAATAATCCAGGATTGTCTCGTCTATTTCCACAACATACATTCTATCTGACATTGTAACGACTCTACCAATTCGCTGTCTTTCTACTACAATACTCAACAAATAATCCAGGACTGTCTCGTCTATTTCCACAACTTACGTTCTATCTGACATTCTAAAGACTCTAACAATTCGAAGTCTTTCTACTACAATACTCAGAACAAATAATCCAGGTTTGTCTCGTCTATTTCCACAACTTACATTCTATCTAACATTCTAACGTCTCTACCAATTCGAAGCCTTTTTACTACATTACTCACAACAAATAATTCAGGATTGCCCCGTCTATTTCCACAACTTACATTCTACCTGACATTCTAACGACTCTACCAATTCGCTGTCTTTCTACTACAATACTCACAACAAATAATCCAGGATTGTCTCGTCTATTTCCACAACTTACATTCTATCTGATATTCTAACGACTCTACCAATTCGAAGTCTTTCTACTACAATACTAACAACAAATAATCCAGGATTGTCTCTTCTATTTCCACAAATTACATTCTATCTAACATTCTAACAACTCTACCAATTCGAAATCTTTCTACTACAATACTCACAACAAATCATCCAGGATTGTCTCGTCTATTTCCACAACTTACATTCCATCTGATATTCTAACGACTCTACGAATTCGAAGTCTTTCTACTACAATACTAACAACAAATAATCCAGGATTGTCTCTTCTATTTCCACAACTTGCATTCTATCTGACATTCTAATGACTCTACCAATTCGAAGTCTTTCTACTACAATACTCACAACAAATAATCCAGGTTTGTCTCGTCTATTTCCACAACTTGCATTCTATCTGACATTCTAACGACTCTACCAATTTGAAATCTTTCTACTACAATACTCACAACAAATAATCCAGGATTGTCTCGTCTATTTCCACAGATTACATTCTATCTGACATTCTAACGACTCTACCAATTCGCTGTCTTTCTACTACAATACTCAACAAATAATCCAGGACTGTCTCGTCTATTTCCACAACTTACGTTCTATCGGACATTCTAAAGACTCTAACAATTCGAAGTCTTTCTACTACAATACTCAGAACAAATAATCCAGGTTTGTCTCGTCTATTTCCACAACTTACATTCTATCTAACATTCTAACGACTCTACCAATTCGAAGCCTTTTTACTACATTACTCACAACAAATAATTCAGGATTGTCTCGTCTATTTCCACAAATTACATTCTATCTGACATTCTAACGACTCTACCAATTCGCTGTCTTTCTACTACAATACTCACAACAAATAATCCAGGATTGTCTCGTCTATTTCCACAACTTACATTCTATCTAACATTCTAATTACTCCACCAATTCGAAATCTTTCTACTACAATACTCACAACAAATCATCCAGGATTGTCTCGTCTATTTCCACAACTTACATTCTCTCTGATATTCTAACGACTCTACGAATTCGAAGTCTTTCTACTACAATACTAACAACAAATAATCCAGGATTGTCTCTTCTATTTCCACAACTTGCATTCTATCTGACATTCTAATGACTCTACCAATTCGAAGTCTTTCTACTACAATACTCACAACAAATAATCCAGGATTGTCTCGTCTAATTCCACAACTTGCATTCTATCTGACATTCTAACGACTCTACCAATTTGAAGTCTTTCTACTACAATACTCACAACAAATAATCCAGGATTGTCTCGTCTATTTCCACAAATTACATTCTATCTGACATTCTAACGACTCTACCAATTCGCTGTCTTTCTACTACAATACTCACAACAAATAATCCAGGATTGTCTCGTCTATTTCCACAACATACATTCTATCTGACATTCTAACGACTCTACCAATTCGCTGTCTTTCTACTACAATACTCAACAAATAATCCAGGACTGTCTCGTCTATTTCCACAACTTACGTTCTATCTGACATTCTAAAGACTCTAACAATTCGAAGTCTTTCTACTACAATACTCAGAACAAATAATCCAGGTTTGTCTCGTCTATTTCCACAACTTACATTCTATCTAACATTCTATCGACTCTACCAATTCGAAGCCTTTTTACTACATTACTCACAACAAATAATTCAGGATTGCCCCGTCTATTTCCACGACTTACATTCTACCTGACATTCTAACGACTCTACCAATTCGCTGTCTTTCTACTACAATACTCACAACAAATAATCCAGGATTGTCTCGTCTATTTCCACAACTTACATTCTATCTAACATTCTAACAACTCCACCAATTCGAAATCTTTCTACTACAATACTCACAACAAATCATCCAGGATTGTCTCGTCTATTTCCACAACTTACGTTCTATCTGATATTCTAACGACTCTACCAATTCGAAGTCTTTCTACTACAATACTAACAACAAATAATCCAGGATTGTCTCTTCTATTTCCACAACTTACATTCTATCTAACATTCTAACAACTCCACCAATTCGAAATCTTTCTACTACAATACTCACAACAAATCATCCAAGATTGTCCCGTCTATTTCCACAACTTACATTCTATCTGACATTCTAACGACTCTACCAATTCGAAGCCTTTTTACTACATTACTCACAACAAATAATTCAGGATTGCCCCGTCTATTTCCACGACTTACATTCTACCTGACATTCTAACGACTCTACCAATTCGCTGTCTTTCTACTACAATACTAACAACAAATAATCCAGGATTGTCTCTTCTATTTCCACAACTTGCATTCTATCTGACATTCTAATGACTCTACCAATTCGAAGTCTTTCTACTACAATACTCACAACAAATAATCCAGGATTGTCTCGTCTATTTCCACAACTTGCATTCTATCTGACATTCTAACGACTCTACCAATTCGAAGTCTTTCTACTACAATACTCACAACAAATAATCCAGGATTGTCTCGTCTATTTCCACAAATTACATTCTATCTGACATTCTAACGACTCTACCAATTCGCTGTCTTTCTACTACAATACTCACAACAAATAATCCAGGATTGTCTCGTGTATTTCCACAACATACATTCTATCTGACATTCTAACGACTCTACCAATTCGCTGTCTTTCTACTACAATACTCAACAAATAATCCAGGACTGTCTCGTCTATTTCCACAACTTACGTTCTATCTGACATTCTAAAGACTCTAACAATTCGAAGTCTTTCTACTACAATACTCAGAACAAATAATCCAGGTTTGTCTCGTCTATTTCCACAACTTACATTCTATCTAACATTCTAACGACTCTACCAATTCGAAGCCTTTTTACTACATTACTCACAACAAATAATTCAGGATTGTCTCGTCTATTTCCACAAATTACGTTCTATCTGACATTCTACCGACTCTACCAATTCGCTGTCTTTCTACTACAATACTCACAACAAATAATCCAGGATTGTCTCGTCTATTTCCACAACTTACATTCTATCTGATATTGTAACGACTCTACCAATTCGAAGTCTTTCTACTACAATACTCACAACAAATAATCCAGGATTGTCTCGTCTATTTCCACAACTTACATTCTATCTGATATTCTAACGACTCTACCAATTCGAAGTCTTTCTACTACAATACTAACAACAAATAATCCAGGAATGTCTCTTCTATTTCCACAACTTACATTCTATCTGACATTCTAACAACTCTACCAATTCGAAATCTTTCTCCTACAATACTCACAACAAATAATCCAGGATTGTCTCGTCTATTTCCACAACTTACATTCTATCTGATATTCTAACGACTCTACCAATTCAAAGTCTTTCTACTACAATACTAACAACAAATAATCCAGGATTGTCTCTTCTATTTCCACAACTTACATTCTATCTAACATTCTAAGAACTCCACCAATTCGAAATCTTTCTACTACAATACTCACAACAAATCATCCAGGATTGTCTCGTCTATTTCCACAACTTACATTCTATCTGATATTCTAACGACTCTACCAATTCGAAGTCTTTCTACTACAATACTAACAACAAATAATCCAGGATTGTCTCTTCTATTTCCACAACTTGCATTCTATCTGACATTCTAACGACTCTACCAATTCGAAGTCTTTCTACTACAATACTCACAACAAATAATCCAGGATTGTCTCGTCTATTTCCACAACTTGCATTCTATCTGACATTCTAACGACTCTACCAATTCGAAGTCTTTCTACTACAATACTCATAACAAATAATCCAGGATTGTCTCGTCTATTTCCACAAATTACATTCTATCTGACATTCTAACGACTCTACCAATTCGCTGTCTTTCTGCTACAATACTCACAACAAATAATCCAGGATTGTCTCGTCTATTTCCACAACATACATTCTATCTGACATTGTAACGACTCTACCAATTCGCTGTCTTTCTACTACAATACTCAACAAATAATCCAGGACTGTCTCGTCTATTTCCAAAACTTACGTTCTATCTGACATTCTAAAGACTCTAACAATTCGAAGTCTTTCTACTACAATACTCAGAACAAATAATCCAGGTTTGTCTCGTCTATTTCCACAACTTACATTCTATCTAACATTCTAACGACTCTACCAATTCGAAGTCTTTCTACTACAATACTAACAACAAATAATCCAGGATTGTCTCTTCTATTTCCACAACTTACATTCTATCTAACATTCTAACGCCTCTAGCAATTCGAAGCCTTTTTTCTACATTACTCACAACAAATAATTCAGGATTGCCCCGTCTATTTCCACAACTTACATTCTACCTGACATTCTAACGACTCTACCAATTCGCTGTCTTTCTACTACAATACTCACAACAAATAATCCAGGATTGTCTCGTCTATTTCCACAACTTACATTCTATCTAACATTCTAACAACTCCACCAATTCGAAATCTTTCTACTACAATACTCACAACAAATAATCCAGGATTGTCTCGTCTATTTCCACAACCTACATTCTATCTGATATTCTAACGACTCTACCAATTCGAAGTCTTTCTACTACAATACTAACAACAAATAATCCAGGATTGTCTCTTCTATTTCCACAACTTACATTCTATCTAACATTCTAACAACTCCACCAATTCGAAATCTTTCTACTACAATACTCACAACAAATCATCCAGGATTGTCTCGTCTATTTCCACAACTTACATTCTATCTGATATTCTAACGACTCTACGAATTCGAAGTCTTTCTACTACAATACTAACAACAAATAATCCAGGATTGTCTCTTCTATTTCCACAACTTGCATTCTATCTGACATTCTAACGACTCTACCAATTTGAAATCTTTCTACTACAATACTCACAACAAATAATCCAGGATTGTCTCGTCTATTTCCACAAATTACATTCTATCTGACATTCTAACGACTCTACCAATTCGAAGTCTTTCTACTACAATACTCACAACAAATAATCCAGGATTGTCTCGTCTATTTCCACAACATACATTCTATCTGACATTCTAACGACTCTACCAATTCGCTGTCTTTCTACTACAATACTCAACAAATAATCCAGGACTGTCTCGTCTATTTCCACAACTTACGTTCTATCTGACATTCTAAAGACTCTAACAATTCGAAGTCTTTCTACTACAATACTCAGAACAAATAATCCAGGTTTGTCTCGTCTATTTCCACAACTTACATTCTATCTAACATTCTAACGACTCTACCAATTCGAAGCCTTTTTACTACATTACTCACAACAAATAATTCAGGATTGTCACGTCTATTTCCACAAATTACGTTCTATCTGACATTCTAACGACTCTACCAATTCGCTGTCTTTCTACTACAATACTCACAACAAATAATCCAGGATTGTCTCGTCTATTTCCACAACTTACATTCTATCTAACATTCTAACAACTCCACCAATTGGAAATGTTTCTACTACAATACTCACAACAAATCATCCAGGATTGTCTCGTCTATTTCCACAACTTACATTCTATCTGATATTCTAACGACTCTACGAATTCGAAGTCTTTCTACTACAATACTAACAACAAATAATCCAGGATTGTCTCTTCTATTTCCACAACTTGCATTCTATCTGACATTCTAATGACTCTACCAATTCGAAGTCTTTCTACTACAATACTCACAACAAATAATCCAGGATTGTCTCGTCTATTTCCACAACTTGCATTCTATCTGACATTCTAACGACTCTACCAATTTGAAATCATTCTACTACAATACTCACAACAAATAATCCAGGATTGTCTCGTCTATTTCCACAAATTACATTCTATCTGACATTCTAACGACTCTACCAATTCGAAGTCTTTCTACTACAATACTCACAACAAATAATCCAGGATTGTCTCGTCTATTTCCACAACTTACATTCTATCTGATATTCTAACGACTCTACCAATTCGAAGTCTTTCTACTACAATACTAACAACAAATAATCCAGGAATGTCTCTTCTATTTCCACAACTTACATTTTATCTGACATTCTAACAACTCTACCAATTCGAAATCTTTCTCCTACAATACTCACAACAAATAATCCAGGATTGTCTCGTCTATTTACACAACTTACATTCTATCTGATATTCTAACGACTATACCAATTCGAAGTCTTTCTACTACAATACTAACAAGAAATAATCCAGGATTGTCTCTTCTATTTCCACAACTTACATTCTATCTGACATTCTAACAACTCTACCAATTCGAAATCTTTCTACTACAATACTCACAACAAATAATCCAGGATTGTCTCGTCTATTTCCACAACTTACATTCTATCTGATATTCTAACGACTCTACCAATTCGAAGTCTTTCTACTACAATACTAACAACAAATAATCCAGGATTGTCTCTTCTATTTCCACAACTTACATTCTATCTAACGTTCTAACAACTCCACCAATTCGAAATCTTTCTACTACAATACTCACAACAAATCATCCAGGATTGTCTCGTCTATTTCCACAACATACATTCTATCTGACATTCTAACGACTCTACCAATTCGCTGTCTTTCTACTACAATACTCAACAAATAATCCAGGACTGTCTCGTCTATTTCCACAACTTACGTTCTATCTGACATTCTAAAGACTCTAACAATTCGAAGTCTTTCTACTACAATACTCAGAACAAATAATCCAGGTTTGTCTCGTCTATTTCCACAACTTACATTCTATCTAACATTCTAACGACTCTACCAATTCGAAGCCTTTTTACTACATTACTCACAACAAATAATTCAGGATTGCCCCGTCTATTTCCACAACTTACATTCTACCTGACATTCTAACGACTCTACCAATTCGCTGTCTTTCTACTACAATACTCACAACAAATAATCCAGGATTGTCTCGTCTATTTCCACAACTTACATTCTATCTAACATTCTAACAACTCCACCAATTCGAAATCTTTCTACTACAATACTCACAACAAATCATCCAGGATTGTCTCGTCTATTTCCACAACTTACGTTCTATCTGATATTCTAACGACTCTACCAATTCGAAGTCTTTCTACTACAATACTAACAACAAATAATCCAGGATTGTCTCTTCTATTTCCACAACTTACATTCTATCTAACATTCTAACAACTCCACCAATTCGATAACTTTCTACTACAATACTCACAACAAATCATCCAAGATTGTCCCGTCTATTTCCACAACTTACATTCTATCTGACATTCTAATGACTCTACCAATTCGAAGTCTTTCTCCTACAATACTCACAACAAATAATCCAGGATTGTCTCGTCTATTTCCACAACTTGCATTCTATCTGACATTCTAACGACTCTACCAATTCGAAGTCTTTCTACTACAATACTCACAACAAATAATCCAGGATTGTCTCGTCTATTTCCACAAATTACATTCTATCTGACATTCTAACGACTCTACCAATTCGCTGTCTTTCTACTACAATACTCAAAACAAATAATCCAGGATTGTCTCGTCTATTTCCACAACATACATTCTATCTGACATTCTAACGACTCTACCAATTCGCTGTCTTTCTACTACAATACTCAACAAATAATCCAGGACTGTCTCGTCTATTTCCACAACTTACGTTCTATCTGACATTCTAAAGACTCTAACAATTCGAAGTCTTTCTACTACAATACTCAGAACAAATAATCCAGGTTTGTCTCGTCTATTTCCACAACTTACATTCTATCTAACATTCTAACGACTCTACCAATTCGAAGCCTTTTTACTACATTACTCACAACAAATAATTCAGGATTGTCTCGTCTATTTCCACAACTTACATTCTATCTGATATTCTAACGACTCTACCAATTCGAAGTCTTTCTACTACAATACTAACAACAAATAATCCAGGAATGTCTCTTCTATTTCCACAACTTACATTCTATCTGACATTCTAACAACTCTACCAATTCGAAATCTTTCTCCTACAATACTCACAACAAATAATCCAGGATTGTCTCGTCTATTTCCACAACTTACATTCTATCTGATATTCTAACGACTCTACCAATTCGAAGTCTTTCTACTACAATACTAACAACAAATAATCCAGGATTGTCTCTTCTATTTCCACAACTTACATTCTATCTAACATTCTAAGAACTCCACCAATTCGAAATCTTTCTACTACAATACTCACAACAAATCATCCAGGATTGTCTCGTCTATTTCCACAACTTACATTCTATCTGATATTCTAACGACTCTACCAATTCGAAGTCTTTCTACTACAATACAAACAACAAATAATCCAGGATTGTCTCTTCTATTTCCACAACTTGCATTCTATCTGACATTCTAACGACTCTACCAATTCGAAGTCTTTCTACTACAATACTCACAACAAATAATCCAGGATTGTCTCGTCTATTTCCACAACTTGCATTCTATCTGACATTCTAACGACTCTACCAATTCGAAGTCTTTCTACCACAATACTCACAACAAATAATCCAGGATTGTCTCGTCTATTTCCACAAATTACATTCTATCTGACATTCTAACGACTCTACCAATTCGCTGTCTTTCTACTACAATACTCACAACAAATAATCCAGGATTGTCTCGTCTATTTCCACAACATACATTCTATCTGACATTCTAACGACTCTACCAATTCGCTGTCTTCCTACTACAATACTCAACAAATAATCCAGGACTGTCTCGTCTATTTCCAAAACTTACGTTCTATCTGACATTCTAAAGACTCTAACAATTCGAAGTCTTTCTACTACAATACTCAGAACAAATAATCCAGGTTTGTCTCGTCTATTTCCACAACTTACATTCTATCTAACATTCTAACGACTCTACCAATTCGAAGTCTTTCTACTACAATACTAACAACAAATAATCCAGGATTGTCTCTTCTATTTCCACAACTTACATTCTATCTAACATTCTAACGCCTCTACCAATTCGAAGCCTTTTTTCTACATTACTCACAACAAATAATTCAGGATTGCCCCGTCTGTTTCCACAACTTAAATTCTACCTGATATTCTAACGACTCTACCAATTCGAAGTCTTTCTAATACAATACTAACAACAAATAATCCAGGATTGTCTCTTCTATTTCCACAACTTACATTCTATCTAACATTCTAACAACTCCACCAATTCGAAATCTTTCTACTACAATACTCACAACAAATCATCCAGGATTGTCTCGTCTATTTCCACAACTTACATTCTATCTGATATTCTAACGACTCTACGAATTCGAAGTCTTTCTACTACAATACTAACAACAAATAATCCAGGATTGTCTCTTCTATTTCCACAACCTGCATTCTATCTGACATTCTAATGACTCTACCAATTCGAAGTCTTTCTACTACAATACTCACAACAAATAATCCAGGATTGTCTCGTCTATTTCCACAACTTGCATTCTATCTGACATTCTAACGACTCTACCAATTTGAAATCTTTCTACTACAATACTCACAACAAATAATCCAGGATTGTCTCGTCTATTTCCACAAATTACATTCTATCTGACATTCTAACGACTCTACCAATTCGAAGTCTTTCTACTACAATACTCACAACAAATAATCCAGGATTGTCTCGTCTATTTCCACAACATACATTCTATCTGACATTCTAACGACTCTACCAATTCGCTGTCTTTCTACTACAATACTCAACAAATAATCCAGGACTGTCTCGTCTATTTCCACAACTTACGTTCTATCTGACATTCTAAAGACTCTAACAATTCGAAGTCTTTCTACTACAATACTCAGAACAAATAATCCAGGTTTGTCTCGTCTATTTCCACAACTTACATTCTATCTAACATTCTAACGACTCTACCAATTCGAAGCCTTTTTACTACATTACTCACAACAAATAATTCAGGATTGTCACGTCTATTTCCACAAATTACGTTCTATCTGACATTCTAACGACTCTACCAATTCGCTGTCTTTCTACTACAATACTCACAACAAATAATCCAGGATTGTCTCGTCTATTTCCACAACTTACATTCTATCTAACATTCTAACAACTCCACCAATTGGAAATGTTTCTACTACAATACTCACAACAAATAATCCAGGATTATCTCGTCTATTTCCACAACTTACATTCTATCTGATATTCTAACGACTCTACGAATTCGAAGTCTTTCTACTACAATACTAACAACAAATAATCCAGGATTGTCTCTTCTATTTCCACAACTTGCATTCTATCTGACATTCTAATGACTCTACCAATTCGAAGTCTTTCTACTACAATACTCACAACAAATAATCCAGGATTGTCTCGTCTATTTCCACAACTTACATTCTATCTAACATTCTAACGACTCTACCAATTCGAAGCCTTTTTACTACATTACTCACAACAAATAATCCAGGATTGTCTCGTCTATTTCCACAACTTACATTCTATCTGATATTCTAACGACTCTACCAATTCGAAGTCTTTCTACTACAATACTCACAACAAATAATCCAGGATTGTCTCGTCTATTTCCACAACTTACATTCTATCTGATATTCTAACGACTCTACCAATTCGAAGTCTTTCTACTACAATACTAACAACAAATAATCCAGGAATGTCTCTTCTATTTCCACAACTTACATTCTATCTGACATTCTAACAACTCTACCAATTCGAAATCTTTCTCCTACAATACTCACAACAAATAATCCAGGATTGTCTCGTCTATTTACACAACTTACATTCTATCTGATATTCTAACGACTATACCAATTCGAAGTCTTTCTACTACAATACTAACAAGAAATAATCCAGGATTGTCTCTTCTATTTCCACAACTTACATTCTATCTGACATTCTAACAACTCTACCAATTCGAAATCTTTCTACTACAATACTCACAACAAATAATCCAGGATTGTCTCGTCTATTTCCACAACTTACATTCTATCTGATATTCTAACGACTCTACCAATTCGAAGTCTTTCTACTACAATACTAACAACAAATAATCCAGGATTGTCTCGTCTATTTCCACGACTTACGTTCTATCTGACATTCTAACAACTCTACCAATTCGAAGTCTTTCTACTACAATACTCACAACAAATAATACAGGATTCGCTCGTCTATTTCCACAACTTACATTCTATCTGATATTCTAACGACTCTACCAATTCGAAGTCTTTCTACTACAATACTAACAACAAATAATCCAGGATTGTCTCTTCTATTTCCACAACTTACATTCTATCTAACATTCTAACAACTCCACCAATTCGAAATATTTCTACTACAATACTCACAACAAATCATCCAGGATTGTCTCGTCTATTTCCACAACATACATTCTATCTGACATTCTAACGACTCTACCAATTCGCTGTCTTTCTACTACAATACTCAACAAATAATCCAGGACTGTCTCGTCTATTTCCACAACTTACGTTCTATCTGACATTCTAAAGACTCTAACAATTAGAAGTCTTTCTACTACAATACTCAGAACAAATAATCCAGGATTGTCTCGTCTATTTCCACAACTTGCATTCTATCTGACATTCTAACGACTCTACCAATTCGAAGTCTTTCTACTACAATACTCACAACAAATAATCCAGGATTGTCTCGTCTATTTCCACAACTTGCATTCTATCTGACATTCTAACGACTCTACCAATTTGAAATCTTTCTACTACAATACTCACAACAAATAATCCAGGATTGTCTCGTCTATTTCCACAAATTACATTCTATCTGACATTCTAACGACTCTACCAATTCGAAGTCTTTCTACTACAATACTCACAACAAATAATCCAGGATTGTCTCGTCTATTTCCACAACATACATTCTATCTGACATTCTAACGACTCTACCAATTCGCTGTCTTTCTACTACAATACTCAACAAATAATCCAGGACTGTCTCGTCTATTTCCACAACTTACGTTCTATCTGACATTCTAAAGACTCTAACAATTCGAAGTCTTTCTACTACAATACTCAGAACAAATAATCCAGGTTTGTCTCGTCTATTTCCACAACTTACATTCTATCTAACATTCTAACGACTCTACCAATTCGAAGCCTTTTTACTACATTACTCACAACAAATAATTCAGGATTGTCACGTCTATTTCCACAAATTACGTTCTATCTGACATTCTAACGACTCTACCAATTCGCTGTCTTTCTACTACAATACTCACAACAAATAATCCAGGATTGTCTCGTCTATTTCCACAACTTACATTCTATCTAACATTCTAACAACTCCACCAATTGGAAATGTTTCTACTACAATACTCACAACAAATCATCCAGGATTGTCTCGTCTATTTCCACAACTTACATTCTATCTGATATTCTAACGACTCTACGAATTCGAAGTCTTTCTACTACAATACTAACAACAAATAATCCAGGATTGTCTCTTCTATTTCCACAACTTGCATTCTATCTGACATTCTAATGACTCTACCAATTCGAAGTCTTTCTACTACAATACTCACAACAAATAATCCAGGATTGTCTCGTCTATTTCCACAACTTACATTATATCTAACATTCTAACGACTCTACCAATTCGAAGCCTTTTTACTACATTACTCACAACAAATAATCCAGGATTGTCTCGTCTATTTCCACAACTTACATTCTATCTGATATTCTAACGACTCTACCAATTCGAAGTCTTTCTACTACAATACTCACAACAAATAATCCAGGATTGTCTCGTCTATTTCCACAACTTACATTCTATCTGATATTCTAACGACTCTACCAATTCGAAGTCTTTCTACTACAATACTAACAACAAATAATCCAGGAATGTCTCTTCTATTTCCACAACTTACATTCTATCTGACATTCTAACAACTCTACCAATTCGAAATCTTTCTACTACAATACTCACAACAAATAATCCAGGATTGTCTCGTCTATTTCCACAACTTACATTCTATCTGATATTCTAACGACTATACCAATTCGAAGTCTTTCTACTACAATACTAACAACAAATAATCCAGGATTGTCTCGTCTATTTCCACAACTTACGTTCTATCTGACATTCTAACAACTCTACCAATTCGAAGTCTTTCTACTACAATACTCACAACAAATAATACAGGATTCGCTCGTCTATTTCCACAACTTACATTCTATCTGATATTCTAACGACTCTACCAATTCGAAGTCTTTCTACTACAATACTAACAACAAATAATCCAGGATTGTCTCTTCTATTTCCACAACTTACATTCTATCTAACATTCTAACAACTCCACCAATTCGGAATCTTTCTACTACAATACTCACAACAAATCATCCAGGATTGTCTCGTCTATTTCCACAACATACATTCTATCTGACATTCTAACGACTCTACCAATTCGCTGTCTTTCTACTACAATACTCAACAAATAATCCAGGACTGTCTCGTCTATTTCCACAACTTACGTTCTATCTGACATTCTAAAGACACTAACAATTAGAAGTCTTTCTACTACAATACTCAGAACAAATAATCCAGGTTTGTCTCGTCTATTTCCACAACTTACATTCTATCTAACATTCTAACGACTCTACCAATTCGAAGCCTTTTTACTACATTACTCACAACAAATAATCCAGGATTGTCTCGTCTATTTCCACAACTTACATTCTATCTGATATTCTAACGACTCTACGAATTCGAAGTCTTTCTACTACAATACTAACAACAAATAATCCAGGATTGTCTCTTCTATTTCCACAACTTACATTCTATCTAACATTCTAACGACTCTACCAATTCGAAGCCTTTTTACTACATTACTCACAACAAATAATTCAGGATTGTCACGTCTATTTCCACAAATTACGTTCTATCTGACATTCTAACGACTCTACCAATTCGCTGTCTTTCTACTACAATACTCACAACAAATAATCCAGGATTGTCTCGTCTATTTCCACAACTTACATTCTATCTAACATTCTAACAACTCCACCAATTGGAAATGTTTCTACTACAATACTCACAACAAATCATCCAGGATTGTCTCGTCTATTTCCACAACTTACATTCTATCTGATATTCTAACGACTCTACGAATTCGAAGTCTTTCTACTACAATACTAACAACAAATAATCCAGGATTGTCTCTTCTATTTCCACAACTTGCATTCTATCTGACATTCTAATGACTCTACCAATTCGAAGTCTTTCTACTACAATACTCACAACAAATAATCCAGGATTGTCTCGTCTATTTCCACAACTTGCATTCTATCTGACATTCTAACGACTCTACCAATTTGAAATCATTCTACTACAATACTCACAACAAATAATCCAGGATTGTCTCGTCTATTTCCACAAATTACATTCTATCTGACATTCTAACGACTCTACCAATTCGAAGTCTTTCTACTACAATACTCACAACAAATAATCCAGGATTGTCTCGTCTATTTCCACAACTTACATTCTATCTGATATTCTAACGACTCTACCAATTCGAAGTCTTTCTACTACAATACTAACAACAAATAATCCAGGAATGTCTCTTCTATTTCCACAACTTACATTCTATCTGACATTCTAACAACTCTACCAATTCGAAATCTTTCTCCTACAATACTCACAACAAATAATCCAGGATTGTCTCGTCTATTTACACAACTTACATTCTATCTGATATTCTAACGACTATACCAATTCGAAGTCTTTCTACTACAATACTAACAAGAAATAATCCAGGATTGTCTCTTCTATTTCCACAACTTACATTCTATCTGACATTCTAACAACTCTACCAATTCGAAATCTTTCTACTACAATACTCACAACAAATAATCCAGGATTGTCTCGTCTATTTCCACAACTTACATTCTATCTGATATTCTAACGACTCTACCAATTCGAAGTCTTTCTACTACAATACTAACAACAAATAATCCAGGATTGTCTCTTCTATTTCCACAACTTACATTCTATCTAACGTTCTAACAACTCCACCAATTCGAAATCTTTCTACTACAATACTCACAACAAATCATCCAGGATTGTCTCGTCTATTTCCACAACATACATTCTATCTGACATTCTAACGACTCTACCAATTCGCTGTCTTTCTACTACAATACTCAACAAATAATCCAGGACTGTCTCGTCTATTTCCACAACTTACGTTCTATCTGACATTCTAAAGACTCTAACAATTCGAAGTCTTTCTACTACAATACTCAGAACAAATAATCCAGGTTTGTCTCGTCTATTTCCACAACTTACATTCTATCTAACATTCTAACGACTCTACCAATTCGAAGCCTTTTTACTACATTACTCACAACAAATAATTCAGGATTGCCCCGTCTATTTCCACAACTTACATTCTACCTGACATTCTAACGACTCTACCAATTCGCTGTCTTTCTACTACAATACTCACAACAAATAATCCAGGATTGTCTCGTCTATTTCCACAACTTACATTCTATCTAACATTCTAACAACTCCACCAATTCGAAATCTTTCTACTACAATACTCACAACAAATCATCCAGGATTGTCTCGTCTATTTCCACAACTTACGTTCTATCTGATATTCTAACGACTCTACCAATTCGAAGTCTTTCTACTACAATACTAACAACAAATAATCCAGGATTGTCTCTTCTATTTCCACAACTTACATTCTATCTAACATTCTAACAACTCCACCAATTCGAAAACTTTCTACTACAATACTCACAACAAATCATCCAAGATTGTCCCGTCTATTTCCACAACTTACATTCTATCTGACATTCTAATGACTCTACCAATTCGAAGTCTTTCTCCTACAATACTCACAACAAATAATCCAGGATTGTCTCGTCTATTTCCACAACTTGCATTCTATCTGACATTCTAACGACTCTACCAATTCGAAGTCTTTCTACTACAATACTCACAACAAATAATCCAGGATTGTCTCGTCTATTTCCACAAATTACATTCTATCTGACATTCTAACGACTCTACCAATTCGCTGTCTTTCTACTACAATACTCACAACAAATAATCCAGGATTGTCTCGTCTATTTCCACAACATACATTCTATCTGACATTCTAACGACTCTACCAATTCGCTGTCTTTCTACTACAATACTCAACAAATAATCCAGGACTGTCTCGTCTATTTCCACAACTTACGTTCTATCTGACATTCTAAAGACTCTAACAATTCGAAGTCTTTCTACTACAATACTCAGAACAAATAATCCAGGTTTGTCTCGTCTATTTCCACAACTTACATTCTATCTAACATTCTAACGACTCTACCAATTCGAAGCCTTTTTACTACATTACTCACAACAAATAATTCAGGATTGTCTCGTCTATTTCCACAACTTACATTCTATCTGATATTCTAACGACTCTACCAATTCGAAGTCTTTCTACTACAATACTAACAACAAATAATCCAGGATTGTCTCTTCTATTTCCACAACTTACATTCTATCTAACATTCTAAGAACTCCACCAATTCGAAATCTTTCTACTACAATACTCACAACAAATCATCCAGGATTGTCTCGTCTATTTCCACAACTTACATTCTATCTGATATTCTAACGACTCTACCAATTCGAAGTCTTTCTACTACAATACTCACAACAAATAATCCAGGATTGTCTCGTCTATTTCCACAACTTGCATTCTATCTGACATTCTAACGACTCTACCAATTCGAAGTCTTTCTACCACAATACTCACAACAAATAATCCAGGATTGTCTCGTCTATTTCCACAAATTACATTCTATCTGACATTCTAACGACTCTACCAATTCGCTGTCTTTCTACTACAATACTCACAACAAATAATCCAGGATTGTCTCGTCTATTTCCACAACATACATTCTATCTGACATTCTAACGACTCTACCAATTCGCTGTCTTCCTACTACAATACTCAACAAATAATCCAGGACTGTCTCGTCTATTTCCAAAACTTACGTTCTATCTGACATTCTAAAGACTCTAACAATTCGAAGTCTTTCTACTACAATACTCAGAACAAATAATCCAGGTTTGTCTCGTCTATTTCCACAACTTACATTCTATCTAACATTCTAACGACTCTACCAATTCGAAGTCTTTCTACTACAATACTAACAACAAATAATCCAGGATTGTCTCTTCTATTTCCACAACTTACATTCTATCTAACATTCTAACGCCTCTACCAATTCGAAGCCTTTTTTCTACATTACTCACAACAAATAATTCAGGATTGCCCCGTCTGTTTCCACAACTTAAATTCTACCTGATATTCTAACGACTCTACCAATTCGAAGTCTTTCTAATACAATACTAACAACAAATAATCCAGGATTGTCTCTTCTATTTCCACAACTTACATTCTATCTAACATTCTAACAACTCCACCAATTCGAAATCTTTCTACTACAATACTCACAACAAATCATCCAGGATTGTCTCGTCTATTTCCACAACTTACATTCTATCTGATATTCTAACGACTCTACGAATTCGAAGTCTTTCTACTACAATACTAACAACAAATAATCCAGGATTGTCTCTTCTATTTCCACAACCTGCATTCTATCTGACATTCTAATGACTCTACCAATTCGAAGTCTTTCTACTACAATACTCACAACAAATAATCCAGGATTGTCTCGTCTATTTCCACAACTTGCATTCTATCTGACATTCTAACGACTCTACCAATTTGAAATCTTTCTACTACAATACTCACAACAAATAATCCAGGATTGTCTCGTCTATTTCCACAAATTACATTCTATCTGACATTCTAACGACTCTACCAATTCGAAGTCTTTCTACTACAATACTCACAACAAATAATCCAGGATTGTCTCGTCTATTTCCACAACATACATTCTATCTGACATTCTAACGACTCTACCAATTCGCTGTCTTTCTACTACAATACTCAACAAATAATCCAGGACTGTCTCGTCTATTTCCACAACTTACGTTCTATCTGACATTCTAAAGACTCTAACAATTCGAAGTCTTTCTACTACAATACTCAGAACAAATAATCCAGGTTTGTCTCGTCTATTTCCACAACTTACATTCTATCTAACATTCTAACGACTCTACCAATTCGAAGCCTTTTTACTACATTACTCACAACAAATAATTCAGGATTGTCACGTCTATTTCCACAAATTACGTTCTATCTGACATTCTAACGACTCTACCAATTCGCTGTCTTTCTACTACAATACTCACAACAAATAATCCAGGATTGTCTCGTCTATTTCCACAACTTACATTCTATCTAACATTCTAACAACTCCACCAATTGGAAATGTTTCTACTACAATACTCACAACAAATCATCCAGGATTGTCTCGTCTATTTCCACAACTTACATTCTATCTGATATTCTAACGACTCTACGAATTCGAAGTCTTTCTACTACAATACTAACAACAAATAATCCAGGATTGTCTCTTCTATTTCCACAACTTGCATTCTATCTGACATTCTAATGACTCTACCAATTCGAAGTCTTTCTACTACAATACTCACAACAAATAATCCAGGATTGTCTCGTCTATTTCCACAACTTACATTCTATCTAACATTCTAACGACTCTACCAATTCGAAGCCTTTTTACTACATTACTCACAACAAATAATCCAGGATTGTCTCGTCTATTTCCACAACTTACATTCTATCTGATATTCTAACGACTCTACCAATTCGAAGTCTTTCTACTACAATACTCACAACAAATAATCCAGGATTGTCTCGTCTATTTCCACAACTTACATTCTATCTGATATTCTAACGACTCTACCAATTCGAAGTCTTTCTACTACAATACTAACAACAAATAATCCAGGAATGTCTCTTCTATTTCCACAACTTACATTCTATCTGACATTCTAACAACTCTACCAATTCGAAATCTTTCTCCTACAATACTCACAACAAATAATCCAGGATTGTCTCGTCTATTTACACAACTTACATTCTATCTGATATTCTAACGACTATACCAATTCGAAGTCTTTCTACTACAATACTAACAAGAAATAATCCAGGATTGTCTCTTCTATTTCCACAACTTACATTCTATCTGACATTCTAACAACTCTACCAATTCGAAATCTTTCTACTACAATACTCACAACAAATAATCCAGGATTGTCTCGTCTATTTCCACAACTTACATTCTATCTGATATTCTAACGACTCTACCAATTCGAAGTCTTTCTACTACAATACTAACAACAAATAATCCAGGATTGTCTCGTCTATTTCCACAACTTACGTTCTATCTGACATTCTAACAACTCTACCAATTCGAAGTCTTTCTACTACAATACTCACAACAAATAATACAGGATTCGCTCGTCTATTTCCACAACTTACATTCTATCTGATATTCTAACGACTCTACCAATTCGAAGTCTTTCTACTACAATACTAACAACAAATAATCCAGGATTGTCTCTTCTATTTCCACAACTTACATTCTATCTAACATTCTAACAACTCCACCAATTCAAAATATTTCTACTACAATACTCACAACAAATCATCCAGGATTGTCTCGTCTATTTCCACAACATACATTCTATCTGACATTCTAACGACTCTACCAATTCGCTGTCTTTCTACTACAATACTCAACAAATAATCCAGGACTGTCTCGTCTATTTCCACAACTTACGTTCTATCTGACATTCTAAAGACTCTAACAATTAGAAGTCTTTCTACTACAATACTCAGAACAAATAATCCAGGATTGTCTCGTCTATTTCCACAACTTGCATTCTATCTGACATTCTAACGACTCTACCAATTCGAAGTCTTTCTACTACAATACTCACAACAAATAATCCAGGATTGTCTCGTCTATTTCCACAACTTGCATTCTATCTGACATTCTAACGACTCTACCAATTTGAAATCTTTCTACTACAATACTCACAACAAATAATCCAGGATTGTCTCGTCTATTTCCACAAATTACATTCTATCTGACATTCTAACGACTCTACCAATTCGAAGTCTTTCTACTACAATACTCACAACAAATAATCCAGGATTGTCTCGTCTATTTCCACAACATACATTCTATCTGACATTCTAACGACTCTACCAATTCGCTGTCTTTCTACTACAATACTCAACAAATAATCCAGGACTGTCTCGTCTATTTCCACAACTTACGTTCTATCTGACATTCTAAAGACTCTAACAATTCGAAGTCTTTCTACTACAATACTCAGAACAAATAATCCAGGTTTGTCTCGTCTATTTCCACAACTTACATTCTATCTAACATTCTAACGACTCTACCAATTCGAAGCCTTTTTACTACATTACTCACAATAAATAATTCAGGATTGTCACGTCTATTTCCACAAATTACGTTCTATCTGACATTCTAACGACTCTACCAATTCGCTGTCTTTCTACTACAATACTCACAACAAATAATCCAGGATTGTCTCGTCTATTTCCACAACTTACATTCTATCTAACATTCTAACAACTCCACCAATTGGAAATGTTTCTACTACAATACTCACAACAAATCATCCAGGATTGTCTCGTCTATTTCCACAACTTACATTCTATCTGATATTCTAACGACTCTACGAATTCGAAGTCTTTCTACTACAATACTAACAACAAATAATCCAGGATTGTCTCTTCTATTTCCACAACTTGCATTCTATCTGACATTCTAATGACTCTACCAATTCGAAGTCTTTCTACTACAATACTCACAACAAATAATCCAGGATTGTCTCGTCTATTTCCACAACTTACATTCTATCTAACATTCTAACGACTCTACCAATTCGAAGCCTTTTTACTACATTACTCACAACAAATAATCCAGGATTGTCTCGTCTATTTCCACAACTTACATTCTATCTGATATTCTAACGACTCTACCAATTCGAAGTCTTTCTACTACAATACTCACAACAAATAATCCAGGATTGTCTCGTCTATTTCCACAACTTACATTCTATCTGATATTCTAACGACTCTACCAATTCGAAGTCTTTCTACTACAATACTAACAACAAATAATCCAGGAATGTCTCTTCTATTTCCACAACTTACATTCTATCTGACATTCTAACAACTCTACCAATTCGAAATCTTTCTACTACAATACTCACAACAAATAATCCAGGATTGTCTCGTCTATTTACACAACTTACATTCTATCTGATATTCTAACGACTATACCAATTCGAAGTCTTTCTACTACAATACTAACAAGAAATAATCCAGGATTGTCTCTTCTATTTCCACAACTTACATTCTATCTGACATTCTAACGACTCTACCAATTCGAAGTCTTTCTACTACAATACTAACAACAAATAATCCAGGATTGTCTCGTCTATTTCCACAACTTACGTTCTATCTGACATTCTAACAACTCTACCAATTCGAAGTCTTTCTACTACAATACTCACAACAAATAATACAGGATTCGCTCGTCTATTTCCACAACTTACATTCTATCTGATATTCTAACGACTCTACCAATTCGAAGTCTTTCTACTACAATACTAACAACAAATAATCCAGGATTGTCTCTTCTATTTCCACAACTTACATTCTATCTAACATTCTAACAACTCCACCAATTCGAAATCTTTCTACTACAATACTCACAACAAATCATCCAGGATTGTCTCGTCTATTTCCACAACATACATTCTATCTGACATTCTAACGACTCTACCAATTCGCTGTCTTTCTACTACAATACTCAACAAATAATCCAGGACTGTCTCGTCTATTTCCACAACTTACGTTCTATCTGACATTCTAAAGACACTAACAATTAGAAGTCTTTCTACTACAATACTCAGAACAAATAATCCAGGTTTGTCTCGTCTATTTCCACAACTTACATTCTATCTAACATTCTAACGACTCTACCAATTCGAAGCCTTTTTACTACATTACTCACAACAAATAATCCAGGATTGTCTCGTCTATTTCCACAACTTACATTCTATCTGATATTCTAACGACTCTACGAATTCGAAGTCTTTCTACTACAATACTAACAACAAATAATCCAGGATTGTCTCTTCTATTTCCACAACTTGCATTCTATCTGACATTCTAATGACTCTACCAATTCGAAGTCTTTCTACTACAATACTCACAACAAATAATCCAGGATTGTCTCGTCTATTTCCACAACTTACATTCTATCTAACATTCTAACGACTCTACCAATTCGAAGCCTTTTTACTACATTACTCACAACAAATAATCCAGGATTGTCTCGTCTATTTCCACAACTTACATTCTATCTGATATTCTAACGACTCTACCAATTCGAAGTCTTTCTACTACAATACTCACAACAAATAATCCAGGATTGTCTCGTCTATTTCCACAACTTACATTCTATCTGATATTCTAACGACTCTACCAATTCGAAGTCTTTCTACTACAATACTAACAACAAATAATCCAGGAATGTCTCTTCTATTTCCACAACTTACATTCTATCTGACATTCTAACAACTCTACCAATTCGAAATCTTTCTACTACAATACTAACAACAAATAATCCAGGATTGTCTCTTCTATTTCCACAACTTACATTCTATCTAACATTCTAACAACTCCACCAATTCGAAATATTTCTACTACAATACTCACAACAAATCATCCAGGATTGTCTCGTCTATTTCCACAACATACATTCTATCTGACATTCTAACGACTCTACCAATTCGCTGTCTTTCTACTACAATACTCAACAAATAATCCAGGACTGTCTCGTCTATTTCCACAACTTACGTTCTATCTGACATTCTAAAGACTCTAACAATTAGAAGTCTTTCTACTACAATACTCAGAACAAATAATCCAGGATTGTCTCGTCTATTTCCACAACTTGCATTCTATCTGACATTCTAACGACTCTACCAATTTGAAATCTTTCTACTACAATACTCACAACAAATAATCCAGGATTGTCTCGTCTATTTCCACAAATTACATTCTATCTGACATTCTAACGACTCTACCAATTCGAAGTCTTTCTACTACAATACTCACAACAAATAATCCAGGATTGTCTCGTCTATTTCCACAACATACATTCTATCTGACATTCTAACGACTCTACCAATTCGCTGTCTTTCTACTACAATACTCAACAAATAATCCAGGACTGTCTCGTCTATTTCCACAACTTACGTTCTATCTGACATTCTAAAGACTCTAACAATTCGAAGTCTTTCTACTACAATACTCAGAACAAATAATCCAGGTTTGTCTCGTCTATTTCCACAACTTACATTCTATCTAACATTCTAACGACTCTACCAATTCGAAGCCTTTTTACTACATTACTCACAACAAATAATTCAGGATTGTCACGTCTATTTCCACAAATTACGTTCTATCTGACATTCTAACGACTCTACCAATTCGCTGTCTTTCTACTACAATACTCACAACAAATAATCCAGGATTGTCTCGTCTATTTCCACAACTTACATTCTATCTAACATTCTAACAACTCCACCAATTGGAAATGTTTCTACTACAATACTCACAACAAATCATCCAGGATTGTCTCGTCTATTTCCACAACTTACATTCTATCTGATATTCTAACGACTCTACGAATTCGAAGTCTTTCTACTACAATACTAACAACAAATAATCCAGGATTGTCTCTTCTATTTCCACAACTTGCATTCTATCTGACATTCTAATGACTCTACCAATTCGAAGTCTTTCTACTACAATACTCACAACAAATAATCCAGGATTGTCTCGTCTATTTCCACAACTTACATTCTATCTAACATTCTAACGACTCTACCAATTCGAAGCCTTTTTACTACATTACTCACAACAAATAATCCAGGATTGTCTCGTCTATTTCCACAACTTACATTCTATCTGATATTCTAACGACTCTACCAATTCGAAGTCTTTCTACTACAATACTCACAACAAATAATCCAGGATTGTCTCGTCTATTTCCACAACTTACATTCTATCTGATATTCTAACGACTCTACCAATTCGAAGTCTTTCTACTACAATACTAACAACAAATAATCCAGGAATGTCTCTTCTATTTCCACAACTTACATTCTATCTGACATTCTAACAACTCTACCAATTCGAAATCTTTCTACTACAATACTCACAACAAATAATCCAGGATTGTCTCGTCTATTTACACAACTTACATTCTATCTGATATTCTAACGACTATACCAATTCGAAGTCTTTCTACTACAATACTAACAAGAAATAATCCAGGATTGTCTCTTCTATTTCCACAACTTACATTCTATCTGACATTCTAACGACTCTACCAATTCGAAGTCTTTCTACTACAATACTAACAACAAATAATCCAGGATTGTCTCGTCTATTTCCACAACTTACGTTCTATCTGACATTCTAACAACTCTACCAATTCGAAGTCTTTCTACTACAATACTCACAACAAATAATACAGGATTCGCTCGTCTATTTCCACAACTTACATTCTATCTGATATTCTAACGACTCTACCAATTCGAAGTCTTTCTACTACAATACTAACAACAAATAATCCAGGATTGTCTCTTCTATTTCCACAACTTACATTCTATCTAACATTCTAACAACTCCACCAATTCGAAATCTTTCTACTACAATACTCACAACAAATCATCCAGGATTGTCTCGTCTATTTCCACAACATACATTCTATCTGACATTCTAACGACTCTACCAATTCGCTGTCTTTCTACTACAATACTCAACAAATAATCCAGGACTGTCTCGTCTATTTCCACAACTTACGTTCTATCTGACATTCTAAAGACACTAACAATTAGAAGTCTTTCTACTACAATACTCAGAACAAATAATCCAGGTTTGTCTCGTCTATTTCCACAACTTACATTCTATCTAACATTCTAACGACTCTACCAATTCGAAGCCTTTTTACTACATTACTCACAACAAATAATCCAGGATTGTCTCGTCTATTTCCACAACTTACATTCTATCTGATATTCTAACGACTCTACGAATTCGAAGTCTTTCTACTACAATACTAACAACAAATAATCCAGGATTGTCTCTTCTATTTCCACAACTTGCATTCTATCTGACATTCTAATGACTCTACCAATTCGAAGTCTTTCTACTACAATACTCACAACAAATAATCCAGGATTGTCTCGTCTATTTCCACAACTTACATTCTATCTAACATTCTAACGACTCTACCAATTCGAAGCCTTTTTACTACATTACTCACAACAAATAATCCAGGATTGTCTCGTCTATTTCCACAACTTACATTCTATCTGATATTCTAACGACTCTACCAATTCGAAGTCTTTCTACTACAATACTCACAACAAATAATCCAGGATTGTCTCGTCTATTTCCACAACTTACATTCTATCTGATATTCTAACGACTCTACCAATTCGCTGTCTTTCTACTACAATACTCAACAAATAATCCAGGACTGTCTCGTCTATTTCCACAACTTACGTTCTATCTGACATTCTAAAGACTCTAACAATTCGAAGTCTTTCTACTACAATACTCAGAACAAATAATCCAGGTTTGTCTCGTCTATTTCCACAACTTACATTCTATCTAACATTCTAACGACTCTACCAATTCGAAGCCTTTTTACTACATTACTCACAACAAATAATTCAGGATTGTCACGTCTATTTCCACAAATTACGTTCTATCTGACATTCTAACGACTCTACCAATTCGCTGTCTTTCTACTACAATACTCACAACAAATAATCCAGGATTGTCTCGTCTATTTCCACAACTTACATTCTATCTAACATTCTAACAACTCCACCAATTGGAAATGTTTCTACTACAATACTCACAACAAATCATCCAGGATTGTCTCGTCTATTTCCACAACTTACATTCTATCTGATATTCTAACGACTCTACGAATTCGAAGTCTTTCTACTACAATACTAACAACAAATAATCCAGGATTGTCTCTTCTATTTCCACAACTTGCATTCTATCTGACATTCTAATGACTCTACCAATTCGAAGTCTTCTCTACTACAATACTCACAACAAATAATCCAGGATTGTCTCGTCTATTTCCACAACTTACATTCTATCTAACATTCTAACGACTCTACCAATTCGAAGCCTTTTTACTACATTACTCACAACAAATAATCCAGGATTGTCTCTTCTATTTCCACAACTTACATTCTATCTGATATTCTAACGACTCTACCAATTCGAAGTCTTTCTACTACAATACTCACAACAAATAATCCAGGATTGTCTCGTCTATTTCCACAACTTACATTCTATCTGATATTCTAACGACTCTACCAATTCGAAGTCTTTCTACTACAATACTAACAACAAATAATCCAGGAATGTCTCTTCTATTTCCACAACTTACATTCTATCTGACATTCTAACAACTCTACCAATTCGAAATCTTTCTACTACAATACTCACAACAAATAATCCAGGATTGTCTCGTCTATTTACACAACTTACATTCTATCTGATATTCTAACGACTATACCAATTCGAAGTCTTTCTACTACAATACTAACAAGAAATAATCCAGGATTGTCTCTTCTATTTCCACAACTTACATTCTATCTGACATTCTAACGACTCTACCAATTCGAAGTCTTTCTACTACAATACTAACAACAAATAATCCAGGATTGTCTCGTCTATTTCCACAACTTACGTTCTATCTGACATTCTAACAACTCTACCAATTCGAAGTCTTTCTACTACAATACTCACAACAAATAATACAGGATTCGCTCGTCTATTTCCACAACTTACATTCTATCTGATATTCTAACGACTCTACCAATTCGAAGTCTTTCTACTACAATACTAACAACAAATAATCCAGGATTGTCTCTTCTATTTCCACAACTTACATTCTATCTAACATTCTAACAACTCCACCAATTCGAAATCTTTCTACTACAATACTCACAACAAATCATCCAGGATTGTCTCGTCTATTTCCACAACATACATTCTATCTGACATTCTAACGACTCTACCAATTCGCTGTCTTTCTACTACAATACTCAACAAATAATCCAGGACTGTCTCGTCTATTTCCACAACTTACGTTCTATCTGACATTCTAAAGACACTAACAATTAGAAGTCTTTCTACTACAATACTCAGAACAAATAATCCAGGTTTGTCTCGTCTATTTCCACAACTTACATTCTATCTAACATTCTAACGACTCTACCAATTCGAAGCCTTTTTACTACATTACTCACAACAAATAATCCAGGATTGTCTCGTCTATTTCCACAACTTACATTCTATCTGATATTCTAACGACTCTACGAATTCGAAGTCTTTCTACTACAATACTAACAACAAATAATCCAGGATTGTCTCTTCTATTTCCACAACTTGCATTCTATCTGACATTCTAATGACTCTACCAATTCGAAGTCTTTCTACTACAATACTCACAACAAATAATCCAGGATTGTCTCGTCTATTTCCACAACTTACATTCTATCTAACATTCTAACGACTCTACCAATTCGAAGCCTTTTTACTACATTACTCACAACAAATAATCCAGGATTGTCTCGTCTATTTCCACAACTTACATTCTATCTGATATTCTAACGACTCTACCAATTCGAAGTCTTTCTACTACAATACTCACAACAAATAATCCAGGATTGTCTCGTCTATTTCCACAACTTACATTCTATCTGATATTCTAACGACTCTACCAATTCGAAGTCTTTCTACTACAATACTAACAACAAATAATCCAGGAATGTCTCTTCTATTTCCACAACTTACATTCTATCTGACATTCTAACAACTCTACCAATTCGAAATCTTTCTCCTACAATACTCACAACAAATAATCCAGGATTGTCTCGTCTATTTACACAACTTACATTCTATCTGATATTCTAACGACTATACCAATTCGAAGTCTTTCTACTACAATACTAACAAGAAATAATCCAGGATTGTCTCTTCTATTTCCACAACTTACATTCTATCTGACATTCTAACAACTCTACCAATTCGAAATCTTTCTACTACAATACTCACAACAAATAATCCAGGATTGTCTCGTCTATTTCCACAACTTACATTCTATCTGATATTCTAACGACTCTACCAATTCGAAGTCTTTCTACTACAATACTAACAACAAATAATCCAGGATTGTCTCGTCTATTTCCACAACTTACGTTCTATCTGACATTCTAACGACTCTACCAATTCGAAGTCTTTCTACTACAATACTAACAACAAATAATCCAGGATTGTCTCGTCTATTTCCACAACTTACATTCTATCTGATATTCTAACGACTCTACAAATTCGAAGTCTTTCTACTACAATACTAACAACAAATAATCCAGGATTGTCTCTTCTATTTCCACAACTTACATTCTATCTGACATTCTAATGACTCTACCAATTCGAAGTCTTTCTACTACAATACTCACAACAAATAATCCAGGATTGTCTCGTCTATTTCCACAACTTGCATTCTATCTGACATTCTAACGACTCTACCAATTTGAAATCTTTCTACTACAATACTCACAACAAATAATCCAGGATTGTCTCGTCTATTTCCACAAATTACATTCTATCTGACATTCTAACGACTCTACCAATTCGAAGTCTTTCTACTACAATACTCACAACAAATAATCCAGGATTGTCTCGTCTATTTCCACAACATACATTCTATCTGACATTCTAACGACTCTACCAATTCGCTGTCTTTCTACTACAATGCTCAACAAATAATCCAGGACTGTCTCGTCTATTTCCACAACTTACGTTCTATCTGACATTCTAAAGACTCTAACAATTCGAAGTCTTTCTACTACAATACTCAGAACAAATAATCCAGGTTTGTCTCGTCTATTTCCACAACTTACATTCTATCTAACATTCTAACGACTCTACCAATTCGAAGCCTTTTTACTACATTACTCACAACAAATAATTCAGGATTGTCTCGTCTATTTCCACAAATTACGTTCTATCTGACATTCTAACAACTCTACCAATTCGCTGTCTTTCTACTACAATACTCACAACAAATAATCCAGGATTGTCTCGTCTATTTCCACAACATACATTCTATCTGACATTCTAACGACTCTACCAATTCGCTGTCTTTCTACTACAATACTCAACAAATAATCCAGGACTGTCTCGTCTATTTCCACAACTTACGTTCTATCTGACATTCTAAAGACTCTAACAATTCGAAGTCTTTCTACTACAATACTCACAACAAATCATCCAGGATTGTCTCGTCTATTTTCACAACTTACGTTCTATCTGATATTCTAACGACTCTACCAATTCGAAGTCTTTCTACTACAATACTAACAACAAATAATCCAGGATTGTCTCTTCTATTTCCACAACTTACATTCTATCTAACATTCTAACAACTCCACCAATTCGAAATCTTTCTACTACAATACTCACAACAAATCATCCAGGGTTGTCCCGTCTATTTCCACAACTTACATTCTATCTGATATTCTAACGACTCTACCAATTCGAAGTCTTTCTACTACAATACTAACAACAAATAATCCAGGATTGCCTCTTCTATTTCCACAACTTGCATTCTATCTGACATTCTAATGACTCTACCAATTCGAAGTCTTTCTACTACAATACTCACAACAAATAATCCAGGATTGTCTCGTCTATTTCCACAAATTACATTCTATCTGACATTCTAACGACTCTACCAATTCGCTGTCTTTCTACTACAATACTCACAACAAATAATCCAGGATTGTCTCGTCTATTTCCACAACATACATTCTATCTGACATTCTAACGACTCTACCAATTCGCTGTCTTTCTACTACAATACTCAACAAATAATCCAGGACTGTCTCGTCTATTTCCACAACTTACGTTCTATCTGACATTCTAAAGACTCTAACAATTCGAAGTCTTTCTACTACAATACTCAGAACAAATAATCCAGGTTTGTCTCGTCTATTTCCACAACTTACATTCTATCTAACATTCTAACGACTCTACCAATTCGAAGCCTTTTTACTACATTACTCACAACAAATAATCCAGGATTGTCTCGTCTATTTCCACAACTTACATTCTATCTGATATTCTAACGACTCTACCAATTCGAAGTCTTTCTACTACAATACTCGCAACAAATAATCCAGGATTGTCTCGTCTATTTCCACAACTTACATTCTATCTGATATTCTAACGACTCTACCAATTCGAAGTCTTTCTACTACAATACTAACAACAAATAATCCAGGAATGTCTCTTCTATTTCCACAACTTACATTCTATCTGACATTCTAACAACTCTACCAATTCGAAATCTTTCTCCTACAATACTCACAACAAATAGTCCAGGATTGTCTCGTCTATTTACACAACTTACATTCTATCTGATATTCTAACGACTATACCAATTCGAAGTCTTTCTACTACAATACTAACAAGAAATAATCCAGGATTGTCTCTTCTATTTCCACAACTTACATTCTATCTGACATTCTAACAACTCTACCAATTCGAAATCTTTCTACTACAATACTCACAACAAATAATCCAGGATTGTCTCGTCTATTTCCACAACTTACATTCTATCTGATATTCTAACGACTCTACCAATTCGAAGTCTTTCTACTACAATACTAACAACAAATAATCCAGGATTGTCTCGTCTATTTCCACAACTTACGTTCTATCTGACATTCTAACAACTCTACCAATTCGAAGTCTTTCTACTACAATACTCACAACAAATAATACAGGATTCGCTCGTCTATTTCCACAACTTACATTCTATCTGATATTCTAACGACTCTACCAATTCGAAGACTTTCTACTACAATACTAACAACAAATAATCCAGGATTGTCTCTTCTATTTCCACAACTTACATTCTATCTAACATTCTAACAACTCCACCAATTCGAAATCTTTCTACTACAATACTCACAACAAATCATCCAGGATTGTCTCGTCTATTTCCACAACTTACATTCTATCTGATATTCTAACGACTCTACAAATTCGAAGTCTTTCTACTACAATACTAACAACAAATAATCCAGGATTGTCTCTTCTATTTCCACAACTTACATTCTATCTGACATTCTAATGACTCTACCAATTCGAAGTCTTTCTACTACAATACTCAGAACAAATAATCCAGGTTTGTCTCGTCTATTTCCACAACTTACATTCTATCTAACATTCTAACGACTCTACCAATTCGAAGCCTTTTTACTACATTACTCACAACAAATAATTCAGGATTGTCTCGTCTATTTCCACAAATTACGTTCTATCTGACATTCTAACAACTCTACCAATTCGCTGTCTTTCTACTACAATACTCACAACAAATAATCCAGGATTGTCTCGTCTATTTCCACAACATACATTCTATCTGACATTCTAACGACTCTACCAATTCGCTGTCTTTCTACTACAATACTCAACAAATAATCCAGGACTGTCTCGTCTATTTCCACAACTTACGTTCTATCTGACATTCTAAAGACTCTAACAATTCGAAGTCTTTCTACTACAATACTCACAACAAATCATCCAGGATTGTCTCGTCTATTTTCACAACTTACGTTCTATCTGATATTCTAACGACTCTACCAATTCGAAGTCTTTCTACTACAATACTAACAACAAATAATCCAGGATTGTCTCTTCTATTTCCACAACTTACATTCTATCTAACATTCTAACAACTCCACCAATTCGAAATCTTTCTACTACAATACTCACAACAAATCATCCAGGGTTGTCCCGTCTATTTCCACAACTTACATTCTATCTGATATTCTAACGACTCTACCAATTCGAAGTCTTTCTACTACAATACTAACAACAAATAATCCAGGATTGCCTCTTCTATTTCCACAACTTGCATTCTATCTGACATTCTAATGACTCTACCAATTCGAAGTCTTTCTACTACAATACTCACAACAAATAATCCAGGATTGTCTCGTCTATTTCCACAAATTACATTCTATCTGACATTCTAACGACTCTACCAATTCGCTGTCTTTCTACTACAATACTCACAACAAATAATCCAGGATTGTCTCGTCTATTTCCACAACATACATTCTATCTGACATTCTAACGACTCTACCAATTCGCTGTCTTTCTACTACAATACTCAACAAATAATCCAGGACTGTCTCGTCTATTTCCACAACTTACGTTCTATCTGACATTCTAAAGACTCTAACAATTCGAAGTCTTTCTACTACAATACTCAGAACAAATAATCCAGGTTTGTCTCGTCTATTTCCACAACTTACATTCTATCTAACATTCTAACGACTCTACCAATTCGAAGCCTTTTTACTACATTACTCACAACAAATAATCCAGGATTGTCTCGTCTATTTCCACAACTTACATTCTATCTGATATTCTAACGACTCTACCAATTCGAAGTCTTTCTACTACAATACTCGCAACAAATAATCCAGGATTGTCTCGTCTATTTCCACAACTTACATTCTATCTGATATTCTAACGACTCTACCAATTCGAAGTCTTTCTACTACAATACTAACAACAAATAATCCAGGAATGTCTCTTCTATTTCCACAACTTACATTCTATCTGACATTCTAACAACTCTACCAATTCGAAATCTTTCTCCTACAATACTCACAACAAATAGTCCAGGATTGTCTCGTCTATTTACACAACTTACATTCTATCTGATATTCTAACGACTATACCAATTCGAAGTCTTTCTACTACAATACTAACAAGAAATAATCCAGGATTGTCTCTTCTATTTCCACAACTTACATTCTATCTGACATTCTAACAACTCTACCAATTCGAAATCTTTCTACTACAATACTCACAACAAATAATCCAGGATTGTCTCGTCTATTTCCACAACTTACATTCTATCTGATATTCTAACGACTCTACCAATTCGAAGTCTTTCTACTACAATACTAACAACAAATAATCCAGGATTGTCTCGTCTATTTCCACAACTTACGTTCTATCTGACATTCTAACAACTCTACCAATTCGAAGTCTTTCTACTACAATACTCACAACAAATAATACAGGATTCGCTCGTCTATTTCCACAACTTACATTCTATCTGATATTCTAACGACTCTACCAATTCGAAGACTTTCTACTACAATACTAACAACAAATAATCCAGGATTGTCTCTTCTATTTCCACAACTTACATTCTATCTAACATTCTAACAACTCCACCAATTCGAAATCTTTCTACTACAATACTCACAACAAATCATCCAGGATTGTCTCGTCTATTTCCACAACTTACATTCTATCTGATATTCTAACGACTCTACAAATTCGAAGTCTTTCTACTACAATACTAACAACAAATAATCCAGGATTGTCTCTTCTATTTCCACAACTTACATTCTATCTGACATTCTAATGACTCTACCAATTCGAAGTCTTTCTACTACAATACTCACAACAAATAATCCAGGATTGTCTCGTCTATTTCCACAACTTGCATTCTATCTGACATTCTAACGACTCTACCAATTTGAAGTCTTTCTACTACAATACTAACAACAAATAATCCAGGATTGTCTCGTCTATTTCCACAAATTACATTCTATCTGACATTCTAACGACTCTACCAATTCGCTGTCTTTCTACTACAATACTCACAACAAATAATCCAGGATTGTCTTGTCTATTTCCACAACATACATTCTATCTGACATTCTAACGACTCTACCAATTCGCTGTCTTTCTACTACAATACTCAACAAATAATCCAGGACTGTCTCGTCTATTTCCACAACTTACGTTCTATCTGACATTCTAAAGACTCTAACAATTCGAAGCCTTTTTACTACATTACTCACAACAAATAATTCAGGATTGCCCCGTCTATTTCCACAACTTACATTCTACCTGACATTCTAACGACTCTACCAATTCGCTGTCTTTCTACTACAATACTCACAACAAATAATCCAGGATTGTCTCGTCTATTTCCACAACTTACATTCTATCTAACATTCTAACAACTCCACCAATTCGAAATCTTTCTACTACAATACTCACAACAAATCATCCAGGATTGTCTCGTCTATTTCCACAACTTACGTTCTATCTGATATTCTAACGACTCTACCAATTCGAAGTCTTTCTACTACAATACTAACAACAAATAATCCAGGATTGTCTCTTCTATTTCCACAACTTGCATTCTATCTGACATTCTAACGACTCTACCAATTCGCTGTCTTTCTACTACAATACTCACAACAAATAATCCAGGATTGTCTCGTCTATTTCCACAACATACATTCTATCTGACATTCTAACGACTCTACCAATTCGCTGTCTTTCTACTACAATACTCAACAAATAATCCAGGACTGTCTCGTCTATTTCCACAACTTACGTTCTATCTGACATTCTAAAGACTCTAACAATTCGAAGTCTTTCTACTACAATACTCAGAACAAATAATCCAGGTTTGTCTCGTCTATTTCCACAACTTACATTCTATCTAACATTCTAACGACTCTACCAATTCGAAGCCTTTTTACTACATTACTCACAACAAATAATCCAGGATTGTCTCGTCTATTTCCACAACTTACATTCTATCTGACATTCTAACAACTCTACCAATTCGAAGTCTTTCTACTACAATACTCACAACAAATAATACAGGATTCGCTCGTCTATTTCCACAACTTACATTCTATCTGATATTCTAACGACTCTACCAATTCGAAGTCTTTCTACTACAATACTAACAACAAATAATCCAGGATTGTCTCTTCTATTTCCACAACTTACATTCTATCTAACATTCTAACAACTCCACCAATTCGAAATCTTTCTACTACAATACTCACAACAAATCATCCAGGATTGTCTCGTCTATTTCCACAACTTACATTCTATCTGATATTCTAACGACTCTACAAATTCGAAGTCTTTCTACTACAATACTAACAACAAATAATCCAGGATTGTCTCTTCTATTTCCACAACTTACATTCTATCTGACATTCTAATGACTCTACCAATTCGAAGTCTTTCTACTACAATACTCACAACAAATAATCCAGGATTGTCTCGTCTATTTCCACAACTTGCATTCTATCTGACATTCTAACGACTCTACCAATTTGAAGTCTTTCTACTACAATACTCACAACAAATAATCCAGGATTGTCTCGTCTATTTCCACAAATTACATTCTATCTGACATTCTAACGACTCTACCAATTCGCTGTCTTTCTACTACAATACTCACAACAAATAATCCAGGATTGTCTTGTCTATTTCCACAACATACATTCTATCTGACATTCTAACGACTCTACCAATTCGCTGTCTTTCTACTACAATACTCAACAAATAATCCAGGACTGTCTCGTCTATTTCCACAACTTACGTTCTATCTGACATTCTAAAGACTCTAACAATTCGAAGTCTTTCTACTACAATACTCAGAACAAATAATCCAGGTTTGTCTCGTCTATTTCCACAACTTACATTCTATCTAACATTCTAACGACTCTACCAATTCGAAGCCTTTTTACTACATTACTCACAACAAATAATTCAGGATTGCCCCGTCTATTTCCACAACTTACATTCTACCTGACATTCTAACGACTCTACCAATTCGCTGTCTTTCTACTACAATACTCACAACAAATAATCCAGGATTGTCTCGTCTATTTCCACAACTTACATTCTATCTAACATTCTAACAACTCCACCAATTCGAAATCTTTCTACTACAATACTCACAACAAATCATCCAGGATTGTCTCGTCTATTTCCACAACTTACGTTCTATCTGATATTCTAACGACTCTACCAATTCGAAGTCTTTCTACTACAATACTAACAACAAATAATCCAGGATTGTCTCTTCTATTTCCACAACTTGCATTCTATCTGACATTCTAACGACTCTACCAATTCGCTGTCTTTCTACTACAATACTCACAACAAATAATCCAGGATTGTCTCGTCTATTTCCACAACATACATTCTATCTGACATTCTAACGACTCTACCAATTCGCTGTCTTTCTACTACAATACTCAACAAATAATCCAGGACTGTCTCGTCTATTTCCACAACTTACGTTCTATCTGACATTCTAAAGACTCTAACAATTCGAAGTCTTTCTACTACAATACTCAGAACAAATAATCCAGGTTTGTCTCGTCTATTTCCACAACTTACATTCTATCTAACATTCTAACGACTCTACCAATTCGAAGCCTTTTTACTACATTACTCACAACAAATAATCCAGGATTGTCTCGTCTATTTCCACAACTTACATTCTATCTGACATTCTAACAACTCTACCAATTCGAAGTCTTTCTACTACAATACTCACAACAAATAATACAGGATTCGCTCGTCTATTTCCACAACTTACATTCTATCTGATATTCTAACGACTCTACCAATTCGAAGTCTTTCTACTACAATACTAACAACAAATAATCCAGGATTGTCTCTTCTATTTCCACAACTTACATTCTATCTAACATTCTAACAACTCCACCAATTCGAAATCTTTCTACTACAATACTCACAACAAATCATCCAGGATTGTCTCGTCTATTTCCACAACTTACATTCTATCTGATATTCTAACGACTCTACAAATTCGAAGTCTTTCTACTACAATACTAACAACAAATAATCCAGGATTGTCTCTTCTATTTCCACAACTTACATTCTATCTGACATTCTAATGACTCTACCAATTCTAAGACTTTCTACTACAATACTCACAACAAATAATCCTGGATTGTCTCGTCTATTTCCACAAATTACATTCTATCTGACATTCTAACGACTCTACCAATTCGCTGTCTTTCTACTACGATACTCACAACAAATAATCCAGGATTGTCTCGTCTATTTCCACAACATACATTCTATCTGACATTCTAACGACTCTACCAATTCGCTGTCTTTCTACTACAATACTCAACAAATAATCCAGGACTGTCTCGTCTATTTCCACAACTTACGTTCTATCTGACATTCTAAAGACTCTAACAATTCGAAGTCTTTCTACTACAATACTCAGAACAAATAATCCAGGTTTGTCTCGTCTATTTCCACAACTTACATTCTATCTAACATTCTAACGACTCTACCAATTCGAAGCCTTTTTACTACATTACTCACAACAAATAATTCAGGATTGCCCCGTCTATTTCCACAACTTACATTCTACCTGACATTCTAACGACTCTACCAATTCGCTGTCTTTCTTCTGCAATACTCACAACAAATAATCCAGGATTGTCTCGTCTATTTCCACAACTTACATTCTATCTAACATTCTAACAACTCCACCAATTCGAAATCTTTCTACTACAATACTCACAACAAATCATCCAGGATTGTCTCGTCTATTTCCACAACTTACGTTCTATCTGATATTCTAACGACTCTACCAATTCGAAGTCTTTCTACTACAATACTAACAACAAATAATCCAGGATTGTCTCTTCTATTTCCACAACTTACATTCTATCTAACATTCTAACAACTCCACCAATTCGAAATCTTTCTACTACAATACTCACAACAAATCATCCAGGATTGTCTCGTCTATTTCCACAACTTACATTCTATCTGATATTCTAACGACTCTACCAATTCGAAGTCTTTCTACTACAATACTAACAACAAATAATCCAGGATTGTCTCTTCTATTTCCACAACTTGCATTCTATCTGACATTCTAATGACTCTACCAATTCGAAGTCTTTCTACTACAATACACACAACAAATAATCCAGGATTGTCTCGTCTATTTCCACAACTTGCATTCTATCTGACATTCTAACGACTCTACCAATTCGAAGTCTTTCTACTACAATACTCACAACAAATAATCCAGGATTGTCTCGTCTATTTCCACAAATTACATTCTATCTGACATTCTAACGACTCTACCAATTCGCTGTCTTTCTACTACAATACTCACAACAAATAATCCAGGATTGTCTCGTCTATTTCCACAACTTACATTCTATCTGATATTCTAACGACTCTACCAATTCGAAGTCTTTCTACTACAATACTCACAACAAATAATCCAGGATTGTCTCGTCTATTTCCACAACTTACATTCTATCTGATATTCTAACGACTCTACCAATTCGAAGTCTTTCTACTACAATACTAACAACAAATAATCCAGGAATGTCTCTTCTATTTCCACAACTTACATTCTATCTGACATTCTAACAACTCTACCAATTCGAAATCTTTCTACTACAATACTCACAACAAATAATCTAGGATTGTCTCGTCTATTTCCACAACTTACATTCTATCTGATATTCTAACGACTCTACCAATTCGAAGTCTTTCTACTACAATACTAACAACAAATAATCCAGGATTGTCTCTTCTATTTCCACAACTTACGTTCTATCTGACATTCTAACAACTCTACCAATTCGAAATCTTTCTACTACAATACTCACAACAAATAATCCAGGATTGTCTCGTCTATTTCCACAACTTACATTCTATCTGATATTCTAACGACTCTACCAATTCGTAGTCTTTCTACTACAATACTCACAACAAATAATCCAGGATTGTCTCGTCTATTTCCACAACTTACATTCTATCTGATATTGTAACGACTCTACCAATTCGAAGTCTTTCTACTACAATACTCACAACAAATAATCTAGGATTGTCTCGTCTATTTCCACAACTTACATTCTATCTGATATTCTAACGACTCTACCAATTCGAAGTCTTTCTACTACAATACTAACAACAAATAATCCAGGAATGTCTCTTCTATTTCCACAACTTACATTCTATCTGACATTCTAACAACTCTACCAATTCGAAATCTTTCTCCTACAATACTCACAACAAATAATCCAGGATTGTCTCGTCTATTTCCACAACTTACATTCTATCTGATATTCTAACAACTCTACCAATTCGAAGTCTTTCTACTACAATACTAACAAGAAATAATCCAGGATTGTCTCTTCTATTTCCACAACTTACATTCTATCTAACATTCGAAGAACTCCACCAATTCGAAATCTTTCTACTACAATACTCACAACAAATCATCCAGGATTGTCTCGTCTATTTCCACAACTTACATTCTATCTGATATTCTAACGACTCTACCAATTCGAAGTCTTTCTACTACAATACTAACAACAAATAATCCAGGATTGTCTCTTCTATTTCCACAACTTGCATTCTATCTGACATTCTAACGACTCTACCAATTCGAAGTCTTTCTACTACAATACTCACAACAAATAATCCAGGATTGTCTCGTCTATTTCCACAACTTGCATTCTATCTGACATTCTAACGACTCTACCAATTCGAAGTCTTTCTACTACAATACTCACAACAAATAATCCAGGATTGTCTCGTCTATTTCCACAAATTACATTCTATCTGACATTCTAACGACTCTACCAATTCGCTGTCTTTCTACTACAATACTCACAACAAATAATCCAGGATTGTCTCGTCTATTTCCACAACATACATTCTATCTGACATTCTAACGACTCTACCAATTCGCTGTCTTTCTACTACAATACTCAACAAATAATCCAGGACTGTCTCGTCTATTTCCAAAACTTACGTTCTATCTGACATTCTAAAGACTCTAACAATTCGAAGTCTTTCTACTACAATACTCAGAACAAATAATCCAGGTTTGTCTCGTCTATTTCCACAACTTACATTCTATCTAACATTCTAACGACTCTACCAATTCGAAGTCTTTCTACTACAATACTAACAACAAATAATCCAGGATTGTCTCTTCTATTTCCACAACTTACATTCTATCTAACATTCTAACGCCTCTACCAATTCGAAGCCTTTTTTCTACATTACTCACAACAAATAATTCAGGATTGCCCCGTCTATTTCCACAACTTACATTCTACCTGACATTCTAACGACTCTACCAATTCGCTGTCTTTCTACTACAATATTCACAACAAATAATCCAGGATTGTCTCGTCCTATTTCCACAACTTACATTCTATCTAACATTCTAACAACTCCACCAATTCGAAATCTTTCTACTACAATACTCACAACAAATCATCCAGGATTGTCTCGTCTATTTCCACAACTTACGTTCTATCTGATATTCTAACGACTCTACCAATTCGAAGTCTTTCTACTACAATACTAACAACAAATAATCCAGGATTGTCTCTTCTATTTCCACAACTTACATTCTATCTAACATTCTAACAACTCCACCAATTCGAAATCTTTCTACTACAATACTCACAACAAATCATCCAGGATTGTCTCGTCTATTTCCACAACTTACATTCTATCTGATATTCTAACGACTCTACCAATTCGAAGTCTTTCTACTACAATACTAACAACAAATAATCCAGGATTGTCTCTTCTATTTCCACAACTTGCATTCTATCTGAAATTCTAATGACTCTACCAATTCGAAGTCTTTCTACTACAATACACACAACAAATAATCCAGGATTGTCTCGTCTATTTCCACAACTTGCATTCTATCTGACATTCTAACGACTCTACCAATTCGAAGTCTTTCTACTACAATACTCACAACAAATAATGCAGGATTGTCTCGTCTATTTCCACAAATTACATTCTATCTGACATTCTAACGACTCTACCAATTCGCTGTCTTTCTACTACAATACTCACAACAAATAATCCAGGATTGTCTCGTCTATTTCCACAACTTACATTCTATCTAACATTCTAACGACTCTACCAATTCGAAGCCTTTTTACTACATTACTCACAACAAATAATTCAGGATTGTCTCGTCTCTTTCCACAAATTACATTCTATCTGACATTCTAACGACTCTACCAATTCGCTGTCTTTCTACTACAATACTCACAACAAATAATCCAGGATTGTCTCGTCCATTTCCACAACTTACATTCTATCTGATATTCTAACGACTCTACCAATTCGAAGACTTTCTACTACAATACTCACAACAAATAATCCAGGTATGTCTCGTCTATTTCCACAACTTACATTCTATCTGATATTCTAACGACTCTACCAATTCGAAGTCTTTCTACTACAATACTAACAACAAATAATCCAGGATTGTCTCTTCTATTTCCACAACTTACATTCTATCTAACATTCTAACGCCTCTACCAATTCGAAGCCTTTTTTCTACATTACTCACAACAAATAATTCAGGATTGCCCCGTCTATTTCCACAACTTACATTCTACCTGACATTCTAACGACTCTACCAATTCGCTGTCTTTCTACTACAATATTCACAACAAATAATCCAGGATTGTCTCGTCCTATTTCCACAACTTACATTCTATCTAACATTCTAACAACTCCACCAATTCGAAATCTTTCTACTACAATACTCACAACAAATCATCCAGGATTGTCTCGTCTATTTCCACAACTTACGTTCTATCTGATATTCTAACGACTCTACCAATTCGAAGTCTTTCTACTACAATACTAACAACAAATAATCCAGGATTGTCTCTTCTATTTCCACAACTTACATTCTATCTAACATTCTAACAACTCCACCAATTCGAAATCTTTCTACTACAATACTCACAACAAATCATCCAGGATTGTCTCGTCTATTTCCACAACTTACATTCTATCTGATATTCTAACGACTCTACCAATTCGAAGTCTTTCTACTACAATACTAACAACAAATAATCCAGGATTGTCTCTTCTATTTCCACAACTTGCATTCTATCTGAAATTCTAATGACTCTACCAATTCGAAGTCTTTCTACTACAATACACACAACAAATAATCCAGGATTGTCTCGTCTATTTCCACAACTTGCATTCTATCTGACATTCTAACGACTCTACCAATTCGAAGTCTTTCTACTACAATACTCACAACAAATAATCCAGGATTGTCTCGTCTATTTCCACAAATTACATTCTATCTGACATTCTAACGACTCTACCAATTCGCTGTCTTTCTACTACAATACTCACAACAAATAATCCAGGATTGTCTCGTCTATTTCCACAACTTACATTCTATCTAACATTCTAACGACTCTACCAATTCGAAGCCTTTTTACTACATTACTCACAACAAATAATTCAGGATTGTCTCGTCTCTTTCCACAAATTACATTCTATCTGACATTCTAACGACTCTACCAATTCGCTGTCTTTCTACTACAATACTCACAACAAATAATCCAGGATTGTCTCGTCCATTTCCACAACTTACATTCTATCTGATATTCTAACGACTCTACCAATTCGAAGACTTTCTACTACAATACTCACAACAAATAATCCAGGTATGTCTCGTCTATTTCCACAACTTACATTCTATCTGATATTCTAACGACTCTACCAATTCGAAGTCTTTCTACTACAATACTAACAACAAATAATCCAGGAATGTCTCTTCTATTTCCACAACTTACATTCTATCTGACATTCTAACAACTCTACCAATTCGAAATCTTTCTACTACAATACTCACAACAAATAATCCAGGATTGTCTCGTCTATTTCCACAACTTACATTCTATCTGATATTCTAACGACTCTACCAATTCGAAGTCTTTCTACTACAATACTAACAACAAATAATCCAGGATTGTCTCTTCTATTTCCACAACTTACGTTCTATCTGACATTCTAACAACTCTACCAATTCGAAATCTTTCTACTACAATACTCACAACAAATAATCCAGGATTGTCTCGTCTATTTCCACAACTTACATTCTATCTGATATTCTAACGACTCTACCAATTCGAAGTCTTTCTACTACAATACTCACAACAAATAATCCAGGATTGTCTCGTCTATTTCCACAACTTACATTCTATCTGATATTCTAACGACTCTACCAATTCGAAGTCTTTCTACTACAATACTAACAACAAATAATCCAGGAATGTCTCTTCTATTTCCACAACTTACATTCTATGTGACATTCTAACAACTCTACCAATTCGAAATCTTTCTCCTACAATACTCACAACAAATAATCCAGGATTGTCTCGTCTATTTCCACAACTTACATTCTATCTGATATTCTAACGACTCTACCAATTCGAAGTCTTTCTACTACAATACTAACAACAAATAATCCAGGATTGTCTCTTCTATTTCCACAACTTACATTCTATCTAACATTCTAAGAACTCCACCAATTCGAAATCTTTCTACTACAATACTCACAACAAATCATCCAGGATTGTCTCGTCTATTTCCACAACTTACATTCTATCTGATATTCTAACGACTCTACCAATTCGAAGTCTTTCTACTACAATACTAACAACAAATAATCCAGGATTGTCTCTTCTATTTCCACAACTTGCATTCTATCTGACATTCTAACGACTCTACCAATTCGAAGTCTTTCTACTACAATACTCACAACAAATAATCCAGGATTGTCTCGTCTATTTCCACAACTTGCATTCTATCTGACATTCTAACGACTCTACCAATTCGAAGTCTTTCTACTACAATACTCACAACAAATAATCCAGGATTGTCTCGTCTATTTCCACAAATTACATTCTATCTGACATTCTAACGACTCTACCAATTCGCTGTCTTTCTACTACAATACTCACAACAAATAATCCAGGATTGTCTCGTCTATTTCCACAACATACATTCTATCTGACATTCTAACGACTCTACCAATTCGCTGTCTTTCTACTACAATACTCAACAAATAATCCAGGACTGTCTCGTCTATTTCCAAAACTTACGTTCTATCTGACATTCTAAAGACTCTAACAATTCGAAGTCTTTCTACTACAATACTCAGAACAAATAATCCAGGTTTGTCTCGTCTATTTCCACAACTTACATTCTATCTAACATTCTAACGACTCTACCAATTCGAAGTCTTTCTACTACAATACTAACAACAAATAATCCAGGATTGTCTCTTCTATTTCCACAACTTACATTCTATCTAACATTCTAACGCCTCTACCAATTCGAAGCCTTTTTTCTACATTACTCACAACAAATAATTCAGGATTGCCCCGTCTATTTCCACAACTTACATTCTACCTGACATTCTAACGACTCTACCAATTCGCTGTCTTTCTACTACAATACTTACAACAAATAATCCAGGATTGTCTCGTCTATTTCCACAACTTACATTCTATCTAACATTCTAACAACTCCACCAATTCGAAATCTTTCTACTACAATACTCACAACAAATAATCCAGGATTGTCTCGTCTATTTCCACAACTTACATTCTATCTGATATTCTAACGACTCTACCAATTCGAAGTCTTTCTACTACAATACTAACAACAAATAATCCAGGATTGTCTCTTCTATTTCCACAACTTACATTCTATCTAACATTCTAACAACTCCACCAATTCGAAATCTTTCTACTACAATACTCACAACAAATCATCCAGGATTGTCTCGTCTATTTCCACAACTTACATTCTATCTGATATTCTAACGACTCTACGAATTCGAAGTCTTTCTACTACAATACTAACAACAAATAATCCAGGATTGTCTCTTCTATTTCCACAACTTACGTTCTATCTGACATTCTAACAACTCTACCAATTCGAAATCTTTCTACTACAATACTCACAACAAATAATCCAGGATTGTCTCGTCTATTTCCACAACTTACGTTCTATCTGATATTCTAACGACTCTACCAATTCGAAGTCTTTCTACTACAATACTCACAACAAATAATCCAGGATTGTCTCGTCTATTTCCACAACTTACATTCTATCTGATATTGTAACGGCTCTACCAATTCGAAGTCTTTCTACTACAATACTAACAACAAATAATCCAGGAATGTCTCTTCTATTTCCACAACTTACATTCTATCTGACATTCTAACAACTCTACCAATTCGAAATCTTTCTCCTACAATACTCACAACAAATAATCCAGGATTGTCTCGTCTATTTCCACAACTTACATTCTATCTGATATTCTAACGACTCTACCAATTCGAAGTCTTTCTACTACAATACTAACAACAAATAATCCAGGATTGTCTCTTCTATTTCCACAACTTACATTCTATCTAACATTCTAAGAACTCCACCAATTCGAAATCTTTCTACTACAATACTCACAACAAATCATCCAGGATTGTCTCGTCTATTTCCACAACTTACATTCTATCTGATATTCTAACGACTCTACCAATTCGAAGTCTTTCTACTACAATACTAACAACAAATAATCCAGGATTGTCTCTTCTATTTCCACAACTTGCATTCTATCTGACATTCTAACGACTCTACCAATTCGAAGTCTTTCTACTACAATACTCACAACAAATAATCCAGGATTGTCTCGTCTATTTCCACAACTTGCATTCTATCTGACATTCTAACGACTCTACCAATTCGAAGTCTTTCTACTACAATACTCACAACAAATAATCCAGGATTGTCTCGTCTATTTCCACAAATTACATTCTATCTGACATTCTAACGACTCTACCAATTCGCTGTCTTTCTACTACAATACTCACAACAAATAATCCAGGATTGTCTCGTCTATTTCCACAACATACATTCTATCTGACATTCTAACGACTCTACCAATTCGCTGTCTTTCTACTACAATACTCAACAAATAATCCAGGACTGTCTCGTCTATTTCCAAAACTTACGTTCTATCTGACATTCTAAAGACTCTAACAATTCGAAGTCTTTCTACTACAATACTCAGAACAAATAATCCAGGTTTGTCTCGTCTATTTCCACAACTTACATTCTATCTAACATTCTAACGACTCTACCAATTCGAAGTCTTTCTACTACAATACTAACAACAAATAATCCAGGATTGTCTCTTCTATTTCCACAACTTACATTCTATCTAACATTCTAACGCCTCTACCAATTCGAAGCCTTTTTTCTACATTACTCACAACAAATAATTCAGGATTGCCCCGTCTATTTCCACAACTTACATTCTACCTGACATTCTAACGACTCTACCAATTCGCTGTCTTTCTACTACAATACTCACAACAAATAATCCAGGATTGTCTCGTCTATTTCCACAACTTACATTCTATCTAACATTCTAACAACTCCACCAATTCGAAATCTTTCTACTATAATACTCACAACAAATAATCCAGGATTGTCTCGTCTATTTCCACAACTTACATTCTATCTGATATTCTAACGACTCTACCAATTCGAAGTCTTTCTACTACAATACTAACAACAAATAATCCAGGATTGTCTCTTCTATTTCCACAACTTACATTCTATCTAACATTCTAACAACTCCACCAATTCGAAATCTTTCTACTACAATACTCACAACAAATCATCCAGGATTGTCTCGTCTATTTCCACAACTTACATTCTATCTGATATTCTAACGACTCTACGAATTCGAAGTCTTTCTACTACAATACTAACAACAAATAATCCAGGATTGTCTCTTCTATTTCCACAACTTGCATTCTATCTGACATTCTAATGACTCTACCAATTCGAAGTCTTTCTACTACAATACTCACAACAAATAATCCAGGATTGTCTCGTCTATTTCCACAACTTGCATTCTATCTGACATTCTAACGACTCTACCAATTCGAAGTCTTTCTACTACAATACTAACAACAAATAATCCAGGAATGTCTCTTCTATTTCCACAACTTACATTCTATCTGACATTCTAACAACTCTACCAATTCGAAATCTTTCTCCTACAATACTCACAACAAATAATCCAGGATTGTCTCGTCTATTTCCACAACTTACATTCTATCTGATATTCTAACGACTCTACCAATTCGAAGTCTTTCTACTACAATACTAACAACAAATAATCCAGGATTGTCTCTTCTATTTCCACAACTTGCATTCTATCTGACATTCTAACGACTCTACCAATTCGAAGTCTTTCTACTACAATACTCACAACAAATAATCCAGGATTGTCTCGTCTATTTCCACAACTTGCATTCTATCTGACATTCTAACGACTCTACCAATTCGAAGTCTTTCTACTACAATACTCACAACAAATAATCCAGGATTGTCTCGTCTATTTCCACAAATTACACTCTATCTGACATTCTAACGACTCTACCAATTCGCTGTCTTTCTACTACAATACTCACAACAAATAATCCAGGATTGTCTCGTCTATTTCCACAACTTGCATTCTATCTGACATTCTAACGACTCTACCAATTCGAAGTCTTTCTACTACAATACTCACAACAAATAATCCAGGATTGTCTCGTCTATTTCCACAACATACATTCTATCTGACATTCTAACGACTCTACCAATTCGCTGTCTTTCTACTACAATACTCAACAAATAATCCAGGACTGTCTCGTCTATTTCCAAAACTTACGTTCTATCTGACATTCTAAAGACTCTAACAATTCGAAGTCTTTCTACTACAATACTCAGAACAAATAATCCAGGTTTGTCTCGTCTATTTCCACAACTTACATTCTATCTAACATTCTAACGACTCTACCAATTCGAAGTCTTTCTACTACAATACTAACAACAAATAATCCAGGATTGTCTCTTCTATTTCCACAACTTACATTCTATCTAACATTCTAACGCCTCTACCAATTCGAAGCCTTTTTTCTACATTACTCACAACAAATAATTCAGGATTGCCCCGTCTATTTCCACAACTTACATTCTACCTGACATTCTAACGACTCTACCAATTCGCTGTCTTTCTACTACAATACTCACAACAAATAATCCAGGATTGTCGCGTCTATTTCCACAACTTACATTCTATCTAACATTCTAACAACTCCACCAATTCGAAATCTTTCTACTACAATACTCACAACAAATAATCCAGGATTGTCTCGTCTATTTCCACAACTTACATTCTATCTGATATTCTAACGACTCTACCAATTCGAAGTCTTTCTACTACAATACTAACAACAAATAATCCAGGATTGTCTCTTCTATTTCCACAACTTACATTCTATCTAACATTCTAACAACTCCACCAATTCGAAATCTTTCTACTACAATACTCACAACAAATCATCCAGGATTGTCTCGTCTATTTCCACAACTTACATTCTATCTGATATTCTAACGACTCTACGAATTCGAAGTCTTTCTACTACAATACTAACAACAAATAATCCAGGATTGTCTCTTCTATTTCCACAACTTGCATTCTATCTGACATTCTAATGACTCTACCAATTCGAAGTCTTTCTACTACAATACTCACAACAAATAATCCAGGATTGTCTCGTCTATTTCCACAACTTACATTCTATCTAACATTCTAACAACTCCACCAATTCGAAATCTTTCTACTACAATACTCACAACAAATCATCCAGGATTGTCTCGTCTATTTCCACAACTTACATTCTATCTGATATTCTAACGACTCTACGAATTCGAAGTCTTTCTACTACAATACTAACAACAAATAATCCAGGATTGTCTCTTCTATTTCCACAACTTACATTCTATCTAACATTCTAACGCCTCTACCAATTCGAAGCCTTTTTTCTACATTACTCACAACAAATAATTCAGGATTGCCCCGTCTATTTCCACAACTTACATTCTACCTGACATTCTAACGACTCTACCAATTCGCTGTCTTTCTACTACAATACTCACAACAAATAATCCAGGATTGTCGCGTCTATTTCCACAACTTACATTCTATCTAACATTCTAACGACTCTACCAATTCGAAGCCTTTTTACTACATTACTCACAACAAATAATTCAGGATTGTCACGTCTATTTCCACAAATTACGTTCTATCTGACATTCTAACGACTCTACCAATTCGCTGTCTTTCTACTACAATACTCACAACAAATAATCCAGGATTGTCTCGTCTATTTCCACAACTTACATTCTATCTAACATTCTAACAACTCCACCAATTCGAAATGTTTCTACTACAATACTCACAACAAATCATCCAGGATTGTCTCGTCTATTTCCACAACTTACATTCTATCTGATATTCTAACGACTCTACGAATTCGAAGTCTTTCTACTACAATACTAACAACAAATAATCCAGGATTGTCTCTTCTATTTCCACAACTTGCATTCTATCTGACATTCTAATGACTCTACCAATTCGAAGTCTTTCTACTACAATACTCACAACAAATAATCCAGGATTGTCTCGTCTATTTCCACAACTTACATTCTATCTAACATTCTAACGACTCTACCAATTCGAAGCCTTTTTACTACATTACTCACAACAAATAATCCAGGATTGTCTCGTCTATTTCCACAACTTACATTCTATCTGATATTCTAACGACTCTACCAATTCGAAGTCTTTCTACTACAATACTCACAACAAATAATCCAGGATTGTCTCGTCTATTTCCACAACTTACATTCTATCTGATATTCTAACGACTCTACCAATTCGAAGTCTTTCTACTACAATACTAACAACAAATAATCCAGGATTGTCTCGTATATTTCCACAACTTACGTTCTATCTGACATTCTAACAACTCTACCAATTCGAAGTCTTTCTACTACAATACTCACAACAAATAATACAGGATTCGCTCGTCTATTTCCACAACTTACATTCTATCTGATATTCTAACGACTCTACCAATTCGAAGTCTTTCTACTACAATACTAACAACAAATAATCCAGGATTGTCTCTTCTATTTCCACAACTTACATTCTATCTAACATTCTAACAACTCCACCAATTCGAAATCTTTCTACTACAATACTCACAACAAATCATCCAGGATTGTCTCGTCTATTTCCACAACTTACATTCTATCTGATATTCTAACGACTCTACAAATTCGAAGTCTTTCTACTACAATACTAACAACAAATAATCCAGGATTGTCTCTTCTATTTCCACAACTTACATTCTATCTGACATTCTAATGACTCTACCAATTCGAAGTCTTTCTACTACAATACTCACAACAAATAATCCAGGATTGTCTCGTCTATTTCCACAACTTGCATTCTATCTGACATTCTAACGACTCTACCAATTTGAAATCTTTCTACTGCAATACTCACAACAAATAATCCAGGATTGTCTCGTCTATTTCCACAAATTACATTCTATCTGACATTCTAACGACTCTACCAATTCGAAGTCTTTCTACTACAATACTCACAACAAATAATCCAGGATTGTCTCGTCTATTTCCACAACATACATTCTATCTGACATTCTAACGACTCTACCAATTCGCTGTCTTTCTACTACAATACTCAACAAATAATCCAGGACTGTCTCGTCTATTTCCACAACTTACGTTCTATCTGACATTCTAAAGACTCTAACAATTCGAAGTCTTTCTACTACAATACTCAGAACAAATAATCCAGGTTTGTCTCGTCTATTTCCACAACTTACATTCTATCTAACATTCTAACGACTCTACCAATTCGAAGCCTTTTTACTACATTACTCACAACAAATAATTCAGGATTGTCTCGTCTATTTCCACAAATTACGTTCTATCTGACATTCTAACGACTCTACCAATTCGCTGTCTTTCTACTACAATACTCACAACAAATAATCCAGGATTGTCTCGTCTATTTCCACAACTTACATTCTATCTAACATTCTAACAACTCCACCAATTCGAAATGTTTCTACTACAATACTAACAACAAATAATCCAGGATTGTCTCTTCTATTTCCACAACTTGCATTCTATCTGACATTCTAATGACTCTACCAATTCGAAGTCTTTCTACTACAATACTCACAACAAATAATCCAGGATTGTCTCGTCTAATTCCACAACTTGCATTCTATCTGACATTCTAACGACTCAACCAATCTGAAGTCTTTCTACTACAATACTCACAACAAATAATCCAGGATTGTCTCGTCTATTTCCACAAATTACATTCTATCTGACATTCTAACGACTCTACCAATTCGCTGTTTTTCTACTACAATACTCACAACAAATAATCCAGGATTGTCTCGTCTATTTCCACAACATACATTCTATCTGACATTCTAACGACTCTACCAATTCGCTGTCTTTCTACTACAATACTCAACAAATAATCCAGGACTGTCTCGTCTATTTCCACAACTTACGTTCTATCTGACATTCTAAAGACTCTAACAATTCGAAGTCTTTCTACTACAATACTCAGAACAAATAATCCAGGTTTGTCTCGTCTATTTCCACAACTTATATTCTATCTAACATTCTAACGACTCTACCAATTCGAAGCCTTTTTTCTACATTACTCACAACAAATAATTCAGGATTGCCCCGTCTATTTCCACAACTTACATTCTATCTGACATTCTAACGACTCTACCAATTCGCTGTCTTTCTACTACAATACTCACAACAAATAATCCAGGATTGTCTCGTCTATTTCCACAACTTACATTCTATCTAACATTCTAACAACTCCACAAATTCGAAATCTTTCTACTACAATACTCACAACAAATCATCCAGGATTGTCTCGTCTATTTCCACAACTTACGTTCTATCTGATATTCTAACGACTCTACCAATTCGAAGTCTTTCTACTACAATACTAACAACAAATAATCCAGGATTGTCTCTTCTATTTCCACAACTTACATTCTATCTAAAATTCTAACAACTCCACCAATTCGAAATCTTTCTACTACAATACTCACAACAAATAATCGAGGATTGTCCCGTCTATTTCCACAACTTACATTCTATCTGATATTCTAACGACTCTACCAATTCGAAGTCTTTCTACTACAATACTCACAACAAATAATCCAGGATTGTCTCGTCTATTTCCACAACTTGCATTCTATCTGACATTCTAACGACTCTACCAATTTGAAATCTTTCTACTACAATACTCAGAACAAATAATCCAGGTTTGTCTCGTCTATTTCCACAACTTACATTCTATCTAACATTCTAACGACTCTACCAATTCGAAGCCTTTTTACTACATTACTCACAACAAATAATTCAGGATCGTCTCGTCTATTTCCACAAATTACGTTCTATCTGACATTCTAACGACTCTACCAATTCGCTGTCTTTCTACTACAATACTCACAACAAATAATCCAGGATTGTCTCGTCTATTTCCACAACTTACATTCTATCTAACATTCTAACAACTCCACCAATTCGAAATGTTTCTACTACAATACTCACAACAAATCATCCAGGATTGTCTCGTCTATTTCCACAACTTACATTCTATCTGATATTCTAACGACTCTACGAATTCGAAGTCTTTCTACTACAATACTAACAACAAATAATCCAGGATTGTCTCTTCTATTTCCACAACTTGCATTCTATCTGACATTCTAATGACTCTACCAATTCGAAGTCTTTCTACTACAATACTCACAACAAATAATCCAGGATTGTCTCGTCTATTTCCACAACTTACATTCTATCTAACATTCTAACGACTCTACCAATTCGAAGCCTTTTTACTACATTACTCACAACAAATAATCCAGGATTGTCTCGTCTATTTCCACAACTTACATTCTATCTGATATTCTAACGACTCTACCAATTCGAAGTCTTTCTACTACAATACTCACAACAAATAATCCAGGATTGTCTCGTCTATTTCCACAAGTTACATTCTATCTGATATTCTAACGACTCTACCAATTCGAAGTCTTTCTACTACAATACTCACAACAAATAATCCAGGATTGTCTCGTCTATTTCCACAACTTGCATTCTATCTGACATTCTAACGAATCTACCAATTTGAAATCTTTCTACTACAATACTCACAACAAATAATCCAGGATTGTCTCGTCTATTTCCACAAATTACATTCTATCTGACATTCTAACGACTCTACCAATTCGAAGTCTTTCTACTACAATACTCACAACAAATAATCCAGGATTGTCTCGTCTATTTCCACAACATACATTCTATCTGACATTCTAACGACTCTACCAATTCGCTGTCTTTCTACTACAATACTCAACAAATAATCCAGGACTGTCTCGTCTATTTCCACAACTTACGTTCTATCTGACATTCTAAAGACTCTAACAATTCGAAGTCTTTCTACTACAATACTCAGAACAAATAATCCAGGTTTGTCTCGTCTATTTCCACAACTTACATTCTATCTAACATTCTAACGACTCTACCAATTCGAAGCCTTTTTACTACATTACTCACAACAAATAATTCAGGATTGTCTCGTCTATTTTCACAAATTACGTTCTATCTGACATTCTAACGACTCTACCAATTCGCTGTCTTTCTACTACAATACTCACAACAAATAATCCAGGATTGTCTCGTCTATTTCCACAACTTACATTCTATCTAACATTCTAACAACTCCACCAATTCGAAATCTTTCTACTACAATACTCACAACAAATCATCCAGGATTGTCTCGTCTATTTCCACAACTTACGTTCTATCTGATATTCTAACGACTCTACCAATTCGAAGTCTTTCTACTACAATACTAACAACAAATAATCCAGGATTGTCTCTTCTATTTCCACAACTTACATTCTATCTAACATTCTAACAACTCCACCAATTCGAAATCTTTCTACTACAATACTCACAACAAATCATCCAGGATTGTCCCGTCTATTTCCACAACTTACATTCTATCTGATATTCTAACGACTCTACCAATTCGAAGTCTTTCTACTACAATACTAACAACAAATAATCCAGGATTGTCTCTTCTATTTCCACAACTTGCATTCTATCTGACATTCTAATGACTCTACCAATTCGAAGTCTTTCTACTAAAATACTCACAACAAATAATCCAGGATTGTCTCGTCTATTTCCACAAATTACATTCTATCTGACATTCTAACGACTCTACCAATTCGCTGTCTTTCTACTACAATACTCACAACAAATAATCCAGGATTGTCTCGTCTATTTCCACAACATACATTCTATCTGACATTCTAACGACTCTACCAATTCGCTGTCTTTCTACTACAATACTCAACAAATAATCCAGGACTGTCTCGTCTATTTCCACAACTTACGTTCTATCTGACATTCGAAAGACTCTAACAACTCGAAGTCTTTCTACTACAATACTCAGAACAAATAATCCAGGTTTGTCTCGTCTATTTCCACAACTTACATTCTATCTAACATTCTAACGACTCTACCAATTCGAAGCCTTTTTACTACATTACTCACAACAAATAATCCAGGATTGTCTCGTCTATTTCCACAACTTACATTCTATCTGATATTCTAACGACTCTACCAATTCGAAGTCTTTCTACTACAATACTCACAACAAATAATCCAGGATTGTCTCGTCTATTTCCACAACTTACATTCTATCTGATATTCTAACGACTCTACCAATTCGAAGTCTTTCTACTACAATACTAACAACAAATAATCCAGGAATGTCTCTTCTATTTCCACAACTTACATTCTATCTAACATTCTAACAACTCTACCAATTCGAAATCTTTCTCCTACAATACTCACAACAAATAGTCCAGGATTGTCTCGTCTATTTACACAACTTACATTCTATCTGATATTCTAACGACTATACCAATTCGAAGTCTTTCTACTACAATACTAACAAGAAATAATACAGGATTCGCTCGTCTATTTCCACAACTTACATTCTATCTGATATTCTAACGACTCTACCAATTCGAAGTCTTTCTACTACAATACTAACAACAAATAATCCAGGATTGTCTCTTCTATTTCCACAACTTACATTCTATCTAACATTCTAACAACTCCACCAATTCGAAATCTTTCTACTACAATACTCACAACAAATCATCCAGGATTGTCTCGTCTATTTCCACAACTTACATTCTATCTGATATTCTAACGACTCTACAAATTCGAAGTCTTTCTACTACAATACTAACAACAAATAATCCAGGTATGTCTCTTCTATTTCCACAACTTACATTCTATCTGACATTCTAACAACTCTACCAATTCGAAATCTTTCTCCTACAATACTCACAATAAATAGTCCAGGATTGTCTCGTCTATTTACACAACTTACATTCTATCTGATATTCTAACGACTATACCAATTCGAAGTCTTTCTACTACAATACTAACAAGAAATAATCCAGGATTGTCTCTTCTATTTCCACAACTTACATTCTATCTGACATTCTAACAACTCTACCAATTCGAAATCTTTCTACTACAATACTCACAACAAATAATCCAGGATTGTCTCGTCTATTTCCACAACTTACATTCTATCTGATATTCTAACGACTCTACCAATTCGAAGTCTTTCTACTACAATACTAACAACAAATAATCCAGGATTGTCTCGTCTATTTCCACAACTTACGTTCTATCTGACATTCTAACAACTCTACCAATTCGAAGTCTTTCTACTACAATACTCACAACAAATAATACAGGATTCGCTCGTCTATTTCCACAACTTACCTTCTATCTGATATTCTAACGACTCTACCAATTCGAAGTCTTTCTACTACAATACTAACAACAAATAATCCAGGATTGTCTCTTCTATTTCCACAACTTACATTCTATCTAACATTCTAACAACTCCACCAATTCGAAATCTTTCTACTACAATACTCACAACAAATAATCCAGAATTGTCTCGTCTATTTCCACAAATTACATTCTATCTGACATTCTAACGACTCTACCAATTCGCTGTCTTTCTACTACAATACTCACAACAAATAATCCAGGATTGTCTCGTCTATTTCCACAACATACATTCTATCTGACATTCTAACGACTCTACCAATTCGCTGTCTTTCTACTACAATACTCAACAAATAATCCAGGACTGTCTCGTTTATTTCCACAACTTACGTTCTATCTGACATTCTAAAAACTCTAACAATTCGAAGTCTTTCTACTACAATACTCAGAACAAATAATCCAGGATTGTCTCGTCTATTTCCACAACTTACATTCTATCTAACATTCTAACAACTCCACCAATTCGAAATCTTTCTACTACAATACTCACAACAAATCATCCAGGATTGTCTCGTCTATTTCCACAACTTACATTCTATCTGATATTCTAACGACTCTACAAATTCGAAGTCTTTCTACTACAATACTAACAACAAATAATCCAGGATTGTCTCTTCTATTTCCACAACTTACATTCTAGCTGACATTCTAATGACTCTACCAATTCGAAGTCTTTCTACTACAATACTCAACAAATAATCCAGGACTGTCTCGTCTATTTCCACAACTTACGTTCTATCTGACATTCTAAAGACTCTAACAATTCGAAGTCTTTCTACTACAATACTCAGAACAAATAATCCAGGTTTGTCTCGTCTATTTCCACAACTTACATTCTATCTAACATTCTAACGACTCTACCAATTCGAAGCCTTTTTACTACATTACTCACAACAAATAATTCAGGATTGCCCCGTCTATTTCCACAACTTACATTCTACCTGACATTCTAACGACTCTACCAATTCGCTGTCTTTCTACTACAATACTCACAACAAATAATCCAGGATTGTCTCGTCTATTTCCACAACTTACATTCTATCTAACATTCTAACAACTCCACCAATTCGAAATCTTTCTACTACAATACTCACAACAAATCATCCAGGATTGTCTCGTCTATTTCCACAACTTACGTTCTATCTGATATTCTAACGACTCTACCAATTCGAAGTCTTTCTACTACAATACTAACAACAAATAATCCAGGATTGTCTCTTCTATTTCCACAACTTGCATTCTATCTGACATTCTAATGACTCTACCAATTCGAAGTCTTTCTACTACAATACTCACAACAAATAATCCAGGATTGTCTCGTCTATTTCCACAAATTACATTCTATCTGACATTCTAACGACTCTACCAATTCGCTGTCTTTCTACTACAATACTCACAACAAATAATCCAGGATTGTCTCGTCTATTTCCACAACATACATTCTATCTGACATTCTAACGACTCTACCAATTCGCTGTCTTTCTACTACAATACTCAACAAATAATCCAGGACTGTCTCGTCTATTTCCACAACTTACGTTCTATCTGACATTCTAAAGACTCTAACAATTCGAAGTCTTTCTACTACAATACTCAGAACAAATAATCCAGGTTTGTCTCGTCTATTTCCACAACTTACATTCTATCTAACATTCTAACGACTCTACCAATTCGAAGCCTTTTTACTACATTACTCACAACAAATAATCGAGGATTGTCTCGTCTATTTCCACAACTTACATTCTATCTGATATTCTAACGACTCTACCAATTCGAAGTCTTTCTACTACAATACTCACAACAAATAATCCAGGATTGTCTCGTCTATTTCCACAACATACATTCTATCTGACATTTTTACGACTCTACCAATTCGCTGTCTTTCTACTACAATACTCAACAAATAATCCAGGACTGTCTCGTCTATTTCCACAACTTACGTTCTATCTGACATTCTAAAGACTCTAACAATTCGAAGTCTTTCTACTACAATACTCACAACAAATAATCCAGGATTGTCTCGTCTATTTCCACAACATACATTCTATCTGACATTTTTACGACTCTACCAATTCGCTGTCTTTCTACTACAATACTCAACAAATAATCCAGGACTGTCTCGTCTATTTCCACAACTTACGTTCTATCTGACATTCTAAAGACTCTAACAATTCGAAGTCTTTCTACTACAATACTCAGAACAAATAATCCAGGTTTGTCTCGTCTATTTCCACAACTTACATTCTATCTAACATTCTAACGACTCTAACAATTCGAAGCCTTTTTTCTACATTACTCACAACAAATAATTCAGGAGTGCCCCGTCTATTTCCACAACTTACGTTCTATCTGATATTCTAACGACTCTACCAATTCGAAGTCTTTCTACTACAATACTAACAACAAATAATCCAGGATTGTCTCTTCTATTTCCACAACTTACATTCTATCTAACATTCTAACAACTCCACCAATTCGAAATCTTTCTACTACAATACTCACAACAAATCATCCAGGATTGTCCCGTCTATTTCCACAACTTACATTCTATCTGATATTCTAACGACTCTACCAATTCGAAGTCTTTCTACTACAATACTCACAACAAATAATCCAGGATTGTCTCGTCTATTTCCACAACATACATTCTATCTGACATTCTAACGACTCTACCAATTCGCTGTCTTTCTACTACAATACTCAACAAATAATCCAGGACTGTCTCGTCTATTTCCACAACTTACGTTCTATCTGACATTCTAAAGACTCTAACAACTCGAAGTCTTTCTACTACAATACTCAGAACAAATAATCCAGGTTTGTCTCATCTATTTCCACAACTTACATTCTATCTAACATTCTAACGACTCTACCAATTCGAAGCCTTTTTACTACATTACTCACAACAAATAATCCAGGATTGTCTCGTCTATTTCCACAACTTACATTCTATCTGATATTCTAACGACTCTACCAATTCGAAGTCTTTCTACTACAATACTCACAACAAATAATCCAGGATTGTCTCGTCTATTTCCACAACTTACATTCTATCTGATATTCTAACGACTCTACCAATTCGAAGTCTTTCTACTACAATACTAACAACAAATAATCCAGGAATGTCTCTTCTATTTCCACAACTTACATTCTATCTAACATTCTAACAACTCTACCAATTCGAAATCTTTCTCCTACAATACTCACAACAAATAGTCCAGGATTGTCTCGTCTATTTACACAACTTACATTCTATCTGATATTCTAACGACTATACCAATTCGAAGTCTTTCTACTACAATACTAACAAGAAATAATCCAGGATTGTCTCTTCTATTTCCACAACTTACATTCTATCTGACATTCTAACAACTCTACCAATTCGAAATCCTTCTACTACAATACTCACAACAAATAATCCAGGATTGTCTCGTCTATTTCCACAACTTACATTCTATCTGATATTCTAACGACTCTACCAATTCGAAGTCTTTCTACTACAATACTAACAACAAATAATCCATGATTGTCTCGTCTATTTCCACAACTTACGTTCTATCTGACATTCTAACAACTCTACCAATTCGAAGTCTTTCTACTACAATACTCACAACAAATAATACAGGATTCGCTCGTCTATTTCCACAACTTACATTCTACCTGACATTCTAACGACTCTACCAATTCGCTGTCTTTCTACTACAATACTCAACAAATAATCCAGGACTGTCTCGTCTATTTCCACAACTTACGTTCTATCTGACATTCTAAAGACTCTAACAATTCGAAGTCTTTCTACTACAATACTCAGAACAAATAATCCAGGTTTGTCTCGTCTATTTCCACAACTTACATTCTATCTAACATCCTAACGACTCTACCAATTCGAAGCCTTTTTACTACATTACTCACAACAAATAATTCAGGATTGCCCCGTCTATTTCCACAACTTACATTCTACCTGACATTCTAACGACTCTACCAATTCGCTGTCTTTCTACTACAATACTCACAACAAATAATCCAGGATTGTCTCGTCTATTTCCACAACTTACATTCTATCTAACATTCTAACAACTCCACCAATTCGAAATCTTTCTACTACAATACTCACAACAAATTATCCAGGATTGTCTCGTCTATTTCCACAACTTACGTTCTATCTGATATTCTAACGACTCTACCAATTCGAAGTCTTTCTACTACAATACTAACAACAAATAATCCAGGATTGTCTCTTCTATTTCCACAACTTGCATTCTATCTGACATTCTAATGACTCTACCAATTCGAAGTCTTTCTACTACAATACTCACAACAAATAATCCAGGATTGTCTCGTCTATTTCCACAAATTACATTCTATCTGACATTCTAACGACTCTACCAATTCGCTGTCTTTCTACTACAATACTCACAACAAATAATCCAGGATTGTCTCGTCTATTTCCACAACATACATTCTATCTGACATTCTAACGACTCTACCAATTCGCTGTCTTTCTACTACAATACTCAACAAATAATCCAGGACTGTCTCGTCTATTTCCACAACTTACGTTCTATCTGACATTCTAAAGACTCTAACAATTCGAAGTCTTTCTACTACAATACTCAGAACAAATAATCCAGGTTTGTCTCGTCTATTTCCACAACTTACATTCTATCTAACATTCTAACGACTCTACCAATTCGAAGCCTTTTTACTACATTACTCACAACAAATAATCCAGGATTGTCTCGTCTATTTCCACAACTTACATTCTATCTGATATTCTAACGACTCTACCAATTCGAAGTCTTTCTACTACAATACTCACAACAAATAATCCAGGATTGTCTCGTCTATTTCCACAACATACATTCTATCTGACATTTTTACGACTCTACCAATTCGCTGTCTTTCTACTACAATACTCAACAAATAATCCAGGACTGTCTCGTCTATTTCCACAACTTACGTTCTATCTGACATTCTAAAGACTCTAACAATTCGAAGTCTTTCTACTACAATACTCACAACAAATAATCCAGGATTGTCTCGTCTATTTCCACAACATACATTCTATCTGACATTTTTACGACTCTACCAATTCGCTGTCTTTCTACTACAATACTCAACAAATAATCCAGGACTGTCTCGTCTATTTCCACAACTTACGTTCTATCTGACATTCTAAAGACTCTAACAATTCGAAGTCTTTCTACTACAATACTCAGAACAAATAATCCAGGTTTGTCTCGTCTATTTCCACAACTTACATTCTATCTAACATTCTAACGACTCTACCAATTCGAAGCCTTTTTTCTACATTACTCACAACAAATAATTCAGGAGTGCCCCGTCTATTTCCACAACTTACATTCTACCTGACATTCTAACGACTCTACCAATTCGCTGTCTTTCTACTACAATACTCACAACAAATAATCCAGGATTGTCTCGTCTATTTCCACAACTTACATTCTATCTAACATTCTAACAACTCCACCAATTCGAAATCTTTCTACTACAATACTCACAACAAATCATCCAGGATTGTCTCGTCTATTTCCACAACTTACGTTCTATCTGATATTCTAACGACTCTACCAATTCGAAGTATTTCTACTACAATACTAACAACAAATAATCCAGGATTGTCTCTTCTATTTCCACAACTTACATTCTATCTAACATTCTAACAACTCCACCAATTCGAAATCTTTCTACTACAATACTCACAAAAAATCATCCAGGATTGTCCCGTCTATTTCCACAACTTACATTCTATCTGATATTCTAACGACTCTACCAATTCGAAGTCTTTCTACTACAATACTAACAACAAATAATCCAGGATTGTCTCTTCTATTTCCACAACTTGCATTCTATCTGACATTCTAATGACTCTACCAATTCGAAGTCTTTCTACTACAATACTCACAACAAATAATCCAGGATTGTCTCGTCTATTTCCACAAATTACATTCTATCTGACATTCTAACGACTCTACCAATTCGCTGTCTTTCTACTACAATACTCACAACAAATAATCCAGGATTGTCTCGTCTATTTCCACAACATACATTCTATCTGACATTCTAACGACTCTACCAATTCGCTGTCTTTCTACTACAATACTCAACAAATAATCCAGGACTGTCTCGTCTATTTCCACAACTTACGTTCTATCTGACATTCTAAAGACTCTAACAACTCGAAGTCTTTCTACTACAATACACAGAACAAATAATCCAGGTTTGTCTCGTCTATTTCCACAACTTACATTCTATCTAACATTCTAACGACTCTACCAATTCGAAGCCTTTTTACTACATTACTCACAACAAATAATCCAGGATTGTCTCGTCTATTTCCACAACTTACATTCTACCTGACATTCTAACGACTCTACCAATTCGCTGTCTTTCTACTACAATACTCACAACAAATAATCCAGGATTGTCTCGTCTATTTCCACAACTTACATTCTATCTAACATTCTAACAACTCCACCAATTCGAAATCTTTCTACTACAATACTCACAACAAATCATCCAGGATTGTCTCGTCTATTTCCACAACTTACGTTCTATCTGATATTCTAACGACTCTACCAATTCGAAGTCTTTCTACTACAATACTAACAACAAATAATCCAGGACTGTCTCGTCTATTTCCACAACTTACGTTCTATCTGACATTCTAAAGACTCTAACAATTCGAAGTCTTTCTACTACAATACTCAGAACAAATAATCCAGGTTTGTCTCGTCTATTTCCACAACTTACATTCTATCTAACATTCTAACGACTCTACCAATTCGAAGCCTTTTTACTACATTACTCACAACAAATAATCCAGGATTGTCTCGTCTATTTCCACAACTTACATTCTATCTGATATTCTAACGACTCTACCAATTCGAAGTCTTTCTACTACAATACTCACAACAAATAATCCAGGATTGTCTCGTCTATTTCCACAACATACATTCTATCTGACATTTTTACGACTCTACCAATTCGCTGTCTTTCTACTACAATACTCAACAAATAATCCAGGACTGTCTCGTCTATTTCCACAACTTACGTTCTATCTGACATTCTAAAGACTCTAACAATTCGAAGTCTTTCTACTACAATACTCACAACAAATAATCCAGGATTGTCTCGTCTATTTCCACAACATACATTCTATCTGACATTTTTACGACTCTACCAATTCGCTGTCTTTCTACTACAATACTCAACAAATAATCCAGGACTGTCTCGTCTATTTCCACAACTTACGTTCTATCTGACATTCTAAAGACTCTAACAATTCGAAGTCTTTCTACTACAATACTCAGAACAAATAATCCAGGTTTGTCTCGTCTATTTCCACAACTTACATTCTATCTAACATTCTAACGACTCTACCAATTCGAAGCCTTTTTTCTACATTACTCACAACAAATAATTCAGGAGTGCCCCGTCTATTTCCACAACTTATATTCTACCTGACATTCTAACGACTCTACCAATTCGCTGTCTTTCTACTACAATACTCACAACAAATAATCCAGGATTGTCTCGTCTATTTCCACAACTTACATTCTATCTAACATTCTAACAACTCCACCAATTCGAAATCTTTCTACTACAATACTCACAACAAATCATCCAGGATTGTCTCGTCTATTTCCACAACTTACGTTCTATCTGATATTCTAACGACTCTACCAATTCGAAGTATTTCTACTACAATACTAACAACAAATAATCCAGGATTGTCTCTTCTATTTCCACAACTTACATTCTATCTAACATTCTAACAACTCCACCAATTCGAAATCTTTCTACTACAATACTCACAACAAATCATCCAGGATTGTCCCGTCTATTTCCACAACTTACATTCTATCTGATATTCTAACGACTCTACCAATTCGAAGTCTTTCTACTACAATACTAACAACAAATAATCCAGGATTGTCTCTTCTATTTCCACAACTTGCATTCTATCTGACATTCTAATGACTCTACCAATTCGAAGTCTTTCTACTACAATACTCACAACAAATAATCCAGGATTGTCTCGTCTATTTCCACAAATTACATTCTATCTGACATTCTAACGACTCTACCAATTCGCTGTCTTTCTACTACAATACTCACAACAAATAATCCAGGATTGTCTCGTCTATTTCCACAACATACATTCTATCTGACATTCTAACGACTCTACCAATTCGCTGTCTTTCTACTACAATACTCAACAAATAATCCAGGACTGTCTCGTCTATTTCCACAACTTACGTTCTATCTGACATTCTAAAGACTCTAACAACTCGAAGTCTTTCTACTACAATACACAGAACAAATAATCCAGGTTTGTCTCGTCTATTTCCACAACTTACATTCTATCTAACATTCTAACGACTCTACCAATTCGAAGCCTTTTTACTACATTACTCACAACAAATAATCCAGGATTGTCTCGTCTATTTCCACAACTTACATTCTATCTGATATTCTAACGACTCTACCAATTCGAAGTCTTTCTACTACAATACTCACAACAAATAATCCAGGATTGTCTCGTCTATTTCCACAACTTACATTCTATCTGATATTCTAACGACTCTACCAATTCGAAGTCTTTCTACTCCAATACTAACAACAAATAATCCAGGAATGTCTCTTCTATTTCCACAACTTACATTCTATCTAACATTCTAACAACTCTACCAATTCGAAATCTTTCTCCTACAATACTCACAACAAATAGTCCAGGATTGTCTCGTCTATTTACACAACTTACATTCTATCTGATATTCTAACGACTATACCAATTCGAAGTCTTTCTACTACAATACTAACAAGAAATAATCCAGGATTGTCTCTTCTATTTCCACAACTTACATTCTATCTGACATTCTAACAACTCTACCAATTCGAAATCTTTCTACTACAATAGTCACAACAAATAATCCAGGATTGTCTCGTCTATTTCCACAACTTACATTCTATCTGATATTCTAACGACTCTACCAATTCGAAGTCTTTCTACTACAATACTAACAACAAATAATCCAGGATTGTCTCGTCTATTTCCACAACTTACGTTCTATCTGACATTCTAACAACTCTACCAATTCGAAGTCTTTCTACTACAATACTCACAACAAATAATACAGGATTCGCTCGTCTATTTCCACAACTTACATTCTATCTGATATTCTAACGACTCTACCAATTCGAAGTCTTTCTACTACAATACTAACAACAAATAATCCAGGATTGTCTCTTCTATTTCCACAACTTACATTCTATCTAACATTCTAACAACTCCACCAATTCGAAATCTTTCTACTACAATACTCACAACAAATCATCCAGGATTGTCTCGTCTATTTCCACAACTTACATTCTATCTGATATTCTAACGACTCTACAAATTCGAAGTCTTTCTACTACAATACTAACAACAAATAATCCAGGATTGTCTCTTCTATTTCCACAACTTACATTCTATCTGACATTCTAATGACTCTACCAATTCGAAGTCTTTCTACTACAATACTCACAACAAATAATCCAGGATTGTCTCGTCTATTTCCACAACTTGCATTCTATCTGACATTCTAACGACTCTACCAATTTGAAGTCTTTCTACTACAATACTCACAACAAATAATCCAGGATTGTCTCGTCTATTTCCACAAATTACATTCTATCTGACATTCTAACGACTCTACCAATTCGCTGTCTTTCTACTACAATACTCACAACAAATAATCCAGGATTGTCTCGTCTATTTCCACAACATACATTCTATCTGACATTCTAACGACTCTACCAATTCGCTGTCTTTCTACTACAATACTCAACAAATAATCCAGGACTGTCTCGTCTATTTCCACAACTTACGTTCTATCTGACATTCTAAAGACTCTAACAATTCGAAGTCTTTCTACTACAATACTCAGAACAAATAATCCAGGTTTGTCTCGTCTATTTCCACAACTTACATTCTATCTAACATTCTAACGACTCTACCAATTCGAAGCCTTTTTACTACATTACTCACAACAAATAATCCAGGATTGTCTCGTCTATTTACACAACTTACATTCTATCTGATATTCTAACGACTCTACCAATTCGAAGTCTTTCTACTACAATACTCACAACAAATAATCCAGGATTGTCTCGTCTATTTCCACAACTTACATTCTATCTGATATTCTAACGACTCTACCAATTCGAAGTCTTTCTACTACAATACTAACAACAAATAATCCAGGAATGTTTCTTCTATTTCCACAACTTACATTCTATCTGACATTCTAACAACTCTACCAATTCGAAATCTTTCTCCTACAATACTCACAACAAATAGTCCAGGATTGTCTCGTCTATTTACACAACTTACATTCTATCTGATATTCTAACGACTATACCAATTCGAAGTCTTTCTACTACAATACTCACAACAAATAATCCAGGATTGTCTCTTCTATTTCCGCAACTTACATTCTATCTGACATTCTAACAACTCTACCAATTCGAAATCTTTCTACTACAATACTCACAACAAATAATCCAGGATTGTCTCGTCTATTTCCACAACTTACATTCTATCTGATATTCTAACGACTCTACCAATTCGAAGTCTTTCTACTACAATACTAACAACAAATAATCCAGGATTGTCTCGTCTATTCCCACAACTTACGTTCTATCTGACATTCTAACAACTCTACCAATTCGAAGTCTTTCTACTACAATACTCACAACAAATAATACAGGATTCGCTCGTCTATTTCCACAACTTACATTCTATCTGATATTCTAACGACTCTACCAATTCGAAGTCTTTCTACTACAATACTCACAACAAATAATCCAGAATTGTCTCGTCTATTTCCACAAATTACATTCTATCTGACATTCTAACGACTCTACCAATTCGCTGTCTTTCTACTACAATACTCACAACAAATAATCCAGGATTGTCTCGTCTATTTCCACAACATACATTCTATCTGACATTCTAACGACTCTACCAATTCGCTGTCTTTCTACTACAATACTCAACAAATAATCCAGGACTGTCTCGTCTATTTCCACAACTTACGTTCTATCTGACATTCTAAAAACTCTAACAATTCGAAGTCTTTCTACTACAATACTCAGAACAAATAATCCAGGTTTGTCTCGTCTATTTCCACAACTTACATTCTATCTAACATTCTAACGACTATACCAATTCGAAGTCTTTCTACTACAATACTCACAACAAATAATCCAGGATTGTCTCTTCTATTTCCGCAACTTACATTCTATCTGACATTCTAACAACTCTACCAATTCGAAATCTTTCTACTACAATACTCACAACAAATAATCCAGGATTGTCTCGTCTATTTCCACAACTTACATTCTATCTGATATTCTAACGACTCTACCAATTCGAAGTCTTTCTACTACAATACTAACAACAAATAATCCAGGATTGTCTCGTCTATTCCCACAACTTACGTTCTATCTGACATTCTAACAACTCTACCAATTCGAAGTCTTTCTACTACAATACTCACAACAAATAATACAGGATTCGCTCGTCTATTTCCACAACTTACATTCTATCTGATATTCTAACGACTCTACCAATTCGAAGTCTTTCTACTACAATACTCACAACAAATAATCCAGAATTGTCTCGTCTATTTCCACAAATTACATTCTATCTGACATTCTAACGACTCTACCAATTCGCTGTCTTTCTACTACAATACTCACAACAAATAATCCAGGATTGTCTCGTCTATTTCCACAACATACATTCTATCTGACATTCTAACGACTCTACCAATTCGCTGTCTTTCTACTACAATACTCAACAAATAATCCAGGACTGTCTCGTCTATTTCCACAACTTACGTTCTATCTGACATTCTAAAAACTCTAACAATTCGAAGTCTTTCTACTACAATACTCAGAACAAATAATCCAGGTTTGTCTCGTCTATTTCCACAACTTACATTCTATCTAACATTCTAACGACTCTACCAATTCGAAGCCTTTTTACTACATTACTCACAACAAATAATCCAGGATTGTCTCGTCTATTTCCACAACTTACATTCTATCTGATATTCTAACGACTCTACCAATTCGAAGTCTTTCTACTACAATACTCACAACAAATAATCCAGGATTGTCTCGTCTATTTCCACAACTTACATTCTATCTGATATTCTAACGACTCTACCAATTCGAAGTCTTTCTACTACAATACTAACAACAAATAATCCAGGATTGTCTCTTCTATTTCCACAACTTACATTCTATCTAACATTCTAACAACTCCACCAATTCGAAATCTTTCTACTACAATACTCACAACAAATAATCCAGGATTGTCTCTTCTATTTCCACAACTTACATTCTATCTGACATTCTAATGACTCTACCAATTCGAAGTCTTTCTACTACAATACTCACAACAAATAATCCAGGTTTGTCTCGTCTATTTCCACAACTTGCATTCTATCTGACATTCTAACGACTCTACCAATTTGAAGTCTTTCTACTACAATACTCACAACAAATAATCCAGGATTGTCTCGTCTATTTCCACAAATTACATTCTATCTGATATTCTAACGACTCTACCAATTCGAAGTCTTTCTACTACAATACTAACAACAAATAATCCAGGATTGTCTCGTCTATTTCCACAACTTACGTTCTATCTGACATTCTAACAACTCTACCAATTCGAAGTCTTTCTACTACAATACTCACAACAAATAATACAGGATTCGCTCGTCTATTTCCACAACATACATTCTATCTGATATTCTAACGACTCTACCAATTCGAAGTCTTTCTACTACAATACTAACAACAAATAATCCAGGATTGTCTCTTCTATTTCCACAACTTACATTCTATCTAACATTCTAACAACTCCACCATTTCGAAATCTTTCTACTACAATACTCACAACAAATCATCCAGGATTGTCTCGTCTATTTCCACAACTTACATTCTATCTGATATTCTAACGACTCTACAAATTCGAAGTCTTTCTACTACAATACTAACAACAAATAATCCAGGATTGTCTCTTCTATTTCCACAACTTACATTCTATCTGACATTCTAATGACTCTACCAATTCGAAGTCTTTCTACTACAATACTCACAACAAATAATCCAGGATTGTCTCGTCTATTTCCACAACTTGCATTCTATCTGACATTCTAACGACTCTACCAATTTGAAGTCTTTCTACTACAATACTCACAACAAATAATCCAGGATTGTCTCGTCTATTTCCACAAATTACATTCTATCTGACATTCTAACGACTCTACCAATTCGCTGTCTTTCTACTACAATACTCACAACAAATAATCCAGGATTGTCTCGTCTATTTCCACAACATACATTCTATCTGACATTCTAACGACTCTACCAATTCGCTGTCTTTCTACTACAATACTCAACAAATAATCCAGGACTGTCTCGTCTATTTCCACAACTTACGTTCTATCTGACATTCTAAAGACTCTAACAATTCGAAGTCTTTCTACTACAATACTCAGAACAAATAATCCAGGTTTGTCTCGTCTATTTCCACAACTTACATTCTATCTAACATTCTAACGACTCTACCAATTCGAAGCCTTTTTTCTACATTACTCACAACAAATAATTCAGGAGTGCCCCGTCTATTTCCACAACTTACATTCTACCTGACATTCTAACGACTCTACCAATTCGCTGTCTTTCTACTACAATACTCACAACAAATAATCCAGGATTGTCTCGTCTATTTCCACAACTTACATTCTATCTAACATTCTAACAACTCCACCAATTCGAAATCTTTCTACTACAATACTCACAACAAATCATCCAGGATTGTCTCGTCTATTTCCACAACTTACGTTCTATCTGATATTCTAACGACTCTACCAATTCGAAGTATTTCTACTACAATACTAACAACAAATAATCCAGGATTGTCTCTTCTATTTCCACAACTTACATTCTATCTAACATTCTAACAACTCCACCAATTCGAAATCTTTCTACTACAATACTCACAAAAAATCATCCAGGATTGTCCCGTCTATTTCCACAACTTACATTCTATCTGATATTCTAACGACTCTACCAATTCGAAGTCTTTCTACTACAATACTAACAACAAATAATCCAGGATTGTCTCTTCTATTTCCACAACTTGCATTCTATCTGACATTCTAATGACTCTACCAATTCGAAGTCTTTCTACTACAATACTCACAACAAATAATCCAGGATTGTCTCGTCTATTTCCACAAATTACATTCTATCTGACATTCTAACGACTCTACCAATTCGCTGTCTTTCTACTACAATACTCACAACAAATAATCCAGGATTGTCTCGTCTATTTCCACAACATACATTCTATCTGACATTCTAACGACTCTACCAATTCGCTGTCTTTCTACTACAATACTCAACAAATAATCCAGGACTGTCTCGTCTATTTCCACAACATACGTTCTATCTGACATTCTAAAGACTCTAACAACTCGAAGTCTTTCTACTACAATACACAGAACAAATAATCCAGGTTTGTCTCGTCTATTTCCACAACTTACATTCTATCTAACATTCTAACGACTCTACCAATTCGAAGCCTTTTTACTACATTACTCACAACAAATAATCCAGGATTGTCTCGTCTATTTCCACAACTTACATTCTACCTGACATTCTAACGACTCTACCAATTCGCTGTCTTTCTACTACAATACTCACAACAAATAATCCAGGATTGTCTCGTCTATTTCCACAACTTACATTCTATCTAACATTCTAACAACTCCACCAATTCGAAATCTTTCTACTACAATACTCACAACAAATCATCCAGGATTGTCTCGTCTATTTCCACAACTTACGTTCTATCTGATATTCTAACGACTCTACCAATTCGAAGTCTTTCTACTACAATACTAACAACAAATAATCCAGGATTGTCTCTTCTATTTCCACAACTTGCATTCTATCTGACATTCTAATGACTCTACCAATTCGAAGTCTTTCTACTACAATACTCACAACAAATAATCCAGGATTGTCTCGTCTATTTCCACAAATTACATTCTATCTGACATTCTAACGACTCTACCAATTCGCTGTCTTTCTACTACAATACTCACAACAAATAATCCAGGATTGTCTCGTCTATTTCCACAACATACATTCTATCTGACATTCTAACGACTCTACCAATTCGCTGTCTTTCTACTACAATACTCAACAAATAATCCAGGACTGTCTCGTCTATTTCCACAACTTACGTTCTATCTGACATTCTAAAGACTCTAACAATTCGAAGTCTTTCTACTACAATACTCAGAACAAATAATCCAGGTTTGTCTCGTCTATTTCCACAACTTACATTCTATCTAACATTCTAACGACTCTACCAATTCGAAGCCTTTTTACTACATTACTCACAACAAATAATCCAGGATTGTCTCGTCTATTTCCACAACTTACATTCTATCTGATATTCTAACGACTCTACCAATTCGAAGTCTTTCTACTACAATACTCACAACAAATAATCCAGGATTGTCTCGTCTATTTCCACAACATACATTCTATCTGACATTTTTACGACTCTACCAATTCGCTGTCTTTCTACTACAATACTTAACAAATAATCCAGGACTGTCTCGTCTATTTCCACAACTTACGTTCTATCTGACATTCTAAAGACTCTAACAATTCGAAGTCTTTCTACTACAATACTCACAACAAATAATCCAGGATTGTCTCGTCTATTTCCACAACATACATTCTATCTGACATTTTTACGACTCCACCAATTCGCTGTCTTTCTACTACAATACTCAACAAATAATCCAGGACTGTCTCGTCTATTTCCACAACTTACGTTCTATCTGACATTCTAAAGACTCTAACAATTCGAAGTCTTTCTACTACAATACTCAGAACAAATAATCCAGGTTTGTCTCGTCTATTTCCACAACTTACATTCTATCTAACATTCTAACGACTCTACCAATTCGCTGTCTTTCTACTACAATACTCACAACAAATAATCCAGGATTGTCTCGTCTATTTCCACAACTTACATTCTATCTAACATTCTAACAACTCCACCAATTCGAAATCTTTCTACTACAATACTCACAACAAATCATCCAGGATTGTCTCGTCTATTTCCACAACTTACGTTCTATCTGATATTCTAACGACTCTACCAATTCGAAGTATTTCTACTACAATACTAACAACAAATAATCCAGGATTGTCTCTTCTATTTCCACAACTTACATTCTATCTAACATTCTAACAACTCCACCAATTCGAAATCTTTCTACTACAATACTCACAACAAATCATCCAGGATTGTCCCGTCTATTTCCACAACTTACATTCTATCTGATATTCTAACGACTCTACCAATTCGAAGTCTTTCTACTACAATACTAACAACAAATAATCCAGGATTGTCTCTTCTATTTCCACAACTTGCATTCTATCTGACATTCTAATGACTCTACCAATTCGAAGTCTTTCTACTACAATACTCACAACAAATAATCCAGGATTGTCTCGTCTATTTCCACAAATTACATTCTATCTGACATTCTAACGACTCTACCAATTCGCTGTCTTTCTACTACAATACTCACAACAAATAATCCAGGATTGTCTCGTCTATTTCCACAACATACATTCTATCTGACATTCTAACGACTCTACCAATTCGCTGTCTTTCTACTACAATACTCAACAAATAATCCAGGACTGTCTCGTCTATTTCCACAACTTACGTTCTATCTGACATTCTAAAGACTCTAACAACTCGAAGTCTTTCTACTACAATACACAGAACAAATAATCCAGGTTTGTCTCGTCTATTTCCACAACTTACATTCTATCTAACATTCTAACGACTCTACCAATTCGAAGCCTTTTTACTACATTACTCACAACAAATAATCCAGGATTGTCTCGTCTATTTCCACAACTTACATTCTATCTGATATTCTAACGACTCTACCAATTCGAAGTCTTTCTACTACAATACTCACAACAAATAATCCAGGATTGTCTCGTCTATTTCCACAACTTACATTCTATCTGATATTCTAACGACTCTACCAATTCGAAGTCTTTCTACTCCAATACTAACAACAAATAATCCAGGAATGTCTCTTCTATTTCCACAACTTACATTCTATCTAACATTCTAACAACTCTACCAATTCGAAATCTTTCTCCTACAATACTCACAACAAATAGTCCAGGATTGTCTCGTCTATTTACACAACTTACATTCTATCTGATATTCTAACGACTATACCAATTCGAAGTCTTTCTACTACAATACTAACAAGAAATAATCCAGGATTGTCTCTTCTATTTCCACAACTTACATTCTATCTGACATTCTAACAACTCTACCAATTCGAAATCTTTCTACTACAATAGTCACAACAAATAATCCAGGATTGTCTCGTCTATTTCCACAACTTACATTCTATCTGATATTCTAACGACTCTACCAATTCGAAGTCTTTCTACTACAATACTAACAACAAATAATCCAGGATTGTCTCGTCTATTTCCACAACTTACGTTCTATCTGACATTCTAACAACTCTACCAATTCGAAGTCTTTCTACTACAATACTCACAACAAATAATACAGGATTCGCTCGTCTATTTCCACAACTTACATTCTATCTGATATTCTAACGACTCTACCAATTCGAAGTCTTTCTACTACAATACTAACAACAAATAATCCAGGATTGTCTCTTCTATTTCCACAACTTACATTCTATCTAACATTCTAACAACTCCACCAATTCGAAGTCTTTCTACTACAATACTAACAACAAATAATCCAGGATTGTCTCTTCTATTTCCACAACTTACATTCTATCTGACATTCTAATGACTCTACCAATTCGAAGTCTTTCTACTACAATACTCACAACAAATAATCCAGGATTGTCTCGTCTATTTCCACAACTTGCATTCTATCTGACATTCTAACGACTCTACCAATTTGAAGTCTTTCTACTACAATACTCACAACAAATAATCCAGGATTGTCTCGTCTATTTCCACAAATTACATTCTATCTGACATTCTAACGACTCTACCAATTCGCTGTCTTTCTACTACAATACTCACAACAAATAATCCAGGATTGTCTCGTCTATTTCCACAACATACATTCTATCTGACATTCTAACGACTCTACCAATTCGCTGTCTTTCTACTACAATACTCAACAAATAATCCAGGACTGTCTCGTCTATTTCCACAACTTACGTTCTATCTGACATTCTAAAGACTCTAACAATTCGAAGTCTTTCTACTACAATACTCAGAACAAATAATCCAGGATTGTCTCGTCTATTTCCACAACTTACATTCTATCTAACATTCTAACGACTCTACCAATTCGAAGCCTTTTTACTACATTACTCACAACAAATAATCCAGGATTGTCTCGTCTATTTACACAACTTACATTCTATCTGATATTCTAACGACTCTACCAATTCGAAGTCTTTCTACTACAATACTCACAACAAATAATCCAGGATTGTCTCGTCTATTTCCACAACTTACATTCTATCTGATATTCTAACGACTCTACCAATTCGAAGTCTTTCTACTACAATACTAACAACAAATAATCCAGGAATGTCTCTTCTATTTCCACAACTTACATTCTATCTGACATTCTAACAACTCTACCAATTCGAAATCTTTCTCCTACAATACTCACAACAAATAGTCCAGGATTGTCTCGTCTATTTACACAACTTACATTCTATCTGATATTCTAACGACTATACCAATTCGAAGTCTTTCTACTACAATACTCACAACAAATAATCCAGGATTGTCTCTTCTATTTCCGCAACTTACATTCTATCTGACATTCTAACAACTCTACCAATTCGAAATCTTTCTACTACAATACTCACAACAAATAATCCAGGATTGTCTCGTCTATTTCCACAACTTACATTCTATCTGATATTCTAACGACTCTACCAATTCGAAGTCTTTCTACTACAATACTAACAACAAATAATCCAGGATTGTCTCGTCTATTTCCACAACTTACGTTCTATCTGACATTCTAACAACTCTACCAATTCGAAGTCTTTCTACTACAATACTCACAACAAATAATACAGGATTCGCTCGTCTATTTCCACAACTTACATTCTATCTGATATTCTAACGACTCTACCAATTCGAAGTCTTTCTACTACAATACTAACAACAAATAATCCAGGATTGTCTCTTCTATTTCCACAACTTACATTCTATCTAACATTCTAACAACTCCACCAATTCGAAATCTTTCTACTACAATACTCACAACAAATAATCCAGAATTGTCTCGTCTATTTCCACAAATTACATTCTATCTGACATTCTAACGACTCTACCAATTCGCTGTCTTTCTACTACAATACTCACAACAAATAATCCAGGATTGTCTCGTCTATTTCCACAACATACATTCTATCTGACATTCTAACGACTCTACCAATTCGCTGTCTTTCTACTACAATACTCAACAAATAATCCAGGACTGTCTCGTCTATTTCCACAACTTACGTTCTATCTGACATTCTAAAAACTCTAACAATTCGAAGTCTTTCTACTACAATACTCAGAACAAATAATCCAGGTTTGTCTCGTCTATTTCCACAACTTACATTCTATCTAACATTCTAACGACTCTACCAATTCGAAGCCTTTTTACTACATTACTCACAACAAATAATCCAGGATTGTCTCGTCTATTTCCACAACTTACATTCTATCTGATATTCTAACGACTCTACCAATTCGAAGTCTTTCTACTACAATACTCACAACAAATAATCCAGGATTGTCTCGTCTATTTCCACAACTTACATTCTATCTGATATTCTAACGACTCTACCAATTCGAAGTCTTTCTACTACAATACTAACAACAAATAATCCAGGATTGTCTCTTCTATTTCCACAACTTACATTCTATCTAACATTCTAACAACTCCACCAATTCGAAATCTTTCTACTACAATACTCACAACAAATAATCCAGGATTGTCTCTTCTATTTCCACAACTTACATTCTATCTGACATTCTAATGACTCTACCAATTCGAAGTCTTTCTACTACAATACTCACAACAAATAATCCAGGATTGTCTCGTCTATTTCCACAACTTGCATTCTATCTGACATTCTAACGACTCTACCAATTTGAAGTCTTTCTACTACAATACTCACAACAAATAATCCAGGATTGTCTCGTCTATTTCCACAAATTACATTCTATCTGATATTCTAACGACTCTACCAATTCGAAGTCTTTCTACTACAATACTAACAACAAATAATCCAGGATTGTCTCGTCTATTTCCACAACTTACGTTCTATCTGACATTCTAACAACTCTACCAATTCGAAGTCTTTCTACTACAATACTCACAACAAATAATACAGGATTCGCTCGTCTATTTCCACAACATACATTCTATCTGATATTCTAACGACTCTACCAATTCGAAGTCTTTCTACTACAATACTAACAACAAATAATCCAGGATTGTCTCTTCTATTTCCACAACTTACATTCTATCTAACATTCTAACAACTCCACCAATTCGAAATCTTTCTACTACAATACTCACAACAAATCATCCAGGATTGTCTCGTCTATTTCCACAACTTACATTCTATCTGATATTCTAACGACTCTACAAATTCGAAGTCTTTCTACTACAATACTAACAACAAATAATCCAGGATTGTCTTTTCTATTTCCACAACTTACATTCTATCTGACATTCTAATGACTCTACCAATTCGAAGTCTTTCTACTACAATACTCACAACAAATAATCCAGGATTGTCTCGTCTATTTCCACAACTTGCATTCTATCTGACATTCTAACGACTCTACCAATTTGAAGTCTTTCTACTACAATACTCACAACAAATAATCCAGGATTGTCTCGTCTATTTCCACAAATTACATTCTATCTGACATTCTAACGACTCTACCAATTCGCTGTCTTTCTACTACAATACTCACAACAAATAATCCAGGATTGTCTCGTCTATTTCCACAACATACATTCTATCTGACATTCTAACGACTCTACCAATTCGCTGTCTTTCTACTACAATACTCAACAAATAATCCAGGACTGTCTCGTCTATTTCCACAACTTACATTCTATCTAACATTCTAACGACTCTACCAATTCGAAGCCTTTTTACTACATTACTCACAACAAATAATCCAGGATTGTCTCGTCTATTTACACAACTTACATTCTATCTGATATTCTAACGACTCTACCAATTCGAAGTCTTTCTACTACAATACTCACAACAAATAATCCAGGATTGTCTCGTCTATTTCCACAACTTACATTCTATCTGATATTCTAACGACTCTACCAATTCGAAGTCTTTCTACTACAATACTAACAACAAATAATCCAGGAATGTCTCTTCTATTTCCACAACTTACATTCTATCTGACATTCTAACAACTCTACCAATTCGAAATCTTTCTCCTACAATACTCACAACAAATAGTCCAGGATTGTCTCGTCTATTTACACAACTTACATTCTATCTGATATTCTAACGACTATACCAATTCGAAGTCTTTCTACTACAATACTAACAAGAAATAATCCAGGATTGTCTCTTCTATTTCCGCAACTTACATTCTATCTGACATTCTAACAACTCTACCAATTCGAAATCTTTCTACTACAATACTCACAACAAATAATCCAGGATTGTCTCGTCTATTTCCACAATTTACATTCTATCTGATATTCTAACGACTCTACCAATTCGAAGTCTTTCTACTACAATACTAACAACAAATAATCCAGGATTGTCTCGTCTATTTCCACAACTTACGTTCTATCTGACATTCTAACAACTCTACCAATTCGAAGTCTTTCTACTACAATACTCACAACAAATAATACAGGATTCGCTCGTCTATTTCCACAACTTACATTCTATCTGATATTCTAACGACTCTACCAATTCGAAGTCTTTCTACTACAATACTAACAACAAATAATCCAGGATTGTCTCTTCTATTTCCACAACTTACATTCTATCTAACATTCTAACAACTCCACCAATTCGAAATCTTTCTACTACAATACTCACAACAAATAATCCAGAATTGTCTCGTCTATTTCCACAAATTACATTCTATCTGACATTCTAACGACTCTACCAATTCGCTGTCTTTCTACTACAATACTCACAACAAATAATCCAGGATTGTCTCGTCTATTTCCACAACATACATTCTATCTGACATTCTAACGACTCTACCAATTCGCTGTCTTTCTACTACAATACTCAACAAATAATCCAGGACTGTCTCGTCTATTTCCACAACTTACGTTCTATCTGACATTCTAAAAACTCTAACAATTCGAAGTCTTTCTACTACAATACTCAGAACAAATAATCCAGGTTTGTCTCGTCTATTTCCACAACTTACATTCTATCTAACATTCTAACGACTCTACCAATTCGAAGCCTTTTTACTACATTACTCACAACAAATAATCCAGGATTGTCTCGTCTATTTCCACAACTTACATTCTATCTGATATTCTAACGACTCTACCAATTCGAAGTCTTTCTACTACAATACTCACAACAAATAATCCAGGATTGTCTCGTCTATTTCCTCAACTTACATTCTATCTGATATTCTAACGACTCTACCAATTCGAAGTCTTTCTACTACAATACTAACAACAAATAATCCAGGATTGTCTCTTCTATTTCCACAACTTACATTCTATCTAACATTCTAACAACTCCACCAATTCGAAATCTTTCTACTACAATACTCACAACAAATCATCCAGGATTGTCTCGTCTATTTCCACAACTTACATTCTATCTGATATTCTAACGACTCTACAAATTCGAAGTCTTTCTACTACAATACTAACAACAAATAATCCAGGATTGTCTCTTCTATTTCCACAACTTACATTCTATCTGACATTCTAATGACTCTACCAATTCGAAGTCTTTCTACTACAATACTCACAACAAATAATCCAGGATTGTCTCGTCTATTTCCACAACTTGCATTCTATCTGACATTCTAACGACTCTACCAATTTGAAGTCTTTCTACTACAATACTCACAACAAATAATCCAGGATTGTCTCGTCTATTTCCACAAATTACATTCTATCTGACATTCTAACAACTCTACCAATTCGCTGTCTTTCTACTACAATACTCACAACAAATAATCCAGGATTGTCTCGTCTATTTCCACAACATACATTCTATCTGACATTCTAACGACTCTACCAATTCGCTGTCTTTCTACTACAATACTCAACAAATAATCCAGGACTGTCTCGTCTATTTCCACAACTTACGTTCTATCTGACATTCTAAAGACTCTAACAATTCGAAGTCTTTCTACTACAATACTCAGAACAAATAATCCAGGTTTGTCTCGTCTATTTCCACAACTTACATTCTATCTAACATTCTAACGACTCTACCAATTCGAAGCCTTTTTACTACATTACTCACAACAAATAATTCAGGATTGCCCCGTCTATTTCCACAACTTACATTCTACCTGACATTCTAACGACTCTACCAATTCGCTGTCTTTCTACTACAATACTCACAACAAATAATCCAGGATTGTCTCGTCTATTTCCACAACTTACATTCTATCTAACATTCTAACAACTCCACCAATTCGAAATCTTTCTACTACAATACTCACAACAAATCATCCAGGATTGTCTCGTCTATTTCCACAACTTACGTTCTATCTGATATTCTAACGACTCTACCAATTCGAAGTCTTTCTACTACAATACTAACAACAAATAATCCAGGATTGTCTCTTCTATTTCCACAACTTGCATTCTATCTGACATTCTAATGACTCTACCAATTCGAAGTCTTTCTACTACAATACTCACAACAAATAATCCAGGATTGTCTCGTCTATTTCCACAAATTACATTCTATCTGACATTCTAACGACTCTACCAATTCGCTGTCTTTCTACTACAATACTCACAACAAATAATCCAGGATTGTCTCGTCTATTTCCACAACATACATTCTATCTGACATTCTAACGACTCTACCAATTCGCTGTCTTTCTACTACAATACTCAACAAATAATCCAGGACTGTCTCGTCTATTTCCACAACTTACGTTCTATCTGACATTCTAAAGACTCTAACAATTCGAAGTCTTTCTACTACAATACTCAGAACAAATAATCCAGGTTTGTCTCGTCTATTTCCACAACTTACATTCTATCTAACATTCTAACGACTCTACCAATTCGAAGCCTTTTTACTACATTACTCACAACAAATAATCCAGGATTGTCTCGTCTATTTCCACAACTTACATTCTATCTGATATTCTAACGACTCTACCAATTCGAAGTCTTTCTACTACAATACTCACAACAAATAATCCAGGATTGTCTCGTCTATTTCCACAACTTACATTCTATCTGATATTCTAACGACTCTACCAATTCGAAGTCTTTCTACTACAATACTAACAACAAATAATCCAGGAATGTCTCTTTTATTTCCACAACTTACATTCTATCTGACATTCTAACAACTCTACCAATTCGAAATCTTTCTCCTACAATACTCACAACAAATAGTCCAGGATTGTCTCGTCTATTTCCACAACTTACATTCTATCTGATATTCTAACGACTCTACCAATTCGAAGTCTTTCTACTACAATACTCACAACAAATCATCCAGGATTGTCTCGTCTATTTCCACAACTTACATTCTATCTAACATTCTAACGACTCTACCAATTCGAAGCCTTTTTACTACATTACTCACAACAAATAATTCAGGATTGTCTCGTCTATTTCCACAAATTACATTCTATCTGACATTCTAACGACTCTACCAATTCGCTGTCTTTCTACTACATTACTCATAACAAATAATCCAGGATTGTCTCGTCTATTTACACAACTTACATTCTATCTGATATTCTAACGACTCTACCAATTCGAAGTCTTTCTACTACAATACTCACAACAAATAATCCAGGATTGTCTCGTCTATTTCCACAACTTACATTATATCTGATATTCTAACGACTCTACCAATTCGAAGTCTTTCTACTACAATACTAACAACAAATAATCCAGGAATGTCTCTTCTATTTCCACAACTTACATTCTATCTGACATTCTAACAACTCTACCAATTCGAAATCTTTCTCCTACAATACTTACAACAAATAGTCCAGGATTGTCTCGTCTATTTACACAACTTACATTCTATCTGATATTCTAACGACTATACCAATTCGAAGTCTTTCTACTACAATACTAACAAGAAATAATCCAGGATTGTCTCTTCTATTTCCGCAACTTACATTCTATCTGACATTCTAACAACTCTACCAATTCGAAATCTTTCTACTACAATACTCACAACAAATAATCCAGGATTGTCTCGTCTATTTCCACAACTTACATTCTATCTGATATTCTAACGACTCTACCAATTCGAAGTCTTTCTACTACAATACTAACAACAAATAATCCAGGATTGTCTCGTCTATTTCCACAACTTACGTTCTATCTGACATTCTAACAACTCTACCAATTCGAAGTCTTTCTACTACAATACTCACAACAAATAATACAGGATTCGCTCGTCTATTTCCACAACTTACATTCTATCTGATATTCTAACGACTCTACCAATTCGAAGTCTTTCTACTACAATACTAACAACAAATAATCCAGGATTGTCTCTTCTATTTCCACAACTTACATTCTATCTAACATTCTAACAACTCCACCAATTCGAAATCTTTCTACTACAATACTCACAACAAATAATCCAGAATTGTCTCGTCTATTTCCACAAATTACATTCTATCTGACATTCTAACGACTCTACCAATTCGCTGTCTTTCTACTACAATACTCACAACAAATAATCCAGGATTGTCTCGTCTATTTCCACAACATACATTCTATCTGACATTCTAACGACTCTACCAATTCGCTGTCTTTCTACTACAATACTCAACAAATAATCCAGGACTGTCTCGTCTATTTCCACAACTTACGTTCTATCTGACATTCTAAAAACTCTAACAATTCGAAGTCTTTCTACTACAATACTCAGAACAAATAATCCAGGTTTGTCTCGTCTATTTCCACAACTTTCATTCTATCTAACATTCTAACGACTCTACCAATTCGAAGCCTTTTTACTACATTACTCACAACAAATAATCCAGGATTGTCTCGTCTATTTCCACAACTTACATTCTATCTGATATTCTAACGACTCTACCAATTCGAAGTCTTTCTACTACAATACTCACAACAAATAATCCAGGATTGTCTCGTCTATTTCCACAACTTACATTCTATCTGATATTCTAACGACTCTACCAATTCGAAGTCTTTCTACTACAATACTAACAACAAATAATCCAGGATTGTCTCTTCTATTTCCACAACTTACATTCTATCTAACATTCTAACAACTCCACCAATTCGAAATCTTTCTACTACAATACTCACAACAAATCATCCAGGATTGTCTCGTCTATTTCCACAACTTACATTCTATCTGATATTCTAACGACTCTACAAATTCGAAGTCTTTCTACTACAATACTAACAACAAATAATCCAGGATTGTCACTTCTATTTCCACAACTTACATTCTATCTGACATTCTAATGACTCTACCAATTCGAAGTCTTTCTACTACAATACTCACAACAAATAATCCAGGATTGTCTCGTCTATTTCCACAACTTGCATTCTATCTGACATTCTAACGACTCTACCAATTTGAAGTCTTTCTACTACAATACTCACAACAAATAATCCAGGATTGTCTCGTCTATTTCCACAAATTACATTCTATCTGACATTCTAACGACTCTACCAATTCGCTGTCTTTCTACTACAATACTCACAACAAATAATCCAGGATTGTCTCGTCTATTTCCACAACATACATTCTATCTGACATTCTAACGACTCTACCAATTCGCTGTCTTTCTACTACAATACTCAACAAATAATCCAGGACTGTCTCGTCTATTTCCACAACTTACGTTCTATCTGACATTCTAAAGACTCTAACAATTCGAAGTCTTTCTACTACAATACTCAGAACAAATAATCCAGGTTTGTCTCGTCTATTTCCACAACTTACATTCTATCTAACATTCTAACGACTCTACCAATTCGAAGCCTTTTTACTACATTACTCACAACAAATAATCCAGGATTGTCTCGTCTATTTCCACAACTTACATTCTATCTGATATTCTAACGACTCTACCAATTCGAAGTCTTTCTACTACAATACTCACAACAAATAATCCAGGATTGTCTCGTCTATTTCCACAACTTACATTCTATCTGATATTCTAACGACTCTACCAATTCGAAGTCTTTCTACTACAATACTAACAACAAATAATCCAGGAATGTCTCTTTTATTTCCACAACTTACATTCTATCTGACATTCTAACAACTCTACCAATTCGAAATCTTTCTCCTACAATACTCACAACAAATAGTCCAGGATTGTCTCGTCTATTTCCACAACTTACATTCTATCTGATATTCTAACGACTCTACCAATTCGAAGTCTTTCTACTACAATACTCACAACAAATCATCCAGGATTGTCTCGTCTATTTCCACAACTTACATTCTATCTAACATTCTAACGACTCTACCAATTCGAAGCCTTTTTACTACATTACTCACAACAAATAATTCAGGATTGTCTCGTCTATTTCCACAAATTACATTCTATCTGACATTCTAACGACTCTACCAATTCGCTGTCTTTCTACTACATTACTCATAACAAATAATCCAGGATTGTCTCGTCTATTTACACAACTTACATTCTATCTGATATTCTAACGACTCTACCAATTCGAAGTCTTTCTACTACAATACTCACAACAAATAATCCAGGATTGTCTCGTCTATTTCCACAACTTACATTATATCTGATATTCTAACGACTCTACCAATTCGAAGTCTTTCTACTACAATACTAACAACAAATAATCCAGGAATGTCTCTTCTATTTCCACAACTTACATTCTATCTGACATTCTAACAACTCTACCAATTCGAAATCTTTCTCCTACAATACTTACAACAAATAGTCCAGGATTGTCTCGTCTATTTACACAACTTACATTCTATCTGATATTCTAACGACTATACCAATTCGAAGTCTTTCTACTACAATACTAACAAGAAATAATCCAGGATTGTCTCTTCTATTTCCGCAACTTACATTCTATCTGACATTCTAACAACTCTACCAATTCGAAATCTTTCTACTACAATACTCACAACAAATAATCCAGGATTGTCTCGTCTATTTCCACAACTTACATTCTATCTGATATTCTAACGACTCTACCAATTCGAAGTCTTTCTACTACAATACTAACAACAAATAATCCAGGATTGTCTCGTCTATTTCCACAACTTACGTTCTATCTGACATTCTAACAACTCTACCAATTCGAAGTCTTTCTACTACAATACTCACAACAAATAATACAGGATTCGCTCGTCTATTTCCACAACTTACATTCTATCTGATATTCTAACGACTCTACCAATTCGAAGTCTTTCTACTACAATACTAACAACAAATAATCCAGGATTGTCTCTTCTATTTCCACAACTTACATTCTATCTAACATTCTAACAACTCCACCAATTCGAAATCTTTCTACTACAATACTCACAACAAATAATCCAGAATTGTCTCGTCTATTTCCACAAATTACATTCTATCTGACATTCTAACGACTCTACCAATTCGCTGTCTTTCTACTACAATACTCACAACAAATAATCCAGGATTGTCTCGTCTATTTCCACAACATACATTCTATCTGACATTCTAACGACTCTACCAATTCGCTGTCTTTCTACTACAATACTCAACAAATAATCCAGGACTGTCTCGTCTATTTCCACAACTTACGTTCTATCTGACATTCTAAAAACTCTAACAATTCGAAGTCTTTCTACTACAATACTCAGAACAAATAATCCAGGTTTGTCTCGTCTATTTCCACAACTTTCATTCTATCTAACATTCTAACGACTCTACCAATTCGAAGCCTTTTTACTACATTACTCACAACAAATAATCCAGGATTGTCTCGTCTATTTCCACAACTTACATTCTATCTGATATTCTAACGACTCTACCAATTCGAAGTCTTTCTACTACAATACTCACAACAAATAATCCAGGATTGTCTCGTCTATTTCCACAACTTACATTCTATCTGATATTCTAACGACTCTACCAATTCGAAGTCTTTCTACTACAATACTAACAACAAATAATCCAGGATTGTCTCTTCTATTTCCACAACTTACATTCTATCTAACATTCTAACAACTCCACCAATTCGAAATCTTTCTACTACAATACTCACAACAAATCATCCAGGATTGTCTCGTCTATTTCCACAACTTACATTCTATCTGATATTCTAACGACTCTACAAATTCGAAGTCTTTCTACTACAATACTAACAACAAATAATCCAGGATTGTCACTTCTATTTCCACAACTTACATTCTATCTGACATTCTAATGACTCTACCAATTCGAAGTCTTTCTACTACAATACTCACAACAAATAATCCAGGATTGTCTCGTCTATTTCCACAACTTGCATTCTATCTGACATTCTAACGACTCTACCAATTTGAAGTCTTTCTACTACAATACTCACAACAAATAATCCAGGATTGTCTCGTCTATTTCCACAAATTACATTCTATCTGACATTCTAACGACTCTACCAATTCGCTGTCTTTCTACTACAATACTCACAACAAATAATCCAGGATTGTCTCGTCTATTTCCACAACATACATTCTATCTGACATTCTAACGACTCTACCAATTCGCTGTCTTTCTACTACAATACTCAACAAATAATCCAGGACTGTCTCGTCTATTTCCACAACTTACGTTCTATCTGACATTCTAAAGACTCTAACAATTCGAAGTCTTTCTACTATGATACTCAGAACAAATAATCCAGGTTTGTCTCGTCTATTTCCACAACTTACATTCTATCTAACATTCTAACGACTCTACCAATTCGAAGCCTTTTTACTACATTACTCACAACAAATAATTCAGGATTGCCCCGTCTATTTCCACAACTTACATTCTACCTGACATTCTAACGACTCTACCAATTCGCTGTCTTTCTACTACAATACTCACAACAAATAATCCAGGATTGTCTCGTCTATTTCCACAACTTACATTCTATCTAACATTCTAACAACTCCACCAATTCGAAATCTTTCTACTACAATACTCACAACAAATCATCCAGGATTGTCTCGTCTATTTCCACAACTTACGTTCTATCTGATATTCTAACGACTCTACCAATTCGAAGTCTTTCTACTACAATACTAACAACAAATAATCCAGGATTGTCTCTTCTATTTCCACAACTTGCATTCTATCTGACATTCTAATGACTCTACCAATTCGAAGTCTTTCTACTACAATACTCACAACAAATAATCCAGGATTGTCTCGTCTATTTCCACAAATTACATTCTATCTGACATTCTAACGACTCTACCAATTCGCTGTCTTTCTACTACAATACTCACAACAAATAATCCAGGATTGTCTCGTCTATTTCCACAACATACATTCTATCTGACATTCTAACGAATCTACCAATTCGCTGTCTTTCTACTACAATACTCAACAAATAATCCAGGACTGTCTCGTCTATTTCCACAACTTACGTTCTATCTGACATTCTAAAGACTCTAACAATTCGAAGTCTTTCTACTACAATACTCAGAACAAATAATCCAGGTTTGTCTCGTCTATTTCCACAACTTACATTCTATCTAACATTCTAACGACTCTACCAATTCGAAGCCTTTTTACTACATTACTCACAACAAATAATCCAGGATTGTCTCGTCTATTTCCACAACTTACATTCTATCTGATATTCTAACGACTCTACCAATTCGAAGTCTTTCTACTACAATACTCACAACAAATAATCCAGGATTGTCTCGTCTATTTCCACAACTTACATTCTATCTGATATTCTAACGACTCTACCAATTCGAAGTCTTTCTACTACAATACTAACAACAAATAATCCAGGATTGTCTCTTCTATTTCCACAACTTACATTCTATCTAACATTCTAACAACTCCACCAATTCGAAATCTTTCTACTACAATACTCACAACAAATCATCCAGGATTGTCTCGTCTATTTCCACAACTTACATTCTATCTAACATTCTAACGACTCTACCAATTCGAAGCCTTTTTACTACATTACTCACAACAAATAATTCAGGATTGTCTCGTCTATTTCCACAAATTACATTCTATCTGACATTCTAACGACTCTACCAATTCGCTGTCTTTCTACTACAATACTCACAACAAATAATCCAGGATTGTCTCGTCTATTTCCACAACTTACATTCTATCTGATATTGTAACGTCTCTACCAATTCGAAGTCTTTCTACTACAATACTCACAACAAATAATCCAGGATTGTCTCGTCTATTTCCACAACTTACATTCTATCTGATATTCTAACGACCTACCAATTCGAAGTCTTTCTACAACAATACTAACAACAAATAATCCAGGATTGTCTCTTCTATTTCCACAACTTACGTTCTATCTGACATTCTAACAACTCTACCAATTCGAAATCTTTCTACTACAATACTCACAACAAATAATCCAGGATTGTCTCGTCTATTTCCACAACTTACATTCTATCTGATATTCTAACGACTCTACCAATTCGAAGTCTTTCTACTACAATACTAACAACAAATAATCCAGGATTGTCTCGTCTATTTCCACAACTTACGTTCTATCTGACATTCTAACAACTCTACCAATTCGAAGTCTTTCTACTACAATACTCACAACAAATAATACAGGATTGGCTCGTCTATTTCCACAACTTACATTCTATCTGATATTCTAACGACTCTACCAATTCGAAGTCTTTCTACTACAATACTAACAACAAATAATCCAGGATTGTCTCTTCTATTTCCACAACTTACATTCTATCTAACATTCTAACAACTCCACCAATTCGAAGTCTTTCTACTACAATACTAACAACAAATAATCCAGGATTGGGTCTTCTATTTCCACAACTTGCATTCTATCTGACATTCTAACGACTCTACCAATTCGAAGTCTTTCTACTACAATACTCACAACAAATAATCCAGGATTGTCTCGTCTATTTCCACAACATACATTCTATCTGACATTCTAACGACTCTACCAATTCGCTGTCTTTCTACTACAATACTCAACAAATAATCCAGGACTGTCTCGTCTATTTCCACAACTTACGTTCTATCTGACATTCTAAAGACTCTAACAATTCGAAGTCTTTCTACTACAATACTCAGAACAAATAATCCAGGTTTGTCTCGTCTATTTCCACAACTTACGTTCTATCTGACGTTCTAAAGACTCTAACAATTCGAAGTCTTTCTACTACAATACTCAGAACAAATAATCCAGGTTTGTCTCGTCTATTTCCACAACTTACATTCTATCTAACATTCTAACGACTCTACCAATTCGAAGCCTTTTTACTACATTACTCACAACAAATAATCCAGGATTGTCTCGTCTATTTCCACAACTTACATTCTATCTGATATTCTAACGACTCTACCAATTCGAAGTCTTTCTACTACAATACTCACAACAAATAATCCAGGATTGTCTCGTCTATTTCCACAACTTACATTCTATCTGATATTCTAACGACTCTACCAATTCGAAGTCTTTCTACTACAATACTAACAACAAATAATCCAGGAATGTCTCTTCTATTTCCACAACTTACATTCTATCTGACATTCTAACAACTCTACCAATTCGAAATCTTTCTCCTACAATACTCACAACAAATAGTCCAGGATTGTCTCGTCTATTTCCACAACTTACATTCTATCTGATATTCTAACGACTCTACCAATTCGAAGTCTTTCTACTACAATACTAACAACAAATAATCCAGGATTGGCTCTTCTATTTCCACAACTTGCATTCTATCTGACATTCTAACGACTCTACCAATTCGAAGTCTTTCTACTACAATACTAACAACAAATAATCCAGGATTGTCTCTTCTATTTCCACAACTTACATTCTATCTAACATTCTAACAACTCCACCAATTCGAAATCTTTCTACTACAATACTCACAACAAATCATCCAGGATTGTCTCGTCTATTTCCACAACTTACATTCTATCTGATATTCTAACGACTCTACCAATTCGAAGTCTTTCTACTACAATACTAACAACAAATAATCCAGGATTGTCTCTTCTATTTCCACAACTTGCATTCTATCTGACATTCTAATGACTCTACCAATTCGAAGTCTTTCTACTACAATACACACAACAAATAATCCAGGATTGTCTCGTCTATTTCCACAACTTGCATTCTATCTGACATTCTAACGACTCTACCAATTCGAAGTCTTTCTACTACAATACTCACAACAAATAATCCAGGATTGTCTCGTCTATTTCCACAAATTACATTCTATCTGACATTCTAACGACTCTACCAATTCGCTATCTTTCTACTACAATACTCACAACAAATAATCCAGGATTGTCTCGTCTATTTCCACAACTTACATTCTATCTAACATTCTAACGACTCTACCAATTCGAAGCCTTTTTACTACATTACTCACAACAAATAATTCAGGATTGTCTCGTCTATTTCCACAAATTACATTCTATCTGACATTCTAACGACTCTACCAATTCGCTGTCTTTCTACTACAATACTCACAACAAATAATCCAGGATTGTCTCGTCTATTTCCACAACTTACATTCTATCTTATATTCTAACGTCTCTACCAATTCGAAGTCTTTCTACTACAATACTCACAACAAATAATCCAGGATTGTCTCGTCTATTTCCACAACTTACATTCTATCTGATATTCTAACGACTCTACCAATTCGAAGTCTTTCTACTACAATACTAACAACAAATAATCCAGGAATGTCTCTTCTATTTCCACAACTTACATTCTATCTGACATTCTAACAACTCTACCAATTCGAAATCTTTCTACTACAATACTCACAACAAATAATCCAAGATTGTCTCGTCTATTTCCACAACTTACATTCTATCTGATATTCTAACGACTCTACCAATTCGAAGTCTTTCTACAACAATACTAACAACAAATAATCCAGGATTGTCTCTTCTATTTCCACAACTTACGTTCTATCTGACATTCTAACAACTCTACCAATTCGAAATCTTTCTACTACAATACTCACAACAAATAATCCAGGATTGTCTCGTCTATTTCCACAACTTACATTCTATCTGATATTCTAACGACTCTACCAATTCGAAGTCTTTCTACTACAATACTAACAACAAATAATCCAGGATTGTCTCGTCTATTTCCACAACTTACGTTCTATCTGACATTCTAACAACTCTACCAATTCGAAGTCTTTCTACTACAATACTCACAACAAATAATACAGGATTGGCTCGTCTATTTCCACAACTTACATTCTATCTGATATTCTAACGACTCTACCAATTCGAAGTCTTTCTACTACAATACTAACAACAAATAATCCAGGATTGTCTCTTCTATTTCCACAACTTACATTCTATCTAACATTCTAACAACTCCACCAATTCGAAATCTTTCTACTACAATACTCACAACAAATCATCCAGGATTGTCTCGTCTATTTCCACAACTTACATTCTATCTGATATTCTAACGACTCTACCAATTCGAAGTCTTTCTACTACAATACTAACAACAAATAATCCAGGATTGGGTCTTCTATTTCCACAACTTGCATTCTATCTGACATTCTAACGACTCTACCAATTCGAAGTCTTTCTACTACAATACTCACAACAAATAATCCAGGATTGTCTCGTCTATTTCCACAACTTGCATTCTATCTGACATTCTAACGACTCTACCAATTCGAAGTCTTTCTACTACAATACTCACAACAAATAATCCAGGATTGTCTCGTCTATTTCCACAACATACATTCTATCTGACATTCTAACGACTCTACCAATTCGCTGTCTTTCTACTACAATACTCAACAAATAATCCAGGACTGTCTCGTCTATTTCCACAACTTACGTACTATCTGACATTCTAAAGACTCTAACAATTCGAAGTCCTTCTACTACAATACTCAGAACAAATAATCCAGGTTTGTCTCGTCTATTTCCACAACTTACATTCTATCTAACATTCTAACGACTCTACCAATTCGAAGCCTTTTTACTACATTACTCACAACAAATAATTCAGGATTGCCCCGTCTATTTCCACAACTTACATTCTACCTGACATTCTAACGACTCTACCAATTCGCTGTCTTTCTACTACAATACTCACAACAAATAATCCAGGATTGTCTCGTCTATTTCCACAACTTACATTCTATCTAACATTCTAACAACTCCACCAATTCGAAATCTTTCTACTACAATACTCACAACAAATCATCCAGTATTGTCTCGTCTATTTCCACAACTTACGTTCTATCTGATATTCTAACGACTCTACCAATTCGAAGTCTTTCTACTACAATACTAACAACAAATAATCCAGGATTGTCTCTTCTATTTCCACAACTTGCATTCTATCTGACATTCTAATGACTCTACCAATTCGAAGTCTTTCTACTACAATACTCACAACAAATAATCCAGGATTGTCTCGTCTATTTCCACAAATTACATTCTATCTGACATTCTAACGACTCTACCAATTCGCTGTCTTTCTACTACAATACTCACAACAAATAATCCAGGATTGTCTCGTCTATTTCCACAACATACATTCTATCTGACATTCTAACGACTCTACCAATTCGCTGTCTTTCTACTACAATACTCAACAAATAATCCAGGACTGTCTCGTCTATTTCCACAACTTACGTTCTATCTGACATTCTAAAGACTCTAACAATTCGAAGTCTTTCTACTACAATACTCAGAACAAATAATCCAGGTTTGTCTCGTCTATTTCCACAACTTACATTCTATCTAACATTCTAACGACTCTACCAATTCGAAGTCTTTCTACTACAATACTCACAACAAATAATCCAGGATTGTCTCGTCTATTTCCACAACTTACATTCTATCTGATATTCTAACGACTCTACCAATTCGAAGTCTTTCTACTACAATACTAACAACAAATAATCCAGGAATGTCTCTTCTATTTCCACAACTTACATTCTATCTGACATTCTAACAACTCTACCAATTCGAAATCTTTCTCCTACAATACTCACAACAAATAGTCCAGGATTGTCTCGTCTATTTCCACAACTTACATTCTATCTGATATTCTAACGACTCTACCAATTCGAAGTCTTTCTACTACAATACTAACAACAAATAATCCAGGATTGGCTCTTCTATTTCCACAACTTGCATTCTATCTGACATTCTAACGACTCTACCAATTCGAAGTCTTTCTACTACAATACTAACAACAAATAATCCAGGATTGTCTCTTCTATTTCCACAACTTACATTCTATCTAACATTCTAACAACTCCACCAATTCGAAATCTTTCTACTACAATACTCACAACAAATCATCCAGGATTGTCTCGTCTATTTCCACAACTTACATTCTATCTGATATTCTAACGACTCTACCAATTCGAAGTCTTTCTACTACAATACTAACAACAAATAATCCAGGATTGTCTCGTCTATTTCCACAAATTACATTCTATCTGACATTCTAACGACTCTACCAATTCGCTGTCTTTCTACTACAATACTCACAACAAATAATCCAGGATTGTCTCGTCTATTTCCACAACTTACATTCTATCTAACATTCTAACGACTCTACCAATTCGAAGCCTTTTTACTACATTACTCACAACAAATAATTCAGGATTGTCTCGTCTATTTCCACAAATTACATTCTATCTGACATTCTAACGACTCTACCAATTCGCTGTCTTTCTACTACAATACTAACAACAAATAATCCAGGAATGTCTCTTCTATTTTCACAACTTACATTCTATCTGACATTCTAACAACTCTACCAATTCGAAATCTTTCTACTACAATACTCACAACAAATAATCCAAGATTGTCTCGTCTATTTCCACAACTTACATTCTATCTGATATTCTAACGACCTACCAATTCGAAGTCTTTCTACAACAATACTAACAACAAATAATCCAGGATTGTCTCTTCTATTTCCACAACTTACGTTCTATCTGACATTCTAACAACTCTACCAATTCGAAATCTTTCTACTACAATACTCACAACAAATAATCCAGGATTGTCTCGTCTATTTCCACAACTTACATTCTATCTGATATTCTAACGACTCTACCAATTCGAAGTCTTTCTACTACAATACTAACAACAAATAATCCAGGATTGTCTCGTCTATTTCCACAACTTACGTTCTATCTGACATTCTAACAACTTTACCAATTCGAAGTCTTTCTACTACAATACTCACAACAAATAATACAGGATTGGCTCGTCTATTTCCACAACTTACATTCTATCTGATATTCTAACGACTCTACCAATTCGAAGTCTTTCTACTACAATACTAACAACAAATAATCCAGGATTGTCTCTTCTATTTCCACAACTTACATTCTATCTAACATTCTAACAACTCCACCAATTCGAAATCTTTCTACTACAATACTCACAACAAATCATCCAGGATTGTCTCGTCTATTTCCACAACTTACATTCTATCTGATATTCTAACGACTCTACCAATTCGAAGTCTTTCTACTACAATACTAACAACAAATAATCCAGGATTGGGTCTTCTATTTCCACAACTTGCATTCTATCTGACATTCTAACGACTCTACCAATTCGAAGTCTTTCTACTACAATACTCACAACAAATAATCCAGGATTGTCTCGTCTATTTCCACAACTTGCATTCTATCTGACATTCTAACGACTCTACCAATTCGAAGTCTTTCTACTACAATACTCACAACAAATAATCCAGGATTGTCTCGTCTATTTCCACAACATACATTCTATCTGACATTCTAACGACTCTACCAATTCGCTGTCTTTCTACTACAATACTCAACAAATAATCCAGGACTGTCTCGTCTATTTCCACAACTTACGTTCTATCTGACATTCTAAAGACTCTAACAATTCGAAGTCTTTCTACTACAATACTCAGAACAAATAATCCAGGTTTGTCTCGTCTATTTCCACAACTTACGTTCTATCTGACGTTCTAAAGACTCTAACAATTCGAAGTCTTTCTACTACAATACTCAGAACAAATAATCCAGGTTTGTCTCGTCTATTTCCACAACTTACATTCTATCTAACATTCTAACGACTCTACCAATTCGAAGCCTTTTTACTACATTACTCACAACAAATAATCCAGGATTGTCTCGTCTATTTCCACAACTTACATTCTATCTGATATTCTAACGACTCTACCAATTCGAAGTCTTTCTACTACAATACTCACAACAAATAATCCAGGATTGTCTCGTCTATTTCCACAACTTACATTCTATCTGATATTCTAACGACTCTACCAATTCGAAGTCTTTCTACTACAATACTAACAACAAATAATCCAGGAATGTCTCTTCTATTTCCACAACTTACATTCTATCTGACATTCTAACAACTCTACCAATTCGAAATCTTTCTCTTACAATACTCACAACAAATAGTCCAGGATTGTCTCGTCTATTTCCACAACTTACATTCTATCTGATATTCTAACGACTCTACAAATTCGAAGTCTTTCTACTACAATACTAACAACAAATAATCCAGGATTGGCTCTTCTATTTCCACAACTTGCATTCTATCTGACATTCTAACGACTCTACCAATTCGAAGTCTTTCTACTACAATACTAACAACAAATAATCCAGGATTGTCTCTTCTATTTCCACAACTTACATTCTATCTAACATTCTAACAACTCCACCAATTCGAAATCTTTCTACTACAATACTCACAACACATCATCCAGGATTGTCTCGTCTATTTGCACAACTTACATTCTATCTGATATTCTAACGACTCTACCAATTCGAAGTCTTTCTACTACAATACTAACAACAAATAATCCAGGATTGTCTCTTCTATTTCCACAACTTGCATTCTATCTGACATTCTAATGACTCTACCAATTCGAAGTCTTTCTACTACAATACACACAACAAATAATCCAGGATTGTCTCGTCTATTTCCACAACTTGCATTCTATCTGACATTCTAACGACTCTACCAATTCGAAGTCTTTCTACTACAATACTCACAACAAATAATCCAGGATTGTCTCGTCTATTTCCACAAATTACATTCTATCTGACATTCTAACGACTCTACCAATTCGCTGTCTTTCTACTACAATACTCACAACAAATAATCCAGGATTGTCTCGTCTATTTCCACAACTTACATTCTATCTAACATTCTAACGACTCTACCAATTCGAAGCCTTTTTACTACATTACTCACAACAAATAATTCAGGATTGTCTCGTCTATTTCCACAAATTACATTCTATCTGACATTCTAACGACTCTACCAATTCGCTGTCTTTCTACTACAATACTCACAACAAATAATCCAGGATTGTCTCGTCTATTTCCACAACTTACATTCTATCTGATATTCTAACGTCTCTACCAATTCGAAGTCTTTCTACTACAATACTCACAACAAATAATCCAGGATTGTCTCGTCTATTTCCACAACTTACATTCTATCTGATATTCTAACGACTCTACCAATTCGAAGTCTTTCTACTACAATACTAACAACAAATAATCCAGGAATGTCTCTTCTATTTCCACAACTTACATTCTATCTGACATTCTAACAACTCTACCAATTCGAAATCTTTCTACTACAATACTCACAACAAATAATCCAAGATTGTCTCGTCTATTTCCACAACTTACATTCTATCTGATATTCTAACGACTCTACCAATTCGAAGTCTTTCTACAACAATACTAACAACAAATAATCCAGGATTGTCTCTTCTATTTCCACAACTTACGTTCTATCTGACATTCTAACAACTCTACCAATTCGAAATCTTTCTACTACAATACTCACAACAAATAATCCAGGATTGTCTCGTCTATTTCCACAACTTACATTCTATCTGATATTCTAACGACTCTACCAATTCGAAGTCTTTCTACTACAATACTAACAACAAATAATCCAGGATTGTCTCGTCTATTTCCACAACTTACGTTCTATCTGACATTCTAACAACTCTACCAATTCGAAGTCTTTCTACTACAATACTCACAACAAATAATACAGGATTGGCTCGTCTATTTCCACAACTTACATTCTATCTGATATTCTAACGACTCTACCAATTCGAAGTCTTTCTACTACAATACTAACAACAAATAATCCAGGATTGTCTCTTCTATTTCCACAACTTACATTCTATCTAACATTCTAACAACTCCACCAATTCGAAATCTTTCTACTACAATACTCACAACAAATCATCCAGGATTGTCTCGTCTATTTCCACAACTTACATTCTATCTGATATTCTAACGACTCTACCAATTCGAAGTCTTTCTACTACAATACTAACAACAAATAATCCAGGATTGGGTCTTCTATTTCCACAACTTGCATTCTATCTGACATTCTAACGACTCTACCAATTCGAAGTCTTTCTACTACAATACTCACAACAAATAATCCAGGATTGTCTCGTCTATTTCCACAACTTGCATTCTATCTGACATTCTAACGACTCTACCAATTCGAAGTCTTTCTACTACAATACTCAACAAATAATCCAGGACTGTCTCGTCTATTTCCACAACTTACGTTCTATCTGACATTCTAAAGACTCTAACAATTCGAAGTCTTTCTACTACAATACTCAGAACAAATAATCCAGGTTTGTCTCGTCTATTTCCACAACTTACATTCTATCTAACATTCTAACGACTCTACCAATTCGAAGCCTTTTTACTACATTACTCACAACAAATAATTCAGGATTGCCCCGTCTATTTCCACAACTTACATTCTACCTGACATTCTAACGACTCTACCAATTCGCTGTCTTTCTACTACAATACTCACAACAAATAATCCAGGATTGTCTCGTCTATTTCCACAACTTACACTCTATCTGATATTCTAACGACTCTACCAATTCGAAGTCTTTCTACTACAATACTAACAACAAATAATCCAGGAATGTCTCTTCTATTTCCACAACTTACATTCTATCTGACATTCTAACATCTCTACCGATTCGAAATCTTTCTACTACAATACTCACAACAAATAATCCAGGATTGTCTCGTCTATTTCCACAACTTACATTCTATCTAACATTCTAACAACTCCACCAATTCGAAATCTTTCTACTACAATACTCACAACAAATCATCCAGGATTGTCTCGTCTATTTCCACAACTTACGTTCTATCTGATATTCTAACGACTCTACCAATTCGAAGTCTTTCTACTACAATACTAACAAGAAATAATCCAGGATTGTCTCTTCTATTTCCACAACTTACATTCTATCTAACATTCTAACAACTCCACCAATTCGAAATCTTTCTACTACAATACTCACAACAAATCATCCAGGATTGTCTCGTCTATTTCCACAACTTACATTCTATCTGATATTCTAACGACTCTACCAATTCGAAGTCTTTCTACTACAATACTAACAACAAATAATCCAGGATTGTCTCTTCTATTTCCACAACTTGCATTCTATCTGACATTCTAATGACTCTACCAATTCGAAGTCTTTCTACTACAATACACACAACAAATAATCCAGGATTGTCTCGTCTATTTCCACAACTTGCATTCTATCTGACATTCTAACGACTCTACCAATTCGAAGTCTTTCTACTACAATACTCACAACAAATAATCCAGGATTGTCTCGTCTATTTCCACAAATTACATTCTATCTGACATTCTAACGACTCTACCAATTCGCTGTCTTTCTACTACAATACTCACAACAAATAATCCAGGATTGTCTCGTCTATTTCCACAACTTACATTCTATCTAACATTCTAACGACTCTACCAATTCGAAGCCTTTTTACTACATTACTCACAACAAATAATTCAGGATTGTCTCGTCTATTTCCCCAAATTACATTCTATCTGACATTCTAACGACTCTACCAATTCGAAGTCTTTCTACTACAATACTAACAACAAATAATCCAGGATTGTCTCTTCTATTTCCACAACTTACGTTCTATCTGACATTCTAACAACTCTACCAATTCGAAATCTTTCTACTACAATACTCACAACAAATAATCCAGGATTGTCTCGTCTATTTCCACAACTTACATTCTATCTGATATTCTAACGACTCTACCAATTCGCTGTCTTTCTACTACAATACTCACAACAAATAATCCAGGATTGTCTCGTCTATTTCCACAACTTACATTCTATCTGATATTCTAACGACTCTACCAATTCGAAGTCTGTCTACTACAATACTCACAACAAATAATCCAGGATTGTCTCGTCTATTTCCACAACTTACATTCTATCTGATATTCTAACGACTCTACCAATTCGAAGTCTTTCTACTACAATACTAACAACAAATAATCCAGGAATGTCTCTTCTATTTCCACAACTTACATTCTATCTGACATTCTAACATCTCTACCGATTCGAAATCTTTCTACTACAATACTCACAACAAATAATCCAGGATTGTCTCGTCTATTTCCACAACTTACATTCTATCTAACATTCTAACAACTCCACCAATTCGAAATCTTTCTACTACAATACTCACAATAAATCATCCAGGATTGTCTCGTCTATTTCCACAACTTACGTTCTATCTGATATTCTAACGACTCTACCAATTCGAAGTCTTTCTACTACAATACTAACAACAAATAATCCAGGATTGTCTCTTCTATTTCCACAACTTACATTCTATCTAACATTCTAACAACTCCACCAATTCGAAATCTTTCTACTACAATACTCACAACAAATCATCCAGGATTGTCTCGTCTATTTCCACAACTTACATTCTATCTGATATTCTAACGACTCTACCAATTCGAAGTCTTTCTACTACAATACTAACAACAAATAATCCAGGATTGTCTCTTCTATTTCCACAACTTGCATTCTATCTGACATTCTAATGACTCTACCAATTCGAAGTCTTTCTACTACAATACACACAACAAATAATCCAGGATTGTCTCGTCTATTTCCACAACTTGCATTCTATCTGACATTCTAACGACTCTACCAATTCGAAGTCTTTCTACTACAATACTCACAACAAATAATCCAGGATTGTCTCGTCTATTTCCACAAATTACATTCTATCTGACATTCTAACGACTCTACCAATTCGCTGTCTTTCTACTACAATACTCACAACAAATAATCCAGGATTGTCTCGTCTATTTCCACAACTTACATTCTATCTAACATTCTAACGACTCTACCAATTCGAAGCCTTTTTACTACATTACTCACAACAAATAATTCAGGATTGTCTCGTCTATTTCCACAAATTACATTCTATCTGACATTCTAACGACTCTACCAATTCGCTGTCTTTCTACTACAATACTCACAACAAATAATCCAGGATTGTCTCGTCTATTTCCACAACTTACATTCTATCTGATATTCTAACGACTCTACCAATTCGAAGTCTTTCTACTACAATACTCACAACAAATAATCCAGGATTGTCTCGTCTATTTCCACAACTTACATTCTATCTGATATTCTAACGACTCTACCAATTCGAAGTCTTTCTACTACAATACTAACAACAAATAATCCAGGATTGTCTCTTCTATTTCCACAACTTACGTTCTATCTGACATTCTAACAACTCTACCAATTCGAAATCTTTCTACTACAATACTCACAACAAATAATCCAGGATTGTCTCGTCTATTTCCACAACTTACATTCTATCTGATATTCTAACGACTCTACCAATTCGAAGTCTTTCTACTACAATACTAACAACAAATAATCCAGGATTGTCTCGTCTATTTCCACAACTTACGTTCTATCTGACATTCTAACAACTCTACCAATTCGAAGTCTTTCTACTACAATACTCACAACAAATAATACAGGATTGGCTCGTCTATTTCCACAACTTACATTCTATCTGATATTCTAACGACTCTACCAATTCGAAGTCTTTCTACTACAATACTAACAACAAATAATCCAGGATTGTCTCTTCTATTTCCACAAATTGCATTCTATCTGACATTCTAACGACTCTACCAATTCGAAGTCTTTCTACTACAATACTAACAACAAATAATCCAGGATTGGCTCTTCTATTTCCACAAATTGCATTCTATCTGACATTCTAACGACTCTACCAATTCGAAGTCTTTCTACTACAATACTCACAACAAATCATCCAGGATTGTCTCGTCTATTTCCACAACTTACATTCTATCTGATATTCTAACGACTCTACCAATTCGAAGTCTTTCTACTACAATACTAACAACAAATAATCCAGGATTGGCTCTTCTATTTCCACACATTGCATTCTATCTGACATTCTAACGACTCTACCAATTCGAAGTCTTTCTACTACAATACGCACAACAAATAATCCAGGATTGTCTCGTCTATTTCCACAACTTGCATTCTATCTGACATTCTAACGACTCTACCAATTCGAAGTCTTTCTACTACAATACTAACAACAAATAATCCAGGATTGGCTCTTCTATTTCCACAAATTGCATTCTATCTGACATTCTAACGACTCTACCAATTCGAGATCTTTCTACTACAATACGCACAACAAATAATCCAGGATTGTCTCGTCTATTTCCACAACTTGCATTCTATCTGACATTCTAACGACTCTACCAATTCGAAGTCTTTCTACTACAATACTCACAACAAATAATCCAGGATTGTCTCGTCTATTTCCACAACATACATTCTATCTGACATTCTAACGACTCTACCAATTCGCTGTCTTTCTACTACAATACTCAACAAATAATCCAGGACTGTCTCGTCTATTTCCACAACTTACGTTCTATCTGACATTCTAAAGACTCTAACAATTCGAAGTCTTTCTACTACAATACTCAGAACAAATAATCCAGGTTTGTCTCGTCTATTTCCACAACTTACATTCTATCTAACATTCTAACGACTCTACCAATTCGAAGCCTTTTTACTACATTACTCACAACAAATAATCCAGGATTGCCCCGTCTATTTCCACAACTTACATTCTACCTGACATTCTAACGACTCTACCAATTCGCTGTCTTTCTACTACAATACTCACAACAAATAATCCAGGATTGTCTCGTCTATTTCCACAACTTACATTCTATCTAACATTCTAACAACTCCACCAATTCGAAATCTTTCTACTACAACACTCACAACAAATCATCCAGGATTGTCTCGTCTATTTCCACAACTTACATTCTATCTGATATTCTAACGACTCTACCAATTCGAAGTCTTTCTACTACAATACTAACAACAAATAATCCAGGATTGTCTCTTCTATTTCCACAACTTACATTCTATCTAACATTCTAACAACTCCACCAATTCGAAATCTTTCTACTACAATACTCACAACAAATCATCCATGATTGTCTCGTCTATTTCCACAACTTCCATTCTATCTGATATTCTAACGACTCTACCAATTCGAAGTCTTTCTACTACAATACTAACAACAAATAATCCAGGATTGTCTCTTCTATTTCCACAACTTGCATTCTATCTGACATTCTAATGACTCTACCAATTCGAAGTCTTTCTACTACAATACTCACAACAAATAATCCAGGATTGTCTCGTCTATTTCCACAACTTGCATTCTATCTGACATTCTAACGACTCTACCAATTCGAAGTCTTTCTACTACAATACTCACAACAAATAATCCAGGATTGTCTCGTCTATTTCCACAAATTACATTCTATCTGACATTCTAACGACTCTACCAATTCGCTGTCTTTCTACTACAATACTCACAACAAATAATCCAGGATTGTCTCGTCTATTTCCACAACTTACATTCTATCTGATATTCTAACGACTCTACCAATTCGAAGTCTTTCTACTACAATACTCGCAACAAATAATCCAGGATTGTCTCGTCTATTTCCACAACTTACATTCTATCTGATATTCTAACGACTCTACCAATTCGAAGTCTTTCTACTACAATACTAACAACAAATAATCCAGGATTGTCTCTTCTATTTCCACAACTTACGTTCTATCTGACATTCTAACAACTCTACCAATTCGAAATCTTTCTACTACAATACTCACAACAAATAATCCAGGATTGTCTCGTCTATTTCCACAACTTACATTCTATCTGATATTCTAACGACTCTACCAATTCGAAGTCTTTCTACTACAATACTAACAACAAATAATCCAGGATTGTCTCGTCTATTTCCACAACTTACGTTCTATCTGACATTCTAACAACTCTACCAATTCGAAGTCTTTCTACTACAATACTCACAACAAATAATCCAGGATTGTCTCGTCTATTTCCACAACTTACATTCTATCTGATATTCTAACGACTCTACCAATTCGAAGTCTTTCTACTACAATACTCACAACAAATAATCCAGGATTGTCTCGTCTATTTCCACAACTTACATTCTATCTGATATTCTAACGACTCTACCAATTCGAAGTCTTTCTACTACAATACTAACAACAAATAATCCAGGATTGTCTCTTCTATTTCCACAACTTACGTTCTATCTGACATTCTAACAACTCTACCAATTCGAAATCTTTCTACTACAATACTCACAACAAATAATCCAGGATTGTCTCGTCTATTTCCACAACTTACATTCTATCTGATATTCTAACGACTCTACCAATTCGAAGTCTTTCTACTACAATACTAACAACAAATAATCCAGGATTGTCTCGTCTATTTCCACAACTTACGTTCTATCTGACATTCTAACAACTCTACCAATTCGAAGTCTTTCTACTACAATACTCACAACAAATCATCCAGGATTGTCTCGTCTATTTCCACAACTTACATTCTATCTGATATTCTAACGACTCTACCAATTCGAAGTCTTTCTACTACAATACTCACAACAAATAATACAGGATTGGCTCGTCTATTTCCACAACTTACATTCTATCTGATATTCTAACGACTCTACCAATTCGAAGTCTTTCTACTACAATACTAACAACAAATAATCCAGGATTGTCTCTTCTATTTCCACAAATTGCATTCTATCTGACATTCTAACGACTCTACCAATTCGAAGTCTTTCTACTACAATACTAACAACAAATAATCCAGGATTGGCTCTTCTATTTCCACAAATTGCATTCTATCTGACATTCTAACGACTCTACCAATTCGAAGTCTTTCTACTACAATACTCACAACAAATCATCCAGGATTGTCTCGTCTATTTCCACAACTTACATTCTATCTGAAATTCTAACGACTCTACCAATTCGAAGTCTTTCTACTACAATACTAACAACAAATAATCCAGGATTGGCTCTTCTATTTCCACAAATTGCATTCTATCTGACATTCTAACGACTCTACCAATTCGAAGTCTTTCTACTACAATACGCACAACAAATAATCCAGGATTGTCTCGTCTATTTCCACAACTTGCATTCTATCTGACATTCTAACGACTCTACCAATTCGAAGTCTTTCTACTACAATACTAACAACAAATAATCCAGGATTGGCTCTTCTATTTCCACAAATTGCATTCTATCTGACATTCTAACGACTCTACCAATTCGAGATCTTTCTACTACAATACGCACAACAAATAATCCAGGATTGTCTCGTCTATTTCCACAACTTGCATTCTATCTGACATTCTAACGACTCTACCAATTCGAAGTCTTTCTACTACAATACTCACAACAAATAATCCAGGATTGTCTCGTCTATTTCCACAACATACATTCTATCTGACATTCTAACGACTCTACCAATTCGCTGTCTTTCTACTACAATACTCAACAAATAATCCAGGACTGTCTCGTCTATTTCCACAACTTACGTTCTATCTGACATTCTAAAGACTCTAACAATTCGAAGTCTTTCTACTACAATACTCAGAACAAATAATCCAGGTTTGTCTCGTCTATTTCCACAACTTACATTCTATCTAACATTCTAACGACTCTACCAATTCGAAGCCTTTTTACTACATTACTCACAACAAATAATCCAGGATTGCCCCGTCTATTTCCACAACTTACATTCTACCTGACATTCTAACGACTCTACGAATTCGCTGTCTTTCTACTACAATACTCACAACAAATAATCCAGGATTGTCTCGTCTATTTCCACAACTTACATTCTATCTAACATTCTAACAACTCCACCAATTCGAAATCTTTCTACTACAACACTCACAACAAATCATCCAGGATTGTCTCGTCTATTTCCACAACTTACATTCTATCTGATATTCTAACGACTCTACCAATTCGAAGTCTTTCTACTACAATACTAACAACAAATAATCCAGGATTGTCTCTTCTATTTCCACAACTTACATTCTATCTAACATTCTAACAACTCCACCAATTCGAAATCTTTCTACTACAATACTCACAACAAATCATCCATGATTGTCTCGTCTATTTCCACAACTTCCATTCTATCTGATATTCTAACGACTCTACCAATTCGAAGTCTTTCTACTACAATACTAACAACAAATAATCCAGGATTGTCTCTTCTATTTCCACAACTTGCATTCTATCTGACATTCTAATGACTCTACCAATTCGAAGTCTTTCTACTACAATACTCACAACAAATAATCCAGGATTGTCTCGTCTATTTCCACAACTTGCATTCTATCTGACATTCTAACGACTCTACCAATTCGAAGTCTTTCTACTACAATACTCACAACAAATAATCCAGGATTGTCTCGTCTATTTCCACAAATTACATTCTATCTGACATTCTAACGACTCTACCAATTCGCTGTCTTTCTACTACAATACTCACAACAAATAATCCAGGATTGTCTCGTCTATTTCCACAACTTACATTCTATCTGATATTCTAACGACTCTACCAATTCGAAGTCTTTCTACTACAATACTCACAACAAATAATCCAGGATTGTCTCGTCTATTTCCACAACTTACATTCTATCTGATATTCTAACGACTCTACCAATTCGAAGTCTTTCTACTACAATACTAACAACAAATAATCCAGGATTGTCTCGTCTATTTCCACAACTTACGTTCTATCTGACATTCTAACAACTCTACCAATTCGAAGTCTTTCTACTACAATACTCACAACAAATAATACAGGATTGGCTCGTCTATTTCCACAACTTACATTCTATCTGATATTCTAACGACTCTACCAATTCGAAGTCTTTCTACTACAATACTAACAACAAATAATCCAGGATTGTCTCTTCTATTTCCACAACTTACATTCTATCTAACATTCTAACAACTCCACCAATTCGAAATCTTTCTACTACAATACTCACAACAAATCATCCAGGATTGTCTCGTCTATTTCCACAACTTACATTCTATCTGATATTCTAACGACTCTACCAATTCGAAGTCTTTCTACTACAATACTAACAACAAATAATCCAGGATTGGCTCTTCTATTTCCACAAATTGCATTCTATCTGACATTCTAACGACTCTACCAATTCGAAGTCTTTCTACTACAATACGCACAACAAATAATCCAGGATTGTCTCGTCTATTTCCACAACTTGCATTCTATCTGACATTCTAACGACTCTACCAATTCGAAGTCTTTCTACTACAATACTCACAACAAATAATCCAGGATTGTCTCGTCTATTTCCACAACATACATTCTATCTGACATTCTAACGACTCTACCAATTCGCTGTCTTTCTACTACAATACTCAACAAATAATCCAGGACTGTCTCGTCTATTTCCACAACTTACGTTCTATCTGACATTCTAAAGACTCTAACAATTCGAAGTCTTTCTACTACAATACTCAGAACAAATAATCCAGGTTTGTCTCGTCTATTTCCACAACTTACATTCTATCTAACATTCTAACGACTCTACCAATTCGAAGCCTTTTTACTACATTACTCACAACAAATAATCCAGGATTGCCCCGTCTATTTCCACAACTTACATTCTACCTGACATTCTAACGACTCTACCAATTCGCTGTCTTTCTACTACAATACTCACAACAAATAATCCAGGATTGTCTCGTCTATTTCCACAACTTACATTCTATCTAACATTCTAACAACTCCACCAATTCGAAATCTTTCTACTACAACACTCACAACAAATCATCCAGGATTGTCTCGTCTATTTCCACAACTTACATTCTATCTGATATTCTAACGACTCTACCAATTCGAAGTCTTTCTACTACAATACTAACAACAAATAATCCAGGATTGTCTCTTCTATTTCCACAACTTACATTCTATCTAACATTCTAACAACTCCACCAATTCGAAATCTTTCTACTACAATACTCACAACAAATCATCCATGATTGTCTCGTCTATTTCCACAACTTACATTCTATCTGATATTCTAACGACTCTACCAATTCGAAGTCTTTCTACTACAATACTAACAACAAATAATCCAGGATTGTCTCTTCTATTTCCACAACTTGCATTCTATCTGACATTCTAATGACTCTACCAATTCGAAGTCTTTCTACTACAATACTCACAACAAATAATCCAGGATTGTCTCGTCTATTTCCACAACTTGCATTCTATCTGACATTCTAACGACTCTACCAATTCGAAGTCTTTCTACTACAATACTCACAACAAATAATCCAGGATTGTCTCGTCTATTTCCACAAATTACATTCTATCTGACATTCTAACGACTCTACCAATTCGCTGTCTTTCTACTACAATACTCACAACAAATAATCCAGGATTGTCTCGTCTATTTCCACAACATACATTCTATCTGACATTCTAACGACTCTACCAATTCGCTGTCTTTCTACTACAATACTCAACAAATAATCCAGGACTGTCTCGTCTATTTCTACAACTTACATTCTATCTAACATTCTAACAACTCCACCAATTCGAAATCTTTCTACTACAACACTCACAACAAATCATCCAGGATTGTCTCGTCTATTTCCACAACTTACATTCTATCTGATATTCTAACGACTCTACCAATTCGAAGTCTTTCTACTACAATACTAACAACAAATAATCCAGGATTGTCTCTTCTATTTCCACAACTTACATTCTATCTAACATTCTAACAACTCCACCAATTCGAAATCTTTCTACTACAATACTCACAACAAATCATCCATGATTGTCTCGTCTATTTCCACAACTTACATTCTATCTGATATTCTAACGACTCTACCAATTCGAAGTCTTTCTACTACAATACTGACAACAAATAATCCAGGAATGTCTCTTCTATTTCCACAACTTACATTCTATCTGACATTCTAACATCTCTACCGATTCGAAATCTTTCTACTACAATACTCACAACAAATAATCCAGGATTGTCTCGTCTATTTACACAACTTACATTCTATCTGATATTCTAACGACTCTACCAATTCGAAGTCTTTCTACTACAATACTAACAACAAATTATCCAGGATTGTCTCTTCTATTTCCACAACTTACATTCTATCTGACATTCTAACAACTCTACCAATTCGAAGTCTTTCTACTACAATACTCACAACAAATAATACAGGATTGGCTCGTCTATTTCCACAACTTACATTCTATCTGATATTCTAACGACTCTACCAATTCGCTGTCTTTCTACTACAATACTAAAAACAAATAATCCAGGATTGTCTCTTCTATTTCCACAACATACATTCTATCTAACATTCTAACAACTCCACCAATTCGAAATCTTTCTACTACAATACTCACAACAAATCATCCAGGATTGTCACGTCTATTTCCACAACTTACATTCTATCTGATGTTGTAACGACTCTACCAATTCGAAGTCTTTCTACTACAATACTAACAACAAATAATCCAGGATTGTCTCGTCTATTTCCACAACTTGCATTCTATCTGACATTCTAACGACTCTACCAATTCGAAGTCTTTCTACTACAATACTCACAACAAATAATCCAGGATTGTCTCGTCTATTTCCACAACATACATTCTATCTGACATTCTAACGACTCTACCAATTCGCTGTCTTTCTACTACAATACTCAACAAATAATCCAGGACTGTCTCGTCTATTTCCACAACTTACGTTCTATCTGACATTCTAAAGACTCTACCAATTCGAAGTCTTTCTACTACAATACTCAGAACAAATAATCCAGGTTTGTCTCGTCTATTTCCACAACTTACATTCTATCTAACATTCTAACGACTCTACCAATTCGAAGCCTTTTTACTACATTACTCACAACAAATAATTCAGGATTGTCTCGTCTATTTCCACAACTTACATTCTATCTGATATTCTAACGACTCTACCAATTCGAAGTCTTTCTACTACAATACTAACAACAAATAATCCAGGATTGTCTCTTCTATTTCCACAACTTACATCCTATCTAACATTCTAACAACTCCACCAATTCGAAATCTTTCTACTACAATACTCACAACAAATCATCCATGATTGTCTCGTCTATTTCCACAACTTACATTCTATCTGATATTCTAACGACTCTACCAATTCGAAGTCTTTCTACTACAATACTAACAACAAATAATCCAGGATTGTCTCTTCTATTTCCACAACTTGCATTCTATCTGACATTCTAATGACTCTACCAATTCGAAGTGTTTCTACTACAATACTCACAACAAATAATCCAGGAGTGTCTCGTCTATTTTCACAACTTGCATTCTATCTGACATTCTAACGACTCTACCAATTCGAAGTCTTTCTACTACAATACTCACAACAAATAATCTAGGATTGTCTCGTCTATTTCCACAAATTACATTCTATCTGACATTCTAACGACTCTACCAATTCGCTGTCTTTCTACTACAATACTCACAACAAATAATCCAGGATTGTCTCGTCTATTTCCACAACATACATTCTATCTGACATTCTAACGACTCTACCAATTCGCTGTCTTTCTACTACAATACTCAACAAATAATCCAGGACTGTCTCGTCTATTTCTACAACTTACGTTCTATCTGACATTCTAAAGACTCTAACAATTCGAAGTCTTTCTACTACAATACTCAGAACAAATAATCCAGGTTTGTCCCGTCTATTTCCACAACTTACATTCTATCTAACATTCTAACGACTCTACCAATTCGAAGCCTTTTTACTACATTACTCACAACAAATAATTCAGGATTGTCTCGTCTATTTCCACAAATTACGTCCTTTCTGACATTCTAACGACTCTACCAATTCGCTGTCTTTCTACTACAATACTCACAACAAATAATCCAGGATTGTCTCGTCTATTTCCACAACTTACATTCTATCTGATATTCTAACGACTCTACCAATTCGAAGTCTGTCTACTACAATACTCACAACAAATAATCCAGGATTGTCTCGTCTATTTCCACAACTTACATTCTATCTGATATTCTAACGACTCTACCAATTCGAAGTCTTTCTACTACAATACTAACAACAAATAATCCAGGAATGTCTCTTCTATTTCCACAACTTACATTCTATGTGACATTCTAACATCTCTACCGATTCGAAATCTTTCTACTACAATACTCACAACAAATCATCCATGATTGTCTCGTCTATTTCCACAACTTACATTCTATCTTATATTCTAACGACTCTACCAATTCGAAGTCTTTCTACTACAATACTAACAACAAATAATCCAGGATTGTCTCTTCTATTTCCACAACTTGCATTCTATCTGACATTCTAATGACTCTACCAATTCGAAGTCTTTCTACTACAATACTCACAACAAATAATCCAGGATTGTCTCGTCTATTTTCACAACTTGCATTCTATCTGACATTCTAACGACTCTACCAATTCGAAGTCTTTCTACTACAATACTCACAACAAATAATCCAGGATTGTCTCGTCTATTTCCACAAATTACATTCTATCTGACATTCTAACGACTCTACCAATTCGCTGTCTTTCTACTACAATACTCACAACAAATAATCCAGGATTGTCTCGTCTATTTCCACAACATACATTCTATCTGACATTCTAACGACTCTACCAATTCGCTGTCTTTCTACTACAATACTCAACAAATAATCCAGGACTGTCTCGTCTATTTCTACAACTTACGTTCTATCTGACATTCTAAAGACTCTAACAATTCGAAGTCTTTCTACTACAATACTGAGAAAAATAATCCAGGTTTGTCCCGTCTATTTCCACAACTTACATTCTATCTAACATTCTAACGACTCTACCAATTCGAAGCCTTTTTACTACATTACTCACAACAAATAATTCAGGATTGTCTCGTCTATTTCCACAAATTACGTCCTATCTGACATTCTAACGACTCTACCAATTCGCTGTCTTTCTACTACAATACTCACAACAAATAATCCAGGATTGTCTCGTCTATTTCCACAACTTACATTCTATCTGATATTCTAACGACTCTACCAATTCGAAGTCTGTCTACTACAATACTCACAACAAATAATCCAGGATTGTCTCGTCTATTTCCACAACTTACATTCTATCTGATATTCTAACGACTCTACCAATTCGAAGTCTTTCTACTACAATACTAACAACAAATAATCCAGGAATGTCTCTTCTATTTCCACAACTTACATTCTATCTGACATTCTAACATCTCTACCGATTCGAAATCTTTCTACTACAATACTCACAACAAATAATACAGGATTGGCTCGTCTATTTCCACAACTTACATTCTATCTGATATTCTAACGACTCTACCAATTCGCTGTCTTTCTACTACAATACTAACAACAAATAATCCAGGATTGTCTCTTCTATTTCCACAACATACATTCTATCTAACATTCTAACAACTCCACCAATTCGAAATCTTTCTACTACAATACTCACAACAAATCATCCAGGATTGTCACGTCTATTTCCACAACTTACATTCTATCTGATATTGTAATGACTCTACCAATTCGAAGTCTTTCTACTACAATACTAACAACAAATAATCCAGGATTGTCTCTTCTATTTCCACAACTTGCATTCTATCTGACATTCTAACGACTCTACCAATTCGAAGTCTTTCTACTACAATACTCACAACAAATAATCCAGGATTGTCTCGTCTATTTCCACAACTTGCATTCTATCTGACATTCTAACGACTCAACCAATTCGAAGTCTTTCTACTACAATACTCACAACAAATAATCCAGGATTGTCTCGTCTATTTCCACAACATACATTCTATCTGACATTCTAACGACTCTACCAATTCGCTGTCTTTCTACTACAATACTCAACAAATAATCCAGGACTGTCTCGTCTATTTCCACAACTTACGTTCTATCTGACATTCTAAAGACTCTACCAATTCGAAGTCTTTCTACTACAATACTCAGAACAAATAATCCAGGTTTGTCTCGTCTATTTCCACAACTTACATTCTATCTAACATTCTAACGACTCTACCAATTCGAAGCCTTTTTACTACATTACTCACAACAAATAATTCAGGATTGCCCCGTCTATTTCCACAACTTACATTCTACCTGTCATTCTAAGGACTCTACCAATTCGCTGTCTTTCTACTACAATACTCACAACAAATCATCCAGGATTGTCTCGTCTATTTCCACAACTTACATTCTATCTGATATTCTAACGACTCTACCAATTCGAAGTCTTTCTACTACGATACTAACAACAAATAATCCAGGATTGTCTCTTCTATTTCCACAACTTGCATTCTATCTGACATTCTAATGACTCTACCAATTCGAAGTCTTTCTACTACAATACTCACAACAAGTAATCCAGGATTGTCTCGTCTATTTCCACAACTTGCATTCTATCTGACATTCTAACGACTCTACCAATTCGAAGTCTTTCTACTACAATACTCACAACAAATAATTCAGGATTGTCTCGTCTATTTCCACAAATTACATTCTATCTGACATTCTAACGACTCTACCAATTCGCTGTCTTTCTACTACAATACTCACAACAAATAATCCAGGATTGTCTCGTCTATTTCCACAACATACATTCTATCTGACATTCTAACGACTCTACCAATTCGCTGTCTTTCTACTACAATACTCAACAAATAATCCAGGACTGTCTCGTCTATTTCCACAACTTACGTTCTATCTGACATTCTAAAGACTCTACCAATTCGAAGTCTTTCTACTACAATACTCACAACAAATAATCCAGGTTTGTCTCGTCTATTTCCACAACTTACATTCTATCTAACATTCTAACGACTCTACCAATTCGAAGCCTTTTTACTACATTACTCACAACAAATAATTCAGGATTGTCTCGTCTATTTCCACAAATTACGTTCTATCTGACATTCTAACGACTCTACCAATTCGCTGTCTTTCTACTACAATACTCACAACAAATAATCCAGGATTGTCTCGTCTATTTCCACAACTTACATTCTATCTGATATTCTAACGACTCTACCAATTCGAAGTCTGTCTACTACAATACTCACAACAAATAATCCAGGATTGTCTCGTCTATTTCCACAACTTACATTCTATCTGACATTCTAACGACTCTACCAATTCGCTGTCTTTCTACTACAATACTCAACAAATAATCCAGGACTGTCTCGTCTATTTCCACAACTTACGTTCTATCTGACATTCTAAAGACTCTAACAATTCGAAGTCTTTCTACTACAATACTCAGAACAAATAATCCAGGTTTGTCTCGTCTATTTCCACAACTTACATTCTATCTAACATTCTAACGACTCTACCAATTCGAAGCCTTTTTACTACATTACTCACAACAAATAATTCAGGATTGCCCCGTCTATTTCCACAACTTACATTCTACCTGTCATTCTAACGACTCTACCAATTCGCTGTCTTTCTACTACAATACTCACAACAAATAATCCAGGATTGTCTCGTCTATTTCCACAACTTACATTCTATCTAACATTTTAACAACTCCACCAATTCGAAATCTTTCTACTACAATACTCACAACAAATCATCCAGGATTGTCTCGTCTATTTCCACAACTTACATTCTATCTGATATTCTAACGACTCTACCAATTCGAAGTCTTTCTACTATAATACTAACAACAAATAATCCAGGATTGTCTCTTCTATTTCCACAACTTACATTCTATCTAACATTCTAACAACTCCACCAATTCGAAATCTTTCTACTACAATACTCACAACAAATCATCCAGGATTGTCTCGTCTATTTCCACAACTTACATTCTATCTGATATTCTAACGACTCTACCAATTCGAAGTCTTTCTACTACAATACTAACAACAAATAATCCAGGACTGTCTCGTCTATTTCCACAACTTACGTTCTATCTGACATTCTAAAGACTCTAACAATTCGAAGTCTTTCTACTACAATACTCAGAACAAATAATCCAGGTTTGTCTCGTCTATTTCCACAACTTACATTCTATCTAACATTCTAACGACTCTACCAATTCGAAGCCTTTTTACTACATTACTCACAACAAATAATTCAGGATTGTCTCGTCGATTTCCACAAATTACGTTCTATCTGACATTCTAACGACTCTACCAATTCGCTGTCTTTCTACTACAATACTCACAACAAATAATCCAGGTTTGTCTCGTCTATTTCCACAACTTACATTCTATCTAACATTCTAACGACTCTACCAATTCGCTGTCTTTCTACTACAATACTCAACAAATAATCCAGGACTGTCTCGTCTATTTCCACAACTTACGTTCTATCTGACATTCTAAAGACTCTACCAATTCGAAGTCTTTCTACTACAATACTCAGAACAAATAATCCAGGTTTGTCTCGTCTATTTCCACAACTTACATTCTATCTAACATTCTAACGACTCTACCAATTCGAAGCCTTTTTACTACATTACTCACAACAAATAATTCAGGATTGCCCCGTCTATTTCCACAACTTACATTCTACCTGTCATTCTAAGGACTCTACCAATTCGCTGTCTTTCTACTACAATACTCACAACAAATCATCCAGGATTGTCTCGTCTATTTCCACAACTTACATTCTATCTGATATTCTAACGACTCTACCAATTCGAAGTCTTTCTACTACGATACTAACAACAAATAATCCAGGATTGTCTCTTCTATTTCCACAACTTGCATTCTATCTGACATTCTAATGACTCTACCAATTCGAAGTCTTTCTACTACAATACTCACAACAAGTAATCCAGGATTGTCTCGTCTATTTCCACAACTTGCATTCTATCTGACATTCTAACGACTCTACCAATTCGAAGTCTTTCTACTACAATACTCACAACAAATAATTCAGGATTGTCTCGTCTATTTCCACAAATTACATTCTATCTGACATTCTAACGACTCTACCAATTCGCTGTCTTTCTACTACAATACTCACAACAAATAATCCAGGATTGTCTCGTCTATTTCCACAACTTACATTCTATCTGATATTCTAACGACTCTACCAATTCGAAGTCTGTCTACTACAATACTCACAACAAATAATCCAGGATTGTCTCGTCTATTTCCACAACTTACATTCTATCTGACATTCTAACGACTCTACCAATTCGCTGTCTTTCTACTACAATACTCAACAAATAATCCAGGACTGTCTCGTCTATTTCCACAACTTACGTTCTATCTGACATTCTAAAGACTCTAACAATTCGAAGTCTTTCTACTACAATACTCAGAACAAATAATCCAGGTTTGTCTCGTCTATTTCCACAACTTACATTCTATCTAACATTCTAACGACTCTACCAATTCGAAGCCTTTTTACTACATTACTCACAACAAATAATTCAGGATTGCCCCGTCTATTTCCACAACTTACATTCTACCTGTCATTCTAACGACTCTACCAATTCGCTGTCTTTCTACTACAATACTCACAACAAATAATCCAGGATTGTCTCGTCTATTTCCACAACTTACATTCTATCTAACATTTTAACAACTCCACCAATTCGAAATCTTTCTACTACAATACTCACAACAAATCATCCAGGATTGTCTCGTCTATTTCCACAACTTACATTCTATCTGATATTCTAACGACTCTACCAATTCGAAGTCTTTCTACTATAATACTAACAACAAATAATCCAGGATTGTCTCTTCTATTTCCACAACTTACATTCTATCTAACATTCTAACAACTCCACCAATTCGAAATCTTTCTACTACAATACTCACAACAAATCATCCAGGATTGTCTCGTCTATTTCCACAACTTACATTCTATCTGATATTCTAACGACTCTACCAATTCGAAGTCTTTCTACTACAATACTAACAACAAATAATCCAGGACTGTCTCGTCTATTTCCACAACTTACGTTCTATCTGACATTCTAAAGACTCTAACAATTCGAAGTCTTTCTACTACAATACTCAGAACAAATAATCCAGGTTTGTCTCGTCTATTTCCACAACTTACATTCTATCTAACATTCTAACGACTCTACCAATTCGAAGCCTTTTTACTACATTACTCACAACAAATAATTCAGGATTGTCTCGTCGATTTCCACAAATTACGTTCTATCTGACATTCTAACGACTCTACCAATTCGCTGTCTTTCTACTACAATACTCACAACAAATAATCCAGGTTTGTCTCGTCTATTTCCACAACTTACATTCTATCTAACATTCTAACGACTCTACCAATTCGCTGTCTTTCTACTACAATACTCAACAAATAATCCAGGACTGTCTCGTCTATTTCCACAACTTAGGTTCTATCTGACATTCTAAAGACTCTAACAATTCGAAGTCTTTCTACTACAATACTCAGAACAAATAATCCAGGTTTGTCTCGTCTATTTCCACAACTTACATTCTATCTAACATTCTAACGACTCTACCAATTCGAAGCCTTTTTACTACATTACTCACAACAAATAATTCAGGATTGCCCCGTCTATTTCCACAACTTACATTCTACCTGTCATTCTAACGACTCTACCAATTCGCTGTCTTTCTACTACAATACTCACAACAAATAATCCAGGATTGTCTCGTCTATTTCCACAACTTACATTCTATCTAACATTTTTACAACTCCACCAATTCGAAATCTTTCTACTACAGTACTCACAACAAATCATCCAGGATTGTCTCGTCTATTTCCACAACTTACATTCTATCTGATATTCTAACGACTCTACCAATTCGAAGTCTTTCTACTATAATACTAACAACAAATAATCCAGGATTGTCTCTTCTATTTCCACAACTTACATTCTATCTAACATTCTAACAACTCCACCAATTCGAAATCTTTCTACTACAATACTCACAACAAATCATCCAGGATTGTCTCGTCTATTTCCACAACTTACATTCTATCTGATATTCTAACGACTCTACCAATTCGAAGTCTTTCTACTACAATACTAACAACAAATAATCCAGGACTGTCTCGTCTATTTCCACAACTTACGTTCTATCTGACATTCTAAAGACTCTAACAATTCGAAGTCTTTCTACTACAATACTCAGAACAAATAATCCAGGTTTGTCTCGTCTATTTCCACAACTTACATTCTATCTAACATTCTAACGACTCTACCAATTCGAAGCCTTTTTACTACATTACTCACAACAAATAATTCAGGATTGTCTCGTCGATTTCCACAAATTACGTTCTATCTGACATTCTAACGACTCTACCAATTCGCTGTCTTTCTACTACAATACTCACAACAAATAATCCAGGTTTGTCTCGTCTATTTCCACAACTTACATTCTATCTAACATTCTAACGACTCTACCAATTCGCTGTCTTTCTACTACAATACTCAACAAATAATCCAGGACTGTCTCGTCTATTTCCACAACTTACGTTCTATCTGACATTCTAAAGACTCTAACAATTCGAAGTCTTTCTACTACAATACTCAGAACAAATAATCCAGGTTTGTCTCGTCTATTTCCACAACTTACATTCTATCTAACATTCTAACGACTCTACCAATTCGAAGCCTTTTTACTACATTACTCACAACAAATAATTCAGGATTGCCCCGTTTATTTCCACAACTTACATTCTACCTGTCATTCTAACGACTCTACCAATTCGCTGTCTTTCTACTACAATACTCACAACAAATAATCCAGGATTGTCTCGTCTATTTCCACAACGTACATTCTATCTAACATTCTAACAACTCCACCAATTCGAAATCTTTCTACTACAATACTCACAACAAATCATCCAGGATTGTCTCGTCTATTTCCACAACTTACATTCTATCTGATATTCTAACGACTCTACCAATTCGAAGTCTTTCTACTACAATACTAACAACAAATAATCCAGGATTGTCTCTTCTATTTCCACAACTTACATTCTATCTAACATTCTAACAACTCCACCAATTCGAAATCTTTCTACTACAATACTCACAACAAATCATCCAGGATTGTCTCGTCTATTTCCACAACTTACATTCTATCTGATATTCTAACGACTCTACCAATTCGAAGTCTTTCTACTACAATACTAACAACAAATAATCCAGGATTGTCTCTTCTATTTCCACAACTTACATTCTATCTAACATTCTAACAACTCCACCAATTCGAAATCTTTCTACTACAATACTCACAACAAATCATCCAGGATTGTCTCGTCTATTTCCACAACTTACATTCTATCTGATATTCTAACGACTCTACCAATTCGAAGTCTTTCTACTACAATACTAACAACAAATAATCCAGGATTGTCTCTTCTATTTCCACAACTTGCATTCTATCTGACATTCTAATGACTCTACCAATTCGAAGTCTTTCTACTACAATACTCACAACAAATAATCCAGGATTGTCTCGTCTATTTCCACAACTTGCATTCTATCTGACATTCTAACGACTCTACCAATTCGAAGTCTTTCTACTACAATACTCACAACAAATAATCCAGGATTGTCTCGTCTATTTCCACAAATTACATTCTATCTGACATTCTAACGACTCTACCAATTCGCTGTCTTTCTACTACAATACTCACAACAAATAATCCAGGATTGTCTCGTCTATTTCCACAACATACATTCTATCTGACATTCTAACGACTCTACCAATTCGCTGTCTTTCTACTACAATACTCAACAAATAATCCAGGACAGTCTCGTCTATTTCTACAACTTACGTTCTATCTGACATTCTAAAGACTCTAACAATTCGAAGTCTTTCTACTACAATACTCAGAACAAATAATCCAGGTTTGTCTCGTCTATTTCCACAACTTACATTCTATCTAACATTCTAACGACTCTACCAATTCGAAGCCTTTTTACTACATTACTCACAACAAATAATTCAGGATTGTCTCGTCTATTTCCACAAATTACGTCCTATCTGACATTCTAACGACTCTACCAATTCGCAGTCTTTCTACTACAATACTCACAACAAATAATCCAGGATTGTCTCGTCTATTTCCACAACTTACATTCTATCTGATATTCTAACGACTCTACCAATTCGAAGTCTGTCTACTACAATACTCACAACAAATAATCCAGGATTGTCTCGTCTATTTCCACAACTTACATTCTATCTGATATTCTAACAACTCTACCAATTCGAAGTCTTTCTACTACAATACTAACAACAAATAATCCAGGAATGTCTCTTCTATTTCCACAACTTACATTCTATCTGACATTCTAACATCTCTACCGATTCGAAATCTTTCTACTACAATACTCACAACAAATAATCCAGGATTGTCTCGTCTATTTCCACAACTTACATTCTATCTGATATTCTAACGACTCTACCAATTCGAAGTCTTTCTACTACAATACTAACAACAAATAATCCAGGATTGTCTCTTCTATTTCCACAACTTACATTCTATCTGACATTCTAACAACTCTACCAATTCGAAGTCTTTCTACTACAATACTCACAACAAATAATACAGGATTGGCTCGTCTATTTCCACAACTTACATTCTATCTGATATTCTAACGACTCTACCAATTCGCTGTCTTTCTACTACAATACTAACAACAAATAATCCAGGATTGTCTCTTCTATTTCCACAACATACATTCTATCTAACATTCTAACAACTCCACCAATTCGAAATCTTTCTACTACAATACTCACAACAAATCATCCAGGATTGTCTCGTCTATTTCCACAACATACATTCTATCTGACATTCTAACGACTCTACCAATTCGCTGTCTTTCTACTACAATACTCAACAAATAATCCAGGACTGTCTCGTCTATTTCCACAACTTACGTTCTATCTGACATTCTAAAGACTCTAACAATTCGAAGTCTTTCTACTACAATACTCAGAACAAATAATCCAGGTTTGTCTCGTCTATTTCCACAACTTACATTCTATCTAACATTCTAACGACTCTACCAATTCGAAGCCTTTTTACTACATTACTCACAACAAATAATTCAGGATTGCCCCGTCTATTTCCACAACTTACATTCTACCTGTCATTCTAACGACTCTACCAATTCGCTGTCTTTCTACTACAATACTCACAACAAATAATCCAGGATTGTCTCGTCTATTTCCACAACTTACATTCTATCTAACATTCTAACAACTCCACCAATTCGAAATCTTTCTACTACAATACTCACAACAAATAATCCAGGATTGTCTCGTCTATTTCCACAACTTACATTCTATCTGATATTCTAACGACTCTACCAATTCGAAGTCTTTCTACTACAATACTAACAACAAATAATCCAGGAATGTCTCGTCTATTTCCACAACTTACATTCTATCTGACATTCTAACATCTCTACCGATTCGAAATCTTTCTACTACAATACTCACAACAAATAATCCAGGATTGTCTCGTCTATTTCCACAACTTACATTCTATCTGATATTCTAACGACTCTACCAATTCGAAGTCTTTCTAATACAATACTAAAAACAAATAATCCAGGATTGTCTCTTCTATTTCCACAACTTACATTCTATCTGACATTCTAACAACTCTACCAATTCGAAGTCTTTCTACTACAATACTCACAACAAATAATACAGGATTGGCTCGTCTATTTCCACAACTTACATTCTATCTGATATTCCAACGACTCTACCAATTCGCTGTCTTTCTACTACAATACTAACAACAAATAATCCAGGATTGTCTCTCCTATTTCCACAACATACATTCTATCTAACATTCTAACAACTCCACCAATTCGAAATCTTTCTACTACAATACTCACAACAAATCATCCAGGATTGTCACGTCTATTTCCACAACTTACATTCTATCTGATATTGTAACGACTCTACCAATTCGAAGTCTTTCTACTACAATACTAACAACAAATAATCCAGGATTGTCTCTTCTATTTCCACAACTTGCATTCTATCTGACATTCTAACGACTCTACCAATTCGAAGTCTTTCTACTACAATACTCACAACAAATAATCCAGGATTGTCTCGTCTATTTCCACAACATACATTCTATCTGACATTCTAACGACTCTACCAATTCGCTGTCTTTCTACTACAATACTCAACAAATAATCCAGGTTTGTCTCGTCTATTTCCACAACTTACATTCTATCTAACATTCTAACGACTCTACCAATTCGAAGCCTTTTTACTACAATACTCACAACAAATAATTCAGGATTGCCCCGTCTATTTCCACAACTTACATTCTACCTGTCATTCTAACGACTCTACCAATTCGCTGTCTTTCTACTACAATACTCACAACAAATAATCCAGGATTGTCTCGTCTATTTCCACAACTTACATTCTATCTAACATTCTAACAACTCCACCAATTCGAAATCTTTCTACTACAATACTCACAACAAATCATCCAGGATTGTCTCGTCTATTTCCACAACTTACATTCTATCTGATATTCTAACGACTCTACCAATTCGAAGTCTTTCTACTACAATACTAACAACAAATAATCCAGGATTGTCTCTTCTATTTCCACAACTTACATTCTATCTAACATTCTAACAACTCCACCAATTCGAAATCTTTCTACCACAATACTCACAACAAATCATCCAGGATTGTCTCGTCTATTTCCACAACTTACATTCTATCTGATATTCTAACGACTCTACCAATTCGAAGTCTTTCTACTACAATACTAACAACAAATAATCCAGGATTGTCTCTTCTATTTCCACAACTTGCATTCTATCTGACATTCTAATGACTCTACCAATTCGAAGTCTTTCTACTACAATACTCACAACAAATAATCCAGGATTGTCTCGTCTATTTCCACAACTTGCATTCTATCTGACATTCTAACGACTCTACCAATTCGAAGTCTTTCTACTACAATACTCACAACAAATAATCCAGGATTGTCTCGTCTATTTCCACAAATTACATTCTATCTGACATTCTAACGACTCTACCAATTCGCTGTCTTTCTACTACAATACTCACAACAAATAATCCAGGATAGTCTCGTCTATTTCCACAACATACATTCTATCTGACATTCTAACGACTCTACCAATTCGCTGTCTTTCTACTACAATACTCAACAAATAATCCAGGACTGTCTCGTCTATTTCCACAACTTACGTTCTATCTGACATTCTAAAGACTCTAACAATTCGAAGTCTTTCTACTACAATACTCAGAACAAATAATCCAGGTTTGTCTCGTCTATTTCCACAACTTACATTCTATCTAACATTCTAACGACTCTACCAATTCGAAGCCTTTTTACTACATTACTCACAACAAATAATTCAGGATTGCCCCGTCTATTTCCACAACTTACATTCTACCTGTCATTCTAACGACTCTACCAATTCGCTGTCTTTCTACTACAATACTCACAATAAATAATCCAGGATTGTCTCGTCTATTTCCACAACTTACATTCTATCTAACATTCTAACAACTCCACCAATTCGAAATCTTTCTACTACAATACTCACAACAAATCATCCAGGATTGTCTCGTCTATTTCCACAACTTACATTCTATCTGATATTCTAACGACTCTACCAATTCGAAGTCTTTCTACTACAATACTAACAACAAATAATCCAGGATTGTCTCTTCTATTTCCACAACTTACATTCTATCTAACATTCTAACAACTCCACCAATTCGAAATCTTTCTACTACAATACTCACAACAAATCATCCAGGATTGTCTCGTCTATTTCCACAATTTACATTCTATCTGATATTCTAACGACTCTACCAATTCGAAGTCTTTCTACTACAATACTAACAACAAATAATCCAGGATTGTCTCTTCTATTTCCACAACTTGCATTCTATCTGACATTCTAATGACTCTACCAATTCGAAGTCTTTCTACTACAATACTCACAACAAATAATCCAGGATTGTCTCGTCTATTTCCACAACTTGCATTCTATCTGACATTCTAACGACTCTACCAATTCGAAGTCTTTCTACTACAATACTCACAACAAATCATCCAGGATTGTATCGTCTATTTCCACAAATTACATTCTATCTGACATTCTAACGACTCTACCAATTCGCTGTCTTTCTACTACAATACTCACAACAAATAATCCAGGATTGTCTCGTCTATTTCCACAACATACATTCTATCTGACATTCTAACGACTCTACCAATTCGCTGTCTTTCTACTACAATACTCAACAAATAATCCAGGACTGTCTCGTCTATTTCCACAACTTACGTTCTATCTGACATTCTAAAGACTCTAACAATTCGAAGTCTTTCTACTACAATACTCAGAACAAATAATCCAGGTTTGTCTCGTCTATTTCCACAACTTACATTCTATCTAACATTCTAACGACTCTACCAATTCGAAGCCTTTTTACTACATTACTCACAACAAATAATTCAGGATTGTCTCGTCTATTTCCACAAATTACGTTCTATCTGACATTCTAACGACTCTACCAATTCGCTGTCTTTCTACTACAATACTCACAACAAATAATCCAGGATTGTCTCGTCTATTTCCACAACTTACATTCTATCTCATATTCTAACGACTCTACCAATTCGAAGTCTGTCTACTACAATACTCACAACAAATAATCCAGGATTGTCTCGTCTATTTCCACAACTTACATTCTATCTAACATTCTAACAACTCCACCAATTCGAAATCTTTCTACCACAATACTCACAACAAATCATCCAGGATTGTCTCGTCTATTTCCACAACTTACATTCTATCTGATATTCTAACGACTCTACCAATTCGAAGTCTTTCTACTACAATACTAACAACAAATAATCCAGGATTGTCTCTTCTATTTCCACAACTTGCATTCTATCTGACATTCTAATGACTCTACCAATTCGAAGTCTTTCTACTACAATACTCACAACAAATAATCCAGGATTGTCTCGTCTATTTCCACAACTTGCATTCTATCTGACATTCTAACGACTCTACCAATTCGAAGTCTTTCTACTACAATACTCACAACAAATAATCCAGGATTGTCTCGTCTATTTCCACAAATTACATTCTATCTGACATTCTAACGACTCTACCAATTCGCTGTCTTTCTACTACAATACTCACAACAAATAATCCAGGATAGTCTCGTCTATTCCCACAACATACATTCTATCTGACATTCTAACGACTCTACCAATTCGCTGTCTTTCTACTACAATACTCAACAAATAATCCAGGACTGTCTCGTCTATTTCCACAACTTACGTTCTATCTGACATTCTAAAGACTCTAACAATTCGAAGTCTTTCTACTACAATACTCAGAACAAATAATCCAGGTTTGTCTCGTCTATTTCCACAACTTACATTCTATCTAACATTCTAACGACTCTACCAATTCGAAGCCTTTTTACTACATTACTCACAACAAATAATTCAGGATTGCCCCGTCTATTTCCACAACTTACATTCTACCTGTCATTCTAACGACTCTACCAATTCGCTGTCTTTCTACTACAATACTCACAATAAATAATCCAGGATTGTCTCGTCTATTTCCACAACTTACATTCTATCTAACATTCTAACAACTCCACCAATTCGAAATCTTTCTACTACAATACTCACAACAAATCATCCAGGATTGTCTCGTCTATTTCCACAACTTACATTCTATCTGATATTCTAACGACTCTACCAATTCGAAGTCTTTCTACTACAATACTAACAACAAATAATCCAGGATTGTCTCTTCTATTTCCACAACTTACATTCTATCTAACATTCTAACAACTCCACCAATTCGAAATCTTTCTACTACAATACTCACAACAAATCATCCAGGATTGTCTCGTCTATTTCCACAACTTACATTCTATCTGATATTCTAACGACTCTACCAATTCGAAGTCTTTCTACTACAATACTAACAACAAATAATCCAGGATTGTCTCTTCTATTTCCACAACTTGCATTCTATCTGACATTCTAATGACTCTACCAATTCGAAGTCTTTCTACTACAATACTCACAACAAATAATCCAGGATTGTCTCGTCTATTTCCACAACTTGCATTCTATCTGACATTCTAACGACTCTACCAATTCGAAGTCTTTCTACTACAATACTCACAACAAATCATCCAGGATTGTATCGTCTATTTCCACAAATTACATTCTATCTGACATTCTAACGACTCTACCAATTCGCTGTCTTTCTACTACAATACTCACAACAAATAATCCAGGATTGTCTCGTCTATTTCCACAACATACATTCTATCTGACATTCTAACGACTCTACCAATTCGCTGTCTTTCTACTACAATACTCAACAAATAATCCAGGACTGTCTCGTCTATTTCCACAACTTACGTTCTATCTGACATTCTAAAGACTCTAACAATTCGAAGTCTTTCTACTACAATACTCAGAACAAATAATCCAGGTTTGTCTCGTCTATTTCCACAACTTACATTCTATCTAACATTCTAACGACTCTACCAATTCGAAGCCTTTTTACTACATTACTCACAACAAATAATTCAGGATTGTCTCGTCTATTTCCACAAATTACGTTCTATCTGACATTCTAACGACTCTACCAATTCGCTGTCTTTCTACTACAATACTCACAACAAATAATCCAGGATTGTCTCGTCTATTTCCACAACTTACATTCTATCTCATATTCTAACGACTCTACCAATTCGAAGTCTGTCTACTACAATACTCACAACAAATAATCCAGGATTGTCTCGTCTATTTCCACAACTTACATTCTATCTAACATTCTAACAACTCCACCAATTCGAAATCTTTCTACCACAATACTCACAACAAATCATCCAGGATTGTCTCGTCTATTTCCACAACTTACATTCTATCTGATATTCTAACGACTCTACCAATTCGAAGTCTTTCTACTACAATACTAACAACAAATAATCCAGGATTGTCTCTTCTATTTCCACAACTTGCATTCTATCTGACATTCTAATGACTCTACCAATTCGAAGTCTTTCTACTACAATACTCACAACAAATAATCCAGGATTGTCTCGTCTATTTCCACAACTTGCATTCTATCTGACATTCTAACGACTCTACCAATTCGAAGTCTTTCTACTACAATACTCACAACAAATAATCCAGGATTGTCTCGTCTATTTCCACAAATTACATTCTATCTGACATTCTAACGACTCTACCAATTCGCTGTCTTTCTACTACAATACTCACAACAAATAATCCAGGATAGTCTCGTCTATTCCCACAACATACATTCTATCTGACATTCTAACGACTCTACCAATTCGCTGTCTTTCTACTACAATACTCAACAAATAATCCAGGACTGTCTCGTCTATTTCCACAACTTACGTTCTATCTGACATTCTAAAGACTCTAACAATTCGAAGTCTTTCTACTACAATACTCAGAACAAATAATCCAGGTTTGTCTCGTCTATTTCCACAACTTACATTCTATCTAACATTCTAACGACTCTACCAATTCGAAGCCTTTTTACTACATTACTCACAACAAATAATTCAGGATTGCCCCGTCTATTTCCACAACTTACATTCTACCTGTCATTCTAACGACTCTACCAATTCGCTGTCTTTCTACTACAATACTCACAATAAATAATCCAGGATTGTCTCGTCTATTTCCACAACTTACATTCTATCTAACATTCTAACAACTCCACCAATTCGAAATCTTTCTACTACAATACTCACAACAAATCATCCAGGATTGTCTCGTCTATTTCCACAACTTACATTCTATCTGATATTCTAACGACTCTACCAATTCGAAGTCTTTCTACTACAATACTAACAACAAATAATCCAGGATTGTCTCTTCTATTTCCACAACTTACATTCTATCTAACATTCTAACAACTCCACCAATTCGAAATCTTTCTACTACAATACTCACAACAAATCATCCAGGATTGTCTCGTCTATTTCCACAACTTACATTCTATCTGATATTCTAACGACTCTACCAATTCGAAGTCTTTCTACTACAATACTAACAACAAATAATCCAGGATTGTCTCTTCTATTTCCACAACTTGCATTCTATCTGACATTCTAATGACTCTACCAATTCGAAGTCTTTCTACTACAATACTCACAACAAATAATCCAGGATTGTCTCGTCTATTTCCACAACTTGCATTCTATCTGACATTCTAACGACTCTACCAATTCGAAGTCTTTCTACTACAATACTCACAACAAATCATCCAGGATTGTATCGTCTATTTCCACAAATTACATTCTATCTGACATTCTAACGACTCTACCAATTCGCTGTCTTTCTACTACAATACTCACAACAAATAATCCAGGATTGTCTCGTCTATTTCCACAACATACATTCTATCTGACATTCTAACGACTCTACCAATTCGCTGTCTTTCTACTACAATACTCAACAAATAATCCAGGACTGTCTCGTCTATTTCCACAACTTACGTTCTATCTGACATTCTAAAGACTCTAACAATTCGAAGTCTTTCTACTACAATACTCAGAACAAATAATCCAGGTTTGTCTCGTCTATTTCCACAACTTACATTCTATCTAACATTCTAACGACTCTACCAATTCGAAGCCTTTTTACTACATTACTCACAACAAATAATTCAGGATTGTCTCGTCTATTTCCACAAATTACGTTCTATCTGACATTCTAACGACTCTACCAATTCGCTGTCTTTCTACTACAATACTCACAACAAATAATCCAGGATTGTCTCGTCTATTTCCACAACTTACATTCTATCTCATATTCTAACGACTCTACCAATTCGAAGTCTGTCTACTACAATACTCACAACAAATAATCCAGGATTGTCTCGTCTATTTCCACAACTTACATTCTATCTAACATTCTAACAACTCCACCAATTCGAAATCTTTCTACCACAATACTCACAACAAATCATCCAGGATTGTCTCGTCTATTTCCACAACTTACATTCTATCTGATATTCTAACGACTCTACCAATTCGAAGTCTTTCTACTACAATACTAACAACAAATAATCCAGGATTGTCTCTTCTATTTCCACAACTTGCATTCTATCTGACATTCTAATGACTCTACCAATTCGAAGTCTTTCTACTACAATACTCACAACAAATAATCCAGGATTGTCTCGTCTATTTCCACAACTTGCATTCTATCTGACATTCTAACGACTCTACCAATTCGAAGTCTTTCTACTACAATACTCACAACAAATAATCCAGGATTGTCTCGTCTATTTCCACAAATTACATTCTATCTGACATTCTAACGACTCTACCAATTCGCTGTCTTTCTACTACAATACTCACAACAAATAATCCAGGATAGTCTCGTCTATTTCCACAACATACATTCTATCTGACATTCTAACGACTCTACCAATTCGCTGTCTTTCTACTACAATACTCAGAACAAATAATCCAGGTTTGTCTCGTCTATTTCCACAACTTACATTCTATCTAACATTCTAACGACTCTACCAATTCGAAGCCTTTTTACTACATTACTCACAACAAATAATTCAGGATTGCCCCGTCTATTTCCACAACTTACATTCTACCTGTCATTCTAATGACTCTACCAATTCGCTGTCTTTCTACTACAATACTCACAATAAATAATCCAGGATTGTCTCGTCTATTTCCACAACTTACATTCTATCTAACATTCTAACAACTCCACCAATTCGAAATCTTTCTACTACAATACTCACAACAAATCATCCAGGATTGTCTCGTCTATTTCCACAACTTACATTCTATCTGATATTCTAACGACTCTACCAATTCGAAGTCTTTCTACTACAATACTAACAACAAATAATCCAGGATTGTCTCTTCTATTTCCACAACTTACATTCTATCTAACATTCTAACAACTCCACCAATTCGAAATCTTTCTACTACAATACTCACAACAAATCATCCAGGATTGTCTCGTCTATTTCCACAACTTACATTCTATCTGATATTCTAACGACTCTACCAATTCGAAGTCTTTCTACTACAATACTAACAACAAATAATCCAGGATTGTCTCTTCTATTTCCACAACTTGCATTCTATCTGACATTCTAATGACTCTACCAATTCGAAGTCTTTCTACTACAATACTCACAACAAATAATCCAGGATTGTCTCGTCTATTTCCACAACTTGCATTCTATCTGACATTCTAACGACTCTACCAATTCGAAGTCTTTCTACTACAATACTCACAACAAATCACCCAGGATTGTATCGTCTATTTCCACAAATTACATTCTATCTGACATTCTAACGACTCTACCAATTCGCTGTCTTTCTACTACAATACTCACAACAAATAATCCAGGATTGTCTCGTCTATTTCCACAACATACATTCTATCTGACATTCTAACGACTCTACCAATTCGCTGTCTTTCTACTACAATACTCAACAAATAATCCAGGACTGTCTCGTCTATTTCCACAACTTACGTTCTATCTGACATTCTAAAGACTCTAACAATTCGAAGTCTTTCTACTACAATACTCAGAACAAATAATCCAGGTTTGTCTCGTCTATTTCCACAACTTACATTCTATCTAACATTCTAACGACTCTACCAATTCGAAGCCTTTTTACTACATTACTCACAACAAATAATTCAGGATTGTCTCGTCTATTTCCACAAATTACGTTCTATCTGACATTCTAACGACTCTACCAATTCGCTGTCTTTCTACTACAATACTCACAACAAATAATCCAGGATTGTCTCGTCTATTTCCACAACTTACATTCTATCTCATATTCTAACGACTCTACCAATTCGAAGTCTGTCTACTACAATACTCACAACAAATAATCCAGGATTGTCTCGTCTATTTCCACAACTTACATTCTATCTAACATTCTAACGACTCTACCAATTCGAAGCCTTTTTACTACATTACTCACAACAAATAATTCAGGATTGCCCCGTCTATTTCCACAACTTACATTCTACCTGTCATTCTAACGACTCTACCAATTCGCTGTCTTTCTACTACAATACTCACAATAAATAATCCAGGATTGTCTCGTCTATTTCCACAACTTACATTCTATCTAACATTCTAACAACTCCACCAATTCGAAATCTTTCTACTACAATACTCACAACAAATCATCCAGGATTGTCTCGTCTATTTCCACAACTTACATTCTATCTGATATTCTAACGACTCTACCAATTCGAAGTCTTTCTACTACAATACTAACAACAAATAATCCAGGATTGTCTCTTCTATTTCCACAACTTACATTCTATCTAACATTCTAACAACTCCACCAATTCGAAATCTTTCTACTACAATACTCACAACAAATCATCCAGGATTGTCTCGTCTATTTCCACAACTTACATTCTATCTGATATTCTAACGACTCTACCAATTCGAAGTCTTTCTACTACAATACTAACAACAAATAATCCAGGATTGTCTCTTCTATTTCCACAACTTGCATTCTATCTGACATTCTAATGACTCTACCAATTCGAAGTCTTTCTACTACAATACTCACAACAAATAATCCAGGATTGTCTCGTCTATTTCCACAACTTGCATTCTATCTGACATTCTAACGACTCTACCAATTCGAAGTCTTTCTACTACAATACTCACAACAAATCATCCAGGATTGTATCGTCTATTTCCACAAATTACATTCTATCTGACATTCTAACGACTCTACCAATTCGCTGTCTTTCTACTACAATACTCACAACAAATAATCCAGGATTGTCTCGTCTATTTCCACAACATACATTCTATCTGACATTCTAACGACTCTACCAATTCGCTGTCTTTCTACTACAATACTCAACAAATAATCCAGGACTGTCTCGTCTATTTCCACAACTTACGTTCTATCTGACATTCTAAAGACTCTAACAATTCGAAGTCTTTCTACTACAATACTCAGAACAAATAATCCAGGTTTGTCTCGTCTATTTCCACAACTTACATTCTATCTAACATTCTAACGACTCTACCAATTCGAAGCCTTTTTACTACATTACTCACAACAAATAATTCAGGATTGTCTCGTCTATTTCCACAAATTACGTTCTATCTGACATTCTAACGACTCTACCAATTCGCTGTCTTTCTACTACAATACTAACAACAAATAATCCAGGATTGTCTCGTCTATTTCCACAACTTACATTCTATCTGATATTCTAACAACTCTACCAATTCGAAGTCTGTCTACTACATTACTCACAACAAATAATTCAGGATTGTCTCGTCTATTTCCACAAATTACGTTCTATCTGACATTCTAACGACTCTACCAATTCGCTGTCTTTCTACTACAATACTCAACAAATAATCCAGGACTGTCTCGTCTATTTCCACAACTTACGTTCTATCTGACATTCTAAAGACTCTAACAATTCGAAGTCTTTCTACTACAATACTCAGAACAAATAATCCAGGTTTGTCTCGTCTATTTCCACAACTTACATTCTATCTAACATTCTAACGACTCTACCAATTCGAAGCCTTTTTACTACATTACTCACAACAAATAATTCAGGATTGCCCCGTCTATTTCCACAACTTACATTCTACCTGTCATTCTAACGACTCTACCAATTCGCTGTCTTTCTACTACAATACTCACAACAAATAATACAGGATTGTCTCGTCTATTTCCACAACTTACATTCTATCTAACATTTTAACAACTCCACCAATTCGAAATCTTTCTACTACAATACTCACAACAAATCTTCCAGGATTGTCTCGTCTATTTCCACAACTTACATTCTATCTGATATTCTAACGACTCTACCAATTCGAAGTCTTTCTACTATAATACTAACAACAAATAATCCAGGATTGTCTCTTCTATTTCCACAACTTACATTCTATCTAACATTCTAACAACTCCACCAATTCGAAATCTTTCTACTACAATACTCACAACAAATCATCCAGGATTGTCTCGTCTATTTCCACAACTTACATTCTATCTGATATTCTAACGACTCTACCAATTCGAAGTCTTTCTACTACAATACTAACAACAAATAATCCAGGATTGTCTCTTCTATTTCCACAACTTGCATTCTATCTGACATTCTAATGACTCTACCAATTCGAAGTCTTTCTACTACAATACTCACAACAAATAATCCAGGATTGTCTCGTCTATTTCCACAACTTACATTCTATCTCATATTCTAACGACTCTACCAATTCGAAGTCTGTCTACTACAATACTCACAACAAATAATCCAGGATTGTCTCGTCTATTTCCACAACTTGCATTCTATATGACATTCTAACGACTCTACCAATTCGAAGTCTTTCTACTACAATACTCACAACAAATAATCCAGGATTGTCTCGTCTATTTCCACAAATTACATTCTATCTGACATTCTAACGACTCTACCAATTCGCTGTCTTTCTATTACAATACTCACAACAAATAATCCAGGATTGTCTCGTCTATTTCCACAACTTGCATTCTATCTGACATTCTAACGACTCTACCAATTCGCTGTCTTTCTACTACAATACTCAACAAATAATCCAGGACTGTCTCGTCTATTTCCACAACTTACGTTCTATCTGACATTCTAAAGACTCTAACAATTCGAAGTCTTTCTACTACAATACTCAGAACAAATAATCCAGGTTTGTCTCGTCTATTTCCACAACTTACATTCTATCTAACATTCTAACGACTCTACCAATTCGAAGCCTTTTTACTACATTACTCACAACAAATAATTCAGGATTGTCTCGTCTATTTCCACAAATTACGTTCTATCTGACATTCTAACGACTCTACCAATTCGCTGTCTTTCTACTACAATACTCACAACAAATAATCCAGGATTGTCTCGTCTATTTCCACAACTTACATTCTATCTCATATTCTAACGACTCTACCAATTCGAAGTCTGTCTACTACAATACTCACAACAAATAATCCAGGATTGTCTCGTCTATTTCCACAACTTACATTCTATCTAACATTCTAACGACTCTACCAATTCGAAGCCTTTTTACTACATTACTCACAACAAATAATTCAGGATTGCCCCGTCTATTTCCACAACTTACATTCTACCTGTCATTCTAACGACTCTACCAATTCGCTGTCTTTCTACTACAATACTCACAATAAATAATCCAGGATTGTCTCGTCTATTTCCACAACTTACATTCTATCTAACATTCTAACAACTCCACCAATTCGAAATCTTTCTACTACAATACTCACAACAAATCATCCAGGATTGTCTCGTCTATTTCCACAACTTACATTCTATCTGATATTCTAACGACTCTACCAATTCGAAGTCTTTCTACTACAATACTAACAACAAATAATCCAGGATTGTCTCTTCTATTTCCACAACTTACATTCTATCTAACATTCTAACAACTCCACCAATTCGAAATCTTTCTACTACAATACTCACAACAAATCATCCAGGATTGTCTCGTCTATTTCCACAACTTACATTCTATCTAACATTCTAACGACTCTACCAATTCGAAGCCTTTTTACTACATTACTCACAACAAATAATTCAGGATTGTCTCGTCTATTTCCACAAATTACGTTCTATCTGACATTCTAACGACTCTACCAATTCGCTGTCTTTCTACTACAATACTCACAACAAATAATCCAGGATTGTCTCGTCTATTTCCACAACTTACATTCTATCTGATATTCTAACGACTCTACCAATTCGAAGTCTGTCTACTACAATACTCACAACAAATAATCCAGGATTGTCTCGTCTATTTCCACAACTTACATTCTATCTGACATTCTAACGACTCTACCAATTCGCTGTCTTTCTACTACAATACTCACAACAAATAATCCAGGATTGTCTCGTCTATTTCCACAAATTACATTCTATCTGACATTCTAACGACTCTACCAATTCGCTGTCTTTCTACTACAATACTCACAACAAATAATCCAGGATTGTCTCGTCTATTTCCACAACATACATTCTATCTGACATTCTAACGACTCTACCAATTCGCTGTCTTTCTACTACAATACTCAACAAATAATCCAGGACTGTCTCGTCTATTTCCACAACTTACGTTCTATCTGACATTCTAAAGACTCTAACAATTCGAAGTCTTTCTACTACAATACTCAGAACAAATAATCCAGGTTTGTCTCGTCTATTTCCACAACTTACATTCTATCTAACATTCTAACGACTCTACCAATTCGAAGCCTTTTTACTACATTACTCACAACAAATAATTCAGGATTGCCCCGTCTATTTCCACAACTTACATTCTACCTGTCATTCGAACGACTCTACCAATTCGCTGTCTTTCTACTACAATACTCACAACAAATAATCCAGGATTGTCTCGTCTATTTCCACAACTTACATTCTATCTAACATTTTAACAACTCCACCAATTCCAAATCTTTCTACTACAATACTCACAACAAATCATCCAGGATTGTCTCGTCTATTTCCACAACTTACATTCTATCTGATATTCTAACGACTCTACCAATTCGAAGTCTTTCTACTATAATACTAACAACAAATAATCCAGGATTGTCTCTTCTATTTCCACAACTTACATTCTATCTAACATTCTAACAACTCCACCAATTCGAAATCTTTCTACTACAATACTAACAACAAATAATCCAGGATTGTCTCTTCTATTTCCACAACTTGCATTCTATCTGACATTCTAATGACTCTACCAATTCGAAGTCTTTCTACTACAATACTCACAACAAATAATCCAGGATTGTCTCGTCTATTTCCACAACTTGCATTCTATATGACATTCTAACGACTCTACCAATTCGAAGTCTTTCTACTACAATACTCACAACAAATAATCCAGGATTGTCTCGTCTATTTCCACAAATTACATTCTATCTGACATTCTAACGACTCTACCAATTCGCTGTCTTTCTATTACAATACTCACAACAAATAATCCAGGATTGTCTCGTCTATTTCCACAACATACATTCTATCTGACATTCTAACGACTCTACCAATTCGCTGTCTTTCTACTACAATACTCAACAAATAATCCAGGACTGTCTCGTCTATTTCCACAACTTACGTTCTATCTGACATTCTAAAGACTCTAACAATTCGAAGTCTTTCTACTACAATACTCAGAACAAATAATCCAGGTTTGTCTCGTCTATTTCCACAACTTACATTCTATCTAACATTCTAACGACTCTACCAATTCGAAGCCTTTTTACTACATTACTCACAACAAATAATTCAGGATTGTCTCGTCTATTTCCACAAATTACGTTCTATTTGACATTCTAACGACTCTACCAATTCGCTGTCTTTCTACTACAATACTCACAACAAATAATCCAGGATTGTCTCGTCTATTTCCACAACTTACATTCTATCTGATATTCTAACGACTCTACCAATTCGAAGTCTGTCTACTACAATACTCACAACAAATAATCCAGGATTGTCTCGTCTATTTCCACAACTTACATTCTATCTGACATTCTAACGACTCTACCAATTCGCTGTCTTTCTACTACAATACTCACAACAAATAATCCAGGATTGTCTCGTCTATTTCCACAAATTACATTCTATCTGACATTCTAACGACTCTACCAGTTCGCTGTCTTTCTACTACAATACTCACAACAAATAATCCAGGATTGTCTCGTCTATTTCCACAACATACATTCTATCTGACATTCTAACGACTCTACCAATTCGCTGTCTTTCTACTACAATACTCAACAAATAATCCAGGACTGTCTCGTCTATTTCCACAACTTACGTTCTATCTGACATTCTAAAGACTCTAACAATTCGAAGTCTTTCTACTACAATACTCAGAACAAATAATCCAGGTTTGTCTCGTCTATTTCCACAACTTACATTCTATCTAACATTCTAACGACTCTACCAATTCGAAGCCTTTTTACTACATTACTCACAACAAATAATTCAGGATTGCCCCGTCTATTTCCACAACTTACATTCTACCTGTCATTCTAACGACTCTACCAATTCGCTGTCTTTCTACTACAATACTCACAACAAATAATCCAGGATTGTCTCGTCTATTTCCACAACTTACATTCTATCTAACATTCTAACAACTCCACCAATTCGAAATCTTTCTACTACAATACTCACAACAAATAATCCAGGATTGTCTCGTCTATTTCCACAACTTACATTCTATCTGATATTCTAACGACTCTACCAATTCGAAGTCTTTCTACTACAATACTAACAACAAATAATCCAGGATTGTCTCTTCTATTTCCACAACTTACATTCTATCTAACATTCTAACAACTCCACCAATTCGAAATCTTTCTACTACAATACTCACAACAAATCATCCAGGATTGTCTCGTCTATTTCCACAACTTACATTCTATCTGATATTCTAACGACTCTACCAATTCGAAGTCTTTCTACTACAATACTAACAACAAATAATCCAGGATTGTCTCTTCTATTTTCACAACTTGCATTCTATCTGACATTCTAATGACTCTACCAATTCGAAGTCTTTCTACTACAATACTCACAACAAATAATCCAGGATTGTCTCGTCTATTTCCACAACTTGCATTCTATCTGACATTCTAACGACTCTACCAATTCGAAGTCTTTCTACTACAATACTCACAACAAATAATCCAGGATTGTCTCGTCTATTTCCACAAATTACATTCTATCTGACATTCTAACGACTCTACCAATTCGCTGTCTTTCTACTACATTACTCAACAAATAATCCAGGACTGTCTCGTCTATTTCCACAACTTACGTTCTATCTGACATTCTAAAGACTCTAAAAATTCGAAGTCTTTCTACTACAATACTCAGAACAAATAATCCAGGTTTGTCTCGTCTATTTCCACAACTTACATTCTATCTAACATTCTAACGACTCTACCAATTCGAAGCCTTTTTACTACATTACTCACAACAAATAATTCAGGATTGCCCCGTCTATTTCCACAACTTACATTCTACCTGACATTCTAACGACTCTACCAATTCGCTGTCTTTCTACTACAATACTCACAACAAATAATCCAGGATTGTCTCGTCTATTTCCACAACTTACATTCTATCTAACATTCTAACAACTACACCAATTCGAAATCTTTCTACTACAATACTCACAACAAATCATCCAGGATTGTCTCGTCTATTTCCACAACTTACATTCTATCTGATATTCTAACGACTCTACCAATTCGAAGTCTTTCTACTACAATACTAACAACAAATAATCCAGGATTGTCTCGTCTATTTCCACAACTTACGTTCTATCTGACATTCTAACAACACTACCAATTCGAAGTCTTTCTACTACAATACTCACAACAAATAATACAGGATTGGCTCGTCTATTTCCACAACTTACATTCTATCTGATATTCTAACGACTCTACCAATTCGAAGTCTTTCTACTACAATACTAACAACAAATAATCCAGGATTGTCTCTTCTATTTCCACAACTTACATTCTATCTAACATTCTAACAACTCCACCAATTCGAAATCTTTCTACTACAATACTCACAACAAATCATCCAGGATTGTCTCGTCTATTTCCACAACTCACATTCTATCTGATATTCTAACGACTCTACCAATTCGAAATCTTTCTACTACAATACTAACAACAAATAATCCAGGATTGTCTCTTCTATTTCCACAACTTGCATTCTATCTGACATTCTAACAACTCCACCAATTCGAAATCTTTCTACTACAATACTCACAACAAATCATCCAGGATTGTCTCGTCTATTTCCACAACTTACATTCTATCTGATATTCTAACAACTCTACCAATCCGAAGTCTTTCTACTACAATACTCACAACAAATCATCCAGGATTGTCTCGTCTATTTCCACAACATACATTCTATCTGATATTCTAACGACTCTAAAAATTCGAAGTCTTTCTACGACAATACTCAGAACAAATAATCCAGGTTTGTCTCGTCTATTTCCACAACTTACATTCTATCTAACATTCTAATGACTCTACCAATTCGAAGCCTTTTTACTACATTACTCACAACAAATAATCCAGGATTGTCTCTTCTATTTCCACAACTTACATTCTATCTAACATTCTAACAACTCCACCAATTCGAAATCTTTCTACTACAATACTCACAACAAATCATCCAGGATTGTCTCGTCTATTTCCACAACTTACATTCTATCTGATATTCTAACAACTCTACCAATCCGAAGTCTTTCTACTACAATACTCACAACAAATCATCCAGGATTGTCTCGTCTATTTCCACAACATACATTCTATCTGATATTCTAACGACACTACCAATTCGAAGTCTTTCTACTACAATACTAACAACAAATAATCCAGGATTGTCTCTTCTATTTCCACAACTTGCATTCTATCTGACATTCTAATGACTCTACCAATTAGAAGTCTTTCTACTACAATACTCACAACAAATAATCCAGGATTGTCTCGTCTATTTCCACAACTTGCATTCTATCTGACATTCTAACGACTCTACCAATTCGAAGTCTTTCTACTACAATACTCACAACAAATAATCCAGGATTGTCTCGTCTATTTCCACGAATTACATTCTATCTGACATTCTAACGACTCTACCAATTCGCTGTCTTTCTACTACAATACTCACAACAAATAATCCAGGATTGTCTCGTCTATTTCCACAACATACATTCTATCTGACATTCTAACGACTCTACCAATTCGCTGTCTTTCTACTACAATACTCAACAAATAATCCAGGACTGTCTCGTCTATTTCCACAACTTACGTTCTATCTGACATTCTAAAGACTCTAACAATTCGAAGTCTTTCTACTACAATACTCAGAACAAATAATCCAGGTTTGCCTCGTCTATTTCCACAACTTACATTCTATCTAACATTCTAACGACTCTACCAATTCGAAGCCTTTTTACTACATTACTCACAACAAATAATTCAGGATTGTCTCGTCTATTTCCACAACTTACACTCTATCTGATATTCTAACGACTCTACCAATTCGAAGTCTTTCTACTACAATACTAACAACAAATAATCCAGGATTGTCTCTTCTATTTCCACAACTTACATTCTATCTAACATTCTAACAACTCCACCAATTCGAAATCTTTCTACTACAATACTCACAACAAATATTCCAGGATTGTCTCGTCTATTTCCACAACATACATTCTATCTGATATTCTAACGACTCTACCAATTCGAAGTTTTTCTACTACAATACTAACAACAAATAATCCAGGATTGTCTCTTCTATTTCCACAACTTGCATTCTATCTGACATTCTAATGACTCTACCAATTCGAAGTCGTTCTACTACAATACTCACAACAAATAATCCAGGATTGTCTCGTCTATTTCCACAACTTGCATTCTATCTGATATTCTAACGACTCTACCAATTCGAAGTCTTTCTACTACAATACTCACAACAAATATTCCAGGATTGTCTCGTCTATTTCCACAAATTACATTCTATCTGACATTCTAACGACTCTACCAATTCGCTGTCTTTCTACTACAATACTCACAACAAATAATCCAGGATTGTCTCGTCTATTTCCACAACATACATTCTATCTGACATTCTAACGACTCTACCAATTCGCTGTCTTTCTACTACAATACTCAACAAATCATCCAGGACTGTCTCGTCTATTTCCACAACTTACGTTCTATCTGACATTCTAAAGACTCTAACAATTCGAAGTCTTTCTACTACAATACTCAGAACAAATAATCCAGGTTTGTCTCGTCTATTTCCACAACTTACATTCTATCTAACATTCTAACGACTCTACCAATTCGAAGGCTTTTTACTACATTACTCACAACAAATAATTCAGGATTGTCTCGTCTATTTCCACAAATTACGTTCTATCTGACATTCTAACGACTCTACCAATTCGCTGTCTTTCTACTACAATACTCACAACAAATAATCCAGGATTGTCTCGTCTATTTCCACAACTTACATTCTATCTGATATTCTAACGACTCTACCAATTCGAAGTCTTTCTACTACAATACTCACAACAAATAATCCAGGATTGTCTCGTCTATTTCCACAACTTACATTCTATCTGATATTCTAACGACTCTACCAATTCGAAGTCTTTCTACTACAATACTCACAACAAATAATCCAGGATTGTCTCGTCTATTTCCACAAATTACATTCTATCTGATATTCTAACGACTCTACCAAATCGAAGTCTTTCTACTACAATACTCACAACAAATAATCCAGGATTGTCTCGTCTATTTCCACAACTTGCATTCTATCTGACATTCTAACGACTCTACCAATTCGAAGTCTTTCTACTACAATACTCACAACAAATAATCCAGGATTGTCTCGTCTATTTCCACAAATTACATTCTATCTGACATTCTAACGACTCTACCAATTCGCTGTGTTTCTACTACAATACTCACAACAAATAATCCAGGATTGTCTCGTCTATTTCCACAACATACATTCTATCTGACATTCTAACGACTCTACCAATTCGCTGTCTTTCTACTACAATACTCAACAAATAATCCAGGACTGTCTCGTCTATTTCCACAACTTACGTTTTATCTGACATTCTAAAGACTCTAACAATTCGAAGTCTTTCTACTACAATACTCAGAACAAATAATCCAGGTTTGTCTCGTCTATTTCCACAACTTACATTATATCTAACATTCTAACGACTCTACCAATTCGAAGCCTTTTTACTACATTACTCACAACAAATAATTCAGGATTGTCTCGTCTATTTCCACAAATTACGTTCTATCTGACATTCTAACGACTCTACCAATTCGCTGTCTTTCTACTACAATACTCACAACAAATAATCCAGGATTGTCTCGTCTATTTCCACAACATACATTCTATCTGATATTCTAACGACTCTAAAAATTCGAAGTCTTTCTACGACAATACTCAGAACAAATAATCCAGGTTTGTCTCGTCTATTTCCACAACTTACATTCTATCTAACATTCTAATGACTCTACCAATTCGAAGCCTTTTTACTACATTACTCACAACAAATAATCCAGGATTGTCTCTTCTATTTCCACAACTTACATTCTATCTAACATTCTAACAACTCCACCAATTCGAAATCTTTCTACTACAATACTCACAACAAATCATCCAGGATTGTCTCGTCTATTTCCACAACTTACATTCTATCTGATATTCTAACAACTCTACCAATCCGAAGTCTTTCTACTACAATACTCACAACAAATCATCCAGGATTGTCTCGTCTATTTCCACAACATACATTCTATCTGATATTCTAACGACACTACCAATTCGAAGTCTTTCTACTACAATACTAACAACAAATAATCCAGGATTGTCTCTTCTATTTCCACAACTTGCATTCTATCTGACATTCTAATGACTCTACCAATTCGAAGTCTTTCTACTACAATACTCACAACAAATAATCCAGGATTGTCTCGTCTATTTCCACAACTTGCATTCTATCTGACATTCTAACGACTCTACCAATTCGAAGTCTTTCTACTACAATACTCACAACAAATAATCCAGGATTGTCTCGTCTATTTCCACGAATTACATTCTATCTGACATTCTAACGACTCTACCAATTCGCTGTCTTTCTACTACAATACTCACAACAAATAATCCAGGATTGTCTCGTCTATTTCCACAACATACATTCTATCTGACATTCTAACGACTCTACCAATTCGCTGTCTTTCTACTACAATACTCAACAAATAATCCAGGACTGTCTCGTCTATTTCCACAACTTACGTTCTATCTGACATTCTAAAGACTCTAACAATTCGAAGTCTTTCTACTACAATACTCAGAACAAATAATCCAGGTTTGCCTCGTCTATTTCCACAACTTACATTCTATCTAACATTCTAACGACTCTACCAATTCGAAGCCTTTTTACTACATTACTCACAACAAATAATTCAGGATTGCCCCGTCTATTTCCACAACTTACACTCTATCTGATATTCTAACGACTCTACCAATTCGAAGTCTTTCTACTACAATACTAACAACAAATAATCCAGGATTGTCTCGTCTATTTCCACAACTTACACTCTATCTGATATTCTAACGACTCTACCAATTCGAAGTCTTTCTACTACAATACTAACAACAAATAATCCAGGATTGTCTCTTCTATTTCCACAACTTACATTCTATCTAACATTCTAACAACTCCACCAATTCGAAATCTTTCTACTACAATACTCACAACAAATATTCCAGGATTGTCTCGTCTATTTCCACAACATACATTCTATCTGATATTCTAACGACTCTACCAATTCGAAGTTTTTCTACTACAATACTAACAACAAATAATCCAGGATTGTCTCTTCTATTTCCACAACTTGCATTCTATCTGACATTCTAATGACTCTACCAATTCGAAGTCGTTCTACTACAATACTCACAACAAATAATCCAGGATTGTCTCGTCTATTTCCACAACTTGCATTCTATCTGATATTCTAACGACTCTACCAATTCGAAGTCTTTCTACTACAATACTCACAACAAATATTCCAGGATTGTCTCGTCTATTTCCACAAATTACATTCTATCTGACATTCTAACGACTCTACCAATTCGCTGTCTTTCTACTACAATACTCACAACAAATAATCCAGGATTGTCTCGTCTATTTCCACAACATACATTCTATCTGACATTCTAACGACTCTACCAATTCGCTGTCTTTCTACTACAATACTCAACAAATCATCCAGGACTGTCTCGTCTATTTCCACAACTTACGTTCTATCTGACATTCTAAAGACTCTAACAATTCGAAGTCTTTCTACTACAATACTCAGAACAAATAATCCAGGTTTGTCTCGTCTATTTCCACAACTTACATTCTATCTAACATTCTAACGACTCTACCAATTCGAAGGCTTTTTACTACATTACTCACAACAAATAATTCAGGATTGTCTCGTCTATTTCCACAAATTACGTTCTATCTGACATTCTAACGACTCTACCAATTCGCTGTCTTTCTACTACAATACTCACAACAAATAATCCAGGATTGTCTCGTCTATTTCCACAACTTACATTCTATCTGATATTCTAACGACTCTACCAATTCGAAGTCTTTCTACTACAATACTCACAACAAATAATCCAGGATTGTCTCGTCTATTTCCACAACTTACATTCTATCTGATATTCTAACGACTCTACCAATTCGAAGTCTTTCTACTACAATACTCACAACAAATAATCCAGGATTGTCTCGTCTATTTCCACAAATTACATTCTATCTGATATTCTAACGACTCTACCAAATCGAAGTCTTTCTACTACAATACTCACAACAAATAATCCAGGATTGTCTCGTCTATTTCCACAACTTGCATTCTATCTGACATTCTAACGACTCTACCAATTCGAAGTCTTTCTACTACAATACTCACAACAAATAATCCAGGATTGTCTCGTCTATTTCCACAAATTACATTCTATCTGACATTCTAACGACTCTACCAATTCGCTGTGTTTCTACTACAATACTCACAACAAATAATCCAGGATTGTCTCGTCTATTTCCACAACATACATTCTATCTGACATTCTAACGACTCTACCAATTCGCTGTCTTTCTACTACAATACTCAACAAATAATCCAGGACTGTCTCGTCTATTTCCACAACTTACGTTTTATCTGACATTCTAAAGACTCTAACAATTCGAAGTCTTTCTACTACAATACTCAGAACAAATAATCCAGGTTTGTCTCGTCTATTTCCACAACTTACATTATATCTAACATTCTAACGACTCTACCAATTCGAAGCCTTTTTACTACATTACTCACAACAAATAATTCAGGATTGTCTCGTCTATTTCCACAAATTACGTTCTATCTGACATTCTAACGACTCTACCAATTCGCTGTCTTTCTACTACAATACTCACAACAAATAATCCAGGATTGTCTCGTCTATTTCCACAACTTACATTCTATCTGATATTCTAACGACTCCACCAATTCGAAATCTTTCTACTACAATACTCACAACAAATCATCCAGGATTGTCTCGTCTATTTCCACAACTTACATTCTATCTGATATTCTAACGACTCTACCAATTCGAAGTCTTTCTACTACAATACTAACAACAAATCATCCAGGATTGTCTCTTCTATTTCCACAACTTACATTCTATCTAACATTCTAACAACTCCACCAATTCGAAATCTTTCTACTACAATACTCACAACAAATCATCCAGGATTGTCTCGTCTATTTCCACAACTTACATTCTATCTGATATTCTAACAACTCTACCAATCCGAAGTCTTTCTACTACAATACTCACAACAAATCATCCAGGAGTGTCTCGTCTATTTCCACAACATACATTCTATCTGATATTCTAACGACTCTACCAATTCGAAGTCTTTCTACTACAATACTAACAACAAATAATCCAGGATTGTCTCTTCTATTTCCACAACTTGCATTCTATCTGACATTCTAATGACTCTACCAATTCGAAGTCTTTCTACTACAATACTCACAACAAATAATCCAGGATTGTCTCGTCTATTTCCACAACTTGCATTCTATCTGACATTCTAACGACTCTACCAATTCGAAGTCTTTCTACTACAATACTCACAACAAATAATCCAGGATTGTCTCGTCTATTTCCACGAATTACATTCTATCTGACATTCTAACGACTCTACCAATTCGCTGTCTTTCTACTACAATACTCACAACAAATAATCCAGGATTGTCTCGTCTATTTCCACAACATACATTCTATCTGACATTCTAACGACTCTACCAATTCGCTGTCTTTCTACTACAATACTCAACAAATAATCCAGGACTGTCTCGTCTATTTCCACAACTTACGTTCTATCTGACATTCTAAAGACTCTAACAATTCGAAGTCTTTCTACTACAATACTCAGAACAAATAATCCAGGTTTGCCTCGTCTATTTCCACAACTTACATTCTATCTAACATTCTAACGACTCTACCAATTCGAAGCCTTTTTACTACATTACTCACAACAAATAATTCAGGATTGCCCCGTCTATTTCCACAACTTACATTCTACCTGACATTCTAACGACTCTACCAATTCGCTCTCTTTCTACTACAATACTCACAACAAATAATCCAGGATTGTCTCGTCTATTTCCACAACTTACATTCTATCTAACATTCTAACAACTCCACCAATTCGAAATCTTTCTACTACAATACTCACAACAAATCATCCAGGATTGTCTCGTCTATTTCCACAACTTACACTCTATCTGATATTCTAACGACTCTACCAATTCGAAGTCTTTCTACTACAATACTAACAACAAATAATCCAGGATTGTCTCTTCTATTTCCACAACTTACATTCTATCTAACATTCTAACAACTCCACCAATTCGAAATCTTTCTACTACAATACTCACAACAAATCATCCAGGATTGTCTCGTCTATTTCCACAACATACATTCTATCTGATATTCTAACGACTCTACCAATTCGAAGTTTTTCTACTACAATACTAACAACAAATAATCCAGGATTGTCTCTTCTATTTCCACAACTTGCATTCTATCTGACATTCTAATGACTCTACCAATTCGAAGTCTTTCTACTACAATACTCACAACAAATAATCCAGGATTGTCTCGTCTATTTCCACAACTTGCATTCTATCTGACATTCTAACGACTCTACCAATTCGAAGTCTTTCTACTACAATACTCACAACAAATATTCCAGGATTGTCTCGTCTATTTCCACAAATTACATTCTATCTGACATTCTAACGACTCTACCAATTCGCTGTCTTTCTACTACAATACTCACAACAAATAATCCAGGATTGTCTCGTCTATTTCCACAACATACATTCTATCTGACATTCTAACGACTCTACCAATTCGCTGTCTTTCTACTACAATACTCAACAAATCATCCAGGACTGTCTCGTCTATTTCCACAACTTACGTTCTATCTGACATTCTAAAGACTCTAACAATTCGAAGTCTTTCTACTACAATACTCAGGACAAATAATCCAGGTTTGTCTCGTCTATTTCCACAACTTACATTCTATCTAACATTCTAACGACTCTACCAATTCGAAGCCTTTTTACTACATTACTCACGACAAATAATTCAGGATTGTCTCGTCTATTTCCACAAATTACGTTCTATCTGACATTCTAACGACTCTAACAATTCGCTGTCTTTCTACTACAATACTCACAACAAATAATCCAGGATTGTCTCGTCTATTTCCACAACTTACATTCTATATGATATTCTAACGACTCTACCAATTCGAAGTCTTTCTACTACAATACTCACAACAAATAATCCAGGATTGTCTCGTCTATTTCCACAACTTACATTCTATCTGATATTCTAACGACTCTACCAATTCGAAGTCTTTCTACTACAATACTCACAACAAATAATCCAGGATTGTCTCGTCTATTTCCACAAATTACATTCTATCTGATATTCTAACGACTCTACCAAATCGAAGTCTTTCTACTACAATACTCACAACAAATAATCCAGGATTGTCTCGTCTATTTCCACAACTTGCATTCTATCTGACATTCTAACGACTCTACCAATTCGAAGTCTTTCTACTACAATACTCACAACAAATAATCCAGGATTGTCTCGTCTATTTCCACAAATTACATTCTATCTGACATTCTAACGACTCTACCAATTCGCTGTCTTTCTACTACAATACTCACAACAAATAATCCAGGATTGTCTCGTCTATTTCCACAACATACATTCTATCTGACATTCTAACGACTCTACCAATTCGCTGTCTTTCTACTACAATACTCAACAAATAATCCAGGACTGTCTCGTCTATTTCCACAACTTACGTTCTATCTGACATTCTAACGACTCTACCAATTCGCTGTCTTTCTACTACAATACTCACAACAAATAATCCAGGATTGTCTCGTCTATTTCCACAACTTACATTCTATCTGATATTCTAACGACTCTACCAATTCGAAGTCTTTCTACTACAATACTCAGAACAAATAATCCAGGTTTGTCTCGTCTATTTCCACAACTTACATTCTATCTAACATTCTAACGACTCTACCAATTCGCTGTCTTTCTACTACAATACTCACAACAAATAATCCAGGATTGTCTCGTCTATTTCCACAACTTACATTCTATCTGATATTCTAACGACTCTACCAATTCGAAGTCTTTCTACTACAATACTAACAACAAATAATCCAGGAATGTCTCTTCTATTTCCACAACTTACATTCTATCTGACATTCTAACATCTCTACCGATTCGAAATCTTTCTACTACAATACTCACAACAAATAATCCAGGATTGTCTCGTCTATTTCCACAACTTACATTCTATCTAACATTCTAACAACTCCACCAATTCGAAATCTTTCTACTACAATACTCACAATAAATCATCCAGGATTGTCTCGTCTATTTCCACAACTTACGTTCTATCTGATATTCTAACGACTCTACCAATTCGAAGTCTTTCTACTACAATACTAACAACAAATAATCCAGGATTGTCTCTTCTATTTCCACAACTTACATTCTATCTAACATTCTAACAACTCCACCAATTCGAAATCTTTCTACTACAATACTCACAACAAATCATCCAGGATTGTCTCGTCTATTTCCACAACTTACATTCTATCTGATATTCTAACGACTCTACCAATTCGAAGTCTTTCTACTACAATACTAACAACAAATAATCCAGGATTGTCTCTTCTATTTCCACAACTTGCATTCTATCTGACATTCTAATGACTCTACCAATTCGAAGTCTTTCTACTACAATACACACAACAAATAATCCAGGATTGTCTCGTCTATTTCCACAACTTGCATTCTATCTGACATTCTAACGACTCTACCAATTCGCTGTCTTTCTACTACAATACTCACAACAAATAATCCAGGATTGTCTCGTCTATTTCCACAACTTACATTCTATCTAACATTCTAACGACTCTACCAATTCGAAGCCTTTTTACTACATTACTCACAACAAATAATTCAGGATTGTCTCGTCTATTTCCACAAATTACATTCTATCTGACATTCTAACGACTCTACCAATTCGCTGTCTTTCTACTACAATACTCACAACAAATAATCCAGGATTGTCTCGTCTATTTCCACAACTTACATTCTATCTGATATTCTAACGACTCTACCAATTCGAAGTCTTTCTACTACAATACTCACAACAAATAATCCAGGATTGTCTCGTCTATTTCCACAACTTACATTCTATCTGATATTCTAACGACTCTACCAATTCGAAGTCTTTCTACTACAATACTAACAACAAATAATCCAGGATTGTCTCTTCTATTTCCACAACTTACGTTCTATCTGACATTCTAACAACTCTACCAATTCGAAATCTTTCTACTACAATACTCACAACAAATAATCCAGGATTGTCTCGTCTATTTCCACAACTTACATTCTATCTGATATTCTAACGACTCTACCAATTCGAAGTCTTTCTACTACAATACTAACAACAAATAATCCAGGATTGTCTCGTCTATTTCCACAACTTACGTTCTATCTGACATTCTAACAACTCTACCAATTCGAAGTCTTTCTACTACAATACTCACAACAAATAATACAGGATTGGCTCGTCTATTTCCACAACTTACATTCTATCTGATATTCTAACGACTCTACCAATTCGAAGTCTTTCTACTACAATACTAACAACAAATAATCCAGGATTGGCTCTTCTATTTCCACAAATTGCATTCTATCTGACATTCTAACGACTCTACCAATTCGAGATCTTTCTACTACAATACGCACAACAAATAATCCAGGATTGTCTCGTCTATTTCCACAACTTGCATTCTATCTGACATTCTAACGACTCTACCAATTCGAAGTCTTTCTACTACAATACTCACAACAAATAATCCAGGATTGTCTCGTCTATTTCCACAACATACATTCTATCTGACATTCTAACGACTCTACCAATTCGCTGTCTTTCTACTACAATACTCAACAAATAATCCAGGACTGTCTCGTCTATTTCCACAACTTACGTTCTATCTGACATTCTAAAGACTCTAACAATTCGAAGTCTTTCTACTACAATACTCAGAACAAATAATCCAGGTTTGTCTCGTCTATTTCCACAACTTACATTCTATCTAACATTCTAACGACTCTACCAATTCGAAGCCTTTTTACTACATTACTCACAACAAATAATCCAGGATTGCCCCGTCTATTTCCACAACTTACATTCTACCTGACATTCTAACGACTCTACCAATTCGCTGTCTTTCTACTACAATACTCACAACAAATAATCCAGGATTGTCTCGTCTATTTCCACAACTTACATTCTATCTAACATTCTAACAACTCCACCAATTCGAAATCTTTCTACTACAACACTCACAACAAATCATCCAGGATTGTCTCGTCTATTTCCACAACTTACATTCTATCTGATATTCTAACGACTCTACCAATTCGAAGTCTTTCTACTACAATACTAACAACAAATAATCCAGGATTGTCTCTTCTATTTCCACAACTTACATTCTATCTAACATTCTAACAACTCCACCAATTCGAAATCTTTCTACTACAATACTCACAACAAATCATCCATGATTGTCTCGTCTATTTCCACAACTTCCATTCTATCTGATATTCTAACGACTCTACCAATTCGAAGTCTTTCTACTACAATACTAACAACAAATAATCCAGGATTGTCTCTTCTATTTCCACAACTTGCATTCTATCTGACATTCTAATGACTCTACCAATTCGAAGTCTTTCTACTACAATACTCACAACAAATAATCCAGGATTGTCTCGTCTATTTCCACAACTTGCATTCTATCTGACATTCTAACGACTCTACCAATTCGAAGTCTTTCTACTACAATACTCACAACAAATAATCCAGGATTGTCTCGTCTATTTCCACAAATTACATTCTATCTGACATTCTAACGACTCTACCAATTCGCTGTCTTTCTACTACAATACTCACAACAAATAATCCAGGATTGTCTCGTCTATTTCCACAACTTACATTCTATCTGATATTCTAACGACTCTACCAATTCGAAGTCTTTCTACTACAATACTCACAACAAATAATCCAGGATTGTCTCGTCTATTTCCACAACTTACATTCTATCTGATATTCTAACGACTCTACCAATTCGAAGTCTTTCTACTACAATACTAACAACAAATAATCCAGGATTGTCTCTTCTATTTCCACAACTTACGTTCTATCTGACATTCTAACAACTCTACCAATTCGAAATCTTTCTACTACAATACTCACAACAAATAATCCAGGATTGTCTCGTCTATTTCCACAACTTACATTCTATCTGATATTCTAACGACTCTACCAATTCGAAGTCTTTCTACTACAATACTAACAACAAATAATCCAGGATTGTCTCGTCTATTTCCACAACTTACGTTCTATCTGACATTCTAACAACTCTACCAATTCGAAGTCTTTCTACTACAATACTCACAACAAATAATCCAGGATTGTCTCGTCTATTTCCACAACTTACATTCTATCTGATATTCTAACGACTCTACCAATTCGAAGTCTTTCTACTACAATACTCACAACAAATAATCCAGGATTGTCTCGTCTATTTCCACAACTTACATTCTATCTGATATTCTAACGACTCTACCAATTCGAAGTCTTTCTACTACAATACTAACAACAAATAATCCAGGATTGTCTCTTCTATTTCCACAACTTACGTTCTATCTGACATTCTAACAACTCTACCAATTCGAAATCTTTCTACTACAATACTCACAACAAATAATCCAGGATTGTCTCGTCTATTTCCACAACTTACATTCTATCTGATATTCTAACGACTCTACCAATTCGAAGTCTTTCTACTACAATACTAACAACAAATAATCCAGGATTGTCTCGTCTATTTCCACAACTTACGTTCTATCTGACATTCTAACAACTCTACCAATTCGAAGTCTTTCTACTACAATACTCACAACAAATAATACAGGATTGGCTCGTCTATTTCCACAACTTACATTCTATCTGATATTCTAACGACTCTACCAATTCGAAGTCTTTCTACTACAATACTAACAACAAATAATCCAGGATTGTCTCTTCTATTTCCACAAATTGCATTCTATCTGACATTCTAACGACTCTACCAATTCGAAGTCTTTCTACTACAATACTAACAACAAATAATCCAGGATTGGCTCTTCTATTTCCACAAATTGCATTCTATCTGACATTCTAACGACTCTACCAATTCGAAGTCTTTCTACTACAATACTCACAACAAATCATCCAGGATTGTCTCGTCTATTTCCACAACTTACATTCTATCTGATATTCTAACGACTCTACCAATTCGAAGTCTTTCTACTACAATACTAACAACAAATAATCCAGGATTGGCTCTTCTATTTCCACAAATTGCATTCTATCTGACATTCTAACGACTCTACCAATTCGAAGTCTTTCTACTACAATACGCACAACAAATAATCCAGGATTGTCTCGTCTATTTCCACAACTTGCATTCTATCTGATATTCTAACGACTCTACCAATTCGAAGTCTTTCTACTACAATACTAACAACAAATAATCCAGGATTGTCTCTTCTATTTCCACAACTTACATTCTATCTAACATTCTAACAACTCCACCAATTCGAAATCTTTCTACTACAATACTCACAACAAATCATCCAGGATTGTCTCGTCTATTTCCACAACTTACATTCTATCTGATATTCTAACGACTCTACCAATTCGAAGTCTTTCTACTACAATACTAACAACAAATAATCCAGGATTGGCTCTTCTATTTCCACAAATTGCATTCTATCTGACATTCTAACGACTCTACCAATTCGAAGTCTTTCTACTACAATACGCACAACAAATAATCCAGGATTGTCTCGTCTATTTCCACAACTTGCATTCTATCTGACATTCTAACGACTCTACCAATTCGAAGTCTTTCTACTACAATACTCACAACAAATAATCCAGGATTGTCTCTTCTATTTCCACAACTTACGTTCTATCTGACATTCTAACAACTCTACCAATTCGAAATCTTTCTACTACAATACTCACAACAAATAATCCAGGATTGTCTCGTCTATTTCCACAACTTACATTCTATCTGATATTCTAACGACTCTACCGATTCGAAATCTTTCTACTACAATACTCACAACAAATAATCCAGGATTGTCTCGTCTATTTCCACAACTTACATTCTATCTAACATTCTAACAACTCCACCAATTCGAAATCTTTCTACTACAATACTCACAATAAATCATCCAGGATTGTCTCGTCTATTTCCACAACTTACGTTCTATCTGATATTCTAACGACTCTACCAATTCGAAGTCTTTCTACTACAATACTAACAACAAATAATCCAGGATTGTCTCTTCTATTTCCACAACTTACATTCTATCTAACATTCTAACAACTCCACCAATTCGAAATCTTTCTACTACAATACTCACAACAAATCATCCAGGATTGTCTCGTCTATTTCCACAACTTACATTCTATCTGATATTCTAACGACTCTACCAATTCGAAGTCTTTCTACTACAATACTAACAACAAATAATCCAGGATTGTCTCTTCTATTTCCACAACTTGCATTCTATCTGACATTCTAACGACTCTACCAATTCGCTGTCTTTCTACTACAATACTCACAACAAATAATCCAGGATTGTCTCGTCTATTTCCACAACTTACATTCTATCTAACATTCTAACGACTCTACCAATTCGAAGCCTTTTTACTACATTACTCACAACAAATAATTCAGGATTGTCTCGTCTATTTCCACAAATTACATTCTATCTGACATTCTAACGACTCTACCAATTCGCTGTCTTTCTACTACAATACTCACAACAAATAATCCAGGATTGTCTCGTCTATTTCCACAACTTACATTCTATCTGATATTCTAACGACTCTACCAATTCGAAGTCTTTCTACTACAATACTCACAACAAATAATCCAGGATTGTCTCGTCTATTTCCACAACTTACATTCTATCTGATATTCTAACGACTCTACCAATTCGAAGTCTTTCTACTACAATACTAACAACAAATAATCCAGGATTGTCTCTTCTATTTCCACAACTTACGTTCTATCTGACATTCTAACAACTCTACCAATTCGAAATCTTTCTACTACAATACTCACAACAAATAATCCAGGATTGTCTCGTCTATTTCCACAACTTACATTCTATCTGATATTCTAACGACTCTACCAATTCGAAGTCTTTCTACTACAATACTAACAACAAATAATCCAGGATTGTCTCGTCTATTTCCACAACTTACGTTCTATCTGACATTCTAACAACTCTACCAATTCGAAGTCTTTCTACTACAATACTCACAACAAATAATACAGGATTGGCTCTTCTATTTCCACAACTTACATTCTATCTGATATTCTAACGACTCTACCAATTCGAAGTCTTTCTACTACAATACTAACAACAAATAATCCAGGATTGGCTCTTCTATTTCCACAAATTGCATTCTATCTGACATTCTAACGACTCTACCAATTCGAGATCTTTCTACTACAATACGCACAACAAATAATCCAGGATTGTCTCGTCTATTTCCACAACTTGCATTCTATCTGACATTCTAACGACTCTACCAATTCGAAGTCTTTCTACTACAATACTCACAACAAATAATCCAGGATTGTCTCGTCTATTTCCACAACATACATTCTATCTGACATTCTAACGACTCTACCAATTCGCTGTCTTTCTACTACAATACTCAACAAATAATCCAGGACTGTCTCGTCTATTTCCACAACTTACGTTCTATCTGACATTCTAAAGACTCTAACAATTCGAAGTCTTTCTACTACAATACTCAGAACAAATAATCCAGGTTTGTCTCGTCTATTTCCACAACTTACATTCTATCTAACATTCTAACGACTCTACCAATTCGAAGCCTTTTTACTACATTACTCACAACAAATAATCCAGGATTGCCCCGTCTATTTCCACAACTTACATTCTACCTGACATTCTAACGACTCTACCAATTCGCTGTCTTTCTACTACAATACTCACAACAAATAATCCAGGATTGTCTCGTCTATTTCCACAACTTACATTCTATCTAACATTCTAACAACTCCACCAATTCGAAATCTTTCTACTACAACACTCACAACAAATCATCCAGGATTGTCTCGTCTATTTCCACAACTTACATTCTATCTGATATTCTAACGACTCTACCAATTCGAAGTCTTTCTACTACAATACTAACAACAAATAATCCAGGATTGTCTCTTCTATTTCCACAACTTACATTCTATCTAACATTCTAACAACTCCACCAATTCGAAATCTTTCTACTACAATACTCACAACAAATCATCCATGATTGTCTCGTCTATTTCCACAACTTCCATTCTATCTGATATTCTAACGACTCTACCAATTCGAAGTCTTTCTACTACAATACTAACAACAAATAATCCAGGATTGTCTCTTCTATTTCCACAACTTGCATTCTATCTGACATTCTAATGACTCTACCAATTCGAAGTCTTTCTACTACAATACTCACAACAAATAATCCAGGATTGTCTCGTCTATTTCCACAACTTGCATTCTATCTGACATTCTAACGACTCTACCAATTCGAAGTCTTTCTACTACAATACTCACAACAAATAATCCAGGATTGTCTCGTCTATTTCCACAAATTACATTCTATCTGACATTCTAACGACTCTACCAATTCGCTGTCTTTCTACTACAATACTCACAACAAATAATCCAGGATTGTCTCGTCTATTTCCACAACTTACATTCTATCTGATATTCTAACGACTCTACCAATTCGAAGTCTTTCTACTACAATACTCACAACAAATAATCCAGGATTGTCTCGTCTATTTCCACAACTTACATTCTATCTGATATTCTAACGACTCTACCAATTCGAAGTCTTTCTACTACAATACTAACAACAAATAATCCAGGATTGTCTCTTCTATTTCCACAACTTACGTTCTATCTGACATTCTAACAACTCTACCAATTCGAAATCTTTCTACTACAATACTCACAACAAATAATCCAGGATTGTCTCGTCTATTTCCACAACTTACATTCTATCTGATATTCTAACGACTCTACCAATTCGAAGTCTTTCTACTACAATACTAACAACAAATAATCCAGGATTGTCTCGTCTATTTCCACAACTTACGTTCTATCTGACATTCTAACAACTCTACCAATTCGAAGTCTTTCTACTACAATACTCACAACAAATAATCCAGGATTGTCTCGTCTATTTCCACAACTTACATTCTATCTGATATTCTAACGACTCTACCAATTTGAAGTCTTTCTACTACAATACTCACAACAAATAATCCAGGATTGTCTCGTCTATTTCCACAACTTACATTCTATCTGATATTCTAACGACTCTACCAATTCGAAGTCTTTCTACTACAATACTAACAACAAATAATCCAGGATTGTCTCTTCTATTTCCACAACTTACGTTCTATCTGACATTCTAACAACTCTACCAATTCGAAATCTTTCTACTACAATACTCACAACAAATAATCCAGGATTGTCTCGTCTATTTCCACAACTTACATTCTATCTGATATTCTAACGACTCTACCAATTCGAAGTCTTTCTACTACAATACTAACAACAAATAATCCAGGATTGTCTCGTCTATTTCCACAACTTACGTTCTATCTGACATTCTAACAACTCTACCAATTCGAAGTCTTTCTACTACAATACTCACAACAAATAATACAGGATTGGCTCGTCTATTTCCACAACTTACATTCTATCTGATATTCTAACGACTCTACCAATTCGAAGTCTTTCTACTACAATACTAACAACAAATAATCCAGGATTGTCTCTTCTATTTCCACAAATTGCATTCTATCTGACATTCTAACGACTCTACCAATTCGAAGTCTTTCTACTACAATACTAACAACAAATAATCCAGGATTGGCTCTTCTATTTCCACAAATTGCATTCTATCTGACATTCTAACGACTCTACCAATTCGAAGTCTTTCTACTACAATACTCACAACAAATCATCCAGGATTGTCTCGTCTATTTCCACAACTTACATTCTATCTGATATTCTAACGACTCTACCAATTCGAAGTCTTTCTACTACAATACTAACAACAAATAATCCAGGATTGGCTCTTCTATTTCCACAAATTGCATTCTATCTGACATTCTAACGACTCTACCAATTCGAAGTCTTTCTACTACAATACGCACAACAAATAATCCAGGATTGTCTCGTCTATTTCCACAACTTGCATTCTATCTGATATTCTAACGACTCTACCAATTCGAAGTCTTTCTACTACAATACTAACAACAAATAATCCAGGATTGTCTCTTCTATTTCCACAACTTACATTCTATCTAACATTCTAACAACTCCACCAATTCGAAATCTTTCTACTACAATACTCACAACAAATCATCCAGGATTGTCTCGTCTATTTCCACAACTTACATTCTATCTGATATTCTAACGACTCTACCAATTCGAAGTCTTTCTACTACAATACTAACAACAAATAATCCAGGATTGGCTCTTCTATTTCCACAAATTGCATTCTATCTGACATTCTAACGACTCTACCAATTCGAAGTCTTTCTACTACAATACGCACAACAAATAATCCAGGATTGTCTCGTCTATTTCCACAACTTGCATTCTATCTGACATTCTAACGACTCTACCAATTCGAAGTCTTTCTACTACAATACTCACAACAAATAATCCAGGATTGTCTCTTCTATTTCCACAACTTACGTTCTATCTGACATTCTAACAACTCTACCAATTCGAAATCTTTCTACTACAATACTCACAACAAATAATCCAGGATTGTCTCGTCTATTTCCACAACTTACATTCTATCTGATATTCTAACGACTCTACCAATTCGCTGTCTTTCTACTACAATACTCACAACAAATAATCCAGGATTGTCTCGTCTATTTCCACAACTTACATTCTATCTGATATTCTAACGACTCTACCAATTCGAAGTCTGTCTACTACAATACTCACAACAAATAATCCAGGATTGTCTCGTCTATTTCCACAACTTACATTCTATCTGATATTCTAACGACTCTACCAATTCGAAGTCTTTCTACTACAATACTAACAACAAATAATCCAGGAATGTCTCTTCTATTTCCACAACTTACATTCTATCTGACATTCTAACATCTCTACCGATTCGAAATCTTTCTACTACAATACTCACAACAAATAATCCAGGATTGTCTCGTCTATTTCCACAACTTACATTCTATCTAACATTCTAACAACTCCACCAATTCGAAATCTTTCTACTACAATACTCACAATAAATCATCCAGGATTGTCTCGTCTATTTCCACAACTTACGTTCTATCTGATATTCTAACGACTCTACCAATTCGAAGTCTTTCTACTACAATACTAACAACAAATAATCCAGGATTGTCTCTTCTATTTCCACAACTTACATTCTATCTAACATTCTAACAACTCCACCAATTCGAAATCTTTCTACTACAATACTCACAACAAATCATCCAGGATTGTCTCGTCTATTTCCACAACTTACATTCTATCTGATATTCTAACGACTCTACCAATTCGAAGTCTTTCTACTACAATACTAACAACAAATAATCCAGGATTGTCTCTTCTATTTCCACAACTTGCATTCTATCTGACATTCTAATGACTCTACCAATTCGAAGTCTTTCTACTACAATACACACAACAAATAATCCAGGATTGTCTCGTCTATTTCCACAACTTGCATTCTATCTGACATTCTAACGACTCTACCAATTCGAAGTCTTTCTACTACAATACTCACAACAAATAATCCAGGATTGTCTCGTCTATTTCCACAAATTACATTCTATCTGACATTCTAACGACTCTACCAATTCGCTGTCTTTCTACTACAATACTCATAACAAATAATCCAGGATTGTCTCGTCTATTTCCACAACTTACATTCTATCTAACATTCTAACGACTCTACCAATTCGAAGCCTTTTTACTACATTACTCACAACAAATAATCCAGGATTGTCTCGTCTATTTCCACAAATTACATTCTATCTGACATTCTAACGACTCTACCAATTCGCTGTCTTTCTACTACAATACTCACAACAAATAATCCAGGATTGTCTCGTCTATTTCCACAACTTACATTCTATCTGATATTCTAACGACTCTACCAATTCGAAGTCTTTCTACTACAATACTCACAACAAATAATCCAGGATTGTCTCTTCTATTTCCACAACTTACGTTCTATCTGACATTCTAACAACTCTACCAATTCGAAATCTTTCTACTACAATACTCACAACAAATAATCCAGGATTGTCTCGTCTATTTCCACAACTTACATTCTATCTGATATTCTAACGACTCTACCAATTCGAAGTCTTTCTACTACAATACTAACAACAAATAATCCAGGATTGTCTCGTCTATTTCCACAACTTACGTTCTATCTGACATTCTAACAACTCTACCAATTCGAAGTCTTTCTACTACAATACTCACAACAAATAATACAGGATTGGCTCGTCTATTTCCACAACTTACATTCTATCTGATATTCTAACGACTCTACCAATTCGAAGTCTTTCTACTACAATACTAACAACAAATAATCCAGGATTGTCTCTTCTATTTCCACAACTTACATTCTATCTAACATTCTAACAACTCCACCAATTCGAAATCTTTCTACTACAATACTCACAACAAATCATCCAGGATTGTCTCGTCTATTTCCACAACTTACATTCTATCTGATATTCTAACGACTCTACCAATTCGAAGTCTTTCTACTACAATACTAACAACAAATAATCCAGGATTGGCTCTTCTATTTCCACAAATTGCATTCTATCTGACATTCTAACGACTCTACCAATTCGAAGTCTTTCTACTACAATACGCACAACAAATAATCCAGGATTGTCTCGTCTATTTCCACAACTTGCATTCTATCTGACATTCTAACGACTCTACCAATTCGAAGTCTTTCTACTACAATACTCACAACAAATAATCCAGGATTGTCTCTTCTATTTCCACAACTTACGTTCTATCTGACATTCTAACAACTCTACCAATTCGAAATCTTTCTACTACAATACTAACAACAAATAATCCAGGATTGTCTCTTCTATTTCCACAACTTACGTTCTATCTGACATTCTAACAACTCTACCAATTCGAAATCTTTCTACTACAATACTCACAACAAATAATCCAGGATTGTCTCGTCTATTTCCACAACTTACATTCTATCTGATATTCTAACGACTCTACCAATTCGAAGTCTTTCTACTACAATACTAACAACAAATAATCCAGGATTGTCTCGTCTATTTCCACAACTTACGTTCTATCTGACATTCTAACAACTCTACCAATTCGAAGTCTTTCTACTACAATACTCACAACAAATAATACAGGATTGGCTCGTCTATTTCCACAACTTACATTCTATCTGATATTCTAACGACTCTACCAATTCGAAGTCTTTCTACTACAATACTAACAACAAATAATCCAGGATTGTCTCTTCTATTTCCACAACTTACATTCTATCTAACATTCTAACAACTCCACCAATTCGAAATCTTTCTACTACAATACTCACAACAAATCATCCAGGATTGTCTCGTCTATTTCCACAACTTACATTCTATCTGATATTCTAACGACTCTACCAATTCGAAGTCTTTCTACTACAATACTAACAACAAATAATCCAGGATTGGCTCTTCTATTTCCACAAATTGCATTCTATCTGACATTCTAACGACTCTACCAATTCGAAGTCTTTCTACTACAATACGCACAACAAATAATCCAGGATTGTCTCGTCTATTTCCACAACTTGCATTCTATCTGACATTCTAACGACTCTACCAATTCGAAGTCTTTCTACTACAATACTCACAACAAATAATCCAGGATTGTCTCTTCTATTTCCACAACTTACATTCTATCTAACATTCTAACAACTCCACCAATTCGAAATCTTTCTACTACAATACTCACAACAAATCATCCATGATTGTCTCGTCTATTTCCACAACTTCCATTCTATCTGATATTCTAACGACTCTACCAATTCGAAGTCTTTCTACTACAATACTAACAACAAATAATCCAGGATTGTCTCTTCTATTTCCACAACTTGCATTCTATCTGACATTCTAATGACTCTACCAATTCGAAGTCTTTCTACTACAATACTCACAACAAATAATCCAGGATTGTCTCGTCTATTTCCACAACTTGCATTCTATCTGACATTCTAACGACTCTACCAATTCGAAGTCTTTCTACTACAATACTCACAACAAATAATCCAGGATTGTCTCGTCTATTTCCACAAATTACATTCTATCTGACATTCTAACGACTCTACCAATTCGCTGTCTTTCTACTACAATACTCACAACAAATAATCCAGGATTGTCTCGTCTATTTCCACAACTTACATTCTATCTGATATTCTAACGACTCTACCAATTCGAAGTCTTTCTACTACAATACTCACAACAAATAATCCAGGATTGTCTCGTCTATTTCCACAACTTACATTCTATCTGATATTCTAACGACTCTACCAATTCGAAGTCTTTCTACTACAATACTAACAACAAATAATCCAGGATTGTCTCTTCTATTTCCACAACTTACGTTCTATCTGACATTCTAACAACTCTACCAATTCGAAATCTTTCTACTACAATACTCACAACAAATAATCCAGGATTGTCTCGTCTATTTCCACAACTTACATTCTATCTGATATTCTAACGACTCTACCAATTCGAAGTCTTTCTACTACAATACTAACAACAAATAATCCAGGATTGTCTCGTCTATTTCCACAACTTACGTTCTATCTGACATTCTAACAACTCTACCAATTCGAAGTCTTTCTACTACAATACTCACAACAAATAATCCAGGATTGTCTCGTCTATTTCCACAACTTACATTCTATCTGATATTCTAACGACTCTACCAATTCGAAGTCTTTCTACTACAATACTCACAACAAATAATCCAGGATTGTCTCGTCTATTTCCACAACTTACATTCTATCTGATATTCTAACGACTCTACCAATTCGAAGTCTTTCTACTACAATACTAACAACAAATAATCCAGGATTGTCTCTTCTATTTCCACAACTTACGTTCTATCTGACATTCTAACAACTCTACCAATTCGAAATCTTTCTACTACAATACTCACAACAAATAATCCAGGATTGTCTCGTCTATTTCCACAACTTACATTCTATCTGATATTCTAACGACTCTACCAATTCGAAGTCTTTCTACTACAATACTAACAACAAATAATCCAGGATTGTCTCGTCTATTTCCACAACTTACGTTCTATCTGACATTCTAACAACTCTACCAATTCGAAGTCTTTCTACTACAATACTCACAACAAATAATACAGGATTGGCTCGTCTATTTCCACAACTTACATTCTATCTGATATTCTAACGACTCTACCAATTCGAAGTCTTTCTACTACAATACTAACAACAAATAATCCAGGATTGTCTCTTCTATTTCCACAAATTGCATTCTATCTGACATTCTAACGACTCTACCAATTCGAAGTCTTTCTACTACAATACTAACAACAAATAATCCAGGATTGGCTCTTCTATTTCCACAAATTGCATTCTATCTGACATTCTAACGACTCTACCAATTCGAAGTCTTTCTACTACAATACTCACAACAAATCATCCAGGATTGTCTCGTCTATTTCCACAACTTACATTCTATCTGATATTCTAACGACTCTACCAATTCGAAGTCTTTCTACTACAATACTAACAACAAATAATCCAGGATTGGCTCTTCTATTTCCACAAATTGCATTCTATCTGACATTCTAACGACTCTACCAATTCGAAGTCTTTCTACTACAATACGCACAACAAATAATCCAGGATTGTCTCGTCTATTTCCACAACTTGCATTCTATCTGATATTCTAACGACTCTACCAATTCGAAGTCTTTCTACTACAATACTAACAACAAATAATCCAGGATTGTCTCTTCTATTTCCACAACTTACATTCTATCTAACATTCTAACAACTCCACCAATTCGAAATCTTTCTACTACAATACTCACAACAAATCATCCAGGATTGTCTCGTCTATTTCCACAACTTACATTCTATCTGATATTCTAACGACTCTACCAATTCGAAGTCTTTCTACTACAATACTAACAACAAATAATCCAGGATTGGCTCTTCTATTTCCACAAATTGCATTCTATCTGACATTCTAACGACTCTACCAATTCGAAGTCTTTCTACTACAATACGCACAACAAATAATCCAGGATTGTCTCGTCTATTTCCACAACTTGCATTCTATCTGACATTCTAACGACTCTACCAATTCGAAGTCTTTCTACTACAATACTCACAACAAATAATCCAGGATTGTCTCTTCTATTTCCACAACTTACGTTCTATCTGACATTCTAACAACTCTACCAATTCGAAATCTTTCTACTACAATACTCACAACAAATAATCCAGGATTGTCTCGTCTATTTCCACAACTTACATTCTATCTGATATTCTAACGACTCTACCAATTCGCTGTCTTTCTACTACAATACTCACAACAAATAATCCAGGATTGTCTCGTCTATTTCCACAACTTACATTCTATCTGATATTCTAACGACTCTACCAATTCGAAGTCTGTCTACTACAATACTCACAACAAATAATCCAGGATTGTCTCGTCTATTTCCACAACTTACATTCTATCTGATATTCTAACGACTCTACCAATTCGAAGTCTTTCTACTACAATACTAACAACAAATATTCCAGGAATGTCTCTTCTATTTCCACAACTTACATTCTATCTGACATTCTAACATCTCTACCGATTCGAAATCTTTCTACTACAATACTCACAACAAATAATCCAGGATTGTCTCGTCTATTTCCACAACTTACATTCTATCTAACATTCTAACAACTCCACCAATTCGAAATCTTTCTACTACAATACTCACAATAAATCATCCAGGATTGTCTCGTCTATTTCCACAACTTACGTTCTATCTGATATTCTAACGACTCTACCAATTCGAAGTCTTTCTACTACAATACTAACAACAAATAATCCAGGATTGTCTCTTCTATTTCCACAACTTACATTCTATCTAACATTCTAACAACTCCACCAATTCGAAATCTTTCTACTACAATACTCACAACAAATCATCCAGGATTGTCTCGTCTATTTCCACAACTTACATTCTATCTGATATTCTAACGACTCTACCAATTCGAAGTCTTTCTACTACAATACTAACAACAAATAATCCAGGATTGTCTCTTCTATTTCCACAACTTGCATTCTATCTGACATTCTAATGACTCTACCAATTCGAAGTCTTTCTACTACAATACACACAACAAATAATCCAGGATTGTCTCGTCTATTTCCACAACTTGCATTCTATCTGACATTCTAACGACTCTACCAATTCGAAGTCTTTCTACTACAATACTCACAACAAATAATCCAGGATTGTCTCGTCTATTTCCACAAATTACATTCTATCTGACATTCTAACGACTCTACCAATTCGCTGTCTTTCTACTACAATACTCATAACAAATAATCCAGGATTGTCTCGTCTATTTCCACAACTTACATTCTATCTAACATTCTAACGACTCTACCAATTCGAAGCCTTTTTACTACATTACTCACAACAAATAATCCAGGATTGTCTCGTCTATTTCCACAAATTACATTCTATCTGACATTCTAACGACTCTACCAATTCGCTGTCTTTCTACTACAATACTCACAACAAATAATCCAGGATTGTCTCGTCTATTTCCACAACTTACGTTCTATCTGACATTCTAACAACTCTACCAATTCGAAGTCTTTCTACTACAATACTCACAACAAATAATACAGGATTGGCTCGTCTATTTCCACAACTTACATTCTATCTGATATTCTAACGACTCTACCAATTCGAAGTCTTTCTACTACAATACTAACAACAAATAATCCAGGATTGTCTCTTCTATTTCCACAACTTACATTCTATCTAACATTCTAACAACTCCACCAATTCGAAATCTTTCTACTACAATACTCACAACAAATCATCCAGGATTGTCTCGTCTATTTCCACAACTTACATTCTATCTGATATTCTAACGACTCTACCAATTCGAAGTCTTTCTACTACAATACTAACAACAAATAATCCAGGATTGGCTCTTCTATTTCCACAAATTGCATTCTATCTGACATTCTAACGACTCTACCAATTCGAAGTCTTTCTACTACAATACGCACAACAAATAATCCAGGATTGTCTCGTCTATTTCCACAACTTGCATTCTATCTGACATTCTAACGACTCTACCAATTCGAAGTCTTTCTACTACAATACTCACAACAAATAATCCAGGATTGTCTCTTCTATTTCCACAACTTACGTTCTATCTGACATTCTAACAACTCTACCAATTCGAAATCTTTCTACTACAATACTAACAACAAATAATCCAGGATTGTCTCTTCTATTTCCACAACTTACGTTCTATCTGACATTCTAACAACTCTACCAATTCGAAATCTTTCTACTACAATACTCACAACAAATAATCCAGGATTGTCTCGTCTATTTCCACAACTTACATTCTATCTGATATTCTAACGACTCTACCAATTCGAAGTCTTTCTACTACAATACTAACAACAAATAATCCAGGATTGTCTCGTCTATTTCCACAACTTACGTTCTATCTGACATTCTAACAACTCTACCAATTCGAAGTCTTTCTACTACAATACTCACAACAAATAATACAGGATTGGCTCGTCTATTTCCACAACTTACATTCTATCTGATATTCTAACGACTCTACCAATTCGAAGTCTTTCTACTACAATACTAACAACAAATAATCCAGGATTGTCTCTTCTATTTCCACAACTTACATTCTATCTAACATTCTAACAACTCCACCAATTCGAAATCTTTCTACTACAATACTCACAACAAATCATCCAGGATTGTCTCGTCTATTTCCACAACTTACATTCTATCTGATATTCTAACGACTCTACCAATTCGAAGTCTTTCTACTACAATACTAACAACAAATAATCCAGGATTGGCTCTTCTATTTCCACAAATTGCATTCTATCTGACATTCTAACGACTCTACCAATTCGAAGTCTTTCTACTACAATACGCACAACAAATAATCCAGGATTGTCTCGTCTATTTCCACAACTTGCATTCTATCTGACATTCTAACGACTCTACCAATTCGAAGTCTTTCTACTACAATACTCACAACAAATAATCCAGGATTGTCTCTTCTATTTCCACAACTTACGTTCTATCTGACATTCTAACAACTCTACCAATTCGAAATCTTTCTACTACAATACTCACAACAAATAATCCAGGATTGTCTCGTCTATTTCCACAACTTACATTCTATCTGATATTCTAACGACTCTACCAATTCGCTGTCTTTCTACTACAATACTCACAACAAATAATCCAGGATTGTCTCGTCTATTTCCACAACTTACATTCTATCTGATATTCTAACGACTCTACCAATTCGAAGTCTGTCTACTACAATACTCACAACAAATAATCCAGGATTGTCTCGTCTATTTCCACAACTTACATTCTATCTGATATTCTAACGACTCTACCAATTCGAAGTCTTTCTACTACAATACTAACAACAAATAATCCAGGAATGTCTGTTCTATTTCCACAACTTACATTCTATCTGACATTCTAACATCTCTACCGATTCGAAATCTTTCTACTACAATACTCACAACAAATAATCCAGGATTGTCTCGTCTATTTCCACAACTTACATTCTATCTAACATTCTAACAACTCCACCAATTCGAAATCTTTCTACTACAATACTCACAATAAATCATCCAGGATTGTCTCGTCTATTTCCACAACTTACGTTCTATCTGATATTCTAACGACTCTACCAATTCGAAGTCTTTCTACTACAATACTAACAACAAATAATCCAGGATTGTCTCTTCTATTTCCACAACTTACATTCTATCTAACATTCTAACAACTCCACCAATTCGAAATCTTTCTACTACAATACTCACAACAAATCATCCAGGATTGTCTCGTCTATTTCCACAACTTACATTCTATCTGATATTCTAACGACTCTACCAATTCGAAGTCTTTCTACTACAATACTAACAACAAATAATCCAGGATTGTCTCTTCTATTTCCACAACTTGCATTCTATCTGACATTCTAATGACTCTACCAATTCGAAGTCTTTCTACTACAATACACACAACAAATAATCCAGGATTGTCTCGTCTATTTCCACAACTTGCATTCTATCTGACATTCTAACGACTCTACCAATTCGAAGTCTTTCTACTACAATACTCACAACAAATAATCCAGGATTGTCTCGTCTATTTCCACAAATTACATTCTATCTGACATTCTAACGACTCTACCAATTCGCTGTCTTTCTACTACAATACTCACAACAAATAATCCAGGATTGTCTCGTCTATTTCCACAACTTACATTCTATCTGATATTCTAACGACTCTACCAATTCGAAGTCTTTCTACTACAATACTAACAACAAATAATCCAGGATTGTCTCGTCTATTTCCACAACTTACGTTCTATCTGACATTCTAACAACTCTACCAATTCGAAGTCTTTCTACTACAATACTCACAACAAATAATACAGGATTGGCTCGTCTATTTCCACAACTTACATTCTATCTGATATTCTAACGACTCTACCAATTCGAAGTCTTTCTACTACAATACTAACAACAAATAATCCAGGATTGTCTCTTCTATTTCCACAACTTACATTCTATCTAACATTCTAACAACTCCACCAATTCGAAATCTTTCTACTACAATACTCACAACAAATCATCCAGGATTGTCTCGTCTATTTCCACAACTTACATTCTATCTGATATTCTAACGACTCTACCAATTCGAAGTCTTTCTACTACAATACTAACAACAAATAATCCAGGATTGGCTCTTCTATTTCCACAAATTGCATTCTATCTGACATTCTAACGACTCTACCAATTCGAAGTCTTTCTACTACAATACGCACAACAAATAATCCAGGTTTGTCTCGTCTATTTCCACAACTTACATTCTATCTAACATTCTAACGACTCTACCAATTCGAAGCCTTTTTACTACATTACTCACAACAAATAATCCAGGATTGCCCCGTCTATTTCCACAACTTACATTCTACCTGACATTCTAACGACTCTACCAATTCGCTGTCTTTCTACTACAATACTCACAACAAATAATCCAGGATTGTCTCGTCTATTTCCACAACTTACATTCTATCTAACATTCTAACAACTCCACCAATTCGAAATCTTTCTACTACAACACTCACAACAAATCATCCAGGATTGTCTCGTCTATTTCCACAACTTACATTCTATCTGATATTCTAACGACTCTACCAATTCGAAGTCTTTCTACTACAATACTAACAACAAATAATCCAGGATTGTCTCTTCTATTTCCACAACTTACATTCTATCTAACATTCTAATAACTCCACCAATTCGAAATCTTTCTACTACAATACTCACAACAAATCATCCATGATTGTCTCGTCTATTTCCACAACTTCCATTCTATCTGATATTCTAACGACTCTACCAATTCGAAGTCTTTCTACTACAATACTAACAACAAATAATCCAGGATTGTCTCTTCTATTTCCACAACTTGCATTCTATCTGACATTCTAATGACTCTACCAATTCGAAGTCTTTCTACTACAATACTCACAACAAATAATCCAGGATTGTCTCGTCTATTTCCACAACTTGCATTCTATCTGACATTCTAACGACTCTACCAATTCGAAGTCTTTCTACTACAATACTCACAACAAATAATCCAGGATTGTCTCGTCTATTTCCACAAATTACATTCTATCTGACATTCTAACGACTCTACCAATTCGCTGTCTTTCTACTACAATACTCACAACAAATAATCCAGGATTGTCTCGTCTATTTCCACAACTTACATTCTATCTGATATTCTAACGACTCTACCAATTCGAAGTCTTTCTACTACAATACTCACAACAAATAATCCAGGATTGTCTCGTCTATTTCCACAACTTACATTCTATCTGATATTCTAACGACTCTACCAATTCGAAGTCTTTCTACTACAATACTAACAACAAATAATCCAGGATTGTCTCTTCTATTTCCACAACTTACGTTCTATCTGACATTCTAACAACTCTACCAATTCGAAATCTTTCTACTACAATACTCACAACAAATAATCCAGGATTGTCTCGTCTATTTCCACAACTTACATTCTATCTGATATTCTAACGACTCTACCAATTCGAAGTCTTTCTACTACAATACTAACAACAAATAATCCAGGATTGTCTCGTCTATTTCCACAACTTACGTTCTATCTGACATTCTAACAACTCTACCAATTCGAAGTCTTTCTACTACAATACTCACAACAAATAATACAGGATTGGCTCGTCTATTTCCACAACTTACATTCTATCTGATATTCTAACGACTCTACCAATTCGAAGTCTTTCTACTACAATACTAACAACAAATAATCCAGGATTGTCTCTTCTATTTCCACAACTTACATTCTATCTAACATTCTAACAACTCCACCAATTCGAAATCTTTATACTACAATACTCACAACAAATCATCCAGGATTGTCTCGTCTATTTCCACAACTTACATTCTATCTGATATTCTAACGACTCTACCAATTCGAAGTCTTTCTACTACAATACTAACAACAAATAATCCAGGATTGGCTCTTCTATTTCCACAAATTGCATTCTATCTGACATTCTAACGACTCTACCAATTCGAAGTCTTTCTACTACAATACGCACAACAAATAATCCAGGATTGTCTCGTCTATTTCCACAACTTGCATTCTATCTGACATTCTAACGACTCTACCAATTCGAAGTCTTTCTACTACAATACTCACAACAAATAATCCAGGATTGTCTCTTCTATTTCCACAACTTACGTTCTATCTGACATTCTAACAACTCTACCAATTCGAAATCTTTCTACTACAATACTCACAACAAATAATCCAGGATTGTCTCGTCTATTTCCACAACTTACATTCTATCTGATATTCTAACGACTCTACCAATTCGAAGTCTTTCTACTACAATACTAACAACAAATAATCCAGGATTGTCTCTTCTATTTCCACAACTTGCATTCTATCTGACATTCTAATGACTCTACCAATTCGAAGTCTTTCTACTACAATACTCACAACAAATAATCCAGGATTGTCTCGTCTATTTCCACAACTTGCATTCTATCTGACATTCTAACGACTCTACCAATTCGAAGTCTTTCTACTACAATACTCACAACAAATAATCCAGGATTGTCTCGTCTATTTCCACAAATTACATTCTATCTGACATTCTAACGACTCTACCAATTCGCTGTCTTTCTACTACAATACTCACAACAAATAATCCAGGATTGTCTCGTCTATTTCCACAACTTACATTCTATCTGATATTCTAACGACTCTACCAATTCGAAGTCTTTCTACTACAATACTCACAACAAATAATCCAGGATTGTCTCGTCTATTTCCACAACTTACATTCTATCTGATATTCTAACGACTCTACCAATTCGAAGTCTTTCTACTACAATACTAACAACAAATAATCCAGGATTGTCTCGTCTATTTCCACAACTTACATTCTATCTGATATTCTAACGACTCTACCAATTCGAAGTCTTTCTACTACAATACTAACAACAAATAATCCAGGATTGTCTCTTCTATTTCCACAACTTGCATTCTATCTGACATTCTAATGACTCTACCAATTCGAAGTCTTTCTACTACAATACACACAACAAATAATCCAGGATTGTCTCGTCTATTTCCACAACTTGCATTCTATCTGACATTCTAACGACTCTACCAATTCGAAGTCTTTCTACTACAATACTCACAACAAATAATCCAGGATTGTCTCGTCTATTTCCACAAATTACATTCTATCTGACATTCTAACGACTCTACCAATTCGCTGTCTTTCTACTACAATACTCACAACAAATAATCCAGGATTGTCTCGTCTATTTCCACAACTTACATTCTATCTAACATTCTAACGACTCTACCAATTCGAAGCCTTTTTACTACATTACTCACAACAAATAATTCAGGATTGTCTCGTCTATTTCCACAAATTACATTCTATCTGACATTCTAACGACTCTACCAATTCGCTGTCTTTCTACTACAATACTCACAACAAATAATCCAGGATTGTCTCGTCTATTTCCACAACTTACATTCTATCTGATATTCTAACGACTCTACCAATTCGAAGTCTTTCTACTACAATACTCACAACAAATAATCCAGGATTGTCTCGTCTATTTCCACAACTTACATTCTATCTGATATTCTAACGACTCTACCAATTCGAAGTCTTTCTACTACAATACTAACAACAAATAATCCAGGATTGTCTCTTCTATTTCCACAACTTACGTTCTATCTGACATTCTAACAACTCTACCAATTCGAAATCTTTCTACTACAATACTCACAACAAATAATCCAGGATTGTCTCGTCTATTTCCACAACTTACATTCTATCTGATATTCTAACGACTCTACCAATTCGAAGTCTTTCTACTACAATACTAACAACAAATAATCCAGGATTGTCTCGTCTATTTCCACAACTTACGTTCTATCTGACATTCTAACAACTCTACCAATTCGAAGTCTTTCTACTACAATACTCACAACAAATAATACAGGATTGGCTCGTCTATTTCCACAACTTACATTCTATCTGATATTCTAACGACTCTACCAATTCGAAGTCTTTCTACTACAATACTAACAACAAATAATCCAGGATTGGCTCTTCTATTTCCACAAATTGCATTCTATCTGACATTCTAACGACTCTACCAATTCGAGATCTTTCTACTACAATACGCACAACAAATAATCCAGGATTGTCTCGTCTATTTCCACAACTTGCATTCTATCTGACATTCTAACGACTCTACCAATTCGAAGTCTTTCTACTACAATACTCACAACAAATAATCCAGGATTGTCTCGTCTATTTCCACAACATACATTCTATCTGACATTCTAACGACTCTACCAATTCGCTGTCTTTCTACTACAATACTCAACAAATAATCCAGGACTGTCTCGTCTATTTCCACAACTTACGTTCTATCTGACATTCTAAAGACTCTAACAATTCGAAGTCTTTCTACTACAATACTCAGAACAAATAATCCAGGTTTGTCTCGTCTATTTCCACAACTTACATTCTATCTAACATTCTAACGACTCTACCAATTCGAAGCCTTTTTACTACATTACTCACAACAAATAATCCAGGATTGCCCCGTCTATTTCCACAACTTACATTCTACCTGACATTCTAACGACTCTACCAATTCGCTGTCTTTCTACTACAATACTCACAACAAATAATCCAGGATTGTCTCGTCTATTTCCACAACTTACATTCTATCTAACATTCTAACAACTCCACCAATTCGAAATCTTTCTACTACAACACTCACAACAAATCATCCAGGATTGTCTCGTCTATTTCCACAACTTACATTCTATCTGATATTCTAACGACTCTACCAATTCGAAGTCTTTCTACTACAATACTAACAACAAATAATCCAGGATTGTCTCTTCTATTTCCACAACTTACATTCTATCTAACATTCTAACAACTCCACCAATTCGAAATCTTTCTACTACAATACTCACAACAAATCATCCATGATTGTCTCGTCTATTTCCACAACTTCCATTCTATCTGATATTCTAACGACTCTACCAATTCGAAGTCTTTCTACTACAATACTAACAACAAATAATCCAGGATTGTCTCTTCTATTTCCACAACTTGCATTCTATCTGACATTCTAATGACTCTACCAATTCGAAGTCTTTCTACTACAATACTCACAACAAATAATCCAGGATTGTCTCGTCTATTTCCACAACTTGCATTCTATCTGACATTCTAACGACTCTACCAATTCGAAGTCTTTCTACTACAATACTCACAACAAATAATCCAGGATTGTCTCGTCTATTTCCACAAATTACATTCTATCTGACATTCTAACGACTCTACCAATTCGCTGTCTTTCTACTACAATACTCACAACAAATAATCCAGGATTGTCTCGTCTATTTCCACAACTTACATTCTATCTGATATTCTAACGACTCTACCAATTCGAAGTCTTTCTACTACAATACTCACAACAAATAATCCAGGATTGTCTCGTCTATTTCCACAACTTACATTCTATCTGATATTCTAACGACTCTACCAATTCGAAGTCTTTCTACTACAATACTAACAACAAATAATCCAGGATTGTCTCTTCTATTTCCACAACTTACGTTCTATCTGACATTCTAACAACTCTACCAATTCGAAATCTTTCTACTACAATACTCACAACAAATAATCCAGGATTGTCTCGTCTATTTCCACAACTTACATTCTATCTGATATTCTAACGACTCTACCAATTCGAAGTCTTTCTACTACAATACTAACAACAAATAATCCAGGATTGTCTCGTCTATTTCCACAACTTACGTTCTATCTGACATTCTAACAACTCTACCAATTCGAAGTCTTTCTACTACAATACTCACAACAAATAATACAGGATTGGCTCGTCTATTTCCACAACTTACATTCTATCTGATATTCTAACGACTCTACCAATTCGAAGTCTTTCTACTACAATACTAACAACAAATAATCCAGGATTGTCTCTTCTATTTCCACAACTTACATTCTATCTAACATTCTAACAACTCCACCAATTCGAAATCTTTCTACTACAATACTCACAACAAATCATCCAGGATTGTCTCGTCTATTTCCACAACTTACATTCTATCTGATATTCTAACGACTCTACCAATTCGAAGTCTTTCTACTACAATACTAACAACAAATAATCCAGGATTGGCTCTTCTATTTCCACAAATTGCATTCTATCTGACATTCTAACGACTCTACCAATTCGAAGTCTTTCTACTACAATACGCACAACAAATAATCCAGGATTGTCTCGTCTATTTCCACAACTTGCATTCTATCTGACATTCTAACGACTCTACCAATTCGAAGTCTTTCTACTACAATACTCACAACAAATAATCCAGGATTGTCTCTTCTATTTCCACAACTTACGTTCTATCTGACATTCTAACAACTCTACCAATTCGAAATCTTTCTACTACAATACTCACAACAAATAATCCAGGATTGTCTCGTCTATTTCCACAACTTACATTCTATCTGATATTCTAACGACTCTACCAATTCGCTGTCTTTCTACTACAATACTCACAACAAATAATCCAGGATTGTCTCGTCTATTTCCACAACTTACATTCTATCTGATATTCTAACGACTCTACCAATTCGAAGTCTGTCTACTACAATACTCACAACAAATAATCCAGGATTGTCTCGTCTATTTCCACAACTTACATTCTATCTGATATTCTAACGACTCTACCAATTCGAAGTCTTTCTACTACAATACTAACAACAAATAATCCAGGAATGTCTCTTCTATTTCCACAACTTACATTCTATCTGACATTCTAACATCTCTACCGATTCGAAATCTTTCTACTACAATACTCACAACAAATAATCCAGGATTGTCTCGTCTATTTCCACAACTTACATTCTATCTAACATTCTAACAACTCCACCAATGCGAAATCTTTCTACTACAATACTCACAATAAATCATCCAGGATTGTCTCGTCTATTTCCACAACTTACGTTCTATCTGATATTCTAACGACTCTACCAATTCGAAGTCTTTCTACTACAATACTAACAACAAATAATCCAGGATTGTCTCTTCTATTTCCACAACTTACATTCTATCTAACATTCTAACAACTCCACCAATTCGAAATCTTTCTACTACAATACTCACAACAAATCATCCAGGATTGTCTCGTCTATTTCCACAACTTACATTCTATCTGATATTCTAACGACTCTACCAATTCGAAGTCTTTCTACTACAATACTAACAACAAATAATCCAGGATTGTCTCTTCTATTTCCACAACTTGCATTCTATCTGACATTCTAATGACTCTACCAATTCGAAGTCTTTCTACTACAATACACACAACAAATAATCCAGGATTGTCTCGTCTATTTCCACAACTTGCATTCTATCTGACATTCTAACGACTCTACCAATTCGAAGTCTTTCTACTACAATACTCACAACAAATAATCCAGGATTGTCTCGTCTATTTCCACAAATTACATTCTATCTGACATTCTAACGACTCTACCAATTCGCTGTCTTTCTACTACAATACTCACAACAAATAATCCAGGATTGTCTCGTCTATTTCCACAACTTACATTCTATCTAACATTCTAACGACTCTACCAATTCGAAGCCTTTTTACTACATTACTCACAACAAATAATCCAGGATTGTCTCGTCTATTTCCACAAATTACATTCTATCTGACATTCTAACGACTCTACCAATTCGCTGTCTTTCTACTACAATACTCACAACAAATAATCCAGGATTGTCTCGTCTATTTCCACAACTTACATTCTATCTGATATTCTAACGACTCTACCAATTCGAAGTCTTTCTACTACAATACTCACAACAAATAATCCAGGATTGTCTCGTCTATTTCCACAACTTACATTCTATCTGATATTCTAACGACTCTACCAATTCGAAGTCTTTCTACTACAATACTAACAACAAATAATCCAGGATTGTCTCTTCTATTTCCACAACTTACGTTCTATCTGACATTCTAACAACTCTACCAATTCGAAATCTTTCTACTACAATACTCACAACAAATAATCCAGGATTGTCTCGTCTATTTCCACAACTTACATTCTATCTGATATTCTAACGACTCTACCAATTCGAAGTCTTTCTACTACAATACTAACAACAAATAATCCAGGATTGTCTCGTCTATTTCCACAACTTACGTTCTATCTGACATTCTAACAACTCTACCAATTCGAAGTCTTTCTACTACAATACTCACAACAAATAATACAGGATTGGCTCGTCTATTTCCACAACTTACATTATATCTGATATTCTAACGACTCTACCAATTCGAAGTCTTTCTACTACAATACTAACAACAAATAATCCAGGATTGTCTCTTCTATTTCCACAACTTACATTCTATCTAACATTCTAACAACTCCACCAATTCGAAATCTTTCTACTACAATACTCACAACAAATCATCCAGGATTGTCTCGTCTATTTCCACAACTTACATTCTATCTGATATTCTAACGACTCTACCAATTCGAAGTCTTTCTACTACAATACTAACAACAAATAATCCAGGATTGGCTCTTCTATTTCCACAAATTGCATTCTATCTGACATTCTAACGACTCTACCAATTCGAAGTCTTTCTACTACAATACGCACAACAAATAATCCAGGATTGTCTCGTCTATTTCCACAATTTGCATTCTATCTGACATTCTAACGACTCTACCAATTCGAAGTCTTTCTACTACAATACTCACAACAAATAATCCAGGATTGTCTCGTCTATTTACACAACATACATTCTATCTGACATTCTAACGACTCTACCAATTCGCTGTCTTTCTACTACAATACTCAACAAATAATCCAGGACTGTCTCGTCTATTTCCACAACTTACGTTCTATCTGACATTCTAAAGACTCTAACAATTCGAAGTCTTTCTACTACAATACTCAGAACAAATAATCCAGGTTTGTCTCGTCTATTTCCACAACTTACATTCTATCTAACATTCTAACGACTCTACCAATTCGAAGCCTTTTTACTACATTACTCACAACAAATAATCCAGGATTGCCCCGTCTATTTCCACAACTTACATTCTACCTGACATTCTAACGACTCTACCAATTCGCTGTCTTTCTACTACAATACTCACAACAAATAATCCAGGATTGTCTCGTCTATTTCCACAACTTACATTCTATCTAACATTCTAACAACTCCACCAATTCGAAATCTTTCTACTACAACACTCACAACAAATCATCCAGGATTGTCTCGTCTATTTCCACAACTTACATTCTATCTGATATTCTAACGACTCTACCAATTCGAAGTCTTTCTACTACAATACTAACAACAAATAATCCAGGATTGTCTCTTCTATTTCCACAACTTACATTCTATCTAACATTCTAACAACTCCACCAATTCGAAATCTTTCTACTACAATACTCACAACAAATCATCCATGATTGTCTCGTCTATTTCCACAACTTCCATTCTATCTGATATTCTAACGACTCTACCAATTCGAAGTCTTTCTACTACAATACTAACAACAAATAATCCAGGATTGTCTCTTCTATTTCCACAACTTGCATTCTATCTGACATTCTAATGACTCTACCAATTCGAAGTCTTTCTACTACAATACTCACAACAAATAATCCAGGATTGTCTCGTCTATTTCCACAACTTGCATTCTATCTGACATTCTAACGACTCTACCAATTCGAAGTCTTTCTACTACAATACTCACAACAAATAATCCAGGATTGTCTCGTCTATTTCCACAAATTACATTCTATCTGACATTCTAACGACTCTACCAATTCGCTGTCTTTCTACTACAATACTCACAACAAATAATCCAGGATTGTCTCGTCTATTTCCACAACTTACATTCTATCTGATATTCTAACGACTCTACCAATTCGAAGTCTTTCTACTACAATACTCACAACAAATAATCCAGGATTGTCTCGTCTATTTCCACAACTTACATTCTATCTGATATTCTAACGACTCTACCAATTCGAAGTCTTTCTACTACAATACTAACAACAAATAATCCAGGATTGTCTCTTCTATTTCCACAACTTACGTTCTATCTGACATTCTAACAACTCTACCAATTCGAAATCTTTCTACTACAATACTCACAACAAATAATCCAGGATTGTCTCGTCTATTTCCACAACTTACATTCTATCTGATATTCTAACGACTCTACCAATTCGAAGTCTTTCTACTACAATACTAACAACAAATAATCCAGGATTGTCTCGTCTATTTCCACAACTTACGTTCTATCTGACATTCTAACAACTCTACCAATTCGAAGTCTTTCTACTACAATACTAACAACAAATAATCCAGGATTGTCTCGTCTATTTCCACAACATACATTCTATCTGACATTCTAACGACTCTACCAATTCGCTGTCTTTCTACTACAATACTCAACAAATAATCCAGGACTGTCTCGTCTATTTCCACAACTTACGTTCTATCTGACATTCTAAAGACTCTAACAATTCGAAGTCTTTCTACTACAATACTCAGAACAAATAATCCAGGTTTGTCTCGTCTATTTCCACAACTTACATTCTATCTAACATTCTAACGACTCTACCAATTCGAAGCCTTTTTACTACATTACTCACAACAAATAATCCAGGATTGCCCCGTCTATTTCCACAACTTACATTCTACCTGACATTCTAACGACTCTACCAATTCGCTGTCTTTCTACTACAATACTCACAACAAATAATCCAGGATTGTCTCGTCTATTTCCACAACTTACATTCTATCTAACATTCTAACAACTCCACCAATTCGAAATCTTTCTACTACAACACTCACAACAAATCATCCAGGATTGTCTCGTCTATTTCCACAACTTACATTCTATCTGATATTCTAACGACTCTACCAATTCGAAGTCTTTCTACTACAATACTAACAACAAATAATCCAGGATTGTCTCTTCTATTTCCACAACTTACATTCTATCTAACATTCTAACAACTCCATCAATTCGAAATCTTTCTACTACAATACTCACAACAAATCATCCATGATTGTCTCGTCTATTTCCACAACTTCCATTCTATCTGATATTCTAACGACTCTACCAATTCGAAGTCTTTCTACTACAATACTAACAACAAATAATCCAGGATTGTCTCTTCTATTTCCACAACTTGCATTCTATCTGACATTCTAATGACTCTACCAATTCGAAGTCTTTCTACTACAATACTCACAACAAATAATCCAGGATTGTCTCGTCTATTTCCACAACTTGCATTCTATCTGACATTCTAACGACTCTACCAATTCGAAGTCTTTCTACTACAATACTCACAACAAATAATCCAGGATTGTCTCGTCTATTTCCACAAATTACATTCTATCTGACATTCTAACGACTCTACCAATTCGCTGTCTTTCTACTACAATACTCACAACAAATAATCCAGGATTGTCTCGTCTATTTCCACAACTTACATTCTATCTGATATTCTAACGACTCTACCAATTCGAAGTCTTTCTACTACAATACTCACAACAAATAATCCAGGATTGTCTCGTCTATTTCCACAACTTACATTCTATCTGATATTCTAACGACTCTACCAATTCGAAGTCTTTCTACTACAATACTAACAACAAATAATCCAGGATTGTCTCTTCTATTTCCACAACTTACGTTCTATCTGACATTCTAACAACTCTACCAATTCGAAATCTTTCTACTACAATACTCACAACAAATAATCCAGGATTGTCTCGTCTATTTCCACAACTTACATTCTATCTGATATTCTAACGACTCTACCAATTCGAAGTCTTTCTACTACAATACTAACAACAAATAATCCAGGATTGTCTCGTCTATTTCCACAACTTACGTTCTATCTGACATTCTAACAACTCTACCAATTCGAAGTCTTTCTACTACAATACTCACAACAAATAATACAGGATTGGCTCGTCTATTTCCACAACTTACATTCTATCTGATATTCTAACGACTCTACCAATTCGAAGTCTTTCTACTACAATACTAACAACAAATAATCCAGGATTGTCTCTTCTATTTCCACAACTTACATTCTATCTAACATTCTAACAACTCCACCAATTCGAAATCTTTCTACTACAATACTCACAACAAATCATCCAGGATTGTCTCGTCTATTTCCACAACTTACATTCTATCTGATATTCTAACGACTCTACCAATTCGAAGTCTTTCTACTACAATACTAACAACAAATAATCCAGGATTGGCTCTTCTATTTCCACAAATTGCATTCTATCTGACATTCTAACGACTCTACCAATTCGAAGTCTTTCTACTACAATACGCACAACAAATAATCCAGGATTGTCTCGTCTATTTCCACAACTTGCATTCTATCTGACATTCTAACGACTCTACCAATTCGAAGTCTTTCTACTACAATACTCACAACAAATAATCCAGGATTGTCTCTTCTATTTCCACAACTTACGTTCTATCTGACATTCTAACAACTCTACCAATTCGAAATCTTTCTACTACAATACTCACAACAAATAATCCAGGATTGTCTCGTCTATTTCCACAACTTACATTCTATCTGATATTCTAACGACTCTACCAATTCGCTGTCTTTCTACTACAATACTCACAACAAATAATCCAGGATTGTCTCGTCTATTTCCACAACTTACATTCTACCTGATATTCTAACGACTCTACCAATTCGAAGTCTGTCTACTACAATACTCACAACAAATAATCCAGGATTGTCTCGTCTATTTCCACAACTTACATTCTATCTGATATTCTAACGACTCTACCAATTCGAAGTCTTTCTACTACAATACTAACAACAAATAATCCAGGAATGTCTCTTCTATTTCCACAACTTACATTCTATCTGACATTCTAACATCTCTACCGATTCGAAATCTTTCTACTACAATACTCACAACAAATAATCCAGGATTGTCTCGTCTATTTCCACAACTTACATTCTATCTAACATTCTAACAACTCCACCAATTCGAAATCTTTCTACTACAATACTCACAATAAATCATCCAGGATTGTCTCGTCTATTTCCACAACTTACGTTCTATCTGATATTCTAACGACTCTACCAATTCGAAGTCTTTCTACTACAATACTAACAACAAATAATCCAGGATTGTCTCTTCTATTTCCACAACTTACATTCTATCTAACATTCTAACAACTCCACCAATTCGAAATCTTTCTACTACAATACTCACAACAAATCATCCAGGATTGTCTCGTCTATTTCCACAACTTACATTCTATCTGATATTCTAACGACTCTACCAATTCGAAGTCTTTCTACTACAATACTAACAACAAATAATCCAGGATTGTCTCTTCTATTTCCACAACTTGCATTCTATCTGACATTCTAATGACTCTACCAATTCGAAGTCTTTCTACTACAATACACACAACAAATAATCCAGGATTGTCTCGTCTATTTCCACAACTTGCATTCTATCTGACATTCTAACGACTCTACCAATTCGAAGTCTTTCTACTACAATACTCACAACAAATAATCCAGGATTGTCTCGTCTATTTCCACAAATTACATTCTATCTGACATTCTAACGACTCTACCAATTCGCTGTCTTTCTACTACAATACTCACAACAAATAATCCAGGATTGTCTCGTCTATTTCCACAACTTACATTCTATCTAACATTCTAACGACTCTACCAATTCGAAGCCTTTTTACTACATTACTCACAACAAATAATCCAGGATTGTCTCGTCTATTTCCACAAATTACATTCTATCTGACATTCTAACGACTCTACCAATTCGCTGTCTTTCTACTACAATACTCACAACAAATAATCCAGGATTGTCTCGTCTATTTCCACAACTTACATTCTATCTGATATTCTAACGACTCTACCAATTCGAAGTCTTTCTACTACAATACTCACAACAAATAATCCAGGATTGTCTCGTCTATTTCCACAACTTACATTCTATCTGATATTCTAACGACTCTACCAATTCGAAGTCTTTCTACTACAATACTAACAACAAATAATCCAGGATTGTCTCTTCTATTTCCACAACTTACGTTCTATCTGACATTCTAACAACTCTACCAATTCGAAATCTTTCTACTACAATACTCACAACAAATAATCCAGGATTGTCTCGTCTATTTCCACAACTTACATTCTATCTGATATTCTAACGACTCTACCAATTCGAAGTCTTTCTACTACAATACTAACAACAAATAATCCAGGATTGTCTCGTCTATTTCCACAACTTACGTTCTATCTGACATTCTAACAACTCTACCAATTCGAAGTCTTTCTACTACAATACTCACAACAAATAATACAGGATTGGCTCGTCTATTTCCACAACTTACATTCTATCTGATATTCTAACGACTCTACCAATTCGAAGTCTTTCTACTACAATACTAACAACAAATAATCCAGGATTGTCTCTTCTATTTCCACAACTTACATTCTATCTAACATTCTAACAACTCCACCAATTCGAAATCTTTCTACTACAATACTCACAACAAATCATCCAGGATTGTCTCGTCTATTTCCACAACTTACATTCTATCTGATATTCTAACGACTCTACCAATTCGAAGTCTTTCTACTACAATACTAACAACAAATAATCCAGGATTGGCTCTTCTATTTCCACAAATTGCATTCTATCTGACATTCTAACGACTCTACCAATTCGAAGTCTTTCTACTACAATACGCACAACAAATAATCCAGGATTGTCTCGTCTATTTCCACAACTTGCATTCTATCTGACATTCTAACGACTCTACCAATTCGAAGTCTTTCTACTACAATACTCACAACAAATAATCCAGGATTGTCTCTTCTATTTCCACAACTTACGTTCTATCTGACATTCTAACAACTCTACCAATTCGAAATCTTTCTACTACAATACTAACAACAAATAATCCAGGATTGTCTCTTCTATTTCCACAACTTACGTTCTATCTGACATTCTAACAACTCTACCAATTCGAAATCTTTCTACTACAATACTCACAACAAATAATCCAGGATTGTCTCGTCTATTTCCACAACTTACATTCTATCTGATATTCTAACGACTCTACCAATTCGCTGTCTTTCTACTACAATACTCACAACAAATAATCCAGGATTGTCTCGTCTATTTCCACAACTTACATTCTATCTGATATTCTAACGACTCTACCAATTCGAAGTCTGTCTACTACAATACTCACAACAAATAATCCAGGATTGTCTCGTCTATTTCCACAACTTACATTCTATCTGATATTCTAACGACTCTACCAATTCGAAGTCTTTCTACTACAATACTAACAACAAATAATCCAGGAATGTCTCTTCTATTTCCACAACTTACATTCTATCTGACATTCTAACATCTCTACCGATTCGAAATCTTTCTACTACAATACTCACAACAAATAATCCAGGATTGTCTCGTCTATTTCCACAACTTACATTCTATCTAACATTCTAACAACTCCACCAATTCGAAATCTTTCTACTACAATACTCACAATAAATCATCCAGGATTGTCTCGTCTATTTCCACAACTTACGTTCTATCTGATATTCTAACGACTCTACCAATTCGAAGTCTTTCTACTACAATACTAACAACAAATAATCCAGGATTGTCTCTTCTATTTCCACAACTTACATTCTATCTAACATTCTAACAACTCCACCAATTCGAAATCTTTCTACTACAATACTCACAACAAATCATCCATGATTGTCTCGTCTATTTCCACAACTTCCATTCTATCTGATATTCTAACGACTCTACCAATTCGAAGTCTTTCTACTACAATACTAACAACAAATAATCCAGGATTGTCTCTTCTATTTCCACAACTTGCATTCTATCTGACATTCTAATGACTCTACCAATTCGAAGTCTTTCTACTACAATACTCACAACAAATAATCCAGGATTGTCTCGTCTATTTCCACAACTTGCATTCTATCTGACATTCTAACGACTCTACCAATTCGAAGTCTTTCTACTACAATACTCACAACAAATAATCCAGGATTGTCTCGTCTATTTCCACAAATTACATTCTATCTGACATTCTAACGACTCTACCAATTCGCTGTCTTTCTACTACAATACTCACAACAAATAATCCAGGATTGTCTCGTCTATTTCCACAACTTACATTCTATCTGATATTCTAACGACTCTACCAATTCGAAGTCTTTCTACTACAATACTCACAACAAATAATCCAGGATTGTCTCGTCTATTTCCACAACTTACATTCTATCTGATATTCTAACGACTCTACCAATTCGAAGTCTTTCTACTACAATACTAACAACAAATAATCCAGGATTGTCTCTTCTATTTCCACAACTTACGTTCTATCTGACATTCTAACAACTCTACCAATTCGAAATCTTTCTACTACAATACTCACAACAAATAATCCAGGATTGTCTCGTCTATTTCCACAACTTACATTCTATCTGATATTCTAACGACTCTACCAATTCGAAGTCTTTCTACTACAATACTAACAACAAATAATCCAGGATTGTCTCGTCTATTTCCACAACTTACGTTCTATCTGACATTCTAACAACTCTACCAATTCGAAGTCTTTCTACTACAATACTCACAACAAATAATACAGGATTGGCTCGTCTATTTCCACAACTTACATTCTATCTGATATTCTAACGACTCTACCAATTCGAAGTCTTTCTACTACAATACTAACAACAAATAATCCAGGATTGTCTCTTCTATTTCCACAACTTACATTCTATCTAACATTCTAACAACTCCACCAATTCGAAATCTTTCTACTACAATACTCACAACAAATCATCCAGGATTGTCTCGTCTATTTCCACAACTTACATTCTATCTGATATTCTAACGACTCTACCAATTCGAAGTCTTTCTACTACAATACTAACAACAAATAATCCAGGATTGGCTCTTCTATTTCCACAAATTGCATTCTATCTGACATTCTAACGACTCTACCAATTCGAAGTCTTTCTACTACAATACTAACAACAAATAATCCAGGATTGTCTCTTCTATTTCCACAACTTACATTCTATCTAACATTCTAACAACTCCACCAATTCGAAATCTTTCTACTACAATACTCACAACAAATCATCCATGATTGTCTCGTCTATTTCCACAACTTCCATTCTATCTGATATTCTAACGACTCTACCAATTCGAAGTCTTTCTACTACAATACTAACAACAAATAATCCAGGATTGTCTCTTCTATTTCCACAACTTGCATTCTATCTGACATTCTAATGACTCTACCAATTCGAAGTCTTTCTACTACAATACTCACAACAAATAATCCAGGATTGTCTCGTCTATTTCCACAACTTGCATTCTATCTGACATTCTAACGACTCTACCAATTCGAAGTCTTTCTACTACAATACTCACAACAAATAATCCAGGATTGTCTCGTCTATTTCCACAAATTACATTCTATCTGACATTCTAACGACTCTACCAATTCGCTGTCTTTCTACTACAATACTCACAACAAATAATCCAGGATTGTCTCGTCTATTTCCACAACTTACATTCTATCTGATATTCTAACGACTCTACCAATTCGAAGTCTTTCTACTACAATACTCACAACAAATAATCCAGGATTGTCTCGTCTATTTCCACAACTTACATTCTATCTGATATTCTAACGACTCTACCAATTCGAAGTCTTTCTACTACAATACTAACAACAAGTAATCCAGGATTGTCTCTTCTATTTCCACAACTTACGTTCTATCTGACATTCTAACAACTCTACCAATTCGAAATCTTTCTACTACAATACTCACAACAAATAATCCAGGATTGTCTCGTCTATTTCCACAACTTACATTCTATCTGATATTCTAACGACTCTACCAATTCGAAGTCTTTCTACTACAATACTAACAACAAATAATCCAGGATTGTCTCGTCTATTTCCACAACTTACGTTCTATCTGACATTCTAACAACTCTACCAATTCGAAGTCTTTCTACTACAATACTCACAACAAATAATACAGGATTGGCTCGTCTATTTCCACAACTTACATTCTATCTGATATTCTAACGACTCTACCAATTCGAAGTCTTTCTACTACAATACTAACAACAAATAATCCAGGATTGTCTCTTCTATTTCCACAACTTACATTCTATCTAACATTCTAACAACTCCACCAATTCGAAATCTTTCTACTACAATACTCACAACAAATCATCCAGGATTGTCTCGTCTATTTCCACAACTTACATTCTATCTGATATTCTAACGACTCTACCAATTCGAAGTCTTTCTACTACAATACTAACAACAAATAATCCAGGATTGGCTCTTCTATTTCCACAAATTGCATTCTATCTGACATTCTAACGACTCTACCAATTCGAAGTCTTTCTACTACAATACGCACAACAAATAATCCAGGATTGTCTCGTCTATTTCCACAACTTGCATTCTATCTGACATTCTAACGACTCTACCAATTCGAAGTCTTTCTACTACAATACTCACAACAAATAATCCAGGATTGTCTCTTCTATTTCCACAACTTACGTTCTATCTGACATTCTAACAACTCTACCAATTCGAAATCTTTCTACTACAATACTCACAACAAATAATCCAGGATTGTCTCGTCTATTTCCACAACTTACATTCTATCTGATATTCTAACGACTCTACCAATTCGCTGTCTTTCTACTACAATACTCACAACAAATAATCCAGGATTGTCTCGTCTATTTCCACAACTTACATTCTATCTGATATTCTAACGACTCTACCAATTCGAAGTCTGTCTACTACAATACTCACAACAAATAATCCAGGACTGTCTCGTCTATTTCCACAACTTACATTCTATCTGATATTCTAATGACTCTACCAATTCGAAGTCTTTCTACTACAATACTAACAACAAATAATCCAGGAATGTCTCTTCTATTTCCACAACTTACATTCTATCTGACATTCTAACATCTCTACCGATTCGAAATCTTTCTACTACAATACTCACAACAAATAATCCAGGATTGTCTCGTCTATTTCCACAACTTACATTCTATGTAACATTCTAACAACTCCACCAATTCGAAATCTTTCTACTACAATACTCACAATAAATCATCCAGGATTGTCTCGTCTATTTCCACAACTTACGTTCTATCTGATATTCTAACGACTCTACCAATTCGAAGTCTTTCTACTACAATACTAACAACAAATAATCCAGGATTGTCTCTTCTATTTCCACAACTTACATTCTATCTAACATTCTAACAACTCCACCAATTCGAAATCTTTCTACTACAATACTCACAACAAATCATCCAGGATTGTCTCGTCTATTTCCACAACTTACATTCTATCTGATATTCTAACGACTCTACCAATTCGAAGTCTTTCTACTACAATACTAACAACAAATAATCCAGGATTGTCTCTTCTATTTCCACAACTTGCATTCTATCTGACATTCTAATGACTCTACCAATTCGAAGTCTTTCTACTACAATACACACAACAAATAATCCAGGATTGTCTCGTCTATTTCCACAACTTGCATTCTATCTGACATTCTAACGACTCTACCAATTCGAAGTCTTTCTACTACAATACTCACAACAAATAATCCAGGATTGTCTCGTCTATTTCCACAAATTACATTCTATCTGACATTCTAACGACTCTACCAATTCGCTGTCTTTCTACTACAATACTCACAACAAATAATCCAGGATTGTCTCGTCTATTTCCACAACTTACATTCTATCTAACATTCTAACGACTCTACCAATTCGAAGCCTTTTTACTACATTACTCACAACAAATAATCCAGGATTGTCTCGTCTATTTCCACAAATTACATTCTATCTGACATTCTAACGACTCTACCAATTCGCTGTCTTTCTACTACAATACTCACAACAAATAATCCAGGATTGTCTCGTCTATTTCCACAACTTACATTCTATCTGATATTCTAACGACTCTACCAATTCGAAGTCTTTCTACTACAATACTCACAACAAATAATCCAGGATTGTCTCGTCTATTTCCACAACTTACATTCTATCTGATATTCTAACGACTCTACCAATTCGAAGTCTTTCTACTACAATACTAACAACAAATAATCCAGGATTGTCTCTTCTATTTCCACAACTTACGTTCTATCTGACATTCTAACAACTCTACCAATTCGAAATCTTTCTACTACAATACTCACAACAAATAATCCAGGATTGTCTCGTCTATTTCCACAACTTACATTCTATCTGATATTCTAACGACTCTACCAATTCGAAGTCTTTCTACTACAATACTAACAACAAATAATCCAGGATTGTCTCGTCTATTTCCACAACTTACGTTCTATCTGACATTCTAACAACTCTACCAATTCGAAGTCTTTCTACTACAATACTCACAACAAATAATACAGGATTGGCTCGTCTATTTCCACAACTTACATTCTATCTGATATTCTAACGACTCTACCAATTCGAAGTCTTTCTACTACAATACTAACAACAAATAATCCAGGATTGTCTCTTCTATTTCCACAACTTACATTCTATCTAACATTCTAACAACTCCACCAATTCGAAATCTTTCTACTACAATACTCACAACAAATCATCCAGGATTGTCTCGTCTATTTCCACAACTTACATTCTATCTGATATTCTAACGACTCTACCAATTCGAAGTCTTTCTACTACAATACTAACAACAAATAATCCAGGATTGGCTCTTCTATTTCCACAAATTGCATTCTATCTGACATTCTAACGACTCTACCAATTCGAAGTCTTTCTACTACAATACTAACAACAAATAATCCAGGATTGTCTCTTCTATTTCCACAACTTACATTCTATCTAACATTCTAACAACTCCACCAATTCGAAATCTTTCTACTACAATACTCACAACAAATCATCCATGATTGTCTCGTCTATTTCCACAACTTCCATTCTATCTGATATTCTAACGACTCTACCAATTCGAAGTCTTTCTACTACAATACTAACAACAAATAATCCAGGATTGTCTCTTCTATTTCCACAACTTGCATTCTATCTGACATTCTAATGACTCTACCAATTCGAAGTCTTTCTACTACAATACTCACAACAAATAATCCAGGATTGTCTCGTCTATTTCCACAACTTGCATTCTATCTGACATTCTAACGACTCTACCAATTCGAAGTCTTTCTACTACAATACTCACAACAAATAATCCAGGATTGTCTCGTCTATTTCCACAAATTACATTCTATCTGACATTCTAACGACTCTACCAATTCGCTGTCTTTCTACTACAATACTCACAACAAATAATCCAGGATTGTCTCGTCTATTTCCACAACTTACATTCTATCTGATATTCTAACGACTCTACCAATTCGAAGTCTTTCTACTACAATACTCACAACAAATAATCCAGGATTGTCTCGTCTATTTCCACAACTTACATTCTATCTGATATTCTAACGACTCTACCAATTCGAAGTCTTTCTACTACAATACTAACAACAAGTAATCCAGGATTGTCTCTTCTATTTCCACAACTTACGTTCTATCTGACATTCTAACAACTCTACCAATTCGAAATCTTTCTACTACAATACTCACAACAAATAATCCAGGATTGTCTCGTCTATTTCCACAACTTACATTCTATCTGATATTCTAACGACTCTACCAATTCGAAGTCTTTCTACTACAATACTAACAACAAATAATCCAGGATTGTCTCGTCTATTTCCACAACTTACGTTCTATCTGACATTCTAACAACTCTACCAATTCGAAGTCTTTCTACTACAATACTCACAACAAATAATACAGGATTGGCTCGTCTATTTCCACAACTTACATTCTATCTGATATTCTAACGACTCTACCAATTCGAAGTCTTTCTACTACAATACTAACAACAAATAATCCAGGATTGTCTCTTCTATTTCCACAACTTACATTCTATCTAACATTCTAACAACTCCACCAATTCGAAATCTTTCTACTACAATACTCACAACAAATCATCCAGGATTGTCTCGTCTATTTCCACAACTTACATTCTATCTGATATTCTAACGACTCTACCAATTCGAAGTCTTTCTACTACAATACTAACAACAAATAATCCAGGATTGGCTCTTCTATTTCCACAAATTGCATTCTATCTGACATTCTAACGACTCTACCAATTCGAAGTCTTTCTACTACAATACGCACAACAAATAATCCAGGATTGTCTCGTCTATTTCCACAACTTGCATTCTATCTGACATTCTAACGACTCTACCAATTCGAAGTCTTTCTACTACAATACTCACAACAAATAATCCAGGATTGTCTCTTCTATTTCCACAACTTACGTTCTATCTGACATTCTAACAACTCTACCAATTCGAAATCTTTCTACTACAATACTCACAACAAATAATCCAGGATTGTCTCGTCTATTTCCACAACTTACATTCTATCTGATATTCTAACGACTCTACCAATTCGCTGTCTTTCTACTACAATACTCACAACAAATAATCCAGGATTGTCTCGTCTATTTCCACAACTTACATTCTATCTGATATTCTAACGACTCTACCAATTCGAAGTCTGTCTACTACAATACTCACAACAAATAATCCAGGACTGTCTCGTCTATTTCCACAACTTACATTCTATCTGATATTCTAACGACTCTACCAATTCGAAGTCTTTCTACTACAATACTAACAACAAATAATCCAGGAATGTCTCTTCTATTTCCACAACTTACATTCTATCTGACATTCTAACATCTCTACCGATTCGAAATCTTTCTACTACAATACTCACAACAAATAATCCAGGATTGTCTCGTCTATTTCCACAACTTACATTCTATCTAACATTCTAACAACTCCACCAATTCGAAATCTTTCTACTACAATACTCACAATAAATCATCCAGGATTGTCTCGTCTATTTCCACAACTTACGTTCTATCTGATATTCTAACGACTCTACCAATTCGAAGTCTTTCTACTACAATACTAACAACAAATAATCCAGGATTGTCTCTTCTATTTCCACAACTTACATTCTATCTAACATTCTAACAACTCCACCAATTCGAAATCTTTCTACTACAATACTCACAACAAATCATCCAGGATTGTCTCGTCTATTTCCACAACTTACATTCTATCTGATATTCTAACGACTCTACCAATTCGAAGTCTTTCTACTACAATACTAACAACAAATAATCCAGGATTGTCTCTTCTATTTCCACAACTTGCATTCTATCTGACATTCTAATGACTCTACCAATTCGAAGTCTTTCTACTACAATACACACAACAAATAATCCAGGATTGTCTCGTCTATTTCCACAACTTGCATTCTATCTGACATTCTAACGACTCTACCAATTCGAAGTCTTTCTACTACAATACTCACAACAAATAATCCAGGATTGTCTCGTCTATTTCCACAAATTACATTCTATCTGACATTCTAACGACTCTACCAATTCGCTGTCTTTCTACTACAATACTCACAACAAATAATCCAGGATTGTCTCGTCTATTTCCACAACTTACATTCTATCTAACATTCTAACGACTCTACCAATTCGAAGCCTTTTTACTACATTACTCACAACAAATAATCCAGGATTGTCTCGTCTATTTCCACAAATTACATTCTATCTGACATTCTAACGACTCTACCAATTCGCTGTCTTTCTACTACAATACTCACAACAAATAATCCAGGATTGTCTCGTCTATTTCCACAACTTACATTCTATCTGATATTCTAACGACTCTACCAATTCGAAGTCTTTCTACTACAATACTCACAACAAATAATCCAGGATTGTCTCGTCTATTTCCACAACTTACATTCTATCTGATATTCTAACGACTCTACCAATTCGAAGTCTTTCTACTACAATACTAACAACAAATAATCCAGGATTGTCTCTTCTATTTCCACAACTTACGTTCTATCTGACATTCTAACAACTCTACCAATTCGAAATCTTTCTACTACAATACTCACAACAAATAATCCAGGATTGTCTCGTCTATTTCCACAACTTACATTCTATCTGATATTCTAACGACTCTACCAATTCGAAGTCTTTCTACTACAATACTAACAACAAATAATCCAGGATTGTCTCGTCTATTTCCACAACTTACGTTCTATCTGACATTCTAACAACTCTACCAATTCGAAGTCTTTCTACTACAATACTCACAACAAATAATACAGGATTGGCTCGTCTATTTCCACAACTTACATTCTATCTGATATTCTAACGACTCTACCAATTCGAAGTCTTTCTACTACAATACTAACAACAAATAATCCAGGATTGTCTCTTCTATTTCCACAACTTACATTCTATCTAACATTCTAACAACTCCACCAATTCGAAATCTTTCTACTACAATACTCACAACAAATCATCCAGGATTGTCTCGTCTATTTCCACAACTTACATTCTATCTGATATTCTAACGACTCTACCAATTCGAAGTCTTTCTACTACAATACTAACAACAAATAATCCAGGATTGGCTCTTCTATTTCCACAAATTGCATTCTATCTGACATTCTAACGACTCTACCAATTCGAAGTCTTTCTACTACAATACGCACAACAAATAATCCAGGATTGTCTCGTCTATTTCCACAACTTGCATTCTATCTGACATTCTAACGACTCTACCAATTCGAAGTCTTTCTACTACAATACTCACAACAAATAATCCAGGATTGTCTCTTCTATTTCCACAACTTACGTTCTATCTGACATTCTAACAACTCTACCAATTCGAAGTCTTTCTACTACAATACTAACAACAAATAATCCAGGATTGTCTCTTCTATTTCCACAACTTACATTCTATCTAACATTCTAACAACTCCACCAATTCGAAATCTTTCTACTACAATACTCACAACAAATCATCCATGATTGTCTCGTCTATTTCCACAACTTCCATTCTATCTGATATTCTAACGACTCTACCAATTCGAAGTCTTTCTACTACAATACTAACAACAAATAATCCAGGATTGTCTCTTCTATTTCCACAACTTGCATTCTATCTGACATTCTAATGACTCTACCAATTCGAAGTCTTTCTACTACAATACTCACAACAAATAATCCAGGATTGTCTCGTCTATTTCCACAACTTGCATTCTATCTGACATTCTAACGACTCTACCAATTCGAAGTCTTTCTACTACAATACTCACAACAAATAATCCAGGATTGTCTCGTCTATTTCCACAAATTACATTCTATCTGACATTCTAACGACTCTACCAATTCGCTGTCTTTCTACTACAATACTCACAACAAATAATCCAGGATTGTCTCGTCTATTTCCACAACTTACATTCTATCTGATATTCTAACGACTCTACCAATTCGAAGTCTTTCTACTACAATACTCACAACAAATAATCCAGGATTGTCTCGTCTATTTCCACAACTTACATTCTATCTGATATTCTAACGACTCTACCAATTCGAAGTCTTTCTACTACAATACTAACAACAAATAATCCAGGATTGTCTCTTCTATTTCCACAACTTACGTTCTATCTGACATTCTAACAACTCTACCAATTCGAAATCTTTCTACTACAATACTCACAACAAATAATCCAGGATTGTCTCGTCTATTTCCACAACTTACATTCTATCTGATATTCTAACGACTCTACCAATTCGAAGTCTTTCTACTACAATACTAACAACAAATAATCCAGGATTGTCTCGTCTATTTCCACAACTTACGTTCTATCTGACATTCTAACAACTCTACCAATTCGAAGTCTTTCTACTACAATACTCACAACAAATAATACAGGATTGGCTCGTCTATTTCCACAACTTACATTCTATCTGATATTCTAACGACTCTACCAATTCGAAGTCTTTCTACTACAATACTAACAACAAATAATCCAGGATTGTCTCTTCTATTTCCACAACTTACATTCTATCTAACATTCTAACAACTCCACCAATTCGAAATCTTTCTACTACAATACTCACAACAAATCATCCAGGATTGTCTCGTCTATTTCCACAACTTACATTCTATCTGATATTCTAACGACTCTACCAATTCGAAGTCTTTCTACTACAATACTAACAACAAATAATCCAGGATTGGCTCTTCTATTTCCACAAATTGCATTCTATCTGACATTCTAACGACTCTACCAATTCGAAGTCTTTCTACTACAATACGCACAACAAATAATCCAGGATTGTCTCGTCTATTTCCACAACTTGCATTCTATCTGACATTCTAACGACTCTACCAATTCGAAGTCTTTCTACTACAATACTCACAACAAATAATCCAGGATTGTCTCTTCTATTTCCACAACTTACGTTCTATCTGACATTCTAACAACTCTACCAATTCGAAATCTTTCTACTACAATACTCACAACAAATAATCCAGGATTGTCTCGTCTATTTCCACAACTTACATTCTATCTGATATTCTAACGACTCTACCAATTCGCTGTCTTTCTACTACAATACTCACAACAAATAATCCAGGATTGTCTCGTCTATTTCCACAACTTACATTCTATCTGATATTCTAACGACTCTACCAATTCGAAGTCTGTCTACTACAATACTCACAACAAATAATCCAGGATTGTCTCGTCTATTTCCACAACTTACATTCTATCTGATATTCTAACGACTCTACCAATTCGAAGTCTTTCTACTACAATACTAACAACAAATAATCCAGGAATGTCTCTTCTATTTCCACAACTTACATTCTATCTGACATTCTAACATCTCTACCGATTCGAAATCTTTCTACTACAATACTCACAACAAATAATCCAGGATTGTCTCGTCTATTTCCACAACTTACATTCTATCTAACATTCTAACAACTCCACCAATTCGAAATCTTTCTACTACAATACTCACAATAAATCATCCAGGATTGTCTCGTCTATTTCCACAACTTACGTTCTATCTGATATTCTAACGACTCTACCAATTCGAAGTCTTTCTACTACAATACTAACAACAAATAATCCAGGATTGTCTCTTCTATTTCCACAACTTACATTCTATCTAACATTCTAACAACTCCACCAATTCGAAATCTTTCTACTACAATACTCACAACAAATCATCCAGGATTGTCTCGTCTATTTCCACAACTTACATTCTATCTGATATTCTAACGACTCTACCAATTCGAAGTCTTTCTACTACAATACTCACAACAAATAATCCAGGATTGTCTCGTCTATTTCCACAACTTACATTCTATCTGATATTCTAACGACTCTACCAATTCGAAGTCTTTCTACTACAATACTAACAACAAATAATCCAGGATTGTCTCTTCTATTTCCACAACTTACGTTCTATCTGACATTCTAACAACTCTACCAATTCGAAATCTTTCTACTACAATACTCACAACAAATAATCCAGGATTGTCTCGTCTATTTCCACAACTTACATTCTATCTGATATTCTAACGACTCTACCAATTCGAAGTCTTTCTACTACAATACTAACAACAAATAATCCAGGATTGTCTCGTCTATTTCCACAACTTACGTTCTATCTGACATTCTAACAACTCTACCAATTCGAAGTCTTTCTACTACAATACTCACAACAAATAATACAGGATTGGCTCGTCTATTTCCACAACTTACATTCTATCTGATATTCTAACGACTCTACCAATTCGAAGTCTTTCTACTACAATACTAACAACAAATAATCCAGGATTGTCTCTTCTATTTCCACAACTTACATTCTATCTAACATTCTAACAACTCCACCAATTCGAAATCTTTCTACTACAATACTCACAACAAATCATCCAGGATTGTCTCGTCTATTTCCACAACTTACATTCTATCTGATATTCTAACGACTCTACCAATTCGAAGTCTTTCTACTACAATACTAACAACAAATAATCCAGGATTGGCTCTTCTATTTCCACAAATTGCATTCTATCTGACATTCTAACGACTCTACCAATTCGAAGTCTTTCTACTACAATACGCACAACAAATAATCCAGGATTGTCTCGTCTATTTCCACAACTTGCATTCTATCTGACATTCTAACGACTCTACCAATTCGAAGTCTTTCTACTACAATACTCACAACAAATAATCCAGGATTGTCTCTTCTATTTCCACAACTTACGTTCTATCTGACATTCTAACAACTCTACCAATTCGAAATCTTTCTACTACAATACTCACAACAAATAATCCAGGATTGTCTCGTCTATTTCCACAACTTACATTCTATCTGATATTCTAACGACTCTACCAATTCGCTGTCTTTCTACTACAATACTCACAACAAATAATCCAGGATTGTCTCGTCTATTTCCACAACTTACATTCTATCTGATATTCTAACGACTCTACCAATTCGAAGTCTGTCTACTACAATACTCACAACAAATAATCCAGGATTGTCTCGTCTATTTCCACAACTTACATTCTATCTGATATTCTAACGACTCTACCAATTCGAAGTCTTTCTACTACAATACTAACAACAAATAATCCAGGAATGTCTCTTCTATTTCCACAACTTACATTCTATCTGACATTCTAACATCTCTACCGATTCGAAATCTTTCTACTACAATACTCACAACAAATAATCCAGGATTGTCTCGTCTATTTCCACAACTTACATTCTATCTAACATTCTAACAACTCCACCAATTCGAAATCTTTCTACTACAATACTCACAATAAATCATCCAGGATTGTCTCGTCTATTTCCACAACTTACGTTCTATCTGATATTCTAACGACTCTACCAATTCGAAGTCTTTCTACTACAATACTAACAACAAATAATCCAGGATTGTCTCTTCTATTTCCACAAGTTACATTCTATCTAACATTCTAACAACTCCACCAATTCGAAATCTTTCTACTACAATACTCACAACAAATCATCCAGGATTGTCTCGTCTATTTCCACAACTTACATTCTATCTGATATTCTAACGACTCTACCAATTCGAAGTCTTTCTACTACAATACTAACAACAAATAATCCAGGATTGTCTCTTCTATTTCCACAACTTGCATTCTATCTGACATTCTAATGACTCTACCAATTCGAAGTCTTTCTACTACAATACACACAACAAATAATCCAGGATTGTCTCGTCTATTTCCACAACTTGCATTCTATCTGACATTCTAACGACTCTACCAATTCGAAGTCTTTCTACTACAATACTCACAACAAATAATCCAGGATTGTCTCGTCTATTTCCACAAATTACATTCTATCTGACATTCTAACGACTCTACCAATTCGCTGTCTTTCTACTACAATACTCACAACAAATAATCCAGGATTGTCTCGTCTATTTCCACAACTTACATTCTATCTAACATTCTAACGACTCTACCAATTCGAAGCCTTTTTACTACATTACTCACAACAAATAATCCAGGATTGTCTCGTCTATTTCCACAAATTACATTCTATCTGACATTCTAACGACTCTACCAATTCGCTGTCTTTCTACTACAATACTCACAACAAATAATCCAGGATTGTCTCGTCTATTTCCACAACTTACATTCTATCTGATATTCTAACGACTCTACCAATTCGAAGTCTTTCTACTACAATACTCACAACAAATAATCCAGGATTGTCTCGTCTATTTCCACAACTTACATTCTATCTGATATTCTAACGACTCTACCAATTCGAAGTCTTTCTACTACAATACTAACAACAAATAATCCAGGATTGTCTCTTCTATTTCCACAACTTACGTTCTATCTGACATTCTAACAACTCTACCAATTCGAAATCTTTCTACTACAATACTCACAACAAATAATCCAGGATTGTCTCGTCTATTTCCACAACTTACATTCTATCTGATATTCTAACGACTCTACCAATTCGAAGTCTTTCTACTACAATACTAACAACAAATAATCCAGGATTGTCTCGTCTATTTCCACAACTTACGTTCTATCTGACATTCTAACAACTCTACCAATTCGAAGTCTTTCTACTACAATACTCACAACAAATAATCCAGGATTGTCTCGTCTATTTCCACAACTTACATTCTATCTGATATTCTAACGACTCTACCAATTCGAAGTCTTTCTACTACAATACTAACAACAAATAATCCAGGATTGTCTCTTCTATTTCCACAACTTACGTTCTATCTGACATTCTAACAACTCTACCAATTCGAAATCTTTCTACTACAATACTCACAACAAATAATCCAGGATTGTCTCGTCTATTTCCACAACTTACATTCTATCTGATATTCTAACGACTCTACCAATTCGAAGTCTTTCTACTACAATACTAACAACAAATAATCCAGGATTGTCTCGTCTATTTCCACAACTTACGTTCTATCTGACATTCTAACAACTCTACCAATTCGAAGTCTTTCTACTACAATACTCACAACAAATAATCCAGGATTGTCTCGTCTATTTCCACAACTTACATTCTATCTAACATTCTAACAACTCCACCAATTCGAAATCTTTCTACTACAACACTCACAACAAATCATCCAGGATTGTCTCGTCTATTTCCACAACTTACATTCTATCTGATATTCTAACGACTCTACCAATTCGAAGTCTTTCTACTACAATACTAACAACAAATAATCCAGGATTGTCTCTTCTATTTCCACAACTTACATTCTATCTAACATTCTAACAACTCCACCAATTCGAAATCTTTCTACTACAATACTCACAACAAATCATCCATGATTGTCTCGTCTATTTCCACAACTTCCATTCTATCTGATATTCTAACGACTCTACCAATTCGAAGTCTTTCTACTACAATACTAACAACAAATAATCCAGGATTGTCTCTTCTATTTCCACAACTTGCATTCTATCTGACATTCTAATGACTCTACCAATTCGAAGTCTTTCTACTACAATACTCACAACAAATAATCCAGGATTGTCTCGTCTATTTCCACAACTTGCATTCTATCTGACATTCTAACGACTCTACCAATTCGAAGTCTTTCTACTACAATACTCACAACAAATAATCCAGGATTGTCTCGTCTATTTCCACAAATTACATTCTATCTGACATTCTAACGACTCTACCAATTCGCTGTCTTTCTACTACAATACTCACAACAAATAATCCAGGATTGTCTCGTCTATTTCCACAACTTACATTCTATCTGATATTCTAACGACTCTACCAATTCGAAGTCTTTCTACTACAATACTCACAACAAATAATCCAGGATTGTCTCGTCTATTTCCACAACTTACATTCTATCTGATATTCTAACGACTCTACCAATTCGAAGTCTTTCTACTACAATACTAACAACAAATAATCCAGGATTGTCTCTTCTATTTCCACAACTTACGTTCTATCTGACATTCTAACAACTCTACCAATTCGAAATCTTTCTACTACAATACTCACAACAAATAATCCAGGATTGTCTCGTCTATTTCCACAACTTACATTCTATCTGATATTCTAACGACTCTACCAATTCGAAGTCTTTCTACTACAATACTAACAACAAATAATCCAGGATTGTCTCGTCTATTTCCACAACTTACGTTCTATCTGACATTCTAACAACTCTACCAATTCGAAGTCTTTCTACTACAATACTCACAACAAATAATACAGGATTGGCTCGTCTATTTCCACAACTTACATTCTATCTGATATTCTAACGACTCTACCAATTCGAAGTCTTTCTACTACAATACTAACAACAAATAATCCAGGATTGTCTCTTCTATTTCCACAACTTACATTCTATCTAACATTCTAACAACTCCACCAATTCGAAATCTTTCTACTACAATACTCACAACAAATCATCCAGGATTGTCTCGTCTATTTCCACAACTTACATTCTATCTGATATTCTAACGACTCTACCAATTCGAAGTCTTTCTACTACAATACTAACAACAAATAATCCAGGATTGGCTCTTCTATTTCCACAAATTGCATTCTATCTGACATTCTAACGACTCTACCAATTCGAAGTCTTTCTACTACAATACGCACAACAAATAATCCAGGATTGTCTCGTCTATTTCCACAACTTGCATTCTATCTGACATTCTAACGACTCTACCAATTCGAAGTCTTTCTACTACAATACTCACAACAAATAATCCAGGATTGTCTCTTCTATTTCCACAACTTACGTTCTATCTGACATTCTAACAACTCTACCAATTCGAAATCTTTCTACTACAATACTAATAAAAATAATCTAGGATTGTCTCGTCTATTTCCACAACTTACATTCTATCTGACATTGAAACGACTCTATCAATTCGAAGTCTTTCTACTACAATACTAACTTCAAATAATCCAGGATTGTCTCGTCTATTTCCACAACTTACATTCTATCTGACATTCTAACGACTCTACCAATTCGAAGTCTTTCTACTACAATACTAATAAAAATAATCTAGGATTGTCTCGTCTATTTCCACAACTTACATTCTATCAGACATTCTAACGACTCTACCAATTCGCTGTCTTTCTACTACAATACTCACAACAAATAATCCAGGATTGTCTCGTCTATTTCCACAACTTACATTCTATCTGATATTCTAACGACTCTACCAATTCGAAGTCTTTCTACTACAATACTCACAACAAATCATCCAGGATTGTCTCGTCTATTTCCACAACTTACATTCTATCTGATATTCTAACAACTCTACCAATCCGAAGTCTTTCTACTACAATACTCACAACAAATCATCCAGGATTGTCTCGTCTATTTCCACAACATACATTCTATCTGATATTCTAACGACTCTACCAATTCGAAGTCTTTCTACTACAATACTAACAACAAATAATCCAGGATTGTCTCTTCTATTTCCACAACTTGCATTCTATCTGACATTCTAATGACTCTACCAATTCGAAGTCTTTCTACTACAATACTCACAACAAATAATCCAGGATTGTCTCGTCTATTTCCACAACTTGCATTCTATCTGACATTCTAACGACTCTACCAATTCGAAGTCTTTCTACTACAATACTCACAACAAATAATCCAGGATTGTCTCGTCTATTTCCACGAATTACATTCTATCTGACATTCTAACGACTCTACCAATTCGCTGTCTTTCTACTACAATACTCACAACAAATAATCCAGGATTGTCTCGTCTATTTCCACAACATACATTCTATCTGACATTCTAACGACTCTACCAATTCGCTGTCTTTCTACTACAATACTCAACAAATAATCCAGGACTGTCTCGTCTATTTCCACAACTTACGTTCTATCTGACATTCTAAAGACTCTAACAATTCGAAGTCTTTCTACTACAATACTCAGAACAAATAATCCAGGTTTGCCTCGTCTATTTCCACAACTTACATTCTATCTAACATTCTAACGACTCTACCAATTCGAAGCCTTTTTACTACATTACTCACAACAAATAATTCAGGATTGCCCCGTCTATTTCCACAACTTACATTCTACCTGACATTCTAACGACTCTACCAATTCGCTCTCTTTCTACTACAATACTCACAACAAATAATCCAGGATTGTCTCGTCTATTTCCACAACTTACATTCTATCTAACATTCTAACAACTCCACCAATTCGAAATCTTTCTACTACAATACTCACAACAAATCATCCAGGATTGTCTCGTCTATTTCCACAACTTACACTCTATCTGATATTCTAACGACTCTACCAATTCGAAGTCTTTCTACTACAATACTAACAACAAATAATCCAGGATTGTCTCTTCTATTTCCACAACTTACATTCTATCTAACATTCTAACAACTCCACCAATTCGAAATATTTCTACTACAATACTCACAACAAATCATCCAGGATTGTCTCGTCTATTTCCACAACATACATTCTATCTGATATTCTAACGACTCTACCAATTCGAAGTTTTTCTACTACAATACTAACAACAAATAATCCAGGATTGTCTCTTCTATTTCCACAACTTGCATTCTATCTGACATTCTAATGACTCTACCAATTCGAAGTCTTTCTACTACAATACTCACAACAAATAATCCAGGATTGTCTCGTCTATTTCCACAACTTGCATTCTATCTGACATTCTAACGACTCTACCAATTCGAAGTCTTTCTACTACAATACTCACAACAAATAATCCAGGATTGTCTCGTCTATTTCCACAAATTACATTCTATCTGACATAATAACGACTCTACCAATTCGCTGTCTTTCTACTACAATACTCACAACAAATAATCCAGGATTGTCTCGTCTATTTCCACAACATACATTCTATCTGACATTCTAACGACTCTACCAATTCGCTGTCTTTCTACTACAATACTCAACAAATCATCCAGGACTGTCTCGTCTATTTCCACAACTTACGTTCTATCTGACATTCTAAAGACTCTAACAATTCGAAGTCTTTCTACTACAATACTCAGAACAAATAATCCAGGTTTGTCTCGTCTATTTCCACAACTTACATTCTATCTAACATTCTAACGACTCTACCAATTCGAAGCCTTTTTACTACATTACTCACAACAAATAATTCAGGATTGTCTCGTCTATTTCCACAAATTACGTTCTATCTGACATTCTAACGACTCTACCAATTCGCTGTCTTTCTACTACAATACTCACAACAAATAATCCAGGATTGTCTCGTCTATTTCCACAACTTACATTCTATCTGATATTCTAACGACTCTACCAATTCGAAGTCTTTCTACTACAATACTCACAACAAATAATCCAGGATTGTCTCGTCTATTTCCACAACTTACATTCTATCTGATATTCTAACGACTCTACCAATTCGAAGTCTTTCTACTACAATACTCACAACAAATAATCCAGGATTGTCTCGTCTATTTCCACAAATTACATTCTATCTGATATTCTAACGACTCTACCAAATCGAAGTCTTTCTACTACAATACTCACAACAAATAATCCAGGATTGTCTCGTCTATTTCCACAACTTGCATTCTATCTGACATTCTAACGACTCTACCAATTCGAAGTCTTTCTACTACAATACTCACAACAAATAATCCAGGATTGTCTCGTCTATTTCCACAAATTACATTCTATCTGACATTTTAACGACTCTACCAATTCGCTGTATTTCTACTACAATACTCACAACAAATAATCCAGGATTGTCTCGTCTATTTCCACAACATACATTCTATCTGACATTCTAACGACTCTACCAATTCGCTGTCTTTCTACTACAATACTCAACAAATAATCCAGGACTGTCTCGTCTATTTCCACAACTTACGTTCTATCTGACATTTTAAAGACTCTAACAATTCGAAGTCTTTCTACTACAATACTCAGAACAAATAATCCAGGTTTGTCTCGTCTATTTCCACAACTTACATTCTATCTAACATTCTAACGACTCTACCAATTCGAAGCCTTTTTACTACATTACTCACAACAAATAATTCAGGATTGTCTCGTCTATTTCCACAAATTACGTTCTATCTGACATTCTAACGACTCTACCAATTCGCTGTCTTTCTACTACAATACTCACAACAAATAATCCAGGATCGTCTCGTCTATTTCCACAACTTACATTCTATCTGATATTCTAACGACTCTACCAATTCGAAGCCTTTCTACTACAATACTAATAAAAATAATCTAGGATTGTCTCGTCTATTTCCACAACTTACATTCTATCTGACATTGAAACGACTCTATCAATTCGAAGTCTTTCTACTACAATACTAACTTCAAATAATCCAGGATTGTCTCGTCTATTTCCACAACTTACATTCTATCTGACATTCTAACGACTCTACCAATTCGATGTCTTTCTACTACAATACTAATAAAAATAATCTAGGATTGTCTCGTCTATTTCCACAACTTACATTCTATCAGACATTCTAACGACTCTACCAATTCGCTGTCTTTCTACTACAATACTCACAACAAATAATCCAGGATTGTCTCGTCTATTTCCACAACTTACATTCTATCTGATATTCTAACGACTCTACCAATTCGAAGTCTTTCTACTACAATACTCACAACAAATAATCCAGGATTGTCTCGTCTATTTCCACAACTTACATTCTATCAGACATTCTAACGACTCTACCAATTCGAAGTCTTTCTACTACAATACTAACAACAAATAATCCAGGATAGTCTCTTCTATTTCCACAACTTACATTCTATCTGACGTTCTAACAACTCTACCAATTCGAAATCTTTCTACTACAATACTCACAACAAATAATCCAGGATTGTCTCGTCTATTTCCACAACTTACATTCTATCTGATATTGTAACGACTCTACCAATTCGAAGTCTTTCTACTACAATACTAACAACAAATAATCCAGGATTGTCTTTTCTATTTCCACAAATTACATTCTATCTGACATTCTAACAACTCTACCAATTCGAAATCTTTCTACTACAATACTCACAACAAATAATCCAGGATTGTCTCGTCTATTTCCACAACTTACATTCTATCTGATATTCTAACGACTCTACCAATTCGAAGTCTTTCTACTACAATACTAACAACAAATAATCCAGGATTGTCTCGTCTATTTCCACAACTTACGTTCTATCTGACATTCTAACAACTCTACCAATTCGAAGTCTTTCTACTACAATACTCACAACAAATAATACAGGATTGGCTCGTCTATTTCCACAACTTACATTCTATCTGACATTCTAACGACTCTACCAATTCGCTGTATTTCTACTACAATACTCACAACAAATAATCCAGCACTGTTTCGTCTATTTCCACAACTCACATTCTATCTGACATTCTAACGACTCTACCAATTCGAAGTCTTTCTACTACAATACTCACAACAAATAATCCAGGAATATCTCGTCTATTTCCACAACTTACATTCTATCTGACATTGAAACGACTCTATCAATTCGAAGTCTTTCTACTACAATACTAACTTCAAATAATCCAGGATTGTCTCGTCTATTTCCACAACTTACATTCTATCTGACATTCTAACGACTCTATCAATTCGAAGTCTTTCTACTACAATACTAATAAAAATAATCTAGGATTGTCTCGTCTATTTCCACAACTTACATTCTATCTGACATTGAAACGACTGTATCAATTCGAAGTCTTTCTACTACAATACTAACTTCAAATAATCCAGGATTGTCTCGTCTATTTCCACAACTTACATTCTATCTGACATTCTAACGACTCTACCAATTCGAAGTCTTTCTACTACAATACTAATAAAAATAATCTAGGATTGTCTCGTCTATTTCCACAACTTACGTTCTATCTGACATTCTAAAGACTCTAACAATTCGAAGTCTTTCTACTACAATACTCAGAACAAATAATCCAGGTTTGCCTCGTCTATTTCCACAACTTACATTCTATCTAACATTCTAACGACTCTACCAATTCGAAGCCTTTTTACTACATTACACACAACAAATAATTCAGGATTGCCCCGTCTATTTCCACAACTTACATTCTACCTGACATTCTAACGACTCTACCAATTCGCTCTCTTTCTACTACAATACTCACAACAAATAATCCAGGATTGTCTCGTCTATTTCCACAACTTACATTCTATCTAACATTCTAACAACTCCACCAATTCGAAATCTTTCTACTACAATACTCACAACAAATCATCCAGGATTGTCTCGTCTATTTCCACAACTTACACTCTATCTGATATTCTAACGACTCTACCAATTCGAAGTCTTTCTACTACAATACTAACAACAAATAATCCAGGATTGTCTCTTCTATTTCCACAACTTACATTCTATCTAACATTCTAACAACTCCACCAATTCGAAATATTTCTACTACAATACTCACAACAAATCATCCAGGATTGTCTCGTCTATTTCCACAACATACATTCTATCTGATATTCTAACGACTCTACCAATTCGAAGTTTTTCTACTACAATACTAACAACAAATAATCCAGGATTGTCTCTTCTATTTCCACAACTTGCATTCTATCTGACATTCTAATGACTCTACCAATTCGAAGTCTTTCTACTACAATACTCACAACAAATAATCCAGGATTGTCTCGTCTATTTCCACAACTTGCATTCTATCTGACATTCTAACGACTCTACCAATTCGAAGTCTTTCTACTACAATACTCACAACAAATAATCCAGGATTGTCTCGTCTATTTCCACAAATTACATTCTATCTGACATAATAACGACTCTACCAATTCGCTGTCTTTCTACTACAATACTCACAACAAATAATCCAGGATTGTCTCGTCTATTTCCACAACATACATTCTATCTGACATTCTAACGACTCTACCAATTCGCTGTCTTTCTACTACAATACTCAACAAATCATCCAGGACTGTCTCGTCTATTTCCACAACTTACGTTCTATCTGACATTCTAAAGACTCTAACAATTCGAAGTCTTTCTACTACAATACTCAGAACAAATAATCCAGGTTTGTCTCGTCTATTTCCACAACTTACATTCTATCTAACATTCTAACGACTCTACCAATTCGAAGCCTTTTTACTACATTACTCACAACAAATAATTCAGGATTGTCTCGTCTATTTCCACAAATTACGTTCTATCTGACATTCTAACGACTCTACCAATTCGCTGTCTTTCTACTACAATACTCACAACAAATAATCCAGGATTGTCTCGTCTATTTCCACAACTTACATTCTATCTGATATTCTAACGACTCTACCAATTCGAAGTCTTTCTACTACAATACTCACAACAAATAATCCAGGATTGTCTCGTCTATTTCCACAACTTACATTCTATCTGATATTCTAACGACTCTACCAATTCGAAGTCTTTCTACTACAATACTCACAACAAATAATCCAGGATTGTCTCGTCTATTTCCACAAATTACATTCTATCTGATATTCTAACGACTCTACCAAATCGAAGTCTTTCTACTACAATACTCACAACAAATAATCCAGGATTGTCTCGTCTATTTCCACAACTTGCATTCTATCTGACATTCTAACGACTCTACCAATTCGAAGTCTTTCTACTACAATACTCACAACAAATAATCCAGGATTGTCTAGTCTATTTCCACAAATTACATTCTATCTGACATTCTAACGACTCTACCAATTCGCTGTCTTTCTACTACAATACTCACAACAAATAATCCAGGATTGTCTCGTCTATTTCCACAACATACATTCTATCTGACATTCTAACCACTCTACCAATTCGCTGTCTTTCTACTACAATACTCAACAAATAATCCAGGACTGTCTCGTCTATTTCCACAACTTACGTTCTATCTGACATTTTAAAGACTCTAACAATTCGAAGTCTTTCTACTACAATACTCAGAACAAATAATCCAGGTTTGTCTCGTCTATTTCCACAACTTACATTCTATCTAACATTCTAACGACTCTACCAATTCGAAGCCTTTTTACTACATTACTCACAACAAATAATTCAGGATTGTCTCGTCTATTTCCACAAATTACGTTCTATCTGACATTCTAACGACTCTACCAATTCGCTGTCTTTCTACTACAATACTCACAACAAATAATCCAGGATTGTCTCGTCTATTTCCACAACTTACATTCTATCTGATATTCTAACGACTCTACCAATTCGAAGTCTTTCTACTACAATACTAATAAAAATAATCTAGGATTGTCTCGTCTATTTCCACAACTTACATTCTATCTGACATTGAAACGACTCTATCAATTCGAAGTCTTTCTACTACAATACTAACTTCAAATAATCCAGGATTGTCTCGTCTATTTCCACAACTTACATTCTATCTGACATTCTAACGACTCTACCAATTCGAAGTCTTTCTACTACAATACTAATAAAAATAATCTAGGATTGTCTCGTCTATTTCCACAACTTACATTCTATCAGACATTCTAACGACTCTACCAATTCGCTGTCTTTCTACTACAATACTCACAACAAATAATCCAGGATTGTCTCGTCTATTTCCACAACTTACATTCTATCTGATATTCTAACGACTCTACCAATTCGAAGTCTTTCTACTACAATACTCACAACAAATAATCCAGGATTGTCTCGTCTATTTCCACAACTTACATTCTATCAGACATTCTAACGACTCTACCAATTCGAAGTCTTTCTACTACAATACTAACAACAAATAATCCAGGATTGTCTCTTCTATTTCCACAACTTACATTCTATCTGACATTCTAACAACTCTACCAATTCGAAATCTTTCTACTACAATACTCACAACAAATAATCCAGGATTGTCTCGTCTATTTCCACAACTTACATTCTATCTGATATTGTAACGACTCTACCAATTCGAAGTCTTTCTACTACAATACTAACAACAAATAATCCAGGATTGTCTTTTCTATTTCCACAAATTACATACTATCTGACATTCTAACAACTCTACCAATTCGAAATCTTTCTACTACAATACTCACAACAAATAATCCAGGATTGTCTCGTCTATTTCCACAACTTACATTCTATCTGATATTCTAACGACTCTACCAATTCGAAGTCTTTCTACTACAATACTAACAACAAATAATCCAGGATTGTCTCGTCTATTTCCACAACTTACGTTCTATCTGACATTCTAACAACTCTACCAATTCGAAGTCTTTCTACTACAATACTCACAACAAATAATACAGGATTGGCTCGTCTATTTCCACAACTTACATTCTATCTGACATTCTAACGACTCTACCAATTCGCTGTATTTCTACTACAATACTCACAACAAATAATCCAGCACTGTTTCGTCTATTTCCACAACTCACATTCTATCTGACATTCTAACGACTCTACCAATTCGAAGTCTTTCTACTACAATACTCACAACAAATAATCCAGGAATATCTCGTCTATTTCCACAACTTACATTCTATCTGACATTGAAACGACTCTATCAATTCGAAGTCTTTCTACTACAATACTAACTTCAAATAATCCAGGATTGTCTCGTCTATTTCCACAACTTACATTCTATCTGACATTCTAACGACTCTATCAATTCGAAGTCTTTCTACTACAATACTAATAAAAATAATCTAGGATTGTCTCGTCTATTTCCACAACTTACATTCTATCTGACATTGAAACGACTCTATCAATTCGAAGTCTTTCTACTACAATACTAACTTCAAATAATCCAGGATTGTCTCGTCTATTTCCACAACTTACATTCTATCTGACATTCTAACGACTCTACCAATTCGAAGTCTTTCTACTACAATACTAATAAAAATAATCTAGGATTGTCTCGTCTATTTCCACAACTTACATTCTATCAGACATTCTAACGACTCTACCAATTCGCTGTCTTTCTACTACAATACTCACAACAAATAATCCAGGATTGTCTCGTCTATTTCCAAAACGTACATTCTATCTGACATTCTAACGACTCTACCAATTCGAAGTTTTTCTACTACAATACTAACAACAAATAATCCAGGATTGTCTCGTCTATTTCCACAACTTACATTCTATCTGACATTCTAACGACTCTACCAATTCGCTGTATTTCTACTACAATACTCAAAACAAATAATCCAGGATTGTCTCGTCTATTTCCACAACATACATTCTATCTGACATTCTAACGACTCTACCAATTCGCTGTCTTTCTACTACAATACTCAACAAATAATCCAGGACTGTCTCGTCTATTTCCACAACTTACGTTCTATCTGACATTCTAAAGACTCTAACAATTCGAAGTCTTTCTACTACAATACTCAGAACAAATAATCCAGGTTTGCCTCGTCTATTTCCACAACTTACATTCTATCTAACATTCTAACGACTCTACCAATTCGAAGCCTTTTTACTACATTACTCACAACAAATAATTCAGGATTGTCTCGTCTATTTCCACAACTTACATTCTATCTAACATTCTAAGGACTCTACCAATTCGAAGCCTTTTTACTACATTACTCACAACAAATAATTCAGGATTGCCCCGTCTATTTCCACAACTTACATTCTACCTGACATTCTAACGACTCTACCAATTCGCTGTCTTTCTACTACAATACTCACAACAAATAATCCAGGATTGTCTCGTCTATTTCCACAACTTACATTCTATCTAACATTCTAACAACTCCACAAATTCGAAATCTTTCTACTACAATACTCACAACAAATCATCCAGGATTGTCTCGTCTATTTCCACAACTTACATTCTATCTGATATTCTAACGACTCTACCAATTCGAAGTCTTTCTACTACAATACTAACAACAAATAATCCAGGATTGTCTCTTCGATTTCCACAACTTACATTCTATCTAACATTCTAACAACTCCACCAATTCGAAATCTTTCTACTACAATACTCACAACAAATCATCCAGGATTGTCTCGTCTATTTCCACAACATACATTCTATCTGATATTCTAACGACTCTACCAATTCGAAGTTTTTCTACTACAATACTAACAACAAATAATCCGGGATTGTCTCTTCTATTTCCACATCTTGCATTTAATCTGACATTCTAATGACTCTACCAATTCGAAGTCTTTCTACTACAATACTCACAACAAATAATCCAGGATTGTCTCGTCTATTTCCACAACTTGCATTCTATCTGACATTCTAACGACTCTACCAATTCGAAGTCTTTCTACTACAATACTCACAACAAATAATCCAGGATTGGCTCGTCTATTTCCACAAATTACATTCTATCTGACATTCTAACGACTCTACCAATTCGCTGTCTTTCTACTACAATACTCACAACAAATAATCCAGGATTGTCTCGTCTATTTCCACAACATACATTCTATCTGACATTCTAACGACTCTACCAATTCGCTGTCTTTCTACTACAATACTCAACAAATAATCCAGGACTGTCTCGTCTATTTCCACAACTTACGTTCTATCTGACATTCTAAAGACTCTAACAATTCGAAGTCTTTCTACTACAATACTCAGAACAAATAATCCAGGTTTGTCTCGTCTATTTCCACAACTTACATTCTATCTAACATTCTAACGACTCTACCAATTCGAAGCCTTTTTACTACATTACTCACAACAAATAATTCAGGATTGTCTCGTCTATTTCCACAAATTACGTTCTATCTGATATTCCAACGACTCTACCAATTCGCTGTCTTTCTACTACAATACTCACAACAAATAATCCAGGATTGTCTCGTCTATTTCCACAACTTACATTCTATCTGATATTCTAACGACTCTACCAATTCGAAGTCTTTCTACTACAATACTCACAACAAATAATCCAGGATTGTCTCGTCTATTTCCACAACTTACATTCTATCTGATATTCTAACGACTCTACCAAATCGAAGTCTTTCTACTACAATACTCACAACAAATAATCCAGGATTGTCTCGTCTATTTCCACAACTTGCATTCTATCTGACATTCTAACGACTCTACCAATTCGAAGTCTTTCTACTACAATACTCACAACAAATAATCCAGGATTGTCTCGTCTATTTCCACAAATTACATTCTATCTGACATTCTAACGACTCTACCAATTCGCTGTCTTTCTACTACAATACTCACAACAAATAATCCAGGATTGTCTCGTCTATTTCCACAACATACATTCTATCTGACATTCTAACGACTCTACCAATTCGCTGTCTTTCTACTACAATACTCAACAAATAATCCAGGACTGTCTCGTCTATTTCCACAACTTACGTTCTATCTGACATTCTAAAGACTCTAACAATTCGAAGACTTTCTACTACAATACTAACAACAAATAATCCAGGATTGTCTCGTCTATTTCCACAACTTACGTTCTATCTGACATTCTAACAACTCTACCAATTCGAAGTCTTTCTACTACAATACTCACAACAAATAATACAGGATTGGCTCGTCTATTTCCACAACTTACATTCTATCTGACATTCTAACGACTCTACCAATTCGCTGTATTTCTACTACAATACTCACAACAAATAATCCAGCACTGTTTCGTCTATTTCCACAACTCACATTCTATCTGACATTCTAACGACTCTACCAATTCGAAGTCTTTCTACTACAATACTCACAACAAATAATCCAGGATTGTCTAGTCTATTTCCACAAATTACATTCTATCTGACATTCTAACGACTCTACCAATTCGCTGTCTTTCTACTACAATACTCACAACAAATAATCCAGGATTGTCTCGTCTATTTCCACAACATACATTCTATCTGACATTCTAACCACTCTACCAATTCGCTGTCTTTCTACTACAATACTCAACAAATAATCCAGGACTGTCTCGTCTATTTCCACAACTTACGTTCTATCTGACATTTTAAAGACTCTAACAATTCGAAGTCTTTCTACTACAATACTCAGAACAAATAATCCAGGTTTGTCTCGTCTATTTCCACAACTTACATTCTATCTAACATTCTAACGACTCTACCAATTCGAAGCCTTTTTACTACATTACTCACAACAAATAATTCAGGATTGTCTCGTCTATTTCCACAAATTACGTTCTATCTGACATTCTAACGACTCTACCAATTCGCTGTCTTTCTACTACAATACTCACAACAAATAATCCAGGATTGTCTCGTCTATTTCCACAACTTACATTCTATCTGATATTCTAACGACTCTACCAATTCGAAGTCTTTCTACTACAATACTAATAAAAATAATCTAGGATTGTCTCGTCTATTTCCACAACTTACATTCTATCTGACATTGAAACGACTCTATCAATTCGAAGTCTTTCTACTACAATACTAACTTCAAATAATCCAGGATTGTCTCGTCTATTTCCACAACTTACATTCTATCTGACATTCTAACGACTCTACCAATTCGAAGTCTTTCTACTACAATACTAATAAAAATAATCTAGGATTGTCTCGTCTATTTCCACAACTTACATTCTATCAGACATTCTAACGACTCTACCAATTCGCTGTCTTTCTACTACAATACTCACAACAAATAATCCAGGATTGTCTCGTCTATTTCCACAACTTACATTCTATCTGATATTCTAACGACTCTACCAATTCGAAGTCTTTCTACTACAATACTCACAACAAATAATCCAGGATTGTCTCGTCTATTTCCACAACTTACATTCTATCAGACATTCTAACGACTCTACCAATTCGAAGTCTTTCTACTACAATACTAACAACAAATAATCCAGGATTGTCTCTTCTATTTCCACAACTTACATTCTATCTGACATTCTAACAACTCTACCAATTCGAAATCTTTCTACTACAATACTCACAACAAATAATCCAGGATTGTCTCGTCTATTTCCACAACTTACATTCTATCTGATATTGTAACGACTCTACCAATTCGAAGTCTTTCTACTACAATACTAACAACAAATAATCCAGGATTGTCTTTTCTATTTCCACAAATTACATACTATCTGACATTCTAACAACTCTACCAATTCGAAATCTTTCTACTACAATACTCACAACAAATAATCCAGGATTGTCTCGTCTATTTCCACAACTTACATTCTATCTGATATTCTAACGACTCTACCAATTCGAAGTCTTTCTACTACAATACTAACAACAAATAATCCAGGATTGTCTCGTCTATTTCCACAACTTACGTTCTATCTGACATTCTAATAACTCGACCAATTCGAAGTCTTTCTACTACAATACTCACAACAAATAATACAGGATTGGCTCGTCTATTTCCACAACTTACATTCTATCTGACATTCTAACGACTCTACCAATTCGCTGTATTTCTACTACAATACTCACAACAAATAATCCAGCACTGTTTCGTCTATTTCCACAACTCACATTCTATCTGACATTCTAACGACTCTACCAATTCGAAGTCTTTCTACTACAATACTCACAACAAATAATCCAGGAATATCTCGTCTATTTCCACAACTTACATTCTATCTGACATTGAAACGACTCTATCAATTCGAAGTCTTTCTACTACAATACTAACTTCAAATAATCCAGGATTGTCTCGTCTATTTCCACAACTTACATTCTATCTGACATTCTAACGACTCTATCAATTCGAAGTCTTTCTACTACAATACTAATAAAAATAATCTAGGATTGTCTCGTCTATTTCCACAACTTACATTCTATCTGACATTGAAACGACTCTATCAATTCGAAGTCTTTCTACTACAATACTAACTTCAAATAATCCAGGATTGTCTCGTCTATTTCCACAACTTACATTCTATCTGACATTCTAACGACTCTACCAATTCGAAGTCTTTCTACTACAATACTAATAAAAATAATCTAGGATTGTCTCGTCTATTTCCACAACTTACATTCTATCAGACATTCTAACGACTCTACCAATTCGCTGTCTTTCTACTACAATACTCACAACAAATAATCCAGGATTGTCTCGTCTATTTCCAAAACGTACATTCTATCTGACATTCTAACGACTCTACCAATTCGAAGTTTTTCTACTACAATACTAACAACAAATAATCCAGGATTGTCTCGTCTATTTCCACAACTTACATTCTATCTGACATTCTAACGACTCTACCAATTCGCTGTATTTCTACTACAATACTCAAAACAAATAATCCAGGATTGTCTCGTCTATTTCCACAACATACATTCTATCTGACATTCTAACGACTCTACCAATTCGCTGTCTTTCTACTACAATACTCAACAAATAATCCAGGACTGTCTCGTCTATTTCCACAACTTACGTTCTATCTGACATTCTAAAGACTCTAACAATTCGAAGTCTTTCTACTACAATACTCAGAACAAATAATCCAGGTTTGCCTCGTCTATTTCCACAACTTACATTCTATCTAACATTCTAACGACTCTACCAATTCGAAGCCTTTTTACTACATTACTCACAACAAATAATTCAGGATTGTCTCGTCTATTTCCACAACTTACATTCTATCTAACATTCTAAGGACTCTACCAATTCGAAGCCTTTTTACTACATTACTCACAACAAATAATTCAGGATTGCCCCGTCTATTTCCACAACTTACATTCTACCTGACATTCTAACGACTCTACCAATTCGCTGTCTTTCTACTACAATACTCACAACAAATAATCCAGGATTGTCTCGTCTATTTCCACAACTTACATTCTATCTAACATTCTAACAACTCCACAAATTCGAAATCTTTCTACTACAATACTCACAACAAATCATCCAGGATTGTCTCGTCTATTTCCACAACTTACATTCTATCTGATATTCTAACGACTCTACCAATTCGAAGTCTTTCTACTACAATACTAACAACAAATAATCCAGGATTGTCTCTTCGATTTCCACAACTTACATTCTATCTAACATTCTAACAACTCCACCAATTCGAAATCTTTCTACTACAATACTCACAACAAATCATCCAGGATTGTCTCGTCTATTTCCACAACATACATTCTATCTGATATTCTAACGACTCTACCAATTCGAAGTTTTTCTACTACAATACTAACAACAAATAATCCGGGATTGTCTCTTCTATTTCCACATCTTGCATTTAATCTGACATTCTAATGACTCTACCAATTCGAAGTCTTTCTACTACAATACTCACAACAAATAATCCAGGATTGTCTCGTCTATTTCCACAACTTGCATTCTATCTGACATTCTAACGACTCTACCAATTCGAAGTCTTTCTACTACAATACTCACAACAAATAATCCAGGATTGGCTCGTCTATTTCCACAAATTACATTCTATCTGACATTCTAACGACTCTACCAATTCGCTGTCTTTCTACTACAATACTCACAACAAATAATCCAGGATTGTCTCGTCTATTTCCACAACATACATTCTATCTGACATTCTAACGACTCTACCAATTCGCTGTCTTTCTACTACAATACTCAACAAATAATCCAGGACTGTCTCGTCTATTTCCACAACTTACGTTCTATCTGACATTCTAAAGACTCTAACAATTCGAAGTCTTTCTACTACAATACTCAGAACAAATAATCCAGGTTTGTCTCGTCTATTTCCACAACTTACATTCTATCTAACATTCTAACGACTCTACCAATTCGAAGCCTTTTTACTACATTACTCACAACAAATAATTCAGGATTGTCTCGTCTATTTCCACAAATTACGTTCTATCTGATATTCCAACGACTCTACCAATTCGCTGTCTTTCTACTACAATACTCACAACAAATAATCCAGGATTGTCTCGTCTATTTCCACAACTTACATTCTATCTGATATTCTAACGACTCTACCAATTCGAAGTCTTTCTACTACAATACTCACAACAAATAATCCAGGATTGTCTCGTCTATTTCCACAACTTACATTCTATCTGATATTCTAACGACTCTACCAAATCGAAGTCTTTCTACTACAATACTCACAACAAATAATCCAGGATTGTCTCGTCTATTTCCACAACTTGCATTCTATCTGACATTCTAACGACTCTACCAATTCGAAGTCTTTCTACTACAATACTCACAACAAATAATCCAGGATTGTCTCGTCTATTTCCACAAATTACATTCTATCTGACATTCTAACGACTCTACCAATTCGCTGTCTTTCTACTACAATACTCACAACAAATAATCCAGGATTGTCTCGTCTATTTCCACAACATACATTCTATCTGACATTCTAACGACTCTACCAATTCGCTGTCTTTCTACTACAATACTCAACAAATAATCCAGGACTGTCTCGTCTATTTCCACAACTTACGTTCTATCTGACATTCTAAAGACTCTAACAATTCGAAGACTTTCTACTACAATACTAACAACAAATAATCCAGGATTGTCTCGTCTATTTCCACAACTTACGTTCTATCTGACATTCTAACAACTCTACCAATTCGAAGTCTTTCTACTACAATACTCACAACAAATAATACAGGATTGGCTCGTCTATTTCCACAACTTACATTCTATCTGACATTCTAACGACTCTACCAATTCGCTGTATTTCTACTACAATACTCACAACAAATAATCCAGCACTGTTTCGTCTATTTCCACAACTCACATTCTATCTGACATTCTAACGACTCTACCAATTCGAAGTCTTTCTACTACAATACTCACAACAAATAATCCAGGAATATCTCGTCTATTTCCACAACTTACATTCTATCTGACATTGAAACGACTCTATCAATTCGAAGTCTTTCTACTACAATACTAACTTCAAATAATCCAGGATTGTCTCGTCTATTTCCACAACTTACGTTCCATCTGACATTCTAACGACTCTATCAATTCGAAGTCTTTCTACTACAATACTAATAAAAATAATCCAGGATTGTCTCGTCTATTTCCACAACTTGCATTCTATCTGACATTCTAACGACTCTACCAATTCGAAGTCTTTCTACTACAATACTCACAACAAATAATCCAGGATTGTCTCGTCTATTTCCACAAATTACATTCTATCTGACATTCTAACGACTCTACCAATTCGCTGTCTTTCTACTACAATACTCAGAACAAATAATCCAGGTTTGTCTCGTCTATTTCCACAACTTACATTCTATCTAACATTCTAACGACTCTACCAATTCGAAGCCTTTTTACTACATTACTCACAACAAATAATTCAGGATTGTCTCGTCTATTTCCACAAATTACGTTCTATCTGACATTCTAACGACTCTATCAATTCGCTGTCTTTCTACTACAATACTCAGAACAAATAATCCAGGATTGTCTCGTCTATTTCCACAACTTACATTCTATCTGATATTCTAACGACTCTACCAATTCGAAGTCTTTCTACTACAATACTCACAACAAATAATCCAGGATTGTCTCGTCTATTTCCACAACTTACATTCTATCTGATATTCTAACGACTCTACCAATTCGAAGTCTTTCTACTACAATACTCACAACAAATAATCCAGGATTGTCTCGTCTATTTCCACAACTTACATTCTATCTGATATTCTAACGACTCTACCAAATCGAAGTCTTTCTACTACAATACTCACAACAAATAATCCAGGATTGTCTCGTCTATTTCCACAACTTGCATTCTATCTGACATTCTAACGACTCTACCAATTCGAGGTCTTTCTACTACAATACTCAACAAATAATCCAGGACTGTCTCGTCTATTTCCACAACTTACGTGCTATCTGACATTCTAAAGACTCTAACAATTCGAAGTCTTTCTACTACAATACTCAGAACAAATAATCCAGGTTTGTCTCGTCTATTTCCACAACTTACATTCTATCTAACATTCTAACGACTCTACCAATTCGAAGCCTTTTTACTACATTACTCACAACAAATAATTCAGGATTGTCTCGTCTATTTCCACAACTTACATTCTATCTGATATTCTAACGACTCTACCAATTCGAAGTCTTTCTACTACAATACTAATAAAAATAATCTAGGATTGTCTCGTCTATTTCCACAACTTACATTCTATCTGACATTGAAACGACTCTATCAATTCGAAGTCTTTCTACTACAATACTAACTTCAAATAATCCAGGATTGTCTCGTCTATTTCCACAACTTACATTCTATCTGACATTCTAACGACTCTACCAATTCGAAGTCTTTCTACTACAATACTCACAACAAATAATCCAGGATTGTCTCGTCTATTTCCACAACTTACATTCTATCTGATATTCTCACGACTCTACCAATTCGAAGTCTTTCTACTACAATACTAACAACAAATAATCCAGGATTGTCTCTTCTATTTCCACAACTTACATTCTATCTGACATTCTAACAACTCTACCAATTCGAAATCTTTCTACTACAATACTCACAACAAATAATCCAGGATTGGCTCGTCTATTTCCACAACTTACATTCTATCTGATATTCTAACGACTCTACCAATTCGAAGTCTTTCTACTACAATACTAACAACAAATAATCCAGGATTGTCTTTTCTATTTCCACAAATTACATTCTATCTGACATTCTAACAACTCTACCAATTCGAAATCTTTCTACTACAATACTCACAACAAATAATCCAGGATTGTCTCGTCTATTTCCACAACTTACATTCTATCTGATATTCTAACGACTCTACCAATTCGAAGTCTTTCTACTACAATACTAACAACAAATAATCCAGGATTGTCTCGTCTATTTCCACAACTTACGTTCTATCTGACATTCTAACAACTCTACCAATTCGAAGTCTTTCTACTACAATACTCACAACAAATAATACAGGATTGGCTCGTCTATTTCCACAACTTACATTCTATCTGACATTCTAACGACTCTACCAATTCGCTGTATTTCTACTACAATACTCACAACAAATAATCCAGCACTGTTTCGTCTATTTCCACAACTCACATTCTATCTGACATTCTAACGACTCTACCAATTCGAAGTCTTTCTACTACAATACTCGCAACAAATAATCCAGGAATATCTCGTCTATTTCCACAACTTACATTCTATCTGACATTGAAACGACTCTATCAATTCGAAGTCTTTCTACTACAATACTAACTTCAAATAATCCAGGATTGTCTCGTCTATTTCCACAACTTACATTCTATCTGACATTCTAACGACTCTATCAATTCGAAGTCTTTCTACTACAATACTAATAAAAATAATCTAGGATTGTCTCGTCTATTTCCACAACTTACATTCTATCTGACATTGAAACGACTCTATCAATTCGAAGTCTTTCTACTACAATACTAACTTCAAATAATCCAGGATTGTCTCGTCTATTTCCACAACTTACATTCTATCTGACATTCTAACGACTCTACCAATTCGAAGTCTTTCTACTACAATACTAATAAAAATAATCTAGGATTGTCTCGTCTATTTCCACAACTTACATTCTATCAGACATTCTAACGACTCTACCAATTCGCTGTCTTTCTACTACAATACTCACAACAAATAATCCAGGATTGTCTCGTCTATTTCCAAAACGTACATTCTATCTGACATTCTAACGACTCTACCAATTCGAAATTTTTCTACTACAATACTAACAACAAATAATCCAGGATTGTCTCGTCTATTTCCACAACTTACATTCTATCTGACATTCTAACGACTCTACCAATTCGCTGTATTTCTACTACAATACTCACAACAAATAATCCAGGATTGTCTCGTCTATTTCCACAACATACATTCTATCTGACATTCTAACGACTCTACCAATTCGCTGTCTTTCTACTACAATACTCAACAAATAATCCAGGACTGTCTCGTCTATTTCCACAACTTACGTTCTATCTGACATTCTAAAGACTCTAACAATTCGAAGTCTTTCTACTACAATACTCAGAACAAATAATCCAGGTTTGCCTCGTCTATTTCCACAACTTACATTCTATCTAACATTCTAACGACTCTACCAATTCGAAGCCTTTTTACTACATTACTCACAACAAATAATTCAGGATTGTCTCGTCTATTTCCACAACTTACATTCTATCTAACATTCTAAGGACTCTACCAATTCGAAGCCTTTTTACTACATTACTCACAACAAATAATTCAGGATTGCCCCGTCTATTTCCACAACTTACATTCTACCTGACATTCTAACGACTCTACCAATTCGCTGTCTTTCTACTACAATACTCACAACAAATAATCCAGGATTGTCTCGTCTATTTCCACAACTTACATTCTATCAAACATTCTAACAACTCCACAAATTCGAAATCTTTCTACTACAATACTCACAACAAATCATCCAGGATTGTCTCGTCTATTTCCACAACTTACATTCTATCTGATATTCTAACGACTCTACCAATTCGAAGTCTTTCTACTACAATACTAACAACAAATAATCCAGGATTGTCTCTTCTATTTCCACAACTTACATTCTATCTAACATTCTAACAACTCCACCAATTCGAAATCTTTCTACTACAATACTCACAACAAATCATCCAGGATTGTCTCGTCTATTTCCACAACATACATTCTATCTGATATTCTAACGACTCTACCAATTCGAAGTTTTTCTACTACAATACTAACAACAAATAATCCAGGATTGTCTCTTCTATTTCCACATCTTGCATTCTATCTGACATTCTAATGACTCTACCAATTCGAAGTCTTTCTACTACAATACTCACAACAAATAATCCAGGATTGTCTCGTCTATTTCCACAACTTGCATTCTATCTGACATTCTAACGACTCTACCAATTCGAAGTCTTTCTACTACAATACTCACAACAAATAATCCAGGATTGTCTCGTCTATTTCCACAACATACATTCTATCTGACATTCTAACGACTCTACCAATTCGCTGTCTTTCTACTACAATACTCAACAAATAATCCAGGACTGTCTCGTCTATTTCCACAACTTACGTTCTATCTGACATTCTAAAGACTCTAACAATTCGAAGTCTTTCTACTACAATACTCAGAACAAATAATCCAGGTTTGTCTCGTCTATTTCCACAACTTACATTCTATCTAACATTCTAACGACTCTACCAATTCGAAGCCTTTTTACTACATTACTCACAACAAATAATTCAGGATTGTCTCGTCTATTTCCACAAATTACGTTCTATCTGACATTCTAACGACTCTACCAATTCGCTGTCTTTCTACTACAATACTCACAACAAATAATCCAGGATTGTCTCGTCTATTTCCACAACTTACATTCTATCTGATATTCTAACGACTCTACCAATTCGAAGTCTTTCTACTACAATACTCACAACAAATAATCCAGGATTGTCTCGTCTATTTCCACAACTTACATTCTATCTGATATTCTAACGACTCTACCAATTCGAAGTCTTTCTACTACAATACTCACAACAAATAATCCAGGATTGTCTCGTCTATTTCCACAACTTACATTCTATCTGATATTCTAACGACTCTACCAAATCGAAGTCTTTCTACTACAATACTCACAACAAATAATCCAGGATTGTCTCGTCTATTTCCACAACTTGCATTCTATCTGACATTCTAACGACTCTACCAATTCGAAGTCTTTCTACTACAATACTCACAACAAATAATACAGGATTGGCTCGTCTATTTCCACAACTTACATTCTATCTGACATTCTAACGACTCTACCAATTCGCTGTATTTCTACTACAATACTCACAACAAATAATCCAGCACTGTTTCGTCTATTTCCACAACTCACATTCTATCTGACATTCTAACGACTCTACCAATTCGAAGTCTTTCTACTACAATACTCACAACAAATAATCCAGGAATATCTCGTCTATTTCCACAACTTACATTCTATCTGACATTGAAACGACTCTATCAATTCGAAGTCTTTCTACTACAATACTAACTTCAAATAATCCAGGATTGTCTCGTCTATTTCCACAACTTACATCCTATCTGACATTCTAACGACTCTATCAATTCGAAGTCTTTCTACTACAATACTAATAAAAATAATCTAGGATTGTCTCGTCTATTTCCACAACTTACATTCTATCTGACATTGAAACGACTCTATCAATTCGAAGTCTTTCTACTACAATACTAACTTCAAATAATCCAGGATTGTCTCGTCTATTTCCACAACTTACATTCTATCTGACATTCTAACGACTCTACCAATTCGAAGTCTTTCTACTACAATACTAATAAAAATAATCTAGGATTGTCTCGTCTATTTCCACAACTTACATTCTATCAGACATTCTAACGACTCTACCAATTCGCTGTCTTTCTACTACAATACTCACAACAAATAATCCAGGATTGTCTCGTCTATTTCCAAAACGTACATTCTATCTGACATTCTAACGACTCTACCAATTCGAAATTTTTCTACTACAATACTAACAACAAATAATCCAGGATTGTCTCGTCTATTTCCACAACTTACATTCTATCTGACATTCTAACGACTCTACCAATTCGCTGTATTTCTACTACAATACTCACAACAAATAATCCAGGATTGTCTCGTCTATTTCCACAACATACATTCTATCTGACATTCTAACGACTCTACCAATTCGCTGTCTTTCTACTACAATACTCAACAAATAATCCAGGACTGTCTCGTCTATTTCCACAACTTACGTTCTATCTGACATTCTAAAGACTCTAACAATTCGAAGTCTTTCTACTACAATACTCAGAACAAATAATCCAGGTTTGCCTCGTCTATTTCCACAACTTACATTCTATCTAACATTCTAACGACTCTACCAATTCGAAGCCTTTTTACTACATTACTCACAACAAATAATTCAGGATTGTCTCGTCTATTTCCACAACTTACATTCTATCTAACATTCTAAGGACTCTACCAATTCGAAGCCTTTTTACTACATTACTCACAACAAATAATTCAGGATTGCCCCGTCTATTTCCACAACTTACATTCTACCTGACATTCTAACGACTCTACCAATTCGCTGTCTTTCTACTACAATACTCACAACAAATAATCCAGGATTGTCTCGTCTATTTCCACAACTTACATTCTATCAAACATTCTAACAACTCCACAAATTCGAAATCTTTCTACTACAATACTCACAACAAATCATCCAGGATTGTCTCGTCTATTTCCACAACTTACATTCTATCTGATATTCTAACGACTCTACCAATTCGAAGTCTTTCTACTACAATACTAACAACAAATAATCCAGGATTGTCTCTTCTATTTCCACAACTTACATTCTATCTAACATTCTAACAACTCCACCAATTCGAAATCTTTCTACTACAATACTCACAACAAATCATCCAGGATTGTCTCGTCTATTTCCACAACATACATTCTATCTGATATTCTAACGACTCTACCAATTCGAAGTTTTTCTACTACAATACTAACAACAAATAATCCAGGATTGTCTCTTCTATTTCCACATCTTGCATTCTATCTGACATTCTAATGACTCTACCAATTCGAAGTCTTTCTACTACAATACTCACAACAAATAATCCAGGATTGTCTCGTCTATTTCCACAACTTGCATTCTATCTGACATTCTAACGACTCTACCAATTCGAAGTCTTTCTACTACAATACTCACAACAAATAATCCAGGATTGTCTCGTCTATTTCCACAAATTACATTCTATCTGACATTCTAACGACTCTACCAATTCGCTGTCTTTCTACTACAATACTCAACAAATAATCCAGGACTGTCTCGTCTATTTCCACAACTTACGTTCTATCTGACATTCTAAAGACTCTAACAATTCGAAGACTTTCTACTACAATACTAACAACAAATAATCCAGGATTGTCTCGTCTATTTCCACAACTTACGTTCTATCTGACATTCTAACAACTCTACCAATTCGAAGTCTTTCTACTACAATACTCACAACAAATAATACAGGATTGGCTCGTCTATTTCCACAACTTACATTCTATCTGACATTCTAACGACTCTACCAATTCGCTGTATTTCTACTACAATACTCACAACAAATAATCCAGCACTGTTTCGTCTATTTCCACAACTCACATTCTATCTGACATTCTAACGACTCTACCAATTCGAAGTCTTTCTACTACAATACTCACAACAAATAATCCAGGAATATCTCGTCTATTTCCACAACTTACATTCTATCTGACATTGAAACGACTCTATCAATTCGAAGTCTTTCTACTACAATACTAACTTCAAATAATCCAGGATTGTCTCGTCTATTTCCACAACTTACATTCCATCTGACATTCTAACGACTCTATCAATTCGAAGTCTTTCTACTACAATACTAATAAAAATAATCTAGGATTGTCTCGTCTATTTCCACAACTTACATTCTATCTGACATTGAAACGACTCTATCAATTCGAAGTCTTTCTACTACAATACTCACAACAAATAATCCAGGATTGTCTCTTCTATTTCCACAACTTACATTCTATCTGATATTCTAACGACTCTACCAATTCGAAGTCTTTCTACTACAATACTCACAACAAATAATCCAGGATCGTCTCGTCTATTTCCACAACTTACATTCTATCTGATATTCTAACGACTCTACCAAATCGAAGTCTTTCTACTACAATACTAACAACAAATAATCCAGGATTGTCTCTTCTATTTCCACAACTTACATTCTATCTGACATTCTAACAACTCTACCAATTCGAAATCTTTCTACTACAATACTCACAACAAATAATCCAGGATTGTCTCGTCTATTTCCACAACTTACATTCTATCTGATATTCTAACGACTCTACCAATTCGAAGTCTTTCTACTGCAATACTAACAACAAATAATCCAGGATTGTCTTTTCTATTTCCACAACTTACATTCTATCTGACATTCTAACAACTCTACCAATTCGAAATCTTTCTACTACAATACTCACAACAAATAATCCAGGATTGTCTCGTCTATTTCCACAACTTACATTCTATCTGATATTCTAACGACTCTACCAATTCGAAGTCTTTCTACTACAATACTAACAACAAATAATCCAGGATTGTCTCGTCTATTTCCACAACTTACGTTCTATCTGACATTCTAACAACTCTACCAATTCGAAGTCTTTCTACTACAATACTCACAACAAATAATACAGGATTGGCTCGTCTATTTCCACAACTTACGTTCTATCTGACATTCTAACAACTCTACCAATTCGAAGTCTTTCTACTACAATACTCACAACAAATAATCCAGGAATATCTCGTCTATTTCCACAACTTACATTCTATCTGACATTCTAACGACTCTATCAATTCGAAGTCTTTCTACTACAATACTAACTTCAAATAATCCAGGATTGTCTCGTCTATTTCCACAACTTACATTCTATCTGACATTCTAACGACTCTACCAATTCGAAGTCTTTCTACTACTATACTAATAAAAATAATCTAGGATTGTCTCGTCTATTTCCACAACTTACATTCTATCTGCCATTCTAACGACTCTACCAATTCGCTGTCTTTCTACTACAATACTCAACAAATAATCCAGGACTGTCTCGTCTATTTCCACAACTTACGTTCTATCTGACATTCTAAAGACTCTAACAATTCGAAGTCTTTCTACTACAATACTCACAACAAATAATCCAGGATTGTCTCGTCTATTTCCACAACTTACATTCTATCTTACATTCTAACGACTCTATCAATTCGAAGTCTTTCTACTACAATACTAATAAAAATAATCTAGGATTGTCTCGTCTATTTCCACAACTTACATTCTATCTGACATTGAAACGACTCTATCAATTCGCAGTCTTTCTACTACAATACTAACTTCAAATAATCCAGGATTGTCTCGTCTATTTCCACAACTTACATTCTATCTGACATTCTAACGACTCTACCAATTCGAAGTCTTTCTACTACAATACTAATAAAAATAATCTAGGATTGTCTCGTCTATTTCCACAACTTACATTCTATCAGACATTCTAACGACTCTACCAATTCGCTGTCTTTCTACTACAATACTCACAACAAATAATCCAGGATTGTCTCGTCTATTTCCAAAACGTACATTCTATCTGACATTCTAACGTCTCTACCAATTCGAAGTTTTTCTACTACAATACTAACAACAAATAATCCAGGATTGTCTCGTCTATTTCCACAACTTACATTCTATCTGACATTCTAACGACTCTACCAATTCGCTGTATTTCTACTACAATACTCAAAACAAATAATCCAGGATTGTCTCGTCTATTTCCACAACATACATTCTATCTGACATTCTAACGACTCTACCAATTCGCTGTCTTTCTACTACAATACTCAACAAATAATCCAGGACTGTCTCGTCTATTTCCACAACTTACGTTCTATCTGACATTCTAAAGACTCTAACAATTCGAAGTCTTTCTACTACAATACTCAGAACAAATAATCCAGGTTTGCCTCGTCTATTTCCACAACTTACATTCTATCTAACATTCTAACGACTCTACCAATTCGAAGCCTTTTTACTACATTACTCACAACAAATAATTCAGGATTGTCTCGTCTATTTCCACAACTTACATTCTATCTAACATTCTAAGGACTCTACCAATTCGAAGTCTTTCTACTACAATACTCACAACAAATAATCCAGGATTGTCTCGTCTATTTCCACAACTTACATTCTATCTGATATTCTAACGACTCTACCAATTCGAAGTCTTTCTACTGCAATACTAACAACAAATAATCCAGGATTGTCTTTTCTATTTCCACAACTTACATTCTATCTGACATTCTAACAACTCTACCAATTCGAAATCTTTCTACTACAATACTCACAACAAATAATCCAGGATTGTCTCGTCTATTTCCACAACTTACATTCTATCTGATATTCTAACGACTCTACCAATTCGAAGTCTTTCTACTACAATACTAACAACAAATAATCCAGGATTGTCTCGTCTATTTCCACAACTTACGTTCTATCTGACATTCTAACAACTCTACCAATTCGAAGTCTTTCTACTACAATACTCACAACAAATAATACAGGATTGGCTCGTCTATTTCCACAACTTACGTTCTATCTGACATTCTAACAACTCTACCAATTCGAAGTCTTTCTACTACAATACTCACAACAAATAATCCAGGAATATCTCGTCTATTTCCACAACTTACATTCTATCTGACATTCTAACGACTCTATCAATTCGAAGTCTTTCTACTACAATACTAACTTCAAATAATCCAGGATTGTCTCGTCTATTTCCACAACTTACATTCTATCTGACATTCTAACGACTCTACCAATTCGAAGTCTTTCTACTACTATACTAATAAAAATAATCTAGGATTGTCTCGTCTATTTCCACAACTTACATTCTATCTGCCATTCTAACGACTCTACCAATTCGCTGTCTTTCTACTACAATACTCAACAAATAATCCAGGACTGTCTCGTCTATTTCCACAACTTACGTTCTATCTGACATTCTAAAGACTCTAACAATTCGAAGTCTTTCTACTACAATACTCACAACAAATAATCCAGGATTGTCTCGTCTATTTCCACAACTTACATTCTATCTTACATTCTAACGACTCTATCAATTCGAAGTCTTTCTACTACAATACTAATAAAAATAATCTAGGATTGTCTCGTCTATTTCCACAACTTACATTCTATCTGACATTGAAACGACTCTATCAATTCGCAGTCTTTCTACTACAATACTAACTTCAAATAATCCAGGATTGTCTCGTCTATTTCCACAACTTACATTCTATCTGACATTCTAACGACTCTACCAATTCGAAGTCTTTCTACTACAATACTAATAAAAATAATCTAGGATTGTCTCGTCTATTTCCACAACTTACATTCTATCAGACATTCTAACGACTCTACCAATTCGCTGTCTTTCTACTACAATACTCACAACAAATAATCCAGGATTGTCTCGTCTATTTCCAAAACGTACATTCTATCTGACATTCTAACGTCTCTACCAATTCGAAGTTTTTCTACTACAATACTAACAACAAATAATCCAGGATTGTCTCGTCTATTTCCACAACTTACATTCTATCTGACATTCTAACGACTCTACCAATTCGCTGTATTTCTACTACAATACTCAAAACAAATAATCCAGGATTGTCTCGTCTATTTCCACAACATACATTCTATCTGACATTCTAACGACTCTACCAATTCGCTGTCTCTCTACTACAATACTCAACAAATAATCCAGGACTGTCTCGTCTATTTCCACAACTTACGTTCTATCTGACATTCTAAAGACTCTAACAATTCGAAGTCTTTCTACTACAATACTCAGAACAAATAATCCAGGTTTGCCTCGTCTATTTCCACAACTTACATTCTATCTAACATTCTAACGACTCTACCAATTCGAAGCCTTTTTACTACATTACTCACAACAAATAATTCAGGATTGTCTCGTCTATTTCCACAACTTACATTCTATCTAACATTCTAAGGACTCTACCAATTCGAAGCCTTTTTACTACATTACTCACAACAAATAATTCAGGATTGCCCCGTCTATTTCCACAACTTACATTCTACCTGACATTCTAACGACTCTACCAATTCGCTGTCTTTCTACTACAATACTCACAACAAATAATCCAGGATTGTCTAGTCTATTTCCACAACTTACATTCTATCTAACATTCTAACAACTCCACCAATTCGAAATCTTTCTACTACAATACTCACAACAAATCATCCAGGATTGTCTCGTCTATTTCCACAACTTACATTCTATCTGATATTCTAACGACTCTACCAATTCGAAGTCTTTCTACTACAATACTAACAACAAATAATCCAGGATTGTCTCTTCTATTTCCACAACTTACATTCTATCTACCATTCTAACAACTCCACCAATTCGAAATCTTTCTACTACAATACTCACAACAAATCATCCAGGATTGTCTCGTCTATTTCCACAACATACATTCTATCTGATATTCTAACGACTCTACCAATTCGAAGTTTTTCTACTACAATACTAACAACAAATAATCCAGGATTGTCTCTTCTATTTCCACAACTTGCATTCTATCTGACATTCTAATGACTCTACCAATTCGAAGTCTTTCTACTACAATACTCACAACAAATAATCCAGGATTGTCTCGTCTATTTCCACAAATTACATTCTATCTGACATTCTAACGACTCTACAAATTCGCTGTCTTTCTACTACAATACTCACAACAAATAATCCAGGATTGTCTCGTCTATTTCCACAACATACATTCTATCTGACATTCTAACGACTCTACCAATTCGCTGTCTTTCTACTACAATACTCAACAAATAATCCAGGACTGTCTCGTCTATTTCCACAACTTACGTTCTATCTGACATTCTAAAGACTCTAACAATTCGAAGTCTTTCTACTACAATACTCAGAACAAATAATCCAGGTTTGTCTCGTCTATTTCCACAACTTACATTCTATCTAACATTCTAACGACTCTACCAATTCGAAGCCTTTTTACTACATTACTCACAACAAATAATTCAGGATTGTCTCGTCTATTTCCACAAATTACGTTCTATCTGACATTCTAACGACTCTACCAATTCGCTGTCTTTCTACTACAATACTCACAACAAATAATCCAGGATTGTCTCGTCTATTTCCACAACTTACATTCTATCTGATATTCTAACGACTCTACCAATTCGAAGTCTTTCTACTACAATACTCACAACAAATAATCCAGGATTGTCTCGTCTATTTCCACAACTTACATTCTATCTGATATTCTAACGACTCTACCAATTCGAAGTCTTTCTACTACAATACTCACAACAAATAATCCAGGATTGTCTCGTCTATTTCCACAACTTACATTCTATCTGATATTCTAACGACTCTACCAATTCGAAGTCTTTCTACTACAATACTAACAACAAATAATCCAGGATTGTCTCTTCTATTTCCACAACTTACATTCTATCTAACATTCTAAGGACTCTACCAATTCGAAGCCTTTTTACTACATTACTCACAACAAATAATTCAGGATTGCCCCGTCTATTTCCACAACTTACATTCTACCTGACATTCTAACGACTCTACCAATTCGCTGTCTTTCTACTACAATACTCACAACAAATAATCCAGGATTGTCTCGTCTATTTCCACAACTTACATTCTATCTAACATTCTAACAACTCCAACAATTCGAAATCTTTCTACTACAATACTCACAACAAATCATCCAGGATTGTCTCGTCTATTTCCACAACTTACATTCTATCTGATATTCTAACGACTCTACCAATTCGAAGTCTTTCTACTACAATACTAACAACAAATAATCCAGGATTGTCTCTTCTATTTCCACAACTTACATTCTATCTACCATTCTAACAACTCCACCAATTCGAAATCTTTCTACTACAATACTCACAACAAATCATCCAGGATTGTCTCGTCTATTTCCACAACATACATTCTATCTGATATTCTAACGACTCTACCAATTCGAAGTTTTTCTACTACAATACTAACAACAAATAATCCAGGATTGTCTCTTCTATTTCCACAACTTGCATTCTATCTGACATTCTAATGACTCTACCAATTCGAAGTCTTTCTACTACAATACTCACAACAAATAATCCAGGATTGTCTCGTCTATTTCCACAACTTGCATTCTATCTGACATTCTAACGACTCTACCAATTCGAAGTCTTTCTACTACAATACTCACAACAAATAATCCAGGATTGTCTCGTCTATTTCCACAAATTACATTCTATCTGACATTCTAACGACTCTACAAATTCGCTGTCTTTCTACTACAATACTCACAACAAATAATCCAGGATTGTCTCGTCTATTTCCACAACATACATTCTATCTGACATTCTAACGACTCTACCAATTCGCTGTCTTTCTACTACAATACTCAACAAATAATCCAGGACTGTCTCGTCTATTTCCACAACTTACGTTCTATCTGACATTCTAAAGACTCTAACAATTCGAAGTCTTTCTAATACAATACTCAGAACAAATAATCCAGGTTTGTCTCGTCTATTTCCACAACTTACATTCTATCTAACATTCTAACGACTCTACCAATTCGAAGCCTTTTTACTACATTACTCACAACAAATAATTCAGGATTGTCTCGTCTATTTCCACAAATTACGTTCTATCTGACATTCTAACGACTCTACCAATTCGCTGTCTTTCTACTACAATACTCACAACAAATAATCCAGGATTGTCTCGTCTATTTCCACAACTTACATTCTATCTGATATTCTAACGACTCTACCAATTCGAAGTCTTTCTACTACAATACTCACAACAAATAATCCAGGATTGTCTCGTCTATTTCCACAACTTACATTCTATCTGATATTCTAACGACTCTACCAATTCGAAGTCTTTCTACTACAATACTCACAACAAATAATCCAGGATTGTCTCGTCTATTTCCACAACTTACATTCTATCTGATATTCTAACGACTCTACCAATTCGAAGTCTTTCTACTACAATACTAACAACAAATAATCCAGGATTGTCTCTTCTATTTCCACAACTTACATTCTATCTGACATTCTAACAACTCTACCAATTCGAAATCTTTCTACTACAATACTCACAACAAATAATCCAGGATTGTCTCGTCTATTTCCACAACTTACATTCTATCTGATATTCTAACGACTCTACCAATTCGAAGTCTTTCTACTACAATACTCACAACAAATAATCCAGGATTGTCTCGTCTATTTCCACAAATTACATTCTATCTGACATTCTAACGACTCTACAAATTCGCTGTCTTTCTACTACAATACTCACAACAAATAATCCAGGATTGTCTCGTCTATTTCCACAACATACATTCTATCTGACATTCTAACGACTCTACCAATTCGCTGTCTTTCTACTACAATACTCAACAAATAATCCAGGACTGTCTCGTCTATTTCCACAACTTACGTTCTATCTGACATTCTAAAGACTCTAACAATTCGAAGTCTTTCTACTACAATACTCAGAACAAATAATCCAGGTTTGCCTCGTCTATTTCCACAACTTACATTCTATCTAACATTCTAACGACTCTACCAATTCGAAGCCTTTTTACTACATTACTCACAACAAATAATTCAGGATTGTCTCGTCTATTTCCACAACTTACATTCTATCTAACATTCTAAGGACTCTACCAATTCGAAGCCTTTTTACTACATTACTCACAACAAATAATTCAGGATTGCCCCGTCTATTTCCACAACTTACATTCTACCTGACATTCTAACGACTCTACCAATTCGCTGTCTTTCTACTACAATACTCACCACAAATAATCCAGGATTGTCTAGTCTATTTCCACAACTTACATTCTATCTAACATTCTAACAACTCCACCAATTCGAAATCTTTCTACTACAATACTCACAACAAATCATCCAGGATTGTCTCGTCTATTTCCACAACTTACATTCTATCTGATATTCTAACGACTCTACCAATTCGAAGTCTTTCTACTACAATACTAACAACAAATAATCCAGGATTGTCTCTTCTATTTCCACAACTTACATTCTATCTACCATTCTAACAACTCCACCAATTCGAAATCTTTCTACTACAATACTCACAACAAATCATCCAGGATTGTCTCGTCTATTTCCACAACATACATTCTATCTGATATTCTAACGACTCTACCAATTCGAAGTTTTTCTACTACAATACTAACAACAAATAATCCAGGATTGTCTCTTCTATTTCCACAACTTGCATTCTATCTGACATTCTAATGACTCTACCAATTCGAAGTCTTTCTACTACAATACTCACAACAAATAATCCAGGATTGTCTCGTCTATTTCTACAACTTGCATTCTATCTGACATTCTAACGACTCTACCAATTCGAAGTCTTTCTACTACAATACTCACAACAAATAATCCAGGATTGTCTCGTCTATTTCCACAAATTACATTCTATCTGACATTCTAACGACTCTACCAATTCGCTGTCTTTCTACTACAATACTCAACAAATAATCCAGGACTGTCTCGTCTATTTCCACAACTTACGTTCTATCTGACATTCTAAAGACTCTAACAATTCGAAGTCTTTCTACTACAATACTCAGAACAAATAATCCAGGTTTGTCTCGTCTATTTCCACAACTTACATTCTATCTAACATTCTAACGACTCTACCAATTCGAAGCCTTTTTACTACATTACTCACAACAAATAATTCAGGATTGTCTCGTCTATTTCCACAAATTACGTTCTATCTGACATTCTAACGACTCTACCAATTCGCTGTCTTTCTACTACAATACTCACAACAAATAATCCAGGATTGTCTCGTCTATTTCCACAACTTACATTCTATCTGATATTCTAACGACTCTACCAATTCGAAGTCTTTCTACTACAATACTCACAACAAATAATCCAGGATTGTCTCGTCTATTTCCACAACTTACATTCTATCTGATATTCTAACGACTCTACCAATTCGAAGTCTTTCTACTACAATACTCACAACAAATAATCCAGGATTGTCTCGTCTATTTCCACAACTTACATTCTATCTGATATTCTAACGACTCTACCAATTCGAAGTCTTTCTACTACAATACTAACAACAAATAATCCAGGATTGTCTCTTCTATTTCCACAACTTACATTCTATCTAACATTCTAAGGACTCTACCAATTCGAAGCCTTTTTACTACATTACTCACAACAAATAATTCAGGATTGCCCCGTCTATTTCCACAACTTACATTCTACCTGACATTCTAACGACTCTACCAATTCGCTGTCTTTCTACTACAATACTCACAACAAATAATCCAGGATTGTCTCGTCTATTTCCACAACTTACATTCTATCTACCATTCTAACAACTCCACCAATTCGAAATCTTTCTACTACAATACTCACAACAAATCATCCAGGATTGTCTCGTCTATTTCCACAACATACATTCTATCTGATATTCTAACGACTCTACCAATTCGAAGTTTTTCTACTACAATACTAACAACAAATAATCCAGGATTGTCTCTTCTATTTCCACAACTTGCATTCTATCTGACATTCTAATGACTCTACCAATTCGAAGTCTTTCTACTACAATACTCACAACAAATAATCCAGGATTGTCTCGTCTATTTCCACAACTTGCATTCTATCTGACATTCTAACGACTCTACCAATTCGAAGTCTTTCTACTACAATACTCACAACAAATAATCCAGGATTGTCTCGTCTATTTCCACAAATTACATTCTATCTGACATTCTAACGACTCTACAAATTCGCTGTCTTTCTACTACAATACTCACAACAAATAATCCAGGATTGTCTCGTCTATTTCCACAACATACATTCTATCTGACATTCTAACGACTCTACCAATTCGCTGTCTTTCTACTACAATACTCAACAAATAATCCAGGACTGTCTCGTCTATTTCCACAACTTACGTTCTATCTGACATTCTAAAGACTCTAACAATTCGAAGTCTTTCTAATACAATACTCAGAACAAATAATCCAGGTTTGTCTCGTCTATTTCCACAACTTACATTCTATCTAACATTCTAACGACTCTACCAATTCGAAGCCTTTTTACTACATTACTCACAACAAATAATTCAGGATTGTCTCGTCTATTTCCACAAATTACGTTCTATCTGACATTCTAACGACTCTACCAATTCGCTGTCTTTCTACTACAATACTCACAACAAATAATCCAGGATTGTCTCGTCTATTTCCACAACTTACATTCTATCTGATATTCTAACGACTCTACCAATTCGAAGTCTTTCTACTACAATACTCACAACAAATAATCCAGGATTGTCTCGTCTATTTCCACAACTTACATTCTATCTGATATTCTAACGACTCTACCAATTCGAAGTCTTTCTACTACAATACTCACAACAAATAATCCAGGATTGTCTCGTCTATTTCCACAACTTACATTCTATCTGATATTCTAACGACTCTACCAATTCGAAGTCTTTCTACTACAATACTAACAACAAATAATCCAGGATTGTCTCTTCTATTTCCACAACTTACATTCTATCTGACATTCTAACAACTCTACCAATTCGAAATCTTTCTACTACAATACTCACAACAAATAATCCAGGATTGTCTCGTCTATTTCCACAACTTACATTCTATCTGATATTCTAACGACTCTACCAATTCGAAGTCTTTCTACTACAATACTCACAACAAATAATCCAGGATTGTCTCGTCTATTTCCACAAATTACATTCTATCTGACATTCTAACGACTCTACAAATTCGCTGTCTTTCTACTACAATACTCACAACAAATAATCCAGGATTGTCTCGTCTATTTCCACAACATACATTCTATCTGACATTCTAACGACTCTACCAATTCGCTGTCTTTCTACTACAATACTCAACAAATAATCCAGGACTGTCTCGTCTATTTCCACAACTTACGTTCTATCTGACATTCTAAAGACTCTAACAATTCGAAGTCTTTCTACTACAATACTCAGAACAAATAATCCAGGTTTGTCTCGTCTATTTCCACAACTTACATTCTATCTAACATTCTAACGACTCTACCAATTCGAAGCCTTTTTACTACATTACTCACAACAAATAATTCAGGATTGTCTCGTCTATTTCCACAAATTACGTTCTATCTGACATTCTAACGACTCTACCAATTCGCTGTCTTTCTACTACAATACTCACAACAAATAATCCAGGATTGTCTCGTCTATTTCCACAACTTACATTCTATCTGATATTCTAACGACTCTACCAATTCGAAGTCTTTCTACTACAATACTCACAACAAATAATCCAGGATTGTCTCGTCTATTTCCACAACTTACATTCTATCTGATATTCTAACGACTCTACCAATTCGAAGTCTTTCTACTACAATACTCACAACAAATAATCCAGGATTGTCTCGTCTATTTCCACAACTTACATTCTATCTGATATTCTAACGACTCTACCAATTCGAAGTCTTTCTACTACAATACTAACAACAAATAATCCAGGATTGTCTCTTCTATTTCCACAACTTACATTCTATCTAACATTCTAAGGACTCTACCAATTCGAAGCCTTTTTACTACATTACTCACAACAAATAATTCAGGATTGCCCCGTCTATTTCCACAACTTACATTCTACCTGACATTCTAACGACTCTACCAATTCGCTGTCTTTCTACTACAATACTCACAACAAATAATCCAGGATTGTCTCGTCTATTTCCACAACTTACATTCTATCTAACATTCTAACAACTCCACCAATTCGAAATCTTTCTACTACAATACTCACAACAAATCATCCAGGATTGTCTCGTCTATTTCCACAACTTACATTCTATCTGATATTCTAACGACTCTACCAATTCGAAGTCTTTCTACTACAATACTAACAACAAATAATCCAGGATTGTCTCTTCTATTTCCACAACTTACATTCTATCTACCATTCTAACAACTCCACCAATTCGAAATCTTTCTACTACAATACTCACAACAAATCATCCAGGATTGTCTCGTCTATTTCCACAACATACATTCTATCTGATATTCTAACGACTCTACCAATTCGAAGTTTTTCTACTACAATACTAACAACAAATAATCCAGGATTGTCTCTTCTATTTCCACAACTTGCATTCTATCTGACATTCTAATGACTCTACCAATTCGAAGTCTTTCTACTACAATACTCACAACAAATAATCCAGGATTGTCTCGTCTATTTCCACAACTTGCATTCTATCTGACATTCTAACGACTCTACCAATTCGAAGTCTTTCTACTACAATACTCACAACAAATAATCCAGGATTGTCTCGTCTATTTCCACAAATTACATTCTATCTGACATTCTAACGACTCTACAAATTCGCTGTCTTTCTACTACAATACTCACAACAAATAATCCAGGATTGTCTCGTCTATTTCCACAACATACATTCTATCTGACATTCTAACGACTCTACCAATTCGCTGTCTTTCTACTACAATACTCAACAAATAATCCAGGACTGTCTCGTCTATTTCCACAACTTACGTTCTATCTGACATTCTAAAGACTCTAACAATTCGAAGTCTTTCTAATACAATACTCAGAACAAATAATCCAGGTTTGTCTCGTCTATTTCCACAACTTACATTCTATCTAACATTCTAACGACTCTACCAATTCGAAGCCTTTTTACTACATTACTCACAACAAATAATTCAGGATTGTCTCGTCTATTTCCACAAATTACGTTCTATCTGACATTCTAACGACTCTACCAATTCGCTGTCTTTCTACTACAATACTCACAACAAATAATCCAGGATTGTCTCGTCTATTTCCACAACTTACATTCTATCTGATATTCTAACGACTCTACCAATTCGAAGTCTTTCTACTACAATACTCACAACAAATAATCCAGGATTGTCTCGTCTATTTCCACAACTTACATTCTATCTGATATTCTAACGACTCTACCAATTCGAAGTCTTTCTACTACAATACTCACAACAAATAATCCAGGATTGTCTCGTCTATTTCCACAACTTACATTCTATCTGATATTCTAACGACTCTACCAATTCGAAGTCTTTCTACTACAATACTAACAACAAATAATCCAGGATTGTCTCTTCTATTTCCACAACTTACATTCTATCTGACATTCTAACAACTCTACCAATTCGAAATCTTTCTACTACAATACTCACAACAAATAATCCAGGATTGTCTCGTCTATTTCCACAACTTACATTCTATCTGATATTCTAACGACTCTACCAATTCGAAGTCTTTCTACTACAATACTAACAACAAATAATCCAGGATTGTCTCGTCTATTTCCACAACTTACATTCTATCTGACGTTCTAACAACTCTACCAATTCGAAATCTTTCTACTACAATACTCACAACAAATAATCCAGGATTGTCTCGTCTATTTCCACAACTTACATTCTATCTGATATTCTAACGACTCTACCAATTCGAAGTCTTTCTACTACAATACTAACAACAAATAATCCAGGATTGTCTCGTCTATTTCCACAACTTACGTTTTATCTGACATTCTAACAACTCTACCAATTCGAAGTCTTTCTACTACAATACTCACAACAAATAATCCAGGAATATCTCGTCTATTTCCACAACTTACATTCTATCTGACATTGAAACGACTCTATCAATTCGAAGTCTTTCTACTACAATACTAACTTCAAATAATCCAGGATTGTCTCGTCTATTTCCACAACTTACATTCTATCTGACATTCTAACGACTCTATCAATTCGAAGTCTTTCTACTACAATACTAATAAAAATAATCTAGGATTGTCTCGTCTATTTCCACAACTTACATTCTATCTGACATTGAAACGACTCTATCAATTCGAAGTCTTTCTACTACAATACTAACTTCAAATAATCCAGGATTGTCTCGTCTATTTCCACAACTTACATTCTATCTGACATTCTAACGACTCTACCAATTCGAAGTCTTTCTACTACAATACTAATAAAAATAATCTAGGATTGTCTCGTCTATTTCCACAACTTACATTCTATCAGACATTCTAACGACTCTACCAATTCGCTGTCTTTCTACTACAATACTCACAACAAATAATCCAGGATTGTCTCGTCTATTTCCAAAACGTACATTCTATCTGACATTCTAACGTCTCTACCAATTCGAAGTTTTTCTACTACAATACTAACAACAAATAATCCAGGATTGTCTCGTCTATTTCCACAACTTACATTCTATCTGACATTCTAACGACTCTACCAATTCGCTGTATTTCTACTACAATACTCAAAACAAATAATCCAGGATTGTCTCGTCTATTTCCACAACATACATTCTATCTGACATTCTAACGACTCTACCAATTCGCTGTCTTTCTATAACAATACTCAACAAATAATCCAGGACTGTCTCGTCTATTTCCACAACTTACGTTCTATCTGACATTCTAAAGACTCTAACAATTCGAAGTCTTTCTACTACAATACTCAGAACAAATAATCCAGGTTTGCCTCGTCTATTTCCACAACTTACATTCTATCTAACATTCTAACGACTCTACCAATTCGAAGCCTTTTTACTACATTACTCACAACAAATAATCCAGGATTGTCTCGTCTATTTCCACAACTTACATTCTATCTGATATTCTAACGACTCTACCAATTCGAAGTCTTTCTACTACAATACTAACAACAAATAATCCAGGATTGTCTCTTCTATTTCCACAACTTACATTCTATCTACCATTCTAACAACTCCACCAATTCGAAATCTTTCTACTACAATACTCACAACAAATCATCCAGGATTGTCTCGTCTATTTCCACAACATACATTCTATCTGATATTCTAACGACTCTACCAATTCGAAGTTTTTCTACTACAATACTAACAACAAATAATCCAGGATTGTCTCTTCTATTTCCACAACTTGCATTCTATCTGACATTCTAATGACTCTACCAATTCGAAGTCTTTCTACTACAATACTCACAACAAATAATCCAGGATTGTCTCGTCTATTTCCACAACTTGCATTCTATCTGACATTCTAACGACTCTACCAATTCGAAGTCTTTCTACTACAATACTCACAACAAATAATCCAGGATTGTCTCGTCTATTTCCACAAATTACATTCTATCTGACATTCTAACGACTCTACAAATTCGCTGTCTTTCTACTACAATACTCACAACAAATAATCCAGGATTGTCTCGTCTACTTCCACAACATACATTCTATCTGACATTCTAACGACTCTACCAATTCGCTGTCTTTCTACTACAATACTCAACAAATAATCCAGGACTGTCTCGTCCATTTCCACAACTTACGTTCTATCTGACATTCTAAAGACTCTAACAATTCGAAGTCTTTCTAATACAATACTCAGAACAAATAATCCAGGTTTGTCTCGTCTATTTCCACAACTTACATTCTATCTAACATTCTAACGACTCTACCAATTCGAAGCCTTTTTACTACATTACTCACAACAAATAATTCAGGATTGTCTCGTCTATTTCCACAAATTACGTTCTATCTGACATTCTAACGACTCTACCAATTCGCTGTCTTTCTACTACAATACTCACAACAAATAATCCAGGATTGTCTCGTCTATTTCCACAACTTACATTCTATCTGATATTCTAACGACTCTACCAATTCGAAGTCTTTCTACTACAATACTCACAACAAATAATCCAGGATTGTCTCGTCTATTTCCACAACTTACATTCTATCTGATATTCTAACGACTCTACCAATTCGAAGTCTTTCTACTACAATACTCACAACAAATAATCCAGGATTGTCTCGTCTATTTCCACAACTTACATTCTATCTGATATTCTAACGACTCTACCAATTCGAAGTCTTTCTACTACAATACTAACAACAAATAATCCAGGATTGTCTCTTCTATTTCCACAACTTACATTCTATCTGACATTCTAACAACTCTACCAATTCGAAATCTTTCTACTACAATACTCACAACAAATAATCCAGGATTGTCTCGTCTATTTCCACAACTTACATTCTATCTGATATTCTAACGACTCTACCAATTCGAAGTCTTTCTACTACAATACTAACAACAAATAATCCAGGATTGTCTCGTCTATTTCCACAACTTACATTCTATCTGACGTTCTAACAACTCTACCAATTCGAAATCTTTCTACTACAATACTCACAACAAATAATCCAGGATTGTCTCGTCTATTTCCACAACTTACATTCTATCTGATATTCTAACGACTCTACCAATTCGAAGTCTTTCTACTACAATACTAACAACAAATAATCCAGGATTGTCTCGTCTATTTCCACAACTTACGTTTTATCTGACATTCTAACAACTCTACCAATTCGAAGTCTTTCTACTACAATACTCACAACAAATAATCCAGGAATATCTCGTCTATTTCCACAACTTACATTCTATCTGACATTGAAACGACTCTATCAATTCGAAGTCTTTCTACTACAATACTAACTTCAAATAATCCAGGATTGTCTCGTCTATTTCCACAACTTACATTCTATCTGACATTCTAACGACTCTATCAATTCGAAGTCTTTCTACTACAATACTAATAAAAATAATCTAGGATTGTCTCGTCTATTTCCACAACTTACATTCTATCTGACATTGAAACGACTCTATCAATTCGAAGTCTTTCTACTACAATACTAACTTCAAATAATCCAGGATTGTCTCGTCTATTTCCACAACTTACATTCTATCTGACATTCTAACGACTCTACCAATTCGAAGTCTTTCTACTACAATACTAATAAAAATAATCTAGGATTGTCTCGTCTATTTCCACAACTTACATTCTATCAGACATTCTAACGACTCTACCAATTCGCTGTCTTTCTACTACAATACTCACAACAAATAATCCAGGATTGTCTCGTCTATTTCCAAAACGTACATTCTATCTGACATTCTAACGTCTCTACCAATTCGAAGTTTTTCTACTACAATACTAACAACAAATAATCCAGGATTGTCTCGTCTATTTCCACAACTTACATTCTATCTGACATTCTAACGACTCTACCAATTCGCTGTATTTCTACTACAATACTCAAAACAAATAATCCAGGATTGTCTCGTCTATTTCCACAACATACATTCTATCTGACATTCTAACGACTCTACCAATTCGCTGTCTTTCTATAACAATACTCAACAAATAATCCAGGACTGTCTCGTCTATTTCCACAACTTACGTTCTATCTGACATTCTAAAGACTCTAACAATTCGAAGTCTTTCTACTACAATACTCAGAACAAATAATCCAGGTTTGCCTCGTCTATTTCCACAACTTACATTCTATCTAACATTCTAACGACTCTACCAATTCGAAGCCTTTTTACTACATTACTCACGACAAATAATTCAGGATTGTCTCGTCTATTTCCACAACTTACATTCTATCTAACATTCTAAGGACTCTACCAATTCGAAGCCTTTTTACTACATTACTCACAACAAATAATTCAGGATTGCCCCGTCTATTTCCACAACTTACATTCTACCTGACATTCTAACGACTCTACCAATTCGCTGTCTTTCTACTACAATACTCACAACAAATAATCCAGGATTGTCTCGTCTATTTCCACAACTTACATTCTATCTAACATTCTAACAACTCCACCAATTCGAAATCTTTCTACTACAATACTCACAACAAATCATCCAGGATTGTCTCGTCTATTTCCACAACTTACATTCTATCTGATATTCTAACGACTCTACCAATTCGAAGTCTTTCTACTACAATACTAACAACAAATAATCCAGGATTGTCTCTTCTATTTCCACAACTTGCATTCTATCTGACATTCTAACGACTCTACCAATTCGAAGTCTTTCTACTACAATACTCACAACAAATAATCCAGGATTGTCTCGTCTATTTCCACAACTTACATTCTATCTGATATTCTAACGACTCTACCAATTCGAAGTCTTTCTACTACAATACTCACAACAAATAATCCAGGATTGTCTCGTCTATTTCCACAACTTGCATTCTATCTGACATTCTAACGACTCTACCAATTCGAAGTCTTTCTACTACAATACTCACAACAAATAATCCAGGATTGTCTCGTCTATTTCCACAAATTACATTCTATCTGACATTCTAACGACTCTACAAATTCGCTGTCTTTCTACTACAATACTCAACAAATAATCCAGGACTGTCTCGTCTATTTCCACAACTTACGTTCTATCTGACATTCTAAAGACTCTAACAATTCGAAGTCTTTCTACTAAAATACTCAGAACAAATAATCCAGGTTTGTCTCGTCTATTTCCACAACTTACATTCTATCTAACATTCTAACGACTCTACCAATTCGAAGCCTTTTTACTACATTACTCACAACAAATAATTCAGGATTGTCTCGTCTATTTCCACAAATTACGTTCTATCTGACATTCTAACGACTCTACCAATTCGCTGTCTTTCTACTACAATACTCACAACAAATAATCCAGGATTGTCTCGTCTATTTCCACAACTTACATTCTATCTGATATTCTAACGACTCTACCAATTCGAAGTCTTTCTACTACAATACTCACACAAATAATCCAGGATTGTCTCGTCTATTTCCACAACTTACATTCTATCTGATATTCTAACGACTCTACCAATTCGAAGTCTTTCTACTACAATACTCACAACAAATAATCCAGGATTGTCTCGTCTATTTCCACAACTTACATTCTATCTGATATTCTAACGACTCTACCAATTCGAAGTCTTTCTACTACAATACTAACAACAAATAATCCAGGATTGTCTCTTCTATTTCCACAACTTACATTCTATCTGACATTCTAACAACTCTACCAATTCGAAATCTTTCTACTACAATACTCACAACAAATAATCCAGGATTGTCTCGTCTATTTCCACAACTTACATTCTATCTGATATTCTAACGACTCTACCAATTCGAAGTCTTTCTACTACAATACTAACAACAAATAATCCAGGATTGTCTCGTCTATTTCCACAACTTACGTTCTAACTGACATTCTAACAACTCTACCAATTCGAAGTCTTTCTACTACAATACTCACAACAAATAATACAGGATTGGCTCGTCTATTTCCACAACTTACATTCTATCTGACATTCTAACGACTCTACCAATTCGCTGTATTTCTACTACAATACTCACAACAAATAATCCAGCACTGCTTCGTCTATTTCCACAACTCACATTCTATCTGACATTCTAACGACTCTACCAATTCGAAGTCTTTCTACTACAATACTCACAACAAATAATCCAGGAATATCTCGTCTATTTCCACAACTTACATTCTATCTGACATTGAAACGACTCTATCAATTCGAAGTCTTTCTACTACAATAGTAACTTCAAATAATCCAGGATTGTCTCGTCTATTTCCACAACTTACATTCTATCTGACATTCTAACGACTCTATCAATTCGAAGTCTTTCTACTACAATACTAATAAAAATAATCTAGGATTGTCTCGTCTATTTCCACAACTTACATTCTATCTGACATTGAAACGACTCTATCAATTCGAAGTCTTTCTACTACAATACTAACTTCAAATAATCCAGTATCGTCTCGTCTATTTCCACAACTTACATTCTATCTGACATTCTAACGACTCTACCAATTCGAAGTCTTTCTACTACAATACTCACAACAAATAATCCAGGAATATCTCGTCTATTTCCACAACTTACATTCTATCTGACATTGAAACGACTCTATCAATTCGAAGTCTTTCTACTACAATAGTAACTTCAAATAATCCAGGATTGTCTCGTCTATTTCCACAACTTACATTCTATCTGACATTCTAACGACTCTATCAATTCGAAGTCTTTCTACTACAATACTAATAAAAATAATCTAGGATTGTCTCGTCTATTTCCACAACTTACATTCTATCTGACATTGAAACGACTCTACCAATTCGCTGTCTTTCTACTACAATACTCACAACAAATAATCCAGGATTGTCTCGTCTATTTCCACAACTTACATTCTATCTGATATTCTAACGACTCTACCAATTCGAAGTCTTTCTACTACAATACTCACAACAAATAATCCAGGATTGTCTCGTCTATTTCCACAACTTACATTCTATCTAACATTCTAACGACTCTACCAATTCGAAGCCTTTTTACTACATTACTCACAACAAATAATTCAGGATTGTCTCGTCTATTTCCACAAATTACGTTCTATCTGACATTCTAACGACTCTACCAATTCGCTGTCTTTCTATTACAATACCCACAACAAATAATCCAGGATTGTCTCGTCTATTTCCACAACTTACATTCTATCTGACATTCTAAAGACTCTAACAATTCGAAGTCTTTCTACTACAATACTCAGAACAAATAATCCAGGTTTGTCTCGTCTATTTCCACAACTTACATTCTATCTGACATTCTAACGACTCTACCAATTCGAAGCCTTTTTACTACATTACTCACAACAAATAATTCAGGATTGTCTCGTCTATTTCCACAAATTACGTTCTATCTGACATTCTAACGACTCTACCAATTCGCTGTCTTTCTACTACAATACTCACAACAAATAATCCAGGATTGTCTCGTCTATTTCCACAACTTACATTCTATCTGATATTCTAACGACTCTACCAATTCGAAGTCTTTCTACTACAATACTCACAACAAATAATCCAGGATTGTCTCGTCTATTTCCACAACTTACATTCTATCTGATATTCTAACGACTCTACCAATTCGAAGTCTTTCTACTACAATACTCACAACAAATAATCCAGGATTGTCTCGTCTATTTCCACAACTTACATTCTATCTGATATTCTAACGACTCTACCAATTCGAAGTCTTTCTACTACAATACTAACAACAAATAATCCAGGATTGTCTCTTCTATTTCCACAACTTACATTCTATCTGACATTCTAACAACTCTACCAATTCGAAATCTTTCTACTACAATACTCACAACAAATAATCCAGGATTGTCTCGTCTATTTCCACAACTTACATTCTATCTGATATTCTAACGACTCTACCAATTCGAAGTCTTTCTACTACGATACTAACAACAAATAATCCAGGATTGTCTTTTCTATTTCCACAACTTACATTCTATCTGACGTTCTAACAACTCTACCAATTCGCTGTATTTCTACTACAATACTCACAACAAATAATCCAGCACTGCTTCGTCTATTTCCACAACTCACATTCTATCTGACATTCTAACGACTCTACCAATTCGAAGTCTTTCTACTACAATACTCACAACAAATAATCCAGGAATATCTCGTCTATTTCCACAACTTACATTCTATCTGACATTGAAACGACTCTATCAATTCGAAGTCTTTCTACTACAATACTAACTTCAAATAATCCAGGATCGTCTCGTCTATTTCCACAACTTACATTCTATCTGACATTCTAACGACTCTACCAATTCGCTGTCTTTCTACTACAATACTCACAACAAATAATCCAGGATTGTTTCGTCTATTTCCACAACTTACATTCTATCTGATATTCTAACGACTCTACCAATTCGAAGTCTTTCTACTACAATACTCACAACAAATAATCCAGGATTGTCTCGTCTATTTCCACAACTTACATTCTATCTAACATTCTAACGACTCTACCAATTCGAAGCCTTTTTACTACATTACTCACAACAAATAATTCAGGATTGTCTCGTCTATTTCCACAAATTACGTTCTATCTGACATTCTAACGACTCTACCAATTCGCTGTCTTTCTACTACAATACTCACAACAAATAATCCAGGATTGTCTCGTCTATTTCCACAACTTACATTCTATCTGATATTCTAACGACTCTACCAATTCGAAGTTTTTCTACTACAATACTCACAACAAATAATCCAGGATTGTCTCGTCTATTTCCACAACTTACATTCTATCTGATATTCTAACGACTCTACCAATTCGAAGTCTTTCTACTACAATACTAACAACAAATAATCCAGGATTGTCTCTTCTATTTCCACAACTTACATTCTATCTGACATTCTAACAACTCTACCAATTCGAAATCTTTCTACTACAATACTCACAACAAATAATCCAGGATTGTCTCGTCTATTTCCACAACTTACATTCTATCTGATATTCTAACGACTCTACCAATTCGATGTCTTTCTACTACAATACTAACAACAAATAATCCAGGATTGTCTTTTCTATTTCCACAACTTACATTCTATCTGACGTTCTAACAACTCTACCAATTCGAAATCTTTCTACTACAATACTCACAACAAATAATCCAGGATTGTCTCGTCTATTTCCACAACTTACATTCTATCTGATATTCTAACGACTCTACCAATTCGAAGTCTTTCTACTACAATACTAACAACAAATAATCCAGGATTGTCTCGTCTATTTCCACAACTTACGTTCTATCTGACATTCTAACAACTCTACCAATTCGAAGTCTTTCTACTACAATACTCACAACAAATAATACAGGATTGGCTTGTCTATTTCCACAACTTACATACTATCTGACATTCTAACGACTCTACCAATTCGCTGTATTTCTACTACAATACTCACAACAAATAATCCAGCACTGCTTCGTCTATTTCCACAACTCACATTCTATCTGACATTCTAACGACTCTACCAATTCGAAGTCTTTCTACTACAATACTCACAACAAATAATCCAGGAATATCTCGTCTATTTCCACAACTTACATTCTATCTGACATTGAAACGACTCTATCAATTCGAAGTCTTTCTACTACAATAGTAACTCCCATAATCCAGGATTGTCTCGTCTATTTCCACAACTTACATTCTATCTGACATTCTAACGACTCTATCAATTCGAAGTCTTTCTACTACAATACTAATAAAAATAATCTAGGATTGTCTCGTCTATTTCCACAACTTACATTCTATCTGACATTGAAACGACTCTATCAATTCGAAGTCTTTCTACTACAATACTAATTTTCAAATAATCCAGGATCGTCTCGTCTAATTCCACAACTTACATTCTATCTGACATTCTAACGACTCTACCAATTCGCTGTCTTTCTACTACAATACTCACAACAAATAATCCAGGATTGTCTCGTCTATTTCCACAACTTACATTCTATCTGATATTCTAACGACTCTACCAATTCGAAGTCTTTCTACTACAATACTCACAACAAATAATCCAGGATTGTCTCGTCTATTTCCACAACTTACATTCTATCTGATATTCTAACGACTCTACCAATTCGAAGTCTTTCTACTACAATACTCACAACAAATAATCCAGGATTGTCTCGTCTATTTCCACAACTTACATTTTATCTGATATTCTAACGACTCTACCAATTCGAAGTCTTTCTACTACAATACTAACAACAAATAATCCAGGATTGTCTCTTCTATTTCCACAACTTACATTCTATCTGACATTCTAACAACTCTACCAATTCGAAATCTTTCTACTACAATACTCACAACAAATAATCCAGGATTGTCTCGTCTATTTCCACAACTTACATTCTATCTGATATTCTAACGACTCTACCAATTCGAAGTCTTTCTACTACAATACTAACAACAAATAATCCAGGATTGTCTTTTCTATTTCCACAACTTACATTCTATCTGACGTTCTAACAACTCTACCAATTCGAAATCTTTCTACTACAATACTCACAACAAATAATCCAGGATTGTCTCGTCTATTTCCACAACTTACATTCTATCTGATATTCTAACGACTCTACCAATTCGAAGTCTTTCTACTACAATACTAACAACAAATAATCCAGGATTGTCTCGTCTATTTCCACAACTTACGTTCTATCTGACATTCTAACAACTCTACCAATTCGAAGTCTTTCTACTACAATACTCACAACAAATAATACAGGATTGGCTCGTCTATTTCCACAACTTACATTCTATCTGACATTCTAACGACTCTACCAATTCGCTGTATTTCTACTACAATACTCACAACAAATAATCCAGCACTGTTTCGTCTATTTCCACAACTCACATTCTATCTGACATTCTAACGACTCTACCAATTCGAAGTCTTTCTACTACAATACTCACAACAAATAATCCAGGAATATCTCGTCTATTTCCACAACTTACATTCTATCTGACATTGAAACGACTCTATCAATTCGAAGTCTTTCTACTACAATACTAACTTCAAATAATCCAGGATTGTCTCGTCTATTTCCACAACTTACATTCTATCTGACATTCTAACGACTCTATCAATTCGAAGTCTTTCTACTACAATACTAATAAAAATAATCTAGGATTGTCTCGTCTATTTCCACAACTTACATTCTATCTGACATTGAAACGACTCTATCAATTCGAAGTCTTTCTACTACAATACTAACTTCAAATAATCCAGGATTGTCTCGTCTATTTCCACAACTTACATTCTATCTGACATTCTAACGACTCTACCAATTCGAAGTCTTTCTACTACAATACTAATAAAAATAATCTAGGATTGTCTCGTCTATTTCCACAACTTACATTCTATCAGACATTCTAACGACTCTACCAATTCGCTGTCTTTCTACTACAATACTCACAACAAATAATCCAGGATTGTCTCGTCTATTTCCAAAACGTACATTCTATCTGACATTCTAACGTCTCTACCAATTCGAAGTTTTTCTACTACAATACTAACAACAAATAATCCAGGATTGTCTCGTCTATTTCCACAACTTACATTCTATCTGACATTCTAACGACTCTACCAATTCGCTGTATTTCTACTACAATACTCAAAACAAATAATCCAGGATTGTCTCGTCTATTTCCACAACATACATTCTATCTGACATTCTAACGACTCTACCAATTCGCTGTCTTTCTACTACAATACTCAACAAATAATCCAGGACTGTCTCGTCTATTTCCACAACTTACGTTCTATCTGACATTCTAAAGACTCTAACAATTCGAAGTCTTTCTACTACAATACTCAGAACAAATAATCCAGGTTTGCCTCGTCTATTTCCACAACTTACATTCTATCTAACATTCTAACGACTCTACCAATTCGAAGCCTTTTTACTACATTACTCACAACAAATAATTCAGGATTGTCTCGTCTATTTCCACAACTTACATTCTATCTAACATTCTAAGGACTCTACCAATTCGAAGCCTTTTTACTACATTACTCACAACAAATAATTCAGGATTGCCCCGTCTATTTCCACAACTTACATTCTACCTGACATTCTAACGACTCTACCAATTCGCTGTCTTTCTACTACAATACTCACAACAAATAATCCAGGATTGTCTCGTCTATTTCCACAACTTACATTCTATCTAACATTCTAACAACTCCACCAATTCGAAATCTTTCTACTACAATACTCACAACAAATCATCCAGGATTGTCTCGTCTATTTCCACAACTTACATTCTATCTGATATTCTAACGACTCTACCAATTCGAAGTCTTTCTACTACAATACTAACAACAAATAATCCAGGATTGTCTCTTCTATTTCCACAACTTACATTCTATCTAACATTCTAACAACTCCACCAATTCGAAATCTTTCTACTACAATACTCACAACAAATCATCCAGGATTGTCTCGTCTATTTCCACACATACATTCTATCTGATATTCTAACGACTCTACCAATTCGAAGTTTTTCTACTACAATACTAACAACAAATAATCCAGGATTGTCTCTTCTATTTCCACAACTTGCATTCTATCTGACATTCTAACGACTCTACCAATTCGAAGTCTTTCTACTACAATACTCACAACAAATAATCCAGGATTGTCTCGTCTATTTCCACAACTTGCATTCTATCTGACATTCTAACGACTCTACCAATTCGAAGTCTTTCTACTACAATACTCACAACAAATAATCCAGGATTGTCTCGTCTATTTCCACAAATTACATTCTATCTGACATTCTAACGACTCTACAAATTCGCTGTCTTTCTACTACAATACTCAACAAATAATCCAGGACTGTCTCGTCTATTTCCACAAATTACGTTCTATCTGACATTCTAAAGACTCTAACAATTCGAAGTCTTTCTACTACAATACTCAGAACAAATAATCCAGGTTTGTCTCGTCTATTTCCACAACTTACATTCTATCTAACATTCTAACGACTCTACCAATTCGAAGCCTTTTTACTACATTACTCACAACAAATAATTCAGGATTGTCTCGTCTATTTCCACAACTTACATTCTATCTGATATTCTAACGACTCTACCAATTCGAAGTCTTTCTACTACAATACTCACAACAAATAATCCAGGATTGTCTCGTCTATTTCCACAACTTACATTCTATCTGATATTCTAACGACTCTACCAATTCGAAGTCTTTCTACTACAATACTAACAACAAATAATCCAGGATTGTCTCTTCTATTTCCACAAATTACATTCTATCTGACATTCTAACAACTCTACCAATTCGAAATCTTTCTACTACAATACTCACAACAAATAATCCAGGATTGTCTCGTCTATTTCCACAACTTACATTCTATCTGATATTCTAACGACTCTACCAATTCGAAGTCTTTCTACTACAATACTAACAACAAATAATCCAGGATTGTCTTTTCTATTTCCACAACTTACATTCTATCTGACGTTCTAACAACTCTACCAATTCGAAATCTTTCTACTACAATACTCACAACAAATAATCCAGGATTGTCTCGTCTATTTCCACAACTTACATTCTATCTGATATTCTAACGACTCTACCAATTCGAAGTCTTTCTACTACAATACTAACAACAAATAATGCAGGATTGTCTCGTCTATTTCCACAACTTACGTTCTATCTGACATTCTAACAACTCTACCAATTCGAAATCTTTCTACTACAATACTCACAACAAATAATCCAGGATTGTCTCGTCTATTTCCACAACTTACATTCTATCTGATATTCTAACGACTCTACCAATTCGAAGTCTTTCTACTACAATACTAACTTCAAATAATCCAGGATTGTCTCGTCTATTTCCACAACTTACATTCTATCTGACATTCTAACGACTCTACCAATTCGCTGTATTTCTACTACAATACTCACAACAAATAATCCAGCACTGCTTCGTCTATTTCCACAACTCACATTCTATCTGACATTGTAACGACTCTACCAATTCGAAGTCTTTCTACTACAATACTCACAACAAATAATCCAGGAATATCTCGTCTATTTCCACAACTTACATTCTATCTGACATTGAAACGACTCTATCAATTCGAAGTCTTTCTACTACAATAGTAACTTCAAATAATCCAGGATTGTCTCGTCTATTTCCACAACTTACATTCTATCTGACATTCTAACGACTCTATCAATTCGAAGTCTTTCTACTACAATACTAATAAAAAAATTCTAGGATTGTCTCGTCTATTTCCACAACTTACATTCTATCTGACATTGAAACGACTCTATCAATTCGAAGTCTTTCTACTACAATACTAACTTCAAATAATCCAGGATCGTCTCGTCTATTTCCACAACTTACATTCTATCTGACATTCTAACGACTCTACCAATTCGAAGTCTTTCTACTACAATACTAATAAAAACAATCTAGGATTGTCTCGTCTATTTCCACAACTTACATTCTATCAGACATTCTAACGACTCTACCAATTCGCTGTCTTTCTACTACAATACTCACAACAAATAATCCAGGATTGTCTCGTCTATTTCCAAAACGTACATTCTATCTGACATTCTAACGACTCTACCAATTCGAAGTTTTTCTACTACAATACTAACAACAAATAATCCAGGATTGTCTCGTCTATTTCCACAACTTACGTTATATCTGACATTCTAACAACTCTACCAATTCGAAGTCTTTCTACTACAATACTCACAACAAATAATACAGGATTGGCTCGTCTATTTCCACAACTTACATTCTATCTGACATTCTAACGACTCTACCAATTCGCTGTATTTCTACTACAATACTCACAACAAATAATCCAGCACTGTTTCGTCTATTTCCACAACTCACATTCTATCTGACATTCTAACGACTCTACCAATTCGAAGTCTTTCTACTACAATACTCACAACAAATAATCCAGGAATATCTCGTCTATTTCCACAACTTACATTCTATCTGACATTGAAACGACTCTATCAATTCGAAGTCTTTCTACTACAATACTAACTTCAAATAATCCAGGAATGTCTCGTCTATTTCCACAACTTACATTCTATCTGACATTCTAACGACTCTATCAATTCGAAGTCTTTCTACTACAATACTAATAAAAATAATCTAGGATTGTCTCGTCTATTTCCACAACTTACATTCTATCTGACGTTGAAACGACTCTATCCATTCGAAGTCTTTCTACTACAATACTAACTTCAAATAATCCAGGATTGTCTCGTCTATTTCCACAACTTACATTCTATCTGACATTCTAACGACTATACCAATTCGAAGTCTTTCTACTACAATACTAATAAAAATAATCTAGGATTGTCTCGTCTATTTCCACAACTTACATTCTATCAGACATTCTAACGACTCTACCAATTCGCTGTCTTTCTACTACAATACTCACAACAAATAATCCAGGATTGTCTGGTCTATTTCCAAAACGTACATTCTATCTGATATTCTAACGACTCTACCAATTCGAAGTTTTTCTACTACAATACTAACAACAAATAATCCAGGATTGTCTCTTCTATTTCCACAACTTGCATTCTATCTGACATTCTAATGACTCTACCAATTCGAAGTCTTTCTACTACAATACTCACAACAAATAATCCAGGATTGTCTCGTCTATTTCCACAACTTGCATTCTATCTGACATTCTAACGACTCTACACATTCGAAGTCTTTCTACTACAATACTCACAACAAATAATCCAGGATTGTCTCGTCTATTTCCACAAATTACATTCTATCTGACATTCTAACGACTCTACAAATTCGCTGTCTTTCTACTACAATACTCAAAAAATAATCCAGGAGTGTCTCGTCTATTCCCACAACTTACGTTCTATCTGACATTCTAAAGACTCTAACAATTCGAAGTCTTTCTACTACAATACTCAGAACAAATAATCCAGGTTTGTCTCGTCTATTTCCACAACTTACATTCTATCTAACATTCTAACGACTCTACCAATTCGAAGCCTTTTTACTACATTACTCACAACAAATAATTCAGGATTGTCTCGTCTATTTCCACAAATTACGTTCTATCTGACATTCTAACGACTCTACCAATTCGCTGTCTATCTACTACAATACTCACAACAAATAATCCAGGATTGTCTCGTCTATTTCCACAACTTACATTCTATCTGATATTCTAACGACTCTACCAATTCGAAGTCTTTCTACTACAATACTCACAACAAATAATCCAGGATTGTCTCGTCTATTTCCACAACTTACATTCTATCTGATATTCTAACGACTCTACCAATTCGAAGTCTTTCTACTACAATACTCACAACAAATAATCCAGGATTGTCTCGTCTATTTCCACAACTTACATTCTATCTGATATTCTAACGACTCTACCAATTCGAAGTCTTTCTCCTACAATACTAACAACAAATAATCCAGGATTGTCTCTTCTATTTCCACAACTTCACATTCTATCTGACGTTCTAACAACTCTACCAATTCGAAATCTTTCTACTACAATACTAACAACAAATAATCCAGGATTGTCTCGTCTATTTCCACAACTTACGTTCTATCTGACATTCTAACAACTCTACCAATTCGAAGTCTTTCTACTACAATACTCACAACAAATAATACAGGATTGGCTCGTCTATTTCCACAACTTACATTCTATCTGACATTCTAACGACTCTACCAATTCGCTGTATTTCTACTACAATACTCACAACAAATAATCCAGCACTGCTTCGTCTATTTCCACAACTCACATTCTATCTGACATTCTAACGACTCTACCAATTCGAAGTCTTTCTACTACAATACTCACAACAAATAATCCAGGAATATCTCGTCTATTTCCACAACTTACATTCTATCTGACATTGAAACGACTCTATCAATTCGAAGTCTTTCTACTACAATACTAATAAAAATAATCTAGGATTGTCTCGTCTATTTCCACAACTTACATTCTATCTGACATTGAAACGACTCTATCAATTCGAAGTCTTTCTACTACAATACTAACTTCAAATAATCCAGGATTGTCTCGTCTATTTCCACAACTTACATTCTATCTGACATTCTAACGACTCTACCAATTCGAAGTTTTTCTACTACAATACTAACAACAAATAATCCAGGATTGTCTCGTCTATTTCCACAACTTACGTTCTATCTGACATTCTAACAACTCTACCAATTCGAAGTCTTTCTACTACAATACTCACAACAAATAATACAGGATTGGCTCGTCTATTTCCACAACTTACATTCTATCTGACATTCTAACGACTCTACCAATTCGCTGTATTTCTACTACAATACTCACAACAAATAATCCAGCACTGTTTCGTCTATTTCCACAACTCACATTCTATCTGACATTCTAACGACTCTACCAATTCGAAGTCTTTCTACTACAATACTCACAACAAATAATCCAGGAATATCTCGTCTATTTCCACAAATTACGTTCTATCTGACATTGAAACGACTCTATCAATTCGAAGTCTTTCTACTACAATACTAACTTCAAATAATCCAGGATTGTCTCGTCTATTTCCACAACTTACATTCTATCTGACATTCTAACGACTCTATCAATTCGAAGTCTTTCTACTACAATACTAATAAAAATAATCTAGGATTGTCTCGTCTATTTCCACAACTTACATTCTATCTGACGTTGAAACGACTCTATCAATTCGAAGTCTTTCTACTACAATACTAACTTCAAATAATCCAGGATTGTCTCGTCTATTTCCACAACTTACATTCTATCTGACATTCTAACGACTCTACCAATTCGAAGTCTTTCTACTACAATACTAATAAAAATAATCTAGGATTGTCTCGTCTATTTCCACAACTTACATTCTATCAGACATTCTAACGACTCTACCAATTCGCTGTCTTTCTACTACAATACTCACAACAAATAATCCAGGATTGTCTCGTCTATTTCCACAACTTACATTCTATCTGACGTTGAAACGACTCTATCAATTCGAAGTCTTTCTACTACAATACTAACCTCAAATAATCCAGGATTGTCTCGTCTATTTCCACAACTTACATTCTATCTGACATTCTAACGACTCTACCAATTCGAAGTCTTTCTACTACAATACTAATAAAAATAATCTAGGATTGTCTCGTCTATTTCCACAACTTACATTCTATCAGACATTCTAACGACTCTACCAATTCGCTGTCTTTCTACTACAATACTCACAACAAATAATCCAGGATTGTCTCGTCTATTTCCAAAACGTACATTCTATCTGATATTCTAACGACTCTACGAATTCGAAGTTTTTCTACTACAATACTAACAACAAATAATCCAGGATTGTCTCTTCTATTTCCACAACTTGCATTCTATCTGACATTCTAATGACTCTACCAATTCGAAGTCTTTCTACTACAATACTCACAACAAATAATCCAGGATTGTCTCGTCTATTTCCACAACTTGCATTCTATCTGACATTCTAACGACTCTACCAATTCGAAGTCTTTCTACTACAATACTCACAACAAATAATCAAGGATTGTCTCGTCTATTTCCACAAATTACATTCTATCTGACATTCTAACGACTCTACAAATTCGCTGTCTTTCTACTACAATACTCAACAAATAATCCAGGACTGTCTCGTCTATTTCCACAACTTACGTTCTATCTGACATTCTAAAGACTCTAACAATTCGAAGTCTTTCTACTACAATACTCAAAAAATAATCCAGGAGTGTCTCGTCTATTCCCACAACTTACGTTCTATCTGACATTCTAAAGACTCTAACAATTCGAAGTCTTTCTACTACAATACTCAGAACAAATAATCCAGGTTTGTCTCGTCTATTTCCACAACTTACATTCTATCTAACATTCTAACGACTCTACCAATTCGAAGCCTTTTTACTACATTACTCACAACAAATAATTCAGGATTGTCTCGTCTATTTCCACAAATTACGTTCTATCTGACATTCTAACGACTCTACCAATTCGCTGTCTATCTACTACAATACTCACAACAAATAATCCAGGATTGTCTCGTCTATTTCCACAACTTACATTCTATCTGATATTCTAACGACTCTACCAATTCGAAGTCTTTCTACTACAATACTCACAACAAATAATCCAGGATTGTCTCGTCTATTTCCACAACTTACATTCTATCTGATATTCTAACGACTCTACCAATTCGAAGTCTTTCTACTACAATACTCACAACAAATAATCCAGGATTGTCTCGTCTATTTCCACAACTTACATTCTATCTGATATTCTAACGACTCTACCAATTCGAAGTCTTTCTACTACAATACTAACAACAAATAATCCAGGATTGTCTCTTCTATTTCCACAACTTCACATTCTATCTGACGTTCTAACAACTCTACCAATTCGAAATCTTTCTACTACAATACTAACAACAAATAATCCAGGATTGTCTCGTCTATTTCCACAACTTACGTTCTATCTGACATTCTAACAACTCTACCAATTCGAAGTCTTTCTACTACAATACTCACAACAAATAATACAGGATTGGCTCGTCTATTTCCACAACTTACATTCTATCTGACATTCTAACGACTCTACCAATTCGCTGTATTTCTACTACAATACTCACAACAAATAATCCAGCACTGCTTCGTCTATTTCCACAACTCACATTCTATCTGACATTCTAACGACTCTACCAATTCGAAGTCTTTCTACTACAATACTCACAACAAATAATCCAGGAATATCTCGTCTATTTCCACAACTTACATTCTATCTGACATTGAAACGACTCTATCAATTCGAAGTCTTTCTACTACAATACTAATAAAAATAATCTAGGATTGTCTCGTCTATTTCCACAACTTACATTCTATCTGACATTGAAACGACTCTATCAATTCGAAGTCTTTCTACTACAATACTAACTTCAAATAATCCAGGATTGTCTCGTCTATTTCCACAACTTACATTCTATCTGACATTCTAACGACTCTACCAATTCGAAGTTTTTCTACTACAATACTAACAACAAATAATCCAGGATTGTCTCGTCTATTTCCACAACTTACGTTCTATCTGACATTCTAACAACTCTACCAATTCGAAGTCTTTCTACTACAATACTCACAACAAATAATACAGGATTGGCTCGTCTATTTCCACAACTTACATTCTATCTGACATTCTAACGACTCTACCAATTCGCTGTATTTCTACTACAATACTCACAACAAATAATCCAGCACTGTTTCGTCTATTTCCACAACTCACATTCTATCTGACATTCTAACGACTCTACCAATTCGAAGTCTTTCTACTACAATACTCACAACAAATAATCCAGGAATATCTCGTCTATTTCCACAAATTACGTTCTATCTGACATTGAAACGACTCTATCAATTCGAAGTCTTTCTACTACAATACTAACTTCAAATAATCCAGGATTGTCTCGTCTATTTCCACAACTTACATTCTATCTGACATTCTAACGACTCTATCAATTCGAAGTCTTTCTACTACAATACTAATAAAAATAATCTAGGATTGTCTCGTCTATTTCCACAACTTACATTCTATCTGACGTTGAAACGACTCTATCAATTCGAAGTCTTTCTACTACAATACTAACTTCAAATAATCCAGGATTGTCTCGTCTATTTCCACAACTTACATTCTATCTGACATTCTAACGACTCTACCAATTCGAAGTCTTTCTACTACAATACTAATAAAAATAATCTAGGATTGTCTCGTCTATTTCCACAACTTACATTCTATCAGACATTCTAACGACTCTACCAATTCGCTGTCTTTCTACTACAATACTCACAACAAATAATCCAGGATTGTCTCGTCTATTTCCACAACTTACATTCTATCTGACGTTGAAACGACTCTATCAATTCGAAGTCTTTCTACTACAATACTAACTTCAAATAATCCAGGATTGTCTCGTCTATTTCCACAACTTACATTCTATCTGACATTCTAACGACTCTACCAATTCGAAGTCTTTCTACTACAATACTAATAAAAATAATCTAGGATTGTCTCGTCTATTTCCACAACTTACATTCTATCAGACATTCTAACGACTCTACCAATTCGCTGTCTTTCTACTACAATACTCACAACAAATAATCCAGGATTGTCTCGTCTATTTCCAAAACGTACATTCTATCTGATATTCTAACGACTCTACCAATTCGAAGTTTTTCTACTACAATACTAACAACAAATAATCCAGGATTGTCTCTTCTATTTCCACAACTTGCATTCTATCTGACATTCTAATGACTCTACCAATTCGAAGTCTTTCTACTACAATACTCACAACAAATAATCCAGGATTGTCTCGTCTATTTCCACAACTTGCATTCTATCTGACATTCTAACGACTCTACCAATTCGAAGTCTTTCTACTACAATACTCACAACAAATAATCCAGGATTGTCTCGTCTATTTCCACAAATTACATTCTATCTGACATTCTAACGACTCTACAAATTCGCTGTCTTTCTACTACAATACTCAACAAATAATCCAGGACTGTCTCGTCTATTTCCACAACTTACGTTCTATCTGACATTCTAAAGACTCTAACAATTCGAAGTCTTTCTACTACAATACTCAGAACAAATAATCCAGGTTTGTCTCGTCTATTTCCACAACTTACATTCTATCTAACATTCTAACGACTCTACCAATTCGAAGCCTCTTTACTACATTACTCACAACAAATAATTCAGGATTGTCTCGTCTATTTCCACAAATTACGTTCTATCTGACATTCTAACGACTCTACCAATTCGCTGTCTATCTACTACAATACTCACAACAAATAATCCAGGATTGTCTCGTCTATTTCCACAACTTACATTCTATCTGATATTCTAACGACTCTACCAGTTCGAAGTCTTTCTACTACAATACTCACAACAAATAATCCAGGATTGTCTCGTCTATTTCCACAACTTACATTCTATCTGATATTCTAACGACTCTACCAATTCGAAGTCTTTCTACTACAATACTCACAACAAATAATCCAGGATTGTCTCGTCTATTTCCACAACTTACATTCTATCTGATATTCTAACGACTCTACCAATTCGAAGTCTTTCTACTACAATACTAACAACAAATAATCCAGGATTGTCTCTTCTATTTCCACAACTTCACATTCTATCTGACGTTCTAACAACTCTACCAATTCGAAATCTTTCTACTACAATACTAACAACAAATAATCCAGGATTGTCTCGTCTATTTCCACAAATTACGTTCTATCTGACATTCTAACAACTCTACCAATTCGAAGTCTTTCTACTACAATACTCACAACAAATAATACAGGATTGGCTCGTCTATTTCCATAACTTACATTCTATCTGACATTCTAACGACTCTACCAATTCGCTGTATTTCTACTACAATACTCACAACAAATAATCCAGCACTGCTTCGTCTATTTCCACAACTCACATTCTATCTGACATTCTAACGACTCTACCAATTCGAAGTCTTTCTACTACAATACTCACAACAAATAATCCAGGAATATCTCGTCTATTTCCACAACTTACATTCTATCTGACATTGAAACGACTCTATCAATTCGAAATCTTTCTACTACAATAGTAACTTCAAATAATCCAGGATTGTCTCATCTATTTCCACAACTTACATTCTATCTGACATTCTAACGACTCTATCAATTCGAAGTCTTTCTACTACAATACTAATAAAAATAATCTAGGATTGTCTCGTCTATTTCCACAACTTACATTCTATCTGACATTGAAACGACTCTATCAATTCGAAGTCTTTCTACTACAATACTAACTTCAAATAATCCAGGATTGTCTCGTCTATTTCCACAACTTACATTCTATCTGACATTCTAACGACTCTACCAATTCGAAGTTTTTCTACTACAATACTAACAACAAATAATCCAGGATTGTCTCGTCTATTTCCACAACTTACGTTCTATCTGACATTCTAACAACTCTACCAATTCGAAGTCTTTCTACTACAATACTCACAACAAATAATACAGGATTGGCTCGTCTATTTCCACAACTTACATTCTATCTGACATTCTAACGACTCTACCAATTCGCTGTATTTCTACTACAATACTCACAACAAATAATCCAGCACTGTTTCGTCTATTTCCACAACTCACATTCTATCTGACATTCTAACGACTCTACCAATTCGAAGTCTTTCTACTACAATACTCACAACAAATAATCCAGGAATATCTCGTCTATTTCCACAAATTACGTTCTATCTGACATTGAAACGACTCTATCAATTCGAAGTCTTTCTACTACAATACTAACTTCAAATAATCCAGGATTGTCTCGTCTATTTCCACAACTTACATTCTATCTGACATTCTAACGACTCTATCAATTCGAAGTCTTTCTACTACAATACTAATAAAAATAATCTAGGATTGTCTCGTCTATTTCCACAACTTACATTCTATCTGACGTTGAAACGACTCTATCAATTCGAAGTCTTTCTACTACAATACTAACTTCAAATAATCCAGGATTGTCTCGTCTATTTCCACAACTTACATTCTATCTGACATTCTAACGACTCTACCAATTCGAAGTCTTTCTACTACAATACTAATAAAAATAATCTAGGATTGTCTCGTCTATTTCCACAACTTACATTCTATCAGACATTCTAACGACTCTACCAATTCGCTGTCTTTCTACTACAATACTCACAACAAATAATCCAGGATTGTCTCGTCTATTTCCAAAACGTACATTCTATCTGACATTCTAACGACTCTACCAATTCGAAGTTTTTCTACTACAATACTAACAACAAATAATCCAGGATTTTCTCGTCTATTTCCACAAATTACATTCTATCTGACATTCTAACGACTCTACCAATTCGCTGTATTTCTACTACAATACTCAAAACAAATAATCCAGGATTGTCTCGTCTATTTCTACAACATACATTCTATCTGACATTCTAACGACTCTACCAATTCGCTGTCTTTCTACTACAATACTCAACAAATAATCCAGGACTGTCTCGTCTATTTCCACAACTTACGTTCTATCTGACATTCTAAAGACTCTAACAATTCGAAGTCTTTCTACTACAATACTCAGAAGAAATAATCCAGGTTTGCCTCGTCTATTTCCACAACTTACATTCTATCTGACATTCTAATGACTCTACCAATTCGAAGTCTTTCTACTACAATACTCACAACAAATAATCCAGGATTGTCTCGTCTATTTCCACAACTTGCATTCTATCTGACATTCTAACGAGTCTACCAATTCGAAGTCTTTCTACTACAATACTCACAACAAATAATCCAGGATTGTCTCGTCTATTTCCACAAATTACATTCTATCTGACATTCTAACGACTCTACAAATTCGCTGTCTTTCTACTACAATACTCAACAAATAATCCAGGACTGTCTCGTCTATTTCCACAACTTACGTTCTATCTGACATTCTAAAGACTCTAACAATTCGAAGTCTTTCTACTACAATACTCAGAACAAATAATCCAGGTTTGTCTCGTCTATTTCCACAACTTACATTCTATCTAACATTCTAACGACTCTACCAATTCGAAGCCTTTTTACTACATTACTCACAACAAATAATTCAGGATTGTCTCGTCTATTTCCACAAATTACGTTCTATCTGACATTCTAACGACTCTACCTTTTCGCTGTCTTTCTACTACAATACTCACAACAAATAATCCAGGATTGTCTCGTCTATTTCCACAACTTACATTCTATCTGATATTCTAACGACTCTACCAATTCGAAGTCTTTCTACTACAATACTCACATCAAATTATCCAGGATTGTCTCGTCTATTTCCACAACTTACATTCTATCTGATATTCTAACGACTCTACCAATTCGAAGTCTTTCTACTACAATACTCACAACAAATAATCCAGGATTGTCTCGTCTATTTCCACAACTTACATTCTATCTGATATTCTAACGACTCTACCAATTCGAAGTCTTTCTACTACAATACTAACAACAAATAATCCAGGATTGTCTCTTCTATTTCCACAACTTCACATTCTATCTGACATTCTAACAACTCTACCAATTCGAAATCTTTCTACTACAATACTCACAACAAATAATCCAGGATTGTCTCGTCTATTTCCACAACTTACATTCTATCTGATATTCTAACGACTCTACCAATTCGAAGTCTTTCTACTACAATACTAACAACAAATAATCCAGGATTGTCTTTTCTATTTCCACAACTTAAATTCTATCTGATATTCTAACGACTCTACCAATTCGAAGTCTTTCTACTACAATACTCACAACAAATAATACAGGATTGGCTCGTCTATTTCCACAACTTACATTCTATCTGACATTCTAACGACTCTACCAATTCGCTGTATTTCTACTACAATACTCACAACAAATAATCCAGCACTGCTTCGTCAATTTCCACAACTCACATTCTATCTGACATTCTAACGACTCTACCAATTCGAAGTCTTTCTACTACAATACTCACAACAAATAATCCAGGAATATCTCGTCTATTTCCACAACTTACATTCTATCTGACATTGAAACGACTCTATCAATTCGAAGTCTTTCTACTACAATAGTAACTTCAAATAATCCAGGATTGTCTCGTCTATTTCCACAACTTACACACTATCTGACATTCTAACGACTCTATCAATTCGAAGTCTTTCTACTACAATACTAATAAAAATAATCTAGGATTGTCTCGTCTATTTCCACAACTTACATTCTATCTGACATTGAAACGACTCTATCAATTCGAAGTCTTTCTACTACAATACTAACTTCAAATAATCCAGGATTGTCTCGTCTATTTCCACAACTTACATTCTATCTGACATTCTAACGTCTACCAATTCGAAGTCTTTCTACTACAATACTAATAAAAATAATCTAGGATTGTCTCGTCTATTTCCACAACTTACATTCTATCAGACATTCTAACGACTCTACCAATTCGCTGTCTTTCTACTACAATACTCACAACAAATAATCCAGGATTGTCTCGTCTATTTCCAAAACGTACATTCTATCTGACATTCTAACGACTCTACCAATTCGAAGTTTTTCTACTACAATACTAACAACAAATAATCCAGGATTGTCTCGTCTATTTCCACAACTTACGTTCTATCTGACATTCTAACAACTCTACCAATTCGAAGTCTTTCTACTACAATACTCACAACAAATAATACAGGATTGGCTCGTCTATTTCCACAACTTACATTCTATCTGACATTCTAACGACTCTACCAATTCGCTGTATTTCTACTACAATACTCACAACAAATAATCCAGCACTGTTTCGTCTATTTCCACAACTCACATTCTATCTGACATTCTAACGACTCTACCAATTCGAAGTCTTTCTACTACAATACTCACAACAAATAATCCAGGAATATCTCGTCTATTTCCACAAATTACGTTCTATCTGACATTGAAACGACTCTATCAATTCGAAGTCTTTCTACTACAATACTAACTTCAAATAATCCAGGATTGTCTCGTCTATTTCCACAACTTACATTCTATCTGACATTCTAACGACTCTATCAATTCGAAGTCTTTCTACTACAATACTAATAAAAATAATCTAGGATTGTCTCGTCTATTTCCACAACTTACATTCTATCTGACGTTGAAACGACTCTATCAATTCGAAGTCTTTCTACTACAATACTAACTTCAAATAATCCAGGATTGTCTCGTCTATTTCCACAACTTACATTCTATCTGACATTCTAACGACTCTACCAATTCGAAGTCTTTCTACTACAATACTAATAAAAATAATCTAGGATTGTCTCGTCTATTTCCACAACTTACATTCTATCAGACATTCTAACGACTCTACCAATTCGCTGTCTTTCTACTACAATACTCACAACAAATAATCCAGGATTGTCTCGTCTATTTCCAAAACGTACATTCTATCTGACATTCTAACGACTCTACCAATTCGAAGTTTTTCTACTACAATACTAACAACAAATAATCCAGGATTTTCTCGTCTATTTCCACAACTTACATTCTATCTGACATTCTAACGACTCTACCAATTCGCTGTATTTCTACTACAATACTCAAAACAAATAATCCAGGATTGTCTCGTCTATTTCCACAACATACATTCTATCTGACATTCTAACGACTCTACCAATTCGCTGTCTTTCTACTACAATACTCAACAAATAATCCAGGACTGTCTCGTCTATTTCCACAACTTACGTTCTATCTGACATTCTAAAGACTCTAACAATTCGAAGTCTTTCTACTATAATACTCAGAACAAATAATCCAGGTTTGCCTCGTCTATTTCCACAACTTACATTCTATCTAACATTCTAACGACTCTACCAATTCGAAGCCTTTTTACTACATTACTCACAACAAATAATTCAGGATTGTCTCGTCTATTTCCACAACTTACATTCTATCTAACACTCTAAGGACTCTACCAATTCGAAGCCTTTTTACTACATTAATCACAACAAATAATTCAGGATTGCCCCGTCTATTTCCACAACTTACATTCTACCTGACATTCTAACGACTCTACCAATTCGCTGTCTTTCTACTACAATACTCACAACAAATAATCCAGGATTGTCTCGTCTATTTCCACAACTTACATTCTATCTAACATTCTAACAACTCCACCAATTCGAAATCTTTCTACTACAATACTCACAACAAATCATCCAGGATTGTCTCGTCTATTTCCACAACTTACATTCTATCTGATATTCTAACGACTCTACCAATTCGAAGTCTTTCTACTACAATACTAACAACAAATAATCCAGGATTGTCTCTTCTATTTCCACAACTTACATTCTATCTAACATTCTAACAACTCCACCAACTCGAAATCTTTCTACTACAATACTCACAACAAATCATCCAGGATTGTCTCGTCTATTTCCACAACATACATTCTATCTGATATTCTAACGACTCTACCAATTCGAAGTTTTTCTACTACAATACTAACAACAAATAATCCAGGATTGTCTCTTCTATTTCCACAACTTGCATTCTATCTGACATTCTAATGACTCTACCAATTCGAAGTCTTTCTACTACAATACTCACAACAAATAATCCAGGATTGTCTCTTCTATTTCCACAACTTGCATTCTATCTGACATTCTAATGACTCTACCAATTCGAAGTCTTTCTACTACAATACTCACAACAAATAATCAAGGATTGTCTCGTCTATTTCCACAACTTGCATTCTATCTGACATTCTAACGACTCTACCAATTCGAAGTCTTTCTACTACAATACTCACAACAAATAATCCAGGATTGTCTCGTCTATTTCCACAAATTACATTCTATCTGACATTGTAACGACTCTACAAATTCGCTGTCTTTCTACTACAATACTCACAACAAATAATCCAGGATTGTCTCGTCTATTTCCACAACATACATTCTATCTGACATTCTAACGACTCTACCAATTCGCTGTCTTTCTACTACAATACTCAACAAATAATCCAGGACTGTCTCGTCTATTTCCACAACTTACGTTCTATCTGACATTCTAAAGACTCTAACAATTCGAAGTCTTTCTACTACAATACTCAGAACAAATAATCCAGGTTTGTCTCGTCTATTTCCACAACTTACATTCTATCTAACATTCTAACGACTCTACCAATTCGAAGCCTTTTTACTACATTACTTACAACAAATAATTCAGGATTGTCTCGTCTATTTCCACAAATTACGTTCTATCTGACATTCTAACGACTCTACCAATTCGCTGTCTTTCTACTACAATACTCACAACAAATAATCCAGGATTGTCTCGTCTATTTCCACAACTTACATTCTATCTGATATTCTAACGACTCTACCAATTCGAAGTCTTTCTACTACAATACTCACAACAAATAATCCAGGATTGTCTCGTCTATTTCCACAACTTACATTCTATCTGATATTCTAACGACTCTACCAATTCGAAGTCTTTCTACTACAATACCCACAACAAATAATCCAGGATTGTCTCGTCTATTTCCACAACTTACATTCTATCTGATATTCTAACGACTCTACCAATTCGAAGTCTTTCTACTATTATACTAACAACAAATAATCCAGGATTGTCTCTTCTATTACCACAACTTACATTCTATCTGACATTCTAACAACTCTACCAATTCGAAATCTTTCTACTACAATACTCACAACAAATAATCCAGGATTGTCTCGTCTATTTCCACAACTTACATTCTATCTGATATTCTAACGACTCTACCAATTCGAAGTCTTTCTACTACAATACTAACAACAAATAATCCAGGATTGTCTTTTCTATTTCCACAACTTACATTCTATCTGACGTTCTAACAACTCTACCAATTCGAAATCTTTCTACTACAATACTCACAACAAATAATCCAGGATTGTCTCGTCTATTTCCACAACTTACATTCTATCTGATATTCTAACGACTCTACCAATTCGAAGTCTTTCTACTACAATACTAACAACAAATAATCCAGGATTGTCTCGTCTATTTCCACAACTTACGTTCTATCTGACATTCTAACAACTCTACCAATTCGAAGTCTTTCTACTACAATACTCACAACAAATAATACAGGATTGGCTCGTCTATTTCCACAACTTACATTCTATCTGACATTCTAACGACTCTACCAATTCGCTGTATTTCTACTACAATACTCACAACAAATAATCCAGCACTGTTTCGTCTATTTCCACAACTCACATTCTATCTGACATTCTAACGACTCTACCAATTCGAAGTCTTTCTACTACAATACTCACAACAAATAATCCAGGAATATCTCGTCTATTTCCACAACTTACATTCTATCTGACATTGAAACGACTCTATCAATTCGAAGTCTTTCTACTACAATACTAACTTCAAATAATCCAGGATTGTCTCGTCTATTTCCACAACTTACATTCTATCTGACATTCTAACGACTCTATCAATTCGAAGTCTTTCTACTACAATACAAATAAAAATAATCTAGGATTGTCTCGTCTATTTCCACAACTTACATTCTATCTGACATTGAAACGACTCTATCAATTCGAAGTCTTTCTACTACAATACTAACTTCAAATAATCCAGGATTGTCTCGTCTATTTCCACAACTTACATTCTATCTGACATTCTAACGACTCTACCAATTCGAAGTCTTTCTACTACAATACTAATAAAAATAATCTAGGATTGTCTCGTCTATTTCCACAACCTACATTCTATCAGACATTCTAACGACTCTACCAATTCGCTGTATTTCTACTACAATACTCACAACAAATAATCCAGCACTGTTTCGTCTATTTCCACAACTCACATTCTATCTGACATTCTAACGACTCTATCAATTCGAAGTCTTTCTACTACAATACTAATAAAAATAATCTAGGATTGTCTCGTCTATTTCCACAACTTACATTCTATCTGACATTGAAACGACTCTATCAATTCGAAGTCTTTCTACTACAATACTAACTTCAAATAATCCAGGATTGTCTCGTCTATTTCCACAACTTACATTCTATCTGACATTCTAACGACTCTACCAATTCGAAGTCTTTCTACTACAATAGTAATAAAAATAATCTAGGATTGTCTCGTCTATTTCCACAACTTACATTCTATCAGACATTCTAACGACTCTACCAATTCGCTGTCTTTCTACTACAATACTCACAACAAATAATCCAGGATTGTCTCGTCTATTTCCAAAACGTACATTCTATCTGACATTCTAACGACTCTACCAATTCGAAGTTTTTCTACTACAATACTAACAACAAATAATCCAGGATTGTCTCGTCTATTTCCACAACTTACGTTCTATCTGACATTCTAACAACTCTACCAATTCGAAGTCTTTCTACTACAATACTCACAACAAATAATACAGGATTGGCTCGTCTATTTCCACAACTTACATTCTATCTGACATTCTAACGACTCTACCAATTCGCTGTATTTCTACTACATTACTCACAACAAATAATCCAGCACTGTTTCGTCTATTTCCACAACTCACATTCTATCTGACATTCTAACGACTCTACCAATTCGAAGTCTTTCTACTACAATACTCACAACAAATAATCCAGGAATATCTCGTCTATTTCCACAACTTACATTCTATCTGACATTGAAACGACTCTATCAATTCGAAGTCTTTCTACTACAATACTAACTTCAAATAATCCAGGATTGTCTCGTCTATTTCCACAACTTACATTCTATCTGACATTCTAACGACTCTATCAATTCGAAGTCTTTCTACTACAATACTAATAAAAATAATCTAGGATTGTCTCGTCTATTTCCACAACTTACATTCTATCTGACATTGAAACGACTCTATCAATTCGAAGTCTTTCTACTACAATACTAACTTCAAATAATCCAGGATTGTCTCGTCTATTTCCACAACTTACATTCTATCTGACATTCTAACGACTCTACCAATTCGAAGTCTTTCTACTACAATACTAATAAAAATAATCTAGGATTGTCTCGTCTATTTCCACAACTTACATTCTATCAGACATTCTAACGACTCTACCAATTCGCTGTCTTTCTACTACAATACTCACAACAAATAATCCAGGATTGTCTCGTCTATTTCCAAAACGTACATTCTATCTGACATTCTAACGACTCTACCAATTCGAAGTTTTTCTACTACAATACTAACAACAAATAATCCAGGATTGTCTCGTCTATTTCCACAACTTACGTTCTATCTGACATTCTAACAACTCTACCAATTCGAAGTCTTTCTACTACAATACTCACAACAAATAATACAGGATTGGCTCGTCTATTTCCACAACTTACATTCTATCTGACATTCTAACGACTCTACCAATTCGCTGTATTTCTACTACAATACTCACAACAAATAATCCAGCACTGTTTCGTCTATTTCCACAACTCACATTATATCTGACATTCTAACGACTCTACCAATTCGAAGTCTTTCTACTACAATACTCACAACAAATAATCCAGGAATATCTCGTCTATTTCCACAACTTACATTCTATCTGACATTGAAACGACTCTATCAATTCGAAGTCTTTCTACTACAATACTAACTTCAAATAATCCAGGATTGTCTCGTCTATTTCCACAACTTACATTCTATCTGACATTCTAACGACTCTATCAATTCGAAGTCTTTCTACTACAATACTAATAAAAATAATCTAGGATTGTCTCGTCTATTTCCACAACTTACATTCTATCTGACATTGAAACGACTCTATCAATTCGAAATCTTTCTACTACAATACTAACTTCAAATAATCCAGGATTGTCTCGTCTATTTCCACAACTTACATTCTATCAGACATTCAAACGACTCTACCAATTCGCTGTCTTTCTACTACAATACTCACAACAAATAATCCAGGATTGTCTCGTCTATTTCCAAAACGTACATTCTATCTGACATTCTAACGACTCTACCAATTCGAAGTTTTTCTACTACAATACTAACAACAAATAATCCAGGATTTTCTCGTCTATTTCCACAACTTACATTCTATCTGACATTCTAACGACTCTACCAATTCGCTGTATTTCTACTACAATACTCAAAACAAATAATCCAGGATTGTCTCGTCTATTTCCACAACATACATTCTATCTGACATTCTAACGACTCTACAAATTCGCTGTCTTTCTACTACAATACTCAACAAATAATCCAGGACTGTCTCGTCTATTTCCACAACTTACGTTCTATCTGACATTCTAAAGACTCTAACAATTCGAAGTCTTTCTACTACAATACTCAGAACAAATAATCCAGGTTTGTCTCGTCTATTTCCACAACTTACATTCTATCTAACACTCTAACGACTCTACCAATTCGAAGCCTTTTTACTACATTACTGACAACAAATAATTCAGGATTGTCTCGTCTATTTCCACAAATTACGTTCTATCTGACATTCTAACGACTCTACCAATTCGCTGTCTTCCTACTACAATACTCACAACAAATAATCCAGGATTATCTCGTCTATTTCCACAACTTACATTCTATCTGATATTCTAACGACTCTACCAATTCGAAGTCTTTCTACTACAATACTCACAACAAATAATCCAGGATTGTCTCGTCTATTTCCACAACTTACATTCTATCTGATATTCTAACGACTCTACCAATTCGAAGTCTTTCTACTACAATACTAACAACAAATAATCCAGGATCGTCTCTTCTATTTCCACAACTTACATTCTATCTGACATTCTAACAACTCTACCAATTCGAAATCTTTCTACTACAATACTCACAACAAATAATCCAGGATTGTCTCGTCTATTTCCACTACTTACATTCTATCTGATATTCTAACGACTCTACCAATTCGAAGTCTTTCTACTACAATACTAACAACAAATAATCCAGGATTGTCTCTTCTATTTCCACAACTTACATTCTATCTGACATTCTAACAACTCTACCAATTCAAAATCTTTCTACTACAATACTCACAACAAATAATCCAGGATTGTCTCGTCTATTTCCACAACTTACATTCTATCTGATATTCTAACGACTCTACCAATTCGAAGTCTTTCTACTACAATACTAACAACAAATAATCCAGGATTGTCTCGTCTATTTCCACAACTTACGTTCTATCTGACATTCTAACAACTCTACCAATTCGAAGTCTTTCTACTACAATACTCACAACAAATAATACAGGATTGGCTCGTCTATTTCCACAACTTACATTCTATCTGACATTCTAACGACTCTACCAATTCGCTGTATGTCTATTACAATACTCACAACAAATAATCCAGGATTGTCTCGTCTATTTCCACAACATACATTCTATCTGACATTCTAACGACTCTACCAATTCGCTGTCTTTCTACTACAATACTCAACAAATAATCCAGGACTGTCTCGTCTATTTCCACAACTTACGTTCTATCTGACATTCTAAAGACTCTAACAATTCGAAGTCTTTCTACTACAATACTCAGAACAAATAATCCAGGTTTGTCTCGTCTATTTCCACAACTTATATTCTATCTAACATTCTAACGACTCTACCAATTCGAAGCCTTTTTACTACATTACTCACAACAAATAATTCAGGATTGCCCCGTCTATTTCCACAACTTACATTCTATCTGATATTCTAACGACTCTACCAATTCGCTGTCTTTCTACTACAATACTCACAACAAATAATCCAGGATTGTCTCGTCTATTTCCACAACTTACATTCTATCTGATATTCTAACGACTCTACCAATTCGAAGTCTTTCTACTACAATACTAACAACAAATAATCCAGGACTGTCTCTTCTATTTCCACAACTTTCATTCTATCTAACATTCTAACAACTCCACCAATTCGAAATCTTTCTACTACAATACTCACAACAAATCATCCAGGATTGTCTCGTCTATTTCCACAACTTACATTCTATCTGATATTCTAACGACTCTACCAATTCGAAGTCTTTCTACTACAATACTCACAACAAATAATCCAGGAATATCTCGTCTATTTCCACAACTTACATTCTATCTGACATTGAAACGACTCTATCAATTCGAAGTCTTTCTACTATAATACTAACTTCAAATAATCCAGGATTGTCTCGTCTATTTCTACAACTTACATTCTATCTGACATTTTAACGACTCTACCAATTCGAAGTCTTTCTACTACAATACTAATAAAAATAATCTAGGATTGTCTCGTCTATTTCCACAACTTACATTCTATCAGACATTCTAACAACTCCACCAATTCGAAATCTTTCTACTACAATACTCACAACAAATAATCCAGGATTGTCTCGTCTATTTCCACAACTTGCATTCTATCTGACATTCTAACGACTCTACCAATTCGAAGTCTTTCTACTACAATACTCACAACAAATAATCCAGGATTGTCTCGTCTATTTCCACAAATTACAATCTATCTGACATTCTAACGACTCTACCAATTCGCTGTCTTTCTACTACAATACTCAGAACAAATAATCCAGGTTTGTCTCGTCTATTTCCACAACTTACATTCTATCTAACATTCTAACAACTCTACCAATTCGAAATCTTTCTAATACAATACTCACAACAAATAATCCAGGATTGTCTCGTCTATTTCCACAACTTACATTCTATCTGATATTCTAACGACTCTACCAATTCGCTGTCTTTCTACTACAATACTCAACAAATAATCCAGGACTGTCTCGTCTATTTCCACAACTTACGTTCTATCTGACATTCTAAAGACTCTAACAATTCGAAGTCTTTCTACTACAATACTCAGAACAAATAATCCAGGATTGTCTCGTCTATTTCCACAACTTAAATTCTATCTAACATTCTAACGACTCTACCAATTCGAAGCCTTTTTACTACATTACTCACAACAAATAATTCAGGATTGTCTCGTCTATTTCCACAAATTACGTTCTATCTGACATTCTAACGACTCTACCAATTCGCTATCTTTCTACTACAATACTCACAACAAATAATCCAGGATTGTCTCGTCTATTTCCACAACTTACATTCTATCTGATATTCTAACGACTCTACCAATTCGAAGTCTTTCTACTACAATACTCACAACAAATAATCAAGGATTGTCTCGTCTATTTCCACAACTTACGTTCTATCTGATATTCTAACGACTCTACCAATTCGAAGTCTTTCTACTACAATACTAACAACAAATAATCCAGGATTGTCTCTTCTATTTCCACAACTTACATTCTACCTGACATTCTAACAACTCTACCAATTCGAAATCTTTCTACTACAATACTCACAACAAATAATCCAGGATTGTCTCGTCTATTTCCACAACTTACATTCTATCTGATATTCTAACGACTCTACCAATTCGAAGTCTTTCTACTACAATACTAACAACAAATAATCCAGGATTGTCTCTTCTATTTCCACAACTTACATTCTATCTGACATTCTAACAACTCTACCAATTCGAAGTCTTTCTACTACAATACTAACAACAAATAATCCAGGACTGTCTCGTCTATTTCCACAACTTACGTTCTATCTGACATTCTAAAGACTCTAACAATTCGAAGTCTTTCTACTACAATACTAAGAACAAATAATCCAGGTTTGTCTCGTCTATTTCCACAACTTACATTCTATCTAACATTCTAACGACTCTACCAATTCGAAGCCTTTTTACTACATTACTCACAACAAATAATTCAGGATTGTCTCGTCTATTTCCACAAATTACGTTCTATCTGACATTCTAACGACGCTACCAATTCGCTGTCTTTCTACTACAATACTCACAACAAATAATCCAGGATTGTCTCGTCTATTTCCACAACTTACATTCTATCTGATATTCTAACGACTCTACCAATTCGAAGTCTTTCTACTACAATACTCACAACAAATAATCCAGGATTGTCTCGTCTATTTCCACAACTTACGTTCTATCTGATATTCTAACGACTCTACCAATTCGAAGTCTTTCTACTACAATACTAACAACAAATAATCCAGGATTGTCTCGTCTATTTCCACTACTTACGTTATATCTGACATTCTAACAACTCTACCAATTCTAAGACTTTCTACTACAATACTAACTTCAAATAATCCAGGATTGTCTCGTCTATTTCCACAACTTACATTCTATCTGACATTCTAACGACTCTACCAATTCGAAGTCTTTCTACTACAATACTAATAAAAATAATCTAGGATTGTCTCGTCTATTTCCACAACTTACCTTCTATCTGACATTGAAACGACTCTATCAACTCGAAGTCTTTCTACTACAATACTAACTTCAAATAATCCAGGATTGTCTCGTCTATTTCCACAACTTACATTCTATCTGACATTCTAACGACTCTACCAATTCGCTGTCTTTCTACTACAATACTCACAACAAATAATCCAGGATTCTATCGTCTATTTCTACACCTTACATTCTATCTAACATTCTAACAACTCCACCAATTCGAAATCTTTCTACTACAATACTCACAACAAATCATCCAGGATTGTCTCGTCTATTTCCACAACTTACATCCTATCTGATATTCTAACGACTCTACCAATTCGAAGTCTTTCTACTACAATACTCACAACAAATACTCCAGGATTGTCTCGTCTATTTCCACAACTTGCATTCTATCTAACATTCTAACGACTCTACCAATTCGCTGTCTTTCTACTACAATACTCACAACAAATAATCCAGGATTGTCTCGTCTATTTCCACAACATACATTCTATCTGACATTCTAACGACTCTACCAATTCGCTGTCTTTCTACTACAATACTCAACAAATAATCCAGGACTGTCTCGTCTATTTCCACAACTTACATTCTATCAGACATTCTAACAACTCCACCAATTCGAAATCTTTCTACTACAATACTCACAACAAATAATCCAGGATTGTCTCGTCTATTTCCACAACTTGCATTCTATCTGACATTCTAACGACTCTACCAATTCGAAGTCTTTCTACTACAATACTCACAACAAATAATCCAGGATTGTCTCGTCTATTTCCACAAATTACAATCTATCTGACATTCTAACGACTCTACCAATTCGCTGTCTTTCTACTACAATACTCAGAACAAATAATCCAGGTTTGTCTCGTCTATTTCCACAACTTACATTCTATCTAACATTCTAACAACTCTACCAATTCGAAATCTTTCTAATACAATACTCACAACAAATAATCCAGGATTGTCTCGTCTATTTCCACAACTTACATTCTATCTGATATTCTAACGACTCTACCAATTCGCTGTCTTTCTACTACAATACTCAACAAATAATCCAGGACTGTCTCGTCTATTTCCACAACTTACGTTCTATCTGACATTCTAAAGACTCTAACAATTCGAAGTCTTTCTACTACAATACTCAGAACAAATAATCCAGGATTGTCTCGTCTATTTCCACAACTTAAATTCTATCTAACATTCTAACGACTCTACCAATTCGAAGCCTTTTTACTACATTACTCACAACAAATAATTCAGGATTGTCTCGTCTATTTCCACAAATTACGTTCTATCTGACATTCTAACGACTCTACCAATTCGCTATCTTTCTACTACAATACTCACAACAAATAATCCAGGATTGTCTCGTCTATTTCCACAACTTACATTCTATCTGATATTCTAACGACTCTACCAATTCGAAGTCTTTCTACTACAATACTCACAACAAATAATCAAGGATTGTCTCGTCTATTTCCACAACTTACGTTCTATCTGATATTCTAACGACTCTACCAATTCGAAGTCTTTCTACTACAATACTAACAACAAATAATCCAGGATTGTCTCTTCTATTTCCACAACTTACATTCTACCTGACATTCTAACAACTCTACCAATTCGAAATCTTTCTACTACAATACTCACAACAAATAATCCAGGATTGTCTCGTCTATTTCCACAACTTACATTCTATCTGATATTCTAACGACTCTACCAATTCGAAGTCTTTCTACTACAATACTAACAACAAATAATCCAGGATTGTCTCTTCTATTTCCACAACTTACATTCTATCTGACATTCTAACAACTCTACCAATTCGAAGTCTTTCTACTACAATACTAACAACAAATAATCCAGGACTGTCTCGTCTATTTCCACAACTTACGTTCTATCTGACATTCTAAAGACTCTAACAATTCGAAGTCTTTCTACTACAATACTAAGAACAAATAATCCAGGTTTGTCTCGTCTATTTCCACAACTTATATTCTATCTAACATTCTAACGACTCTACCAATTCGAAGCCTTTTTACTACATTACTCACAACAAATAATTCAGGATTGCCCCGTCTATTTCCACAACTTACATTCTATCTGATATTCTAACGACTCTACCAATTCGCTGTCTTTCTACTACAATACTCACAACAAATAATCCAGGATTGTCTCGTCTATTTCCACAACTTACATTCTATCTGATATTCTAACGACTCTACCAATTCGAAGTCTTTCTACTACAATACTAACAACAAATAATCCAGGACTGTCTCTTCTATTTCCACAACTTTCATTCTATCTAACATTCTAACAACTCCACCAATTCGAAATCTTTCTACTACAATACTCACAACAAATCATCCAGGATTGTCTCGTCTATTTCCACAACTTACATTCTATCTGATATTCTAACGACTCTACCAATTCGAAGTCTTTCTACTACAATACTCACAACAAATAATCCAGGAATATCTCGTCTATTTCCACAACTTACATTCTATCTGACATTGAAACGACTCTATCAATTCGAAGTCTTTCTACTATAATACTAACTTCAAATAATCCAGGATTGTCTCGTCTATTTCTACAACTTACATTCTATCTGACATTTTAACGACTCTACCAATTCGAAGTCTTTCTACTACAATACTAATAAAAATAATCTAGGATTGTCTCGTCTATTTCCACAACTTACATTCTATCAGACATTCTAACAACTCCACCAATTCGAAATCTTTCTACTACAATACTCACAACAAATAATCCAGGATTGTCTCGTCTATTTCCACAACTTGCATTCTATCTGACATTCTAACGACTCTACCAATTCGAAGTCTTTCTACTACAATACTCACAACAAATAATCCAGGATTGTCTCGTCTATTTCCACAAATTACAATCTATCTGACATTCTAACGACTCTACCAATTCGCTGTCTTTCTACTACAATACTCAGAACAAATAATCCAGGTTTGTCTCGTCTATTTCCACAACTTACATTCTATCTAACATTCTAACAACTCTACCAATTCGAAATCTTTCTAATACAATACTCACAACAAATAATCCAGGATTGTCTCGTCTATTTCCACAACTTACATTCTATCTGATATTCTAACGACTCTACCAATTCGCTGTCTTTCTACTACAATACTCAACAAATAATCCAGGACTGTCTCGTCTATTTCCACAACTTACGTTCTATCTGACATTCTAAAGACTCTAACAATTCGAAGTCTTTCTACTACAATACTCAGAACAAATAATCCAGGATTGTCTCGTCTATTTCCACAACTTAAATTCTATCTAACATTCTAACGACTCTACCAATTCGAAGCCTTTTTACTACATTACTCACAACAAATAATTCAGGATTGTCTCGTCTATTTCCACAAATTACGTTCTATCTGACATTCTAACGACTCTACCAATTCGCTATCTTTCTACTACAATACTCACAACAAATAATCCAGGATTGTCTCGTCTATTTCCACAACTTACATTCTATCTGATATTCTAACGACTCTACCAATTCGAAGTCTTTCTACTACAATACTCACAACAAATAATCAAGGATTGTCTCGTCTATTTCCACAACTTACGTTCTATCTGATATTCTAACGACTCTACCAATTCGAAGTCTTTCTACTACAATACTAACAACAAATAATCCAGGATTGTCTCTTCTATTTCCACAACTTACATTCTACCTGACATTCTAACAACTCTACCAATTCGAAATCTTTCTACTACAATACTCACAACAAATAATCCAGGATTGTCTCGTCTATTTCCACAACTTACATTCTATCTGATATTCTAACGACTCTACCAATTCGAAGTCTTTCTACTACAATACTAACAACAAATAATCCAGGATTGTCTCTTCTATTTCCACAACTTACATTCTATCTGACATTCTAACAACTCTACCAATTCGAAGTCTTTCTACTACAATACTAACAACAAATAATCCAGGACTGTCTCGTCTATTTCCACAACTTACGTTCTATCTGACATTCTAAAGACTCTAACAATTCGAAGTCTTTCTACTACAATACTAAGAACAAATAATCCAGGTTTGTCTCGTCTATTTCCACAACTTACATTCTATCTAACATTCTAACGACTCTACCAATTCGAAGCCTTTTTACTACATTACTCACAACAAATAATTCAGGATTGTCTCGTCTATTTCCACAAATTACGTTCTATCTGACATTCTAACGACGCTACCAATTCGCTGTCTTTCTACTACAATACTCACAACAAATAATCCAGGATTGTCTCGTCTATTTCCACAACTTACATTCTATCTGATATTCTAACGACTCTACCAATTCGAAGTCTTTCTACTACAATACTCACAACAAATAATCCAGGATTGTCTCGTCTATTTCCACAACTTACGTTCTATCTGATATTCTAACGACTCTACCAATTCGAAGTCTTTCTACTACAATACTAACAACAAATAATCCAGGATTGTCTCGTCTATTTCCACTACTTACGTTATATCTGACATTCTAACAACTCTACCAATTCTAAGACTTTCTACTACAATACTAACTTCAAATAATCCAGGATTGTCTCGTCTATTTCCACAACTTACATTCTATCTGACATTCTAACGACTCTACCAATTCGAAGTCTTTCTACTACAATACTAATAAAAATAATCTAGGATTGTCTCGTCTATTTCCACAACTTACCTTCTATCTGACATTGAAACGACTCTATCAACTCGAAGTCTTTCTACTACAATACTAACTTCAAATAATCCAGGATTGTCTCGTCTATTTCCACAACTTACATTCTATCTGACATTCTAACGACTCTACCAATTCGCTGTCTTTCTACTACAATACTCACAACAAATAATCCAGGATTCTATCGTCTATTTCTACACCTTACATTCTATCTAACATTCTAACAACTCCACCAATTCGAAATCTTTCTACTACAATACTCACAACAAATCATCCAGGATTGTCTCGTCTATTTCCACAACTTACATCCTATCTGATATTCTAACGACTCTACCAATTCGAAGTCTTTCTACTACAATACTCACAACAAATACTCCAGGATTGTCTCGTCTATTTCCACAACTTGCATTCTATCTAACATTCTAACGACTCTACCAATTCGCTGTCTTTCTACTACAATACTCACAACAAATAATCCAGGATTGTCTCGTCTATTTCCACAACATACATTCTATCTGACATTCTAACGACTCTACCAATTCGCTGTCTTTCTACTACAATACTCAACAAATAATCCAGGACTGTCTCGTCTATTTCCACAACTTACATTCTATCAGACATTCTAACAACTCCACCAATTCGAAATCTTTCTACTACAATACTCACAACAAATAATCCAGGATTGTCTCGTCTATTTCCACAACTTGCATTCTATCTGACATTCTAACGACTCTACCAATTCGAAGTCTTTCTACTACAATACTCACAACAAATAATCCAGGATTGTCTCGTCTATTTCCACAAATTACAATCTATCTGACATTCTAACGACTCTACCAATTCGCTGTCTTTCTACTACAATACTCAGAACAAATAATCCAGGTTTGTCTCGTCTATTTCCACAACTTACATTCTATCTAACATTCTAACAACTCTACCAATTCGAAATCTTTCTAATACAATACTCACAACAAATAATCCAGGATTGTCTCGTCTATTTCCACAACTTACATTCTATCTGATATTCTAACGACTCTACCAATTCGCTGTCTTTCTACTACAATACTCAACAAATAATCCAGGACTGTCTCGTCTATTTCCACAACTTACGTTCTATCTGACATTCTAAAGACTCTAACAATTCGAAGTCTTTCTACTACAATACTCAGAACAAATAATCCAGGATTGTCTCGTCTATTTCCACAACTTAAATTCTATCTAACATTCTAACGACTCTACCAATTCGAAGCCTTTTTACTACATTACTCACAACAAATAATTCAGGATTGTCTCGTCTATTTCCACAAATTACGTTCTATCTGACATTCTAACGACTCTACCAATTCGCTATCTTTCTACTACAATACTCACAACAAATAATCCAGGATTGTCTCGTCTATTTCCACAACTTACATTCTATCTGATATTCTAACGACTCTACCAATTCGAAGTCTTTCTACTACAATACTCACAACAAATAATCAAGGATTGTCTCGTCTATTTCCACAACTTACGTTCTATCTGATATTCTAACGACTCTACCAATTCGAAGTCTTTCTACTACAATACTAACAACAAATAATCCAGGATTGTCTCTTCTATTTCCACAACTTACATTCTACCTGACATTCTAACAACTCTACCAATTCGAAATCTTTCTACTACAATACTCACAACAAATAATCCAGGATTGTCTCGTCTATTTCCACAACTTACATTCTATCTGATATTCTAACGACTCTACCAATTCGAAGTCTTTCTACTACAATACTAACAACAAATAATCCAGGATTGTCTCTTCTATTTCCACAACTTACATTCTATCTGACATTCTAACAACTCTACCAATTCGAAGTCTTTCTACTACAATACTAACAACAAATAATCCAGGACTGTCTCGTCTATTTCCACAACTTACGTTCTATCTGACATTCTAAAGACTCTAACAATTCGAAGTCTTTCTACTACAATACTAAGAACAAATAATCCAGGTTTGTCTCGTCTATTTCCACAACTTACATTCTATCTAACATTCTAACGACTCTACCAATTCGAAGCCTTTTTACTACATTACTCACAACAAATAATTCAGGATTGTCTCGTCTATTTCCACAAATTACGTTCTATCTGACATTCTAACGACGCTACCAATTCGCTGTCTTTCTACTACAATACTTACAACAAATAATCCAGGATTGTCTCGTCTATTTCCACAACTTACATTCTATCTGATATTCTAACGACTCTACCAATTCGAAGTCTTTCTACTACAATACTCACAACAAATAATCCAGGATTGTCTCGTCTATTTCCACAACTTACGTTCTATCTGATATTCTAACGACTCTACCAATTCGAAGTCTTTCTACTACAATACTAACAACAAATAATCCAGGATTGTCTCGTCTATTTCCACTACTTACGTTATATCTGACATTCTAACAACTCTACCAATTCTAAGACTTTCTACTACAATACTAACTTCAAATAATCCAGGATTGTCTCGTCTATTTCCACAACTTACATTCTATCTGACATTCTAACGACTCTACCAATTCGAAGTCTTTCTACTACAATACTAATAAAAATAATCTAGGATTGTCTCGTCTATTTCCACAACTTACCTTCTATCTGACATTGAAACGACTCTATCAACTCGAAGTCTTTCTACTACAATACTAACTTCAAATAATCCAGGATTGTCTCGTCTATTTCCACAACTTACATTCTATCTGACATTCTAACGACTCTACCAATTCGCTGTCTTTCTACTACAATACTCACAACAAATAATCCAGGATTCTATCGTCTATTTCTACACCTTACATTCTATCTAACATTCTAACAACTCCACCAATTCGAAATCTTTCTACTACAATACTCACAACAAATCATCCAGGATTGTCTCGTCTATTTCCACAACTTACATCCTATCTGATATTCTAACGACTCTACCAATTCGAAGTCTTTCTACTACAATACTCACAACAAATACTCCAGGATTGTCTCGTCTATTTCCACAACTTGCATTCTATCTAACATTCTAACGACTCTACCAATTCGCTGTCTTTCTACTACAATACTCACAACAAATAATCCAGGATTGTCTCGTCTATTTCCACAACATACATTCTATCTGACATTCTAACGACTCTACCAATTCGCTGTCTTTCTACTACAATACTCAACAAATAATCCAGGACTGTCTCGTCTATTTCCACAACTTACATTCTATCTAACATTCTAACGACTCTACCAATTCGAAGCCTTTTTACTACATTACACACAACAAATAATTCAGGATTGTCTCGTCTATTTCCACAAATTACATTCTATCTGACATTCTAACGACACTACCAATTCGCTGTCTTTCTACTACAATACTCACAACAAATAATCCAGGATTGTCTCGTCTATTTCCACAACTTACATTCTATCTGATATTCTAACGACTCTACCCATTCGCTGTATTTCTACTACAATACTAACAACAAATAATCCAGGATTGTCTCTTCTATTTCCACAACTTACATTCTATCTAACATTCTAACAACTCCACCAATTCGAAATCTTTCTACTACAATACTCACAACAAATCATCCAGTATTGTCTCGTCTATTTCCACAACTTACATTCTATCTGATATTCTAACGACTCTACCAATTCGAAGTCTTTCTACTACAATACTCACAACAAATAATCCAGGATTGTCTCGTCTATTTCCACAAATTACATTCTATCTGACATTCTAACGACTCTACCAATTCGAAGTCTTTCTACTACAATACTCACAACAAATAATCCAGGATTGTCTCGTCTATTTCCACAACTTGCATTCTATCTGACATTCTAACGACTCTACCAATTCGAAGTCTTTCTACTACAATACTCAGAACAAATAATCCAGGTTTGTCTCGTCTATTTCCACAACTTACATTCTATCTAACATTCTAACGACTCTACCAATTCGAAGCCTTTTTACTACATTACTCACAACAAATAATTCAGGATTGTCTCGTCTATTTCCACAAATTACGTTCTATCTGACATTCTAACGACTCTACCAATTCGCTGTCTTTCTACTACAATACTCACAACAAATAATCCAGGATTGTCTCGTCTATTTCCACAACATACATTCTATCTGACATTCTAACGACTCTACCAATTCGCTGTCTTTCCACTACAATACTCAACAAATAATCCAGGACTGTCTCGTCTATTTCCACAACTTACGTTCTATCTGACATTCTAAAGACTCTAACAATTCGAAGTCTTTCTACTACAATACTCAGAACAAATAATCCAGGTTTGTCTCGTCTATTTCCACAACTTACATTCTATCTAACATTCTAACGACTCTACCAATTCGAAGCCTTTTTACTACATTACTCACAACAAATAATTCAGGATTGTCTCGTCTATTTCCACAAATTACGTTCTATCTGACATTCTAACGACTCTACCAATTCGCTGTCTTTCTACTACAATACTCACAACAAATAATCCAGGATTGTCTCGTCTATTTCCACAACTTATATTCTATCTGACATTCTAACGACTCTACCAATTCGAAGTCTTTCTACTACAATACTAATAAAAATAATCTAGGATTGTCTCGTCTATTTCCACAACTTACATTCTATCTGACATTGAAACGACTCTATCAACTCGAAGTCTTTCTACTACAATACTAACTTCAAATAATCCAGGATTGTCTCGTCTATTTCCACAACTTACATTCTATCTGACATTCTAACGACTCTACCAATTCGCTGTCTTTCTACTACAATACTCACAACAAATAATCCAGGATTCTATCGTCTATTTCCACACCTTAGGTTCTATCTAACATTCTAACAACTCCACCAATTCGAAATCTTTCTACTACAATACTCACAACAAATCATCCAGGAGTGTCTCGTCTATTTCCACAACTTACATCCTATCTGATATTCTAACGACTCTACCAATTCGAAGTCTTTCTACTAAAATACTCACAACAAATACTCCAGGATTGTCTCGTCTATTTCCACAACTTGCATTCTATCTAACATTCTAACGACTCTACCAATTCGCTGTCTTTCTACTACAATACTCACAACAAATAATCCAGGATTGTCTCGTCTATTTCCACAACATACATTCTATCTGACATTCTAACGACTCTACCAATTCGCTGTCTTTCTACTACAATACTCAACAAATAATCCAGGACTGTCTCGTCTATTTCCACAACTTACGTTCTATCTGACATTCTAAAGACTCTAACAATTCGAAGTCTTTCTACTACAATACTCAGAACAAATAATCCAGGTTTGTCTCGTCTATTTCCACAACTTACATTCTATCTAACATTCTAACGACTCTACCAATTCGAAGCCTTTTTACTACATTACACACAATAAATAATTCAGGATTGTCTCGTCTATTTCCACAAATTACATTCTATCTGACATTCTAACGACTCTACCAATTCGCTGTCTTTCTACTACAATACTCACAACAAATAATCCAGGATTGTCTCGTCTATTTCCACAACTTACATTCTATCTGATATTCTAACGACTCTACCAATTCGAAGTCTTTCTACTACAATACTATCAACAAATAATCCAGGATTGTCTCTTCTATTTCCACAACTTACATTCTATCTAACATTCTAACAACTCCACCAATTCGAAACCTTTCTACTACAATACTCACAACAAATCATCCAGGATTGTCTCGTCTATTTCCACAACTTACATTCTATCTGAGATTCTAACGACTCTACCAATTCGAAGTCTTTCTACTACAATACTCACAACAAATCATCCAGGATTGTCTCGTCTATTTCCACAAATTACATTCTATCTGACATTCTAACGACTCTACCAATTCGCTGTCTTTCTACTACAATACTCACAACAAATAATCCAGGATTGTCTCGTCTATTTCCACAACTTGCATTCTATCTGAGATTCTAACGACTCTACCAATTCGAAGTTTTTCTACTACAATACTCACAACAAATCATCCAGGATTGTCTCGTCTATTTCCACAAATTACATTCTATCTGACATTCTAACGACTCTACCAATTCGCTGTCTTTCTACTACAATACTCAACAAATAATCCAGGACTGTCTCGTCTATTTCCACAACTTACGTTCTATCTAACATTCTAACGACTCTACCAATTCGCTGTCTTTCTACTACAATACTCACAACAAATAATCCAGGATTGTCTCGTATATTTCCACAACATACATTCTATCTGACATTCTAACGACTCTACCAATTCGCTGTCTTTCTACTACAATACTCAACAAATAATCCAGGTCTGTCTCGTCTATTTCCACAACTTACGTTCTATCTGACATTCTAAAGACTCTAACAATTCGAAATCTTTCTACTACAATACTCAGAACAAATAATCCAGGTTTGTCTCGTCTATTTCCACAACTTACATTCTATCTAACATTCTAACGACTCTACCAATTCGAAGCCTTTTTACTACATTACACACAACAAATAATTCAGGATTGTCTCGTCTATTTCCACAAATTACATTCTATCTGACATTCTAACGACTCTACCAATTCGCTGTCTTTCTACTACAATACTCACAACAAATAATCCAGGATTGTCTCGTCTATTTCCACAACTTACGTTCTATCTGATATTCTAACGACTCTACCAATTCGAAGTCTTTCTACTACAATACGAACAGCAAATAATCCAGGATTGTCTCTTCTATTTCCACAACTTACATTCTATCTAACATTCTAACAACTCCACCAATTCGAAATCTTTCTACTACAATACTCACAACAAATCATCCAGTATTGTCTCGTCTATTTCCACAACTTACATTCTATCTGATATTCTAACGACTCTACCAATTCGAAGTCTTTCTACTACAATACTCACAACAAATAATCCAGGATTGTCTCGTCTATTTCCACAACTTGCATTCTATCTGACATTCTAACGACTCTACCAATTCGAAGTCTTTCTACTACAATACTCACAACAAATAATCCAGGATTGTCTCGTCTATTTCCACAAATTACATTCTATCTGACATTCTAACGACTCTACCAATTCGCTGTCTTTCTACTACAATACTCACAACAAATAATCCAGGATTGTCTCGTCTATTTCCACAACTTACGTTCTATCTGACATTCTAACGACTCTAACAATTCGAAGTCTTTCTACTACAATACTCAGAACAAATAATCCAGGTTTGTCTCGTCTATTTCCACAACTTACATTCTATCTAACATTCTAACGACTCTACCAATTCGAAGCCTTTTTACTACATTACTCACAACAAATAATTCAGGATTGTCTCGTCTATTTCCACAAATTACGTTCTATCTGACATTCTAAAGACTCTAACAATTCGAAGTCTTTCTACTACAATACTCAGAACAAATAATCCAGGTTTGTCTCGTCTATTTCCACAACTTACATTCTATCTAACATTCTAACGACTCTACCAATTCGAAGCCTTTTTACTACATTACTCACAACAAATAATTCAGGATTGTCTCGTCTATTTCCACAAATTACGTTCTATCTGACATTCTAACGACTCTACCAATTCGCTGTCTTTCTACTACAATACTCACAACAAATAATCCAGGATTGTCTCGTCTATTTCCACAACTTACATTCTATCTGATATTCTAACGACTCTACCAATTCGAAGTCTTTCTACTACAATACTCACAACAAATAATCCAGGATTGTCTCGTCTATTTCCACAACTTACATTCTATCTGATATTCGAACGACTCTACCAATTCGAAGTTTTTCTACTACAATACTAACACCAAATAATCCAGGATTGTCTCGTCTATTTCCACAACTTACGTTCTATCTGACATTCTAACAACTCTACAAATTCGAAGTCTTTCTACTACAATACTAACTTCAAATAATCCAGGATTGTCTCGTCTATTTCCACAACTTACATTCTATCCGACATTCTAACGACTCTAACAATTCGCTGTATTTCTACTACAATACTCACAACACATAATCCAGGATTGTCTCGTCTATTTCCACAACATACATTCTATCTGACATTCTAACGACTCTACCAATTCGCTGTCTTTCTACTACAACACTCAACAAATAATCCAGGACTGTCTCGTCTATTTCCACAACTTACGTTCTATCTGACATTCTAAAGACTAACAATTCGAAGTCTTTCTACTACAATACTCAGAACAAATAATCCAGGTTTGTCTCGTCTATTTCCACAACTTACATTCTATCTAACATTCTAACGACTCTACCAATTCGAAGCCATTTTACTACATTACTCACAACAAATAATTCAGGATTGTCTCGTCTATTTCCACAAATTACGTTCTATCTGACATTCTAACGACTCTACCAATTCGCTGTCTTTCTACTACAATACTCACAACAAATAATCCAGGATTGTCTCGTCTATTTCCACAACTTACATTATATCTGATATTCTAACGACTCTACCAATTCGAAGTCTTTCTACTACAATACTCACAACAAATAATCCAGGATTGTCTCCTCTATTTCCACAACTTACATTCTATCTGATATTCGAAAGACTCTACCAATTCGAAGTTTTTCTACTACAATACTAACACCAAATAATCCAGGATTGTCTCGTCTATTTCCACAACTTACGTTCTATCTGACATTCTAACAACTCTACCAATTCGAAGTCTTTCTACTACAATACTAACTTCAAATAATCCAGGATTGTCTCGTCTATTTCCACAACTTACATTCTATCCGACATTCTAACGACTCTAACAATTCGCTGTATTTCTACTACAATACTCACAACACATAATCCAGGATTGTCTCGTCTATTTCCACAACATACATTCTATCTGACATTCTAACGACTCTACCAATTCGCTGTCTTTCTACTACAATACTCAACAAATAATCCAGGACTGTCTCGTCTATTTCCACAACTTACGTTCTATCTGACATTTTAAAGACTCTAACAATTCGAAGTCTTTCTTCTACAATACTCAGAACAAATAATCCAGGTTTGTCTCGTATATTTCCACAACTTACATTCTATCTAACATTCTAACGACTCTACCAATTCGAAGCCTTTTTACTACATTACTCACAACAAATAATTCAGGATTGCCCCGTCTATTTCCACAACTTACATTCTACCTGACATTCTAACGACTCTACCAATTCGCTGTCTTTCTACTACAATACTCACAACAAATAATCCAGGATTGTCTCGTCTATTTCCACAACTTACATTCTATCTGACATTCTAACGACTCTACCAATTCGCTGTCTTTCTACTACAATACTCACAACAAATAATTCAGGATTCTATCGTCTATTTCCACACCTTACATTCTATCTGATATTCTAACGACTCTACCAATTCGAAGTCTTTCTACTACAATACTAACAACAAATAATCCAGGATTGTCTCTTCTATTTCCACAACTTACATTCTATCTAACATTCTAACAACTCCACCAATTCGAAATCATTCTACTACAATACTCACAACAATCATCCAGGATTGTCTCGTCTATTTCCACAACTTACATCCTATCTGATATTCTAACGACTCTACCAATTCGCTGTCTTTCTACTACAATGCTCACAACAAATAATCCAGGATTGTCTCGTCTATTTCCACAACTTACATTCTATCTGATATTCTAACGACTCTACCAATCCGAAGTCTTTCTGCTACAATACTCACAACAAATAATCCAGGATTGTCTCGTCTATTTCCACAACTTGCATTCTATCTGACATTCTAACGACTCTACCAATTCGAAGTCTTTCTACTACAATACTCACAACAAATAATCAAGGATTGTCTCGTCTATTTCCACAAATTACATTCTATCTGACATTCTAACGACTCTACCAATTCGCTGTCTTTCTACTACAATACTCACAACAAATAATCCAGGATTGTCTCGTCTATTTACACAACTTACATTCTATCTGACATTCTAACGACTCTACCAATTCGAAGTCTTTCTACTACAATACTCACAACAAATAATCCAGGACTGTCTCGTCTATTTCAACAACTTACGTTCTATCTGACATTCTAAAGACTCTAACAATTCGAAGTTTTTCTACTACAATACTCAGAACAAATAATCCAGGTTTGTCTCGTCTATTTCCACAACTTACATTCTATCTAACATTCTAACGACTCTACCAATTCGAAGCCTTTTTACTACATTACTCACAACAAATAATTCAGGATTGCCCCGTCTATTTCCACAACTTACATTCTACCTGACATTCTAACGACTCTACCAATTCGCTGTCTTTCTACTACAATACTCACAACAAATAATCCAGGATTGTCTCGTCTATTTCCACAACTTACATTCTATCTGATATTCTAACGACTCTACCAATTCGAAGTCTTTCTACTACAATACTAACAACAAATAATCCAGGATTGTCTCTTCTATTTCCACAACTTACATTCTATCTAACATTCTAACAACTCCACCAATTCGAAATCTTTCTACTACAATACTCACAACAAATCATCCAGGATTGTCTCGTCTATTTCCACAACTTACATTCTATCTGATATTCTAACGACTCTACCAATTCGAAGTCTTTCTACTACAATACTAACAACAAATAATCCAGGATTGTCTCTTCTATTTCAACAACTTACATTCTATCTGATATTCTAACGACTCTACCAATTCGAATCTTTCTACTACAATACTCACAACAAATAATACAGGATTGTCTCTTCTATTTCAACAACTTACATTCTATCTGACATTCTAACGACTCTACCAATTCGAAGTCTTTCTACTACAATACTCACAACAAATAATCCAGGAATATCTCGTCTATTTCCACAACTTACATTCTATCTGACATTGAAACGACTCTATCAATTCGAAGTCTTTCTACTACAATACTAACTTCAAATAATCCAGGATTGTCTCGTCTATTTCCACAACTTACATTCTATCTGACATTGTAACGACTCTACCAATTCGAAGTCTTTCTACTACAATACTAATAAAAATAATCTAGGATTGTCTCGTCTATTTCCACAACTTACAGTCTATCTGCCATTCTAACGACTCTACCAATCCGCTGTCTTTCTACTACAATACTCAACAAATAATCCAGGACTGTCTCGTCTATTTCCACAACTTACGTTCTATCTGACATTCTAAAGACTCTAACAATTCTAAGTCTTTCTACTACAATACTCAGAACAAATAATCCAGGTTTGTCTCGTCTATTTCCACAACTTACATTCTATCTAACATTCAAACGACTCTACCAATTCGAAGCCTTTTTACTACATTACTCACAACAAATAATTCAGGATTGTCTCGTCTATTTCCACAAATTACGTTCTATCTGACATTCTAACGACTCTACGAATTCGCTGTCTTTCTACTACAATACTCACAACAAATAATCCAGGATTGTCTCGTCTATTTCCACAACTTACATTCTATCTGATATTCTAACGACTCTACCAATTCGAAGTCTTTCTACTACAATACTCACAACAAATAATCCAGGATTGTGTCGTCTATTTCCACAACTTACATTATATCTGATATTCTAACGACTCTACCAATTCGAAGTCTTTCTACTACAATACTAACAACAAATAATCCAGGATTGTCTCTTCTATTTCCACAACTTACATTCTATCTGACATTCTAACAACTCTACCAATTCGAAATCTTTCTACTACAATACTCACAACAAATAATCCAGGATTGTCTCGTCTATTTCCACAACTTACATTCTATCTGATATTCTAACGACTCTACCAATTCGAAGTCTTTCTACTACAATACTAACAACAAATAATCCAGGATTGTCTCTTCTATTTCCACAACTTACATTCTATCTGACATTCTAACAACTCTACCAATTAGAAATCTTTCTACTACAATACTCACAACAAATAATCCAGGATTGTCTCGTCTATTTCCACAACTTACATTCTATCTGATATTCTAACGACTCTACCAATTCAAAGTCTTTCTACTACAATACTAACAACAAATAATCCAGGATTGTCTCGTCTATTTCCACAACTTACGTTCTATCTGACATTCTAACAACTCTACCAATTCGAAGTCTTTCTACTACAATACTCACAACAAATAATACAGGATTGGCTCGTCTATTTCCACAACTTACATTCTATCTGACATTCTAACGACTCTACCAATTCGCTGTATTCCTACTACAATACTCACATCAAATAATCCAGGATTGGCTCGTCTATTTCCACAACTTACATTCTATCTGACATTCTAACGACTCTACCAATTCGCTGTCTTTCTACTACAATACTCAACAAATAATCCAGGACTGTCTCGTGTATTTCCACAATTTACGTTCTATCTGACATTCTAAAGACTCTAACAATTCGAAGTCTTTGTACTACAATACTCAGAAAAAATAAGCCAGGATTGCCCCGTCTATTTCCACAACTTACATTCTATCTGATATTCTAACGACTCTACCAATTCGAAGTCTTTCTACTACAATACTAACAACAAATAATCCAGGATTGTCTCTTCTATTTCCACAACTTACATTCTATCTGACATTCTAACAACTCTACCAATTAGAAATCTTTCTACTACAATACTCACAACAAATAATCCAGGATTGTCTCGTCTATTTCCACAACTTACATTCTATCTGATATTCTAACGACTCTACCAATTCAAAGTCTTTCTACTACAATACTAACAACAAATAATCCAGGATTGTCTCGTCTATTTCCACAACTTACGTTCTATCTGACATTCTAACAACTCTACCAATTCGAAGTCTTTCTACTACAATACTCACAACAAATAATACAGGATTGGCTCGTCTATTTCCACAACTTACATTCTATCTGACATTCTAACGACTCTACCAATTCGCTGTATTCCTACTACAATACTCACATCAAATAATCCAGGATTGGCTCGTCTATTTCCACAACTTACATTCTACCTGACATTCTAACGCATCTACCAATTCGCTGTCTTTCTACTACAATACTAACAACAAATAATCCAGGATTGTCTCTTCTATTTCCACAACTTACATTCTATCTAACATTCTAACAACTCCACCAATTCGAAATCTTTCTACTACAATACTCACAACAAATCATCCAGGATTGTCTCGTCTATTTCCACAACTTACATTCTATCTGATATTCTAACGACTCTACCAATTCGAAGTCTTTCTACTACAATACTCACAACAAATAATCCAGGATTGTCTCGTCTATTTCCACAACTTACATTCTATCTGATATTCTAACGACTCTACCAATTCGAAGTCTTTCTACTACAATACTCACAACAAATAATCCAGGATTGTCTCGTCTATTTCCACAACTTGCATTCTATCTGACATTCTAACGACTCTACCAATTCGAAGTCTTTCTACTACAATACTCACAACAAATAATCCAGGATTGTCTCGTCTATTTCCACAAATTACATTCTATCTGACATTCTAACGACTCTACCAATTCGCTGTCTTTCTACTACAATACTCAACAAATAATCCAGGACTGTCTCGTCTATTTCCACAACTTACGTTCTATCTGACATTCTAAAGACTCTAACAATTCGGAGTTTTTCTACTACAATACTCAGAACAAATAATCCAGGTTTGTCTCGTCTATTTCCACAACTTACATTCTATCTAACATTCTAACGACTCTACCAATTCGAAGCCTTTTTACTACATTACTCACAACAAATAATTCAGGATTGCCCCGTCTATTTCCACAACTTACATTCTATCTAACATTCTAACAACTCCACCAATTCGAAATCTTTCTACTACAATACTCACAACAAATCATCCAGGATTGTCTCGTCTATATCCACAACTTACATTCTATCTGATATTCTAACGACTCTACCAATTCGAAGTCTTTCTACTACAATACTAACAACAAATAATCCAGGATTGTCTCTTCTATTTCCACAACTTACATTCTATCTGATATTCTAACGACTCTACCAATTCGAATCTTTCTACTACAATACTCACAACAAATAATACAGGATTGGCTCGTCTATTTCCACAACTTACATTCTATCTGACGTTCTAACGACTCTACCAATTCGCTGTATTTCTACTACAATACTCACAACAAATAATCCAGCACTGTTTCGTCTATTTCCACAACTCACATTCTATCTGACATTCTAACGACTCTACCAATTCGAAGTCTTTCTACTACAATACTCACAACAAATAATCCAGGAATATCTCGTCTATTTCCACAACTTACATTCTATCTGACTTTGAAACGACTCTATCAATTCGAAGTCTTTCTACTACAATACTAACTTCAAATAATCCAGGATTGTCTCGTCTATTTCCACAACTTACATTCTATCTGACATTCTAACGACTCTACCAATTCGAAGTCTTTCTACTACAATACTAATAAAAATAATCTAGGATTGTCTCGTCTATTTCCACAACTTACATTCTATCTGCCATTCTAACGACTCTACCAATTCGCTGTCTTTCTACTACAATACTCAACAAATAATCCAGGACTGTCTGGTCTATTTCCACATCTTACGTTCTATCTGACATTCTAAAGACTCTAACAATTCGAAGTCTTTCTACTACAATACTCAGAACAAATAATCCAGGTTTATCTCGTCTATTTCCACAACTTACATTCTATCTAACATTCTAACGACTCTACCAATTCGCTGTCTTTCTACTACAATACTCGCAACAAATAATCCAGGATTGTCTCGTCTATTTCCACAACTTACATTCTATCTGATATTCTAACGACTCTACCAATTCGAAGTCTTTCTACTACAATACTAACAACAAATAATCCAGGATTGTCTCTTCTATTTCCACAACTTACATTCTATCTGACATTCTAAGGACTCTACCAATTCGCTGTATTTCTACTACAATACTCACATCAAATAATCCAGGATTGTCTCGTCTATTTCCGCAACATACATTCTATCTGACATTTTAACGACTCTACCAATTCGCTGTCTTTCTACTACAATACTCAACAAATAATCCAGGACTGTCTCGTCTATTTCCACAACTTACGTTCTATCTGACATTCTAAAGACTCTAACAATTCGAAGTCTTTCTACTACTATACTCAGAACAAATAATCCAGGTTTGTCTCGTCTATTTCCACAACTTACATTCTATCTAACATTCTAACGACTCAACCAATTCGAAGCCTTTTTACTACATTACTCACAACAAATAATTCAGGATTGCCCCGTCTATTTCCACAACTTACATTCTACCTGACATTCTAACGACTCTACCAATTCGCTGTCTTTCTACTACAATGCTCACAACAAATAATCCAGGATTGTCTCGTCTATTTCCACAACTTACATTCTATCTGATATTCTAACGACTCTACCAATTCGAAGTCTTTCTACTACAATACTCACAACAAATAATCCAGGATTGTCTCTTCTATTTCCACAACTTACATTCTATCTAACATTCTAACAACTCCACCAATTCGAAATCTTTCTACTACAATACTCACAACAAATCATCCAGGATTGTCTCGTCTATTTCCACAACTTACATTCTATCTGATATTCTAACGACTCTACCAATCCGAAGACTTTCTACTACAATACTCACAACAAATAATCCAGGATTGTCTCGTCTATTTCCACAACTTGCATTCTATCTGACATTCTAACGACTCTACCAATTCAAAGTCTTTCTACTACAATACTCACAACAAATAATCCAGGATTGTCTCGTCTATTTCCACAAATTACATTCTATCTGTCATTCTAACGACTCTACCAATTCGCTGTCTTTCTACTACAATACTCACAACAAATAATCCAGGATTGTCTCGTCTATTTCCACAACTTACATTCTATCTGATATTCTAACGACTCTACCAATTCGAAGTCTTTCTACTACAATACTCACAACAAATAATCCAGGATTGTCTCTTCTATTTCCACAACTTACATTTTATCTAACATTCTAACAACTCCACCAATTCGAAATCCTTCTACTACAATACTCACAACAAATCCTCCAGGATTGTCTCGTCTATTTCCACAACTTACATTCTATCTGATATTCTAACGACTCTACCAATCCGAAGTCTTTCTACTACAATACTCACAACAAATAATCCAGGATTGTCTCGTCTATTTCCACAACTTACATTCTATCTGACGTTCTAACGACTCTACCAATTCGCTGTATTTCTACTACAATACTCACAACAAATAATCCAGCACTGTTTCGTCTATTTCCACAACTCACATTCTATCTGACATTCTAACGACTCTACCAATTCGAAGTCTTTCTACTACAATACTCACAACAAATAATCCAGGAATATCTCGTCTATTTCCACAACTTACATTCTATCTGACTTTGAAACGACTCTATCAATTCGAAGTCTTTCTACTACAATACTAACTTCAAATAATCCAGGATTGTCTCGTCTATTTCCACAACTTACATTCTATCTGACATTCTAACGACTCTACCAATTCGAAGTCTTTCTACTACAATACTAATAAAAATAATCTAGGATTGTCTCGTCTATTTCCACAACTTACGTTCTATCTGACATTCTAAAGACTCTAACAATTCGAAGTCTTTCTACTACAATACTCAGAACAAATAATCCAGGTTTGTCTCTTCTATTTCCACAACTTACATTCTATGTGACATTCTAACGACTCTACCAATTCGCTGTATTTCTACTACAATACTCACATCAAATAATCCAGGATTGTCTCGTCTATTTCCACAACTTACATTCTATCTGACTTTGAAACGACTCTATCAATTCGAAGTCTTTCTACTACAATACTAACTTCAAATAATCCAGGATTGTCTCGTCTATTTCCACAACTTACATTCTATCTGATATTCTAACGACTCTACCAATCCGAAGTCTTTCTACTACAATACTCACAACAAATAATCCAGGATTGTCTCGTCTATTTCCACAACTTGCATTCTATCTGACATTCTAACGACTCTACCAATTCGAAGTCTTTCTACTACAATACTCACAACAAATAATCCAGGATTGTCTCGTCTATTTCCACAAATTACATTCTATCTGACATTCTAACGACTCTACCAATTCGCTGTCTTTCTACTACAATACTCGCAACAAATAATCCAGGATTGTCTCGTCTATTTCCACAACTTACATTCTATCTGATATTCTAACGACTCTACCAATTCGAAGTCTTTCTACTACAATACTAACAACAAATAATCCAGGATTGTCTCTTCTATTTCCACAACTTACATTCTATCTGACATTCTAACGACTCTACCAATTCGCTGTATTTCTACTACAATACTCACATCAAATAATCCAGGATTGTCTCGTCTATTTCCGCAACATACATTCTATCTGACATTCTAACGACTCTACCAATTCGCTGTCTTTCTACTACAATACTCAACAAATAATCCAGGACTGTCTCGTCTATTTCCACAACTTACGTTCTATCTGACATTCTAAAGACTCTAACAATTCGAAGTCTTTCTACTACAATACTCAGAACAAATAATCCAGGTTTGTCTCGTCTATTTCCACAACTTACATTCTATCTAACATTTTAACGACTCAACCAATTCGAAGCCTTTTTACTACATTACTCACAACAAATAATTCAGGATTGCCCCGTCTATTTCCACAACTTACATTCTACCTGACATTCTAACGACTCTACCAATTCGCTGTCTTTCTACTACAATACTCACAACAAATAATCCAGGATTGTCTCGTCTATTTCCACAACTTACATTCTATCTGATATACTAACGACTCTACCAATTCGAAGTCTTTCTACTACAATACTCACAACAAATAATCCAGGATTGTCTCTTCTATTTCCACAACTTACATTCTATCTAACATTCTAACAACTCCACCAATTCGAAATCTTTCTACTACAATACACACAACAAATCATCCAGGATTGTCTCGTCTATTTCCACAACTTACATTCTATCTGATATTCTAACGACTCTACCAATCCGAAGTCTTTCTACTACAATACTCACAACAAATAATCCAGGATTGTCTCGTCTATTTCCACAACTTGCATTCTATCTGACATTCTAACGACTCTACCAATTCGAAGTCTTTCTACTACAATACTCACAACAAATAATCCAGGATTGTCTCGTCTATTTCCACAAATTACATTCTATCTGACATTCTAACGACTCTACCAATTCGCTGTCTTTCTACTACAATACTCACAACAAATAATCCAGGATTGTCTCGTCTATTTCCACAACTTACATTCTATCTGATATTCTAACGACTCTACCAATTCGAAGTCTTTCTACTACAATACTCACAACAAATAATCCAGGATTGTCTCGTCTATTTCCACAACTTGCATTCTATCTGACATTCTAACGACTCTACCAATTCGAAGTCTTTCTACTACAATACTCACAACAAATAATCCAGGATTGTCTCGTCTATTTCCACGAATTACATTCTCTCTGACATTCTAACGACTCTACCAATTCGCTGTCTTTCTACTACAATACTCAACAAATAATCCAGGACTGTCTCGTCTATTTCCACAACTTACGTTCTATCTGACATTCTAAAGACTATAACAATTCGAAGTTTTTCTACTACAATACTCAGAACAAATAATCCAGGTTTGTCTCGTCTATTTCCACAACTTACATTCTATCTAACATTCTAACGACTCTACCAATTCGAAGCCTTTTTACTACATTACTCACAACAAATAATTCAGGATTGCCCCGTCTATTTCCACAACTTACATTCTACCTGACATACTAACGACTCTACCAATTCGCTGTCTTTCTACTACAATACTCACAACAAATAATCCAGGATTGTCTCGTCTATTTCCACAACTTACATTCTATCTGATATTCTAACGACTCTACCAATTCGAAGTCTTTCTACTACAATACTAACAACAAATAATCCAGGATTGTCTCTTCTGTTTCCACAACTTACATTCTATCTAACATTCTAACAACTCCACCAATTCGAAATCTTTCTACTACAATACTCACAACAAATAATACAGGATTGGCTCGTCTATTTCCACAACTTACATTCTATCTGACGTTCTAACGACTCTACCAATTCGCTGTATTTCTACTACAATACTCACAACAAATAATCCAGCACTGTTTCGTCTATTTCCACAACTCACATTCTATCTGACATTCTAACGACTCTACCAATTCGAAGTCTTTCTACTACAATACTCACAACAAATAATCCAGGAATATCTCGTCTATTTCCACAACTTAAATTCTATCTGACTTTGAAACGACTCTAACAATTCGAAGTCTTTCTACTACAATACTCAGAACAAATAATCCAGGTTTGTCTCGTCTATTTCCACAACTTACATTCTATCTAACATTCTAACGACTCTACCAATTCGAAGCCTTTTTACTAAATAACTCACAACAAATAATTCAGGATTGTCTCGTCTATTTCCACAAATTACGTTCTATCTGACATTCTAAAGACTCTACCAATTCGCTGTCTTTCTACTACAATACTCGCAACAAATAATCGAGGATTGTCTCGTCTATTTCCACAACTTACATTCTATCTGATATTCTAACGACTCTACCAATTCGAAGTCTTTCTACTACAATACCAACAACAAATAATCCAGGATTGTCTCTTCTATTTCCACAACTTACATTCTATCTGACATTCTAACGACTCTACCAATTCGCTGTATTTCTACTACAATACTCACATCAAATAATCCAGGATTGTCTCGTCTATTTCCGCAACATACATTCTATCTGACATTCTATCGACTCTACCAATTCGCTGTCTTTCTACTACAATACTCAACAAATAATCCAGGACTGTCTCGTCTATTTCCACAACTTACGTTCTATCTGACATTCTAAAGACTCTAACAATTCGAAGTTTTTCTACTACAATACTCAGAACAAATAATCCAGGTTTGTCTCGTCTATTTCCACAACTTACATTCTATCTAACATTCTAACGACTCTACCAATTCGAAGCCTTTTTACTACATTACTCACAACAAATAATTCAGGATTGCCCCGTCTATTTCCACAACTTACATTCTACCTGACATTCTAACGACTCTACCAATTCGCTGTCTTTCTACTACAATACTCACAACAAATAATCCAGGATTGTCTCGTCTATTTCCACAACTTACATTCTATCTGATATTCTAACGACTCTACCAATTCGAAGTCTTTCTACTACAATACTAACAACAAATAATCCAGGATTGCCTCTTCTATTTCCACAACTTACATTCTATCTAACATTCTAACAACTCCACCAATTCGAAATCTTTCTACTACAATACTCACAACAAATCATCCAGGATTGTCTCGTCTATTTCCACAACTTACATTCTATCTGATATTCTAACGACTCTACCAATTCGAAGTCTTTCTACTTCAATACTAACAACAAGTAATCCAGGATTGTCTCTTCTATTTCCACAACTTACATTCTATCTGATATTCTAACGACTCTACCAATTCGAATCTTTCTACTACAATACTCACAACAAATAATACAGGATTGGCTCGTCTATTTCCACAACTTACATTCTATCTGACGTTCTAACGACTCTACCAATTCGCTGTATTTCTACTACAATACTCACAGCAAATAATCCAGCACTGTTTCGTCTATTTCCACAACTCACATTCTATCTGACATTCTAACGACTCTACCAATTCGAAGTCTTTCTACTACAATACTCACAACAAATAATCCAGGAATATCTCGTCTATTTCCACAACTTACATTCTATCTGACATTGAAACGACTCTATCAATTCGAAGTCTTTCTACTACAATACTCACAACAAATCATCCAGGATTGTCTCGTCTATTTCCACAACTTACATTCTATCTGATATTCTAACGACTCTACCAATCCGAAGTCTTTCTACTACAATACTCACAACAAATAATCCAGGATTGTCTCGTCTATTTCCACAACTTGCATTCTATCTGACATTCTAACGACTCTACCAATTCAAAGTCTTTCTACTACAATACTCACAACAAATAATCCAGGATTGTCTCGTCTATTTCCACAAATTACATTCTATCTAACATTCTAACGACTCTACCAATTCGAAGCCTTTTTACTACATTACTCACAACAAATAATTCAGGATTGCCCCGTCTATTTCCACAACTTACATTCTACCTGACATACTAACGACTCTACCAATTCGCTGTCTTTCTACTACAATACTCACAACAAATAATCCAGGATTGTCTCGTCTATTTCCACAACTTACATTCTATCTGATATTCTAACGACTCTACCAATTCGAAGTCTTTCTACTACAATACTAACAACAAATAATCCAGGATTGTCTCTTCTGTTTCCACAACTTACATTCTATCTAACATTCTAACAACTCCACCAATTCGAAATCTTTCTACTACAATACTCACAACAAATAATACAGGATTGGCTCGTCTATTTCCACAACTTACATTCTATCTGACGTTCTAACGACTCTACCAATTCGCTGTATTTCTACTACAATACTCACAACAAATAATCCAGCACTGTTTCGTCTATTTCCACAACTCACATTCTATCTGACATTCTAACGACTCTACCAATTCGAAGTCTTTCTACTACAATACTCACAACAAATAATCCAGGAATATCTCGTCTATTTCCACAACTTAAATTCTATCTGACTTTGAAACGACTCTAACAATTCGAAGTCTTTCTACTACAATACTCAGAACAAATAATCCAGGTTTGTCTCGTCTATTTCCACAACTTACATTCTATCTAACATTCTAACGACTCTACCAATTCGAAGCCTTTTTACTAAATAACTCACAACAAATAATTCAGGATTGTCTCGTCTATTTCCACAAATTACGTTCTATCTGACATTCTAAAGACTCTACCAATTCGCTGTCTTTCTACTACAATACTCGCAACAAATAATCGAGGATTGTCTCGTCTATTTCCACAACTTACATTCTATCTGATATTCTAACGACTCTACCAATTCGAAGTCTTTCTACTACAATACTAACAACAAATAATCCAGGATTGTCTCTTCTATTTCCACAACTTACATTCTATCTGACATTCTAACGACTCTACCAATTCGCTGTATTTCTACTACAATACTCACATCAAATAATCCAGGATTGTCTCGTCTATTTCCGCAACATACATTCTATCTGACATTCTATCGACTCTACCAATTCGCTGTCTTTCTACTACAATACTCAACAAATAATCCAGGACTGTCTCGTCTATTTCCACAACTTACGTTCTATCTGACATTCTAAAGACTCTAACAATTCGAAGTTTTTCTACTACAATACTCAGAACAAATAATCCAGGTTTGTCTCGTCTATTTCCACAACTTACATTCTATCTAACATTCTAACGACTCTACCAATTCGAAGCCTTTTTACTACATTACTCACAACAAATAATTCAGGATTGCCCCGTCTATTTCCACAACTTACATTCTACCTGACATTCTAACGACTCTACCAATTCGCTGTCTTTCTACTACAATACTCACAACAAATAATCCAGGATTGTCTCGTCTATTTCCACAACTTACATTCTATCTGATATTCTAACGACTCTACCAATTCGAAGTCTTTCTACTACAATACTAACAACAAATAATCCAGGATTGCCTCTTCTATTTCCACAATTTACATTCTATCTAACATTCTAACAACTCCACCAATTCGAAATCTTTCTACTACAATACTCACAACAAATCATCCAGGATTGTCTCGTCTATTTCCACAACTTACATTCTATCTGATATTCTAACGACTCTACCAATTCGAAGTCTTTCTACTTCAATACTAACAACAAGTAATCCAGGATTGTCTCTTCTATTTCCACAACTTACATTCTATCTGATATTCTAACGACTCTACCAATTCGAATCTTTCTACTACAATACTCACAACAAATAATACAGGATTGGCTCGTCTATTTCCACAACTTACATTCTATCTGACGTTCTAACGACTCTACCAATTCGCTGTATTTCTACTACAATACTCACAGCAAATAATCCAGCACTGTTTCGTCTATTTCCACAACTCACATTCTATCTGACATTCTAACGACTCTACCAATTCGAAGTCTTTCTACTACAATACTCACAACAAATAATCCAGGAATATCTCGTCTATTTCCACAACTTACATTCTATCTGACATTGAAACGACTCTATCAATTCGAAGTCTTTCTACTACAATACTCACAACAAATCATCCAGGATTGTCTCGTCTATTTCCACAACTTACATTCTATCTGATATTCTAACGACTCTACCAATCCGAAGTCTTTCTACTACAATACTCACAACAAATAATCCAGGATTGTCTCGTCTATTTCCACAACTTGCATTCTATCTGACATTCTAACGACTCTACCAATTCAAAGTCTTTCTACTACAATACTCACAACAAATAATCCAGGATTGTCTCGTCTATTTCCACAAATTACATTCTATCTGTCATTCTAACGACTCTACCAATTCGCTGTCTTTCTACTACAATACTCACAACAAATAATCCAGGATTGTCTCGTCTATTTCCACAACTTACATTCTATCTGATATTCTAACGACTCTACCAATTCGAAGTCTTTCTACTACAATACTCACAACAAATAATCCAGGATTGTCTCTTCTATTTTCACAACTTACATTCTATCTAACATTCTAACAACTCCACCAATTCGAAATCTTTCTACTACAATACTCACAACAAATCCTCCAGGATTGTCTCGTCTATTTCCACAACTTACATTCTATCTGATATTCTAACGACTCTACCAATCCGAAGTCTTTCTACTACAATACTCACAACAAATAATCCAGGATTGTCTCTTCTATTTCCACAACTTACATTCTATCTGATATTCTAACGACTCTACCAATTCGAATCTTTCTACTACAATACTCACAACAAATAATACAGGATTGGCTCGTCTATTTCCACAACTTACATTCTATCTGACGTTCTAACGACTCTACCAATTCGCTGTATTTCTACTACAATACTCACAACAAATAATCCAGCACTGTTTCGTCTATTTCCACAACTCACATTCTATCTGACATTCTAACGACTCTACCAATTCGAAGTCTTTCTACTACAATACTCACAACAAATAATCCAGGAATATCTCGTCTATTTCCACAACTTAAATTCTATCTGACTTTGAAACGACTCTATCAATTCGAAGTCTTTCTACTACAATACTAACTTCAAATAATCCAGGATTGTCTCGTCTATTTCCACAACTTACATTCTATCTGATATTCTAACGACTCTACCAATCCGAAGTCTTTCTACTACAATACTCACAACAAATAATCCAGGATTGTCTCGTCTATTTCCACAACTTGCATTCTATCTGACATTCTAACGACTCTACCAATTCGAAGTCTTTCTACTACAATACTCACAACAAATAATCCAGGATTGTCTCGTCTATTTCCACAAATTACATTCTATCTGACATTCTAACGACTCTACCAATTCGCTGTCTTTCTACTACAATACTCGCAACAAATAATCCAGGATTGTCTCGTCTATTTCCACAACTTACATTCTATCTGATATTCTAACGACTCTACCAATTCGAAGTCTTTCTACTACAATACTAACAACAAATAATCCAGGATTGTCTCTTCTATTTCCACAACTTACATTCTATCTGACATTCTAACGACTCTACCAATTCGCTGTATTTCTACTACAATGCTCACATCAAATAATCCAGGATTGTCTCGTCTATTTCCGCAACATACATTCTATCTGACATTCTAACGACTCTACCAATTCGCTGTCTTTCTACTACAATACTCAACAAATAATCCAGGACTGTCTCGTCTATTTCCACAACTTACGTTCTATCTGACATTCTAAAGACTCTAACAATTCGAAGTCTTTCTACTACAATACTCAGAACAAATAATCCAGGTTTGTCTCGTCTATTTCCACAACTTACATTCTATCTAACATTCTAACGACTCAACCAATTCGAAGCCTTTTTACTACATTACTCACAACAAATAATTCAGGATTGCCCCGTCTATTTCCACAACTTACATTCTACCTGACATTCTAACGACTCTACCAATTCGCTGTCTTTCTACTACAATACTCACAACAAATAATCCAGGATTGTCTCGTCTATTTCCACAACTTACATTCTATCTGATATACTAACGACTCTACCAATTCGAAGTCTTTCTACTACAATACTCACAACAAATAATCCAGGATTGTCTCTTCTATTTCCACAACTTACATTCTATCTAACATTCTAACAACTCCACCAATTCGAAATCTTTCTACTGCAATACTCACAACAAATCATCCAGGATTGTCTCGCCTATTTCCACAACTTACATTCTATCTTATATTCTAACGACTCTACCAATCCGAAGTCTTTCTACTACAATACTCACAACAAATAATCCAGGATTGTCTCGTCTATTTCCACAACTTGCATTCTATCTGACATTCTAACGACTCTAACAATTCGAAGTCTTTCTACTACAATACTCACAACAAATAATCCAGGATTGTCTCGTCTATTTCCACAAATTACATTCTATCTGACATTTTAACGACTCTACCAATTCGCTGTCTTTCTACTACAATACTCACAACAAATAATCCAGGATTGTCTCGTCTATTTCCACAACTTACATTCTATCTGATATTCTAACGACTCTACCAATTCGAAGTCTTTCTACTACAATACTCACAACAAATAATCCAGGATTGTCTCGTCTATTTCCACAACTTGCATTCTATCTGACATTCTAACGACTCTACCAATTCGAAGTCTTTCTACTACAATACTCACAACAAATAATCCAGGATTGTCTCGTCTATTTCCACGAATTACATTCTATCTGACATTCTAACGACTCTACCAATTCGCTGTCTTTCTACTACAATACTCAACAAATAATCCAGGACTGTCTCGTCTATTTCCACAACTTACGTTCTATCTGACATTCTAAAGACTCTAACAATTCGAAGTTTTTCTACTACAATACTCAGAACAAATAATCCAGGTTTGTCTCGTCTATTTCCACAACTTACATTCTATCTAACATTCTAACGACTCTACCAATTCGAAGCCTTTTTACTACATTACTCACAACAAATAATTCAGGATTGCCCCGTCTATTTCCACAACTTACATTCTACCTGACATACTAACGACTCTACCAATTCGCTGTCTTTCTACTACAATACTCACAACAAATAATCCAGGATTGTCTCGTCTATTTCCACAACTTACATTCTATCTGATATTCTAACGACTCTACCAATTCGAAGTCTTTCTACTACAATACTAACAACAAATAATCCAGGATTGTCTCTTCTGTTTCCACAACTTACATTCTATCTAACATTCTAACAACTCCACCAATTCGAAATCTTTCTACTACAATACTCACAACAAATCATCCAGGATTGTCTCGTCTATTTCCACAACTTACATTCTATCTGATATTCTAACGACTCTACCAATTCGAAGTCTTTCTACTACAATACTAACAACAAATAATCCAGGATTGTCTCTTCTATTTCCACAACTTACATTCTATCTAACATTCTAACAACTCCACCAATTCGAAATCTTTCTACTGCAATACTCACAACAAATCATCCAGGATTGTCTCGTCTATTTCCACAACTTACATTCTATCTTATATTCTAACGACTCTACCAATCCGAAGTCTTTCTACTACAATACTCACAGCAAATAATCCAGCACTGTTTCGTCTATTTCCACAACTCACATTCTATCTGACATTCCAACGACTCTACCAATTCGAAGTCTTTCTACTACAATACTCACAACAAATAATCCAGGAATATCTCGTCTATTTCCACAACTTACATTCTATCTGACATTGAAACGACTCTATCAATTCGAAGTCTTTCTACTACAATACTCACAACAAATCATCCAGGATTGTCTCGTCTATTTCCACAACTTACATTCTATCTGATATTCTAACGACTCTACCAATCCGAAGTCTTTCTACTACAATACTCACAACAAATAATCCAGGATTGTCTCGTCTATTTCCACAACTTGCATTCTATCTGACATTCTAACGACTCTACCAATTCAAAGTCTTTCTACTACAATACTCACAACAAATAATCCAGGATTGTCTCGTCTATTTCCACAAATTACATTCTATCTGTCATTCTAACGACTCTACCAATTCGCTGTCTTTCTACTACAATACTCACAACAAATAATCCAGGATTGTCTCGTCTATTTCCACAACTTACATTCTATCTGATATTCTAACGACTCTACCAATTCGAAGTCTTTCTACTACAATACTCACAACAAATAATCCAGGATTGTCTCTTCTATTTCCACAACTTACATTCTATCTAACATTCTAACAACTCCACCAATTCGAAATCTTTCTACTACAATACTCACAACAAATCCTCCAGGATTGTCTCGTTTATTTCCACAACTTACATTCTATCTGATATTCTAACGACTCTACCAATCCGAAGTCTTTCTACTACAATACTCACAACAAATAATCCAGGATTGTCTCGTCTATTTCCACAACTTACATTCTATCTGACGTTCTAACGACTCTACCAATTCGCTGTATTTCTACTACAATACTCACAACAAATAATCCAGCACTGTTTCGTCTATTTCCACAACTCACATTCTATCTGACATTCTAACGACTCTACCAATTCGAAGTCTTTCTACTACAATACTCACAACAAATAATCCAGGAATATCTCGTCTATTTCCACGACTTACATTCTATCTGACTTTGAAACGACTCTATCAATTCGAAGTCTTTCTACTACAATACTAACTTCAAATAATCCAGGATTGTCTCGTCTATTTCCACAACTTACATTCTATCTGACATTCTAACGACTCTACCAATTCGAAGTCTTTCTACTACTATACTAATAAAAATAATCTAGGATTGTCTCGTCTATTTCCACAACTTACATTCTATCTGCCATTCTAACGACTCTACCAATTCGCTGTCTTTCTACTACAATACTCAACAAATAATCCAGGACTGTCTCGTCTATTTCCACAACTTACGTTCTATCTGACATTCTAAAGACTCTAACAATTCGAAGTCTTTCTACTACAATACTCAGAACAAATAATCCAGGTTTGTCTCTTCTATTTCCACAACTTACATTCTATCTGACATTCTAACGACTCTACCAATTCGCTGTATTTCTACTACAATACTCACATCAAATAATCCAGGATTGTCTCGTCTATTTCCACAACTTACATTCTATCTGACTTTGAAACGACTCTATCAATTCGAAGTCTTTCTACTACAATACTAACTTCAAATAATCCAGGATTGTCTCGTCTATTTCCACAACTTACATTCTATCTGATATTCTAACGACTCTACCAATCCGAAGTCTTTCTACTACAATACTCACAACAAATAATCCAGGATTGTCTCGTCTATTTCCACAACTTGCATTCTATCTGACATTCTAACGACTCTACCAATTCGAAGTCTTTCTACTACAATACTCACAACAAATAATCCAGGATTGTCTCGTCTATTTCCACAAATTACATTCTATCTGACATTCTAACGACTCTACCAATTCGCTGTCTTTCTACTACAATACTCGCAACAAATAATCCAGGATTGTCTCGTCTATTTCCACAACTTACATTCTATCTGATATTCTAACGACTCTACCAATTCGAAGTCTTTCTACTACAATACTAACAACAAATAATCCAGGATTGTCTCTTCTATTTCCACAACTTACATTCTATCTGACATTCTAACGACTCTACCAATTCGCTGTATTTCTACTACAATGCTCACATCAAATAATCCAGGATTGTCTCGTCTATTTCCGCAACATACATTCTATCTGACATTCTAACGACTCTACCAATTCGCTGTCTTTCTACTACAATACTCAACAAATAATCCAGGACTGTCTCGTCTATTTCCACAACTTACGTTCTATCTGACATTCTAAAGACTCTAACAATTCGAAGTCTTTCTACTACAATACTCAGAACAAATAATCCAGGTTTGTCTCGTCTATTTCCACAACTTACATTCTATCTAACATTCTAACGACTCTACCAATTCGAAGTCTTTCTACTACAATACTCACAACAAATAATCCAGGATTGTCTCTTCTATTTCCACAACTTACATTCTATCTAACATTCTAACAACTCCACCAATTCGAAATCTTTCTACTGCAATACTCACAACAAATCATCCAGGATTGTCTCGTCTATTTCCACAACTTACATTCTATCTTATATTCTAACGACTCTACCAATCCGAAGTCTTTCTACTACAATACTCACAACAAATAATCCAGGATTGTCTCGTCTATTTCCACAACTTGCATTCTATCTGACATTCTAACGACTCTACCAATTCGAAGTCTTTCTACTATAATACTCACAACAAATAATCCAGGATTGTCTCGTCTATTTCCACAAATTACATTCTATCTGACATTCTAACGACTCTACCAATTCGCTGTCTTTCTACTACAATACTCACAACAAATAATCCAGGATTGTCTCGTCTATTTCCACAACTTACATTCTATCTGATATTCTAACGACTCTACCAATTCGAAGTCTTTCTACTACAATACACACAACAAATAATCCAGGATTGTCTCGTCTATTTCCACAACTTGCATTCTATCTGACATTCTAACGACTCTACCAATTCGAAGTCTTTCTACTACAATACTCACAACAAATAATCCAGGATTGTCTCGTCTATTTCCACGAATTACATTCTATCTGACATTCTAACGACTCTACCAATTCGCTGTCTTTCTACTACAATACTCAACAAATAATCCAGGACTGTCTCGTCTATTTCCACAACTTACGTTCTATCTGACATTCTAAAGACTCTAACAATTCGAAGTTTTTCTACTACAATACTCAGAACAAATAATCCAGGTTTGTCTCGTCTATTTCCACAACTTACATTCTATCTAACATTCTAACGACTCTACCAATTCGAAGCCTTTTTACTACATTACTCACAACAAATAATTCAGGATTGCCCCGTCTATTTCCACAACTTACATTCTACCTGACATACTAACGACTCTACCAATTCGCTGTCTTTCTACTACAATACTCACAACAAATAATCCAGGATTGTCTCGTCTATTTCCACAACTTACATTCTATCTGATATTCTAACGACTCTACCAATTCGAAGTCTTTCTACTACAATACTAACAACAAATAATCCAGGATTGTCTCTTCTGTTTCCACAACTTACATTCTATCTAACATTCTAACAACTCCACCAATTCGAAATCTTTCTACTACAATACTCACAACAAATCATCCAGGATTGTCTCGTCTATTTCCACAACTTACATTCTATCTGATATTCTAACGACTCTACCAATTCGAAGTCTTTCTACTACAATACTAACAACAAATAATCCAGGATTGTCTCTTCTATTTCCACAAATTACATTCTATCTGACATTCTAACGACTCTACCAATTCGCTGTATTTCTACTACAATACTCACATCAAATAATCCAGGATTGTCTCGTCTATTTCCACAACTTACATTCTATCTGACTTTGAAACGACTCTATCAATTCGAAGTCTTTCTACTACAATACTAACTTCAAATAATCCAGGATTGTCTCGTCTATTTCCACAACTTACATTCTATCTGATATTCTAACGACTCTACCAATCCGAAGTCTTTCTACTACAATACTCACAACAAATAATCCAGGATTGTCTCGTCTATTTCCACAACTTGCATTCTATCTGACATTCTAACGACTCTACCAATTCGAAGTCTTTCTACTACAATACTCACAACAAATAATCCAGGATTGTCTCGTCTATTTCCACAAATTACATTCTATCTGACATTCTAACGACTCTACCAATTCGCTGTCTTTCTACTACAATACTCGCAACAAATAATCCAGGATTGTCTCGTCTATTTCCACAACTTACATTTATCTGATATTCTAACGACTCTACCAATTCGAAGTCTTTCTACTACAATACTAACAACAAATAATCCAGGATTGTCTCTTCTATTTCCACAACTTACATTCTATCTGACATTCTAACGACTCTACCAATTCGCTGTATTTCTACTACAATACTCACATCAAATAATCCAGGATTGTCTCGTCTATTTCCGCTACATACATTCTATCTGACATTCTAACGACTCTACCAATTCGCTGTCTTTCTACTACAATACTCAACAAATAATCCAGGACTGTCTCGTCTATTTCCACAACTTACGTTCTATCTGACATTCTAACGACTCTACCAATTCGAAGTCTTTCTACTACAATACTCACAACAAATAATCCAGGATTGTCTCGTCTATTTCCACAAATTACATTCTATCTGACATTCTAACGATTCTACCAATTCGCTGTCTTTCTACTACAATACTCACAACAAATAATCCAGGATTGTCTCGTCTATTTCCACAACTTTCATTCTATCTGATATTCTAACGACTCTACCAATTCGAAGTCTTTCTACTACAATACTCACAACAAATAATCCAGGATTGTCTCGTCTATTTCCACAACTTGCATTCTATCTGACATTCTAACGACTCTACCAATTCGAAGTCTTTCTACTACAATACTCACAACAAATAATCCAGGATTGTCTCGTCTATTTCCACGAATTACATTCTATCTGACATTCTAACGACTCTACCAATTCGCTGTCTTTCTACTACAATACTCAACAAATAATCCAGGACTGTCTCGTCTATTTCCACAACTTACGTTCTATCTGACATTCTAAAGACTCTAACAATTCGAAGTTTTTCTCCTACAATACTCAGAACAAATAATCCAGGTTTGTCTCGTCTATTTCCACAACTTACATTCTATCTAACATTCTAACGACTCTACCAATTCGAAGCCTTTTTACTACATTACTCACAACAAATAATTCAGGATTGCCCCGTCTATTTCCACAACTTACATTCTACCTGACATACTAACGACTCTACCAATTCGCTGTCTTTCTACTACAATACTCACAACAAATAATCCAGGATTGTCTCGTCTATTTCCACAACTTACATTCTATCTGATATTCTAACGACTCTACCAATTCGAAGTCTTTCTACTACAATACTAACAACAAATAATCCAGGATTGTCTCTTCTGTTTCCACAACTTACATTCTATCTAACATTCTAACAACTCCACCAATTCGAAATCTTTCTACTACAATACTCACAACAAATCATCCAGGATTGTCTCGTCTATTTCCACAACTTACATTCTATCTGATATTCTAACGACTCTACCAATTCGAAGTCTTTCTACTACAATACTAACAACAAATAATCCAGGATTGTCTCTTCTATTTCCACAACTTACATTCTATCTGATATTCTAACGACTCTACCAATTCGAATCTTTCTACTACAATACTCACAACAAATAATACAGGATTGGCTCGTCTATTTCCACAACTTACATTCTATCTGACGTTCTAACGACTCTACCAATTCGCTGTATTTCTACTACAATACTCACAACAAATAATCCAGCACTGTTTCGTCTATTTCCACAACTCACATTCTATCTGACATTCTAACGACTCTACCAATTCGAAGTCTTTCTACTACAATACTCACAACAAATAATCCCGGAATATCCCGTCTATTTCCACAACTTAAATTCTATCTGACTTTGAAATGACTCTATCAATTCGAAGTCTTTCTACTACAATACTAACTTCAAATAATCCAGGATTGTCTCGTCTATTTCCACAACTTACATTCTATCTGACATTCTAACGACTCTACCAATTCGCTGTCTTTCTACTACAATACTCAACAAATAATCCAGGATCGTCTCGTCTATTTCCACAACTTACGTTCTATCTGACATTCTAAAGACTCTAACAATTCGAAGTCTTTCTACTACAATACTCAGAACAAATAATCCAGGTTTGTCTCGTCTATTTCCACAACTTACATTCTATCTAACATTCTAACGACTCTACCAATTCGAAGCCTTTTTACTAAATAACTCACAACAAATAATTCAGGATTGTCTCGTCTATTTCCACAAATTACGTTCTATCTGACATTCTAAAGACTCTACCAATTCGCTGTCTTTCTACTACAATACTCGCAACAAATAATCGAGGATTGTCTCGTCTATTTCCACAACTTACATTCTATCTGATATTCTAACGACTCTACCAATTCGAAGTCTTTCTACTACAATACTAACAACAAATAATCCAGGATTGTCTCTTCTATTTCCACAACTTACATTCTATCTGATATTCTAACGACTCTACCAATTCGAATCTTTCTACTACAATACTCACAACAAATAATACAGGATTGGCTCGTCTATTTCCACAACTTTCATTCTATCTGATATTCTAACGACTCTACCAATTCGAAGTCTTTCTACTACAATACTCACAACAAATAATCCAGGATTGTCTCGTCTATTTCCACAACTTGCATTCTATCTGACATTCTAACGACTCTACCAATTCGAAGTCTTTCTACTACAATACTCACAACAAATAAACCAGGATTGTCTCGTCTATTTCCACGAATTACATTCTATCTGACATTCTAACGACTCTACCAATTCGCTGTCTTTCTACTACAATACTCAACAAATAATCCAGGACTGTCTCGTCTATTTCCACAACTTACGTTCTATCTGACATTCTAAAGACTCTAACAATTCGAAGTTTTTCTCCTACAATACTCAGAACAAATAATCCAGGTTTGTCTCGTCTATTTCCACAACTTACATTCTATCTAACATTCTAACGACTCTACCAATTCGAAGCCTTTTTACTACATTACTCACAACAAATAATTCAGGATTGCCCCGTCTATTTCCACAACTTCCATTCTACCTGACATACTAACGACTCTACCAATTCGCTGTCTTTCTACTACAATACTCACAACAAATAATCCAGGATTGTCTCGTCTATTTCCACAACTTACATTCTATCTGATATTCTAACGACTCTACCAATTCGAAGTCTTTCTACTACAATACTAACAACAAATAATCCAGGATTGTCTCTTCTGTTTCCACAACTTACATTCTATCTAACATTCTAACAACTCCACCAATTCGAAATCTTTCTACTACAATACTCACAACAAATCATCCAGGATTGTCTCGTCTATTTCCACAACTTACATTCTATCTGATATTCTAACGACTCTACCAATTCGAAGTCTTTCTACTACAATACTAACAACAAATAATCCAGGATTGTCTCTTCTATTTCCACAACTTACATTCTATCTGATATTCTAACGACTCTACCAATTCGAATCTTTCTACTACAATACTCACAACAAATAATACAGGATTGGCTCGTCTATTTCCACAACTTACATTCTATCTGACGTTCTAACGACTCTACCAATTCGCTGTATTTCTACTACAATACTCACAACAAATAATCCAGCACTGTTTCGTCTATTTCCACAACTCACATTCTATCTGACATTCTAACGACTCTACCAATTCGAAGTCTTTCTACTACAATACTCACAACAAATAATCCAGGAATATCTCGTCTATTTCCACAACTTAAATTCTATCTGACTTTGAAATGACTCTATCAATTCGAAGTCTTTCTACTACAATACTAACTTCAAATAATCCAGGATTGTCTCGTCTATTTCCACAACTTACATTCTATCTGACATTCTAACGACTCTACCAATTCGCTGTCTTTCTACTACAATACTCAACAAATAATCCAGGATTGTCTCGTCTATTTCCACAACTTACGTTCTATCTGACATTCTAAAGACTCTAACAATTCGAAGTCTTTCTACTACAATACTCAGAACAAATAATCCAGGTTTGTCTCGTCTATTTCCACAACTTACATTCTATCTAACATTCTAACGACTCTACCAATTCGAAGCCTTTTTACTAAATAACTCACAACAAATAATTCAGGATTGTCTCGTCTATTTCCACAAATTACGTTCTATCTGACATTCTAAAGACTCTACCAATTCGCTGTCTTTCTACTACAATACTCGCAACAAATAATCGAGGATTGTCTCGTCTATTTCCACAACTTACATTCTATCTGATATTCTAACGACTCTACCAATTCGAAGTCTTTCTACTACAATACTAACAACAAATAATCCAGGATTGTCTCTTCTATTTCCACAACTTACATTCTATCTGATATTCTAACGACTCTACCAATTCGAATCTTTCTACTACAATACTCACAACAAATAATACAGGATTGGCTCGTCTATTTCCACAACTTACATTCTATCTGACGTTCTAACGACTCTACCAATTCGCTGTATTTCTACTACAATACTCACAACAAATAATCCAGCACTGTTTCGTCTATTTCCACAACTCACATTCTATCTGACATTCTAACGACTCTACCAATTCGAAGTCTTTCTACTACAATACTCACAACAAATAATCCAGGAATATCTCGTCTATTTCCACAACTTAAATTCTATCTGACTTTGAAACGACTCTATCAATTCGAAGTCTTTCTACTACAATACTAACTTCAAATAATCCAGGATTGTCTCGTCTATTTCCATAACTTACATTCTATCTGACATTCTAACGACTCTACCAATTCGCTGTCTTTCTACTACAATACTCAACAAATAATCCAGGATTGTCTCGTCTATTTCCACAACTTACGTTCTATCTGACATTCTAAAGACTCTAACAATTCGAAGTCTTTCTACTACAATACTCAGAACAAATAATCCAGGTTTGTCTCGTCTATTTCCACAACTTACATTCTATCTAACATTCTAACGACTCAACCAATTCGAAGCCTTTTTACTACATTACTCACAACAAATAATTCAGGATTGCCCCGTCTATTTCCACAACTTACATTCTACCTGACATTCTAACGACTCTACCAATTCGCTGTCTTTCTACTACAATACTCACAACAAATAATCCAGGATTGTCTCGTCTATTTCCACAACTTACATTCTATCTGATATACTAACGACTCTACCAATTCGAACTCTTTCTACTACAATACTCTCAACAAATAATCCAGGATTGTCTCTTCTATTTCCACAACTTACATTCTATCTAACATTCTAACAACTCCACCAATTCGAAATCATTCTACTACAATACTCACAACAAATCATCCAGGATTGTCTCGTCTATTTCCACAACTTACATTCTATCTGATATTCTAACGACTCTACCAATCCGAAGTCTTTCTACTACAATACTCACAACAAATAATCCAGGATTGTCTCGTCTATTTCCACAACTTGCATTCTATCTGACATTCTAACGACTCTACCAATTCGAAGTCTTTCTACTACAATACTCACAACAAATAATCCAGGATTGTCTCGTCTATTTCCACAAATTACATTCTATCTGACATTCTAACGACTCTACCAATTCGCTGTCTTTCTACTACAATACTCACAACAAATAATCCAGGACTGTCTCGTCTATTTCCACAACTTACGTTCTCTCTGACATTCTAAAGACTCTAACAATTCGAAGTTTTTCTACTACAATACTCAGAACAAATAATCCAGGTTTGTCTCGTCTATTTCCACAACTTACATTCTATCTAACATTCTAACGACTCTACCAATTCGCTGTCTTTCTACTACAATACTCACAACAAATAATCCAGGATTGTCTCGTCTATTTCCACAACTTACATTCTATCTGATATTCTAACGACTCTACCAATTCGAAGTCTTTCTACTACAATACTAACAACAAATAATCCAGGATTGTCTCTTCTGTTTCCACAACTTACATTCTATCTAACATTCTAACAACTCCACCTATTCGAAATCTTTCTACTACAATACTCACAACAAATCATCCAGGATTGTCTCGTCTATTTCCACAACTTACATTCTATCTGATATTCTAACGACTCTACCAATTCGAAGTCTTTCTACTACAATACTAACAACAAATAATCCAGGATTGTCTCTTCTATTTCCACAACTTACATTCTATCTGATATTCTAACGACTCTACCAATTCGAATCTTTCTACTACAATACTCACAACAAATAATACAGGATTGGCTCGTCTATTTCCACAACTTACATTCTATCTGACGTTCTAACGACTCTACCAATTCGCTGTATTTCTACTACAATACTCACAACAAATAATCCAGCACTGTTTCGTCTATTTCCACAACTCACATTCTATCTGACATTCTAACGACTCTACCAATTCGAAGTCTTTCTACTACAATACTCACAACAAATAATCCAGGAATATCTCGTCTATTTCCACAACTTAAATTCTATCTGACTTTGAAACGACTCTATCAATTCGAAGTCTTTCTACTACAATACTAACTTCAAATAATCCAGGATTGTCTCGTCTATTTCCACGAATTACATTCTATCTGACATTCTAACGACTCTACCAATTCGCTGTCTTTCTACTACAATACTCAACAAATAATCCAGGACTGTCTCGTCTATTTCCACAACTTACGTTCTATCTGACATTCTAAAGACTCTAACAATTCGAAGTTTTTCTACTACAATACTCAGAACAAATAATCCAGGTTTGTCTCGTCTATTTCCACAACTTACATTCTATCTAACATTCTAACGACTCTACCAATTCGAAGCCTTTTTACTACATTACTCACAACAAATAATTCAGGATTGCCCCGTCTATTTCCACAACTTACATTCTACCTGACATACTAACGACTCTACCAATTCGCTGTCTTTCTACTACAATACTCACAACAAATAATCCAGGATTGTCTCGTCTATTTCCACAACTTACATTCTATCTGATATTCTAACGACTCTACCAATTCGAAGTCTTTCTACTACAATACTAACAACAAATAATCCAGGATTGTCTCTTCTGTTTCCACAACTTACATTCTATCTAACATTCTAACAACTCCACCAATTCGAAATCTTTCTACTACAATACTCACAACAAATCATCCAGGATTGTCTCGTCTATTTCCACAACTTACATTCTATCTGATATTCTAACGACTCTACCAATTCGAAGTCTTTCTACTACAATACTAACAACAAATAATCCAGGATTGTCTCTTCTATTTCCACAACTTACATTCTATCTGACATTCTAACGACTCTACCAATTCGCTGTATTTCTACTACAATACTCACATCAAATAATCCAGGATTGTCTCGTCTATTTCCACAACTTACATTCTATCTGACTTTGAAACGACTCTATCAATTCGAAGTCTTTCTACTACAATACTAACTTCAAATAATCCAGGATTGTCTCGTCTATTTCCACAACTTACATTCCATCTGATATTCTAACGACTCTACCAATCCGAAGTCTTTCTACTACAATACTCACAACAAATAATCCAGGATTGTCTCGTCTATTTCCACAACTTGCATTCTATCTGACATTCTAACGACTCTACCAATTCGAAGTCTTTCTACTACAATACTCACAACAAATAATCCAGGATTGTCTCGTCTATTTCCACAAATTACATTCTATCTGACATTCTAACGACTCTACCAATTCGCTGTCTTTCTACTACAATACTCGCAACAAATAATCCAGGATTGTCTCGTCTATTTCCACAACTTACATTCTATCTGATATTCTAACGACTCTACCAATTCGAAGTCTTTCTACTACAATACTAACAACAAATAATCCAGGATTGTCTCTTCTATTTCCACAACTTACATTCTATCTGACATTCTAACGACTCTACCAATTCGCTGTATTTCTACTACAATACTCACATCAAATAATCCAGGATTGTCTCGTCTATTTCCGCAACATACATTCTATCTGACATTCTAACGACTCTACCAATTCGCTGTCTTTCTACTACAATACTCAACAAATAATCCAGGACTGTCTCGTCTATTTCCACAACTTACGTTCTATCTGACATTCTAACGACTCTACCAATTCGAAGTCTTTCTACTACAATACTCACAACAAATAATCCAGGATTGTCTCGTCTATTTCCACAAATTACATTCTATCTGACATTCTAACGATTCTACCAATTCGCTGTCTTTCTACTACAATACTCACAACAAATAATCCAGGATTGTCTCGTCTATTTCCACAACTTTCATTCTATCTGATATTCTAACGACTCTACCAATTCGAAGTCTTTCTACTACAATACTCACAACAAATAATCCAGGATTGTCTCGTCTATTTCCACGAATTACATTCTATCTGACATTCTAACGACTCTACCAATTCGCTGTCTTTCTACTACAATACTCAACAAATAATCCAGGACTGTCTCGTCTATTTCCACAACTTACGTTCTATCTGACATTCTAAAGACTCTAACAATTCGAAGTTTTTCTCCTACAATACTCAGAACAAATAATCCAGGTTTGTCTCGTCTATTTCCACAACTTACATTCTATCTAACATTCTAACGACTCTACCAATTCGAAGCCTTTTTACTACATTACTCACAACAAATAATTCAGGATTGCCCCGTCTATTTCCACAACTTACATTCTACCTGACATACTAACGACTCTACCAATTCGCTGTCTTTCTACTACAATACTCACAACAAATAATCCAGGATTGTCTCGTCTATTTCCACAACTTACATTCTATCTGATATTCTAACGACTCTACCAATTCGAAGTCTTTCTACTACAATACTAACAACAAATAATCCAGGATTGTCTCTTCTGTTTCCACAACTTACATTCTATCTAACATTCTAACAACTCCACCAATTCGAAATCTTTCTACTACAATACTCACAACAAATCATCCAGGATTGTCTCGTCTATTTCCACAACTTACATTCTATCTGATATTCTAACGACTCTACCAATTCGAAGTCTTTCTACTACAATACTAACAACAAATAATCCAGGATTGTCTCTTCTATTTCCACAACTTACATTCTATCTGATATTCTAACGACTCTACCAATTCGAATCTTTCTACTACAATACTCACAACAAATAATACAGGATTGGCTCGTCTATTTCCACAACTTACATTCTATCTGACGTTCTAACGACTCTACCAATTCGCTGTATTTCTACTACAATACTCACAACAAATAATCCAGCACTGTTTCGTCTATTTCCACAACTCACATTCTATCTGACATTCTAACGACTCTACCAATTCGAAGTCTTTCTACTACAATACTCACAACAAATAATCCAGGAATATCTCGTCTATTTCCACAACTTAAATTCTATCTGACTTTGAAATGACTCTATCAATTCGAAGTCTTTCTACTACAATACTAACTTCAAATAATCCAGGATTGTCTCGTCTATTTCCACAACTTACATTCTATCTGACATTCTAACGACTCTACCAATTCGCTGTCTTTCTACTACAATACTCAACAAATAATCCAGGATTGTCTCGTCTATTTCCACAACTTACGTTCTATCTGACATTCTAAAGAGTCTAACAATTCGAAGTCTTTCTACTACAATACTCAGAACAAATAATCCAGGTTTGTCTCGTCTATTTCCACAACTTACATTCTATCTAACATTCTAACGACTCTACCAATTCGAAGCCTTTTTACTAAATAACTCACAACAAATAATTCAGGATTGTCTCGTCTATTTCCACAAATTACGTTCTATCTGACATTCTAAAGACTCTACCAATTCGCTGTCTTTCTACTACAATACTCGCAACAAATAATCGAGGATTGTCTCGTCTATTTCCACAACTTACATTCTATCTGATATTCTAACGACTCTACCAATTCGAAGTCTTTCTACTACAATACTAACAACAAATAATCCAGGATTGTCTCTTCTATTTCCACAACTTACATTCTATCTGATATTCTAACGACTCTACCAATTCGAATCTTTCTACTACAATACTCACAACAAATAATACAGGATTGGCTCGTCTATTTCCACAACTTACATTCTATCTGACGTTCTAACGACTCTACCAATTCGCTGTATTTCTACTACAATACTCACAACAAATAATCCAGCACTGTTTCGTCTATTTCCACAACTCACATTCTATCTGACATTCTAACGACTCTACCAATTCGAAGTCTTTCTACTACAATACTCACAACAAATAATCCAGGAATATCTCGTCTATTTCCACAACTTAAATTCTATCTGACTTTGAAACGACTCTATCAATTCGAAGTCTTTCTACTACAATACTAACTTCAAATAATCCAGGATTGTCTCGTCTATTTCCATAACTTACATTCTATCTGACATTCTAACGACTCTACCAATTCGCTGTCTTTCTACTACAATACTCAACAAATAATCCAGGATTGTCTCGTCTATTTCCACAACTTACGTTCTATCTGACATTCTAAAGACTCTAACAATTCGAAGTCTTTCTACTACAATACTCAGAACAAATAATCCAGGTTTGTCTCGTCTATTTCCACAACTTACATTCTATCTAACATTCTAACGACTCAACCAATTCGAAGCCTTTTTACTACATTACTCACAACAAATAATTCAGGATTGCCCCGTCTATTTCCACAACTTACATTCTACCTGACATTCTAACGACTCTACCAATTCGCTGTCTTTCTACTACAATACTCACAACAAATAATCCAGGATTGTCTCGTCTATTTCCACAACTTACATTCTATCTGATATACTAACGACTCTACCAATTCGAACTCTTTCTACTACAATACTCTCAACAAATAATCCAGGATTGTCTCTTCTATTTCCACAACTTACATTCTATCTAACATTCTAACAACTCCACCAATTCGAAATCTTTCTACTACAATACTCACAACAAATCATCCAGGATTGTCTCGTCTATTTCCACAACTTACATTCTATCTGATATTCTAACGACTCTACCAATCCGAAGTCTTTCTACTACAATACTCACAACAAATAATCCAGGATTGTCTCGTCTATTTCCACAACTTGCATTCTATCTGACATTCTAACGACTCTACCAATTCGAAGTCTTTCTACTACAATACTCACAACAAATAATCCAGGATTGTCTCGTCTATTTCCACAAATTACATTCTATCTGACATTCTAACGACTCTACCAATTCGCTGTCTTTCTACTACAATACTCACAACAAATAATCCAGGACTGTCTCGTCTATTTCCACAACTTACGTTCTATCTGACATTCTAAAGACTCTAACAATTCGAAGTTTTTCTACTACAATACTCAGAACAAATAATCCAGGTTTGTCTCGTCTATTTCCACAACTTACATTCTATCTAACATTCTAACGACTCTACCAATTCGCTGTCTTTCTACTACAATACTCACAACAAATAATCCAGGATTGTCTCGTCTATTTCCACAACTTACATTCTATCTGATATTCTAACGACTCTACCAATTCGAAGTCTTTCTACTACAATACTAACAACAAATAATCCAGGATTGTCTCTTCTGTTTCCACAACTTACATTCTATCTAACATTCTAACAACTCCACCTATTCGAAATCTTTCTACTACAATACTCACAACAAATCATCCAGGATTGTCTCGTCTATTTCCACAACTTACATTCTATCTGATATTCTAACGACTCTACCAATTCGAAGTCTTTCTACTACAATACTAACAACAAATAATCCAGGATTGTCTCTTCTATTTCCACAACTTACATTCTATCTGATATTCTAACGACTCTACCAATTCGAATCTTTCTACTACAATACTCACAACAAATAATACAGGATTGGCTCGTCTATTTCCACAACTTACATTCTATCTGACGTTCTAACGACTCTACCAATTCGCTGTATTTCTACTACAATACTCACAACAAATAATCCAGCACTGTTTCGTCTATTTCCACAACTCACATTCTATCTGACATTCTAACGACTCTACCAATTCGAAGTCTTTCTACTACAATACTCACAACAAATAATCCAGGAATATCTCGTCTATTTCCACAACTTAAATTCTATCTGACTTTGAAATGACTCTATCAATTCGAAGTCTTTCTACAACAATACTAACTTCAAATAATCCAGGATTGTCTCGTCTATTTCCACAACTTACATTCTATCTGACATTCTAACGACTCTACCAATTCGCTGTCTTTCTACTACAATACTCAACAAATAATCCAGGATTGTCTCGTCTATTTCCACAACTTACGTTCTATCTGACATTCTAAAGACTCTAACAATTCGAAGTCTTTCTACTACAATACTCAGAACAAATAATCCAGGTTTGTCTCGTCTATTTCCACAACTTACATTCTATCTAACATTCTAACGACTCTACCAATTCGAAGCCTTTTTACTAAATAACTCACAACAAATAATTCAGGATTGTCTCGTCTATTTCCACAAATTACGTTCTATCTGACATTCTAAAGACTCTACCAATTCGCTGTCTTTCTACTACAATACTCGCAACAAATAATCGAGGATTGTCTCGTCTATTTCCACAACTTACATTCTATCTGATATTCTAACGACTCTACCAATTCGAAGTCTTTCTACTACAATACTAACAACAAATAATCCAGGATTGTCTCTTCTATTTCCACAACTTACATTCTATCTGATATTCTAACGACTCTACCAATTCGAATCTTTCTACTACAATACTCACAACAAATAATACAGGATTGGCTCGTCTATTTCCACAACTTACATTCTATCTGACGTTCTAACGACTCTACCAATTCGCTGTATTTCTACTACAATACTCACAACAAATAATCCAGCACTGTTTCGTCTATTTCCACAACTCACATTCTATCTGACATTCTAACGACTCTACCAATTCGAAGTCTTTCTACTACAATACTCACAACAAATAATCCAGGAATATCTCGTCTATTTCCACAACTTAAATTCTATCTGACTTTGAAACGACTCTATCAATTCGAAGTCTTTCTACTACAATACTAACTTCAAATAATCCAGGATTGTCTCGTCTATTTCCATAACTTACATTCTATCTGACATTCTAACGACTCTACCAATTCGCTGTCTTTCTACTACAATACTCAACAAATAATCCAGGATTGTCTCGTCTATTTCCACAACTTACGTTCTATCTGACATTCTAAAGACTCTAACAATTCGAAGTCTTTCTACTACAATACTCAGAACAAATAATCCAGGTTTGTCTCGTCTATTTCCACAACTTACATTCTATCTAACATTCTAACGACTCAACCAATTCGAAGCCTTTTTACTACATTACTCACAACAAATAATTCAGGATTGCCCCGTCTATTTCCACAACTTACATTCTACCTGACATTCTAACGACTCTACCAATTCGCTGTCTTTCTACTACAATACTCACAACAAATAATCCAGGATTGTCTCGTCTATTTCCACAACTTACATTCTATCTGATATACTAACGACTCTACCAATTCGAACTCTTTCTACTACAATACTCTCAACAAATAATCCAGGATTGTCTCTTCTATTTCCACAACTTACATTCTATCTAACATTCTAACAACTCCACCAATTCGAAATCTTTCTACTACAATACTCACAACAAATCATCCAGGATTGTCTCGTCTATTTCCACAACTTACATTCTATCTGATATTCTAACGACTCTACCAATCCGAAGTCTTTCTACTACAATACTCACAACAAATAATCCAGGATTGTCTCGTCTATTTCCACAACTTGCATTCTATCTGACATTCTAACGACTCTACCAATTCGAAGTCTTTCTACTACAATACTCACAACAAATAATCCAGGATTGTCTCGTCTATTTCCACAAATTACATTCTATCTGACATTCTAACGACTCTACCAATTCGCTGTCTTTCTACTACAATACTCACAACAAATAATCCAGGACTGTCTCGTCTATTTCCACAACTTACGTTCTATCTGACATTCTAAAGACTCTAACAATTCGAAGTTTTTCTACTACAATACTCAGAACAAATAATCCAGGTTTGTCTCGTCTATTTCCACAACTTACATTCTATCTAACATTCTAACGACTCTACCAATTCGCTGTCTTTCTACTACAATACTCACAACAAATAATCCAGGATTGTCTCGTCTATTTCCACAACTTACATTCTATCTGATATTCTAACGACTCTACCAATTCGAAGTCTTTCTACTACAATACTAACAACAAATAATCCAGGATTGTCTCTTCTGTTTCCACAACTTACATTCTATCTAACATTCTAACAACTCCACCTATTCGAAATCTTTCTACTACAATACTCACAACAAATCATCCAGGATTGTCTCGTCTATTTCCACAACTTACATTCTATCTGATATTCTAACGACTCTACCAATTCGAAGTCTTTCTACTACAATACTAACAACAAATAATCCAGGATTGTCTCTTCTATTTCCACAACTTACATTCTATCTGATATTCTAACGACTCTACCAATTCGAATCTTTCTACTACAATACTCACAACAAATAATACAGGATTGGCTCGTCTATTTCCACAACTTACATTCTATCTGACGTTCTAACGACTCTACCAATTCGCTGTATTTCTACTACAATACTCACAACAAATAATCCAGCACTGTTTCGTCTATTTCCACAACTCACATTCTATCTGACATTCTAACGACTCTACCAATTCGAAGTCTTTCTACTACAATACTCACAACAAATAATCCAGGAATATCTCGTCTATTTCCACAACTTAAATTCTATCTGACTTTGAAACGACTCTATCAATTCGAAGTCTTTCTACTACAATACTAAATTCAAATAATCCAGGATTGTCTCGTCTATTTCCACAACTTACATTCTATCTGACATTCTAACGACTCTACCAATTCGCTGTCTTTCTACTACAATACTCAACAAATAATCCAGGATTGTCTCGTCTATTTCCACAACTTACGTTCTATCTGACATTCTAAAGACTCTAACAATTCGAAGTCTTTCTACTACAATACTCAGAACAAATAATCCAGGTTTGTCTCGTCTATTTCCACAACTTACATTCTATCTAACATTCTAACGACTCTACCAATTCGAAGCCTTTTTACTAAATAACTCACAACAAATAATTCAGGATTGTCTCGTCTATTTCCACAAATTACGTTCTATCTGACATTCTAAAGTCTCTACCAATTCGCTGTCTTTCTACTACAATACTCGCAACAAATAATCGAGGATTGTCTCGTCTATTTCCACAACTTACATTCTATCTGATATTCTAACGACTCTACCAATTCGAAGTCTTTCTACTACAATACTAACAACAAATAATCCAGGATTGTCTCTTCTATTTCCACAACTTACATTCTATCTGATATTCTAACGACTCTACCAATTCGAATCTTTCTACTACAATACTCACAACAAATAATACAGGATTGGCTCGTCTATTTCCACAACTTACATTCTATCTGACGTTCTAACGACTCTACCAATTCGCTGTATTTCTACTACAATACTCACAACAAATAATCCAGCACTGTTTCGTCTATTTCCACAACTCACATTCTATCTGACATTCTAACGACTCTACCAATTCGAAGTCTTTCTACTACAATACTCACAACAAATAATCCAGGAATATCTCGTCTATTTCCACAACTTAAATTCTATCTGACATTGAAACGACTCTATCAATTCGAAGTCTTTCTACTACAATACTAATTTCAAATAATCCAGGATTGTCTCGTCTATTTCCACAACTTACATTCTATCTGACATTCTAACGACTCTACCAATTCGCTGTCTTTCTACTACAATACTCAACAAATAATCCAGGATTGTCTCGTCTATTTCCACAACTTACGTTCTATCTGACATTCTAAAGACTCTAACAATTCGAAGTATTTCTACTACAATACTCAGAACAAATAATCCAGGTTTGTCTCGTCTATTTCCACAACTTACATTCTATCTAACATTCTAACGACTCTACCAATTCGAAGCCTTTTTACTAAATAACTCACAACAAATAATTCAGGATTGTCTCGTCTATTTCCACAAATTACGTTCTATCTGACATTCTAAAGACTCTACCAATTCGCTGTCTTTCTACTACAATACTCGCAACAAATAATCGAGGATTGTCTCGTCTATTTCCACAACTTACATTCTATCTGATATTCTAACGACTCTACCAATTCGAAGTCTTTCTACTACAATACTAACAACAAATAATCCAGGATTGTCTCTTCTATTTCCACAACTTACATTCTATCTGATATTCTAACGACTCTACCAATTCGAATCTTTCTACTACAATACTCACAACAAATAATACAGGATTGGCTCGTCTATTTCCACAACTTACATTCTATCTGACGTTCTAACGACTCTACCAATTCGCTGTATTTCTACTACAATACTCACAACAAATAATCCAGCACTGTTTCGTCTATTTCCACAACTCACATTCTATCTGACATTCTAACGACTCTACCAATTCGAAGTCTTTCTACTACAATACTCACAACAAATAATCCAGGAATATCTCGTCTATTTCCACAACTTAAATTCTATCTGACTTTGAAATGACTCTATCAATTCGAAGTCTTTCTACAACAATACTAACTTCAAATAATCCAGGATTGTCTCGTCTATTTCCACAACTTACATTCTATCTGACATTCTAACGACTCTACCAATTCGCTGTCTTTCTACTACAATACTCAACAAATAATCCAGGATTGTCTCGTCTATTTCCACAACTTACGTTCTATCTGACATTCTAAAGACTCTAACAATTCGAAGTCTTTCTACTACAATACTCAGAACAAATAATCCAGGTTTGTCTCGTCTATTTCCACAACTTACATTCTATCTAACATTCTAACGACTCTACCAATTCGAAGCCTTTTTACTAAATAACTCACAACAAATAATTCAGGATTGTCTCGTCTATTTCCACAAATTACGTTCTATCTGACATTCTAAAGACTCTACCAATTCGCTGTCTTTCTACTACAATACTCGCAACAAATAATCGAGGATTGTCTCGTCTATTTCCACAACTTACATTCTATCTGATATTCTAACGACTCTACCAATTCGAAGTCTTTCTACTACAATACTAACAACAAATAATCCAGGATTGTCTCTTCTATTTCCACAACTTACATTCTATCTGATATTCTAACGACTCTACCAATTCGAATCTTTCTACTACAATACTCACAACAAATAATACAGGATTGGCTCGTCTATTTCCACAACTTACATTCTATCTGACGTTCTAACGACTCTACCAATTCGCTGTATTTCTACTACAATACTCACAACAAATAATCCAGCACTGTTTCGTCTATTTCCACAACTCACATTCTATCTGACATTCTAACGACTCTACCAATTCGAAGTCTTTCTACTACAATACTCACAACAAATAATCCAGGAATATCTCGTCTATTTCCACAACTTAAATTCTATCTGACTTTGAAACGACTCTATCAATTCGAAGTCTTTCTACTACAATACTAACTTCAAATAATCCAGGATTGTCTCGTCTATTTCCATAACTTACATTCTATCTGACATTCTAACGACTCTACCAATTCGCTGTCTTTCTACTACAATACTCAACAAATAATCCAGGATTGTCTCGTCTATTTCCACAACTTACGTTCTATCTGACATTCTAAAGACTCTAACAATTCGAAGTCTTTCTACTACAATACTCAGAACAAATAATCCATGTTTGTCTCGTCTATTTCCACAACTTACATTCTATCTAACATTCTAACGACTCAACCAATTCGAAGCCTTTTTACTACATTACTCACAACAAATAATTCAGGATTGCCCCGTCTATTTCCACAACTTACATTCTACCTGACATTCTAACGACTCTACCAATTCGCTGTCTTTCTACTACAATACTCACAACAAATAATCCAGGATTGTCTCGTCTATTTCCACAACTTACATTCTATCTGATATACTAACGACTCTACCAATTCGAACTCTTTCTACTACAATACTCTCAACAAATAATCCAGGATTGTCTCTTCTATTTCCACAACTTACATTCTATCTAACATTCTAACAACTCCACCAATTCGAAATCTTTCTACTACAATACTCACAACAAATCATCCAGGATTGTCTCGTCTATTTCCACAACTTACATTCTATCTGATATTCTAACGACTCTACCAATCCGAAGTCTTTCTACTACAATACTCACAACAAATAATCCAGGATTGTCTCGTCTATTTCCACAACTTGCATTCTATCTGACATTCTAACGACTCTACCAATTCGAAGTCTTTCTACTACAATACTCACAACAAATAATCCAGGATTGTCTCGTCTATTTCCACAAATTACATTCTATCTGACATTCTAACGACTCTACCAATTCGCTGTCTTTCTACTACAATACTCACAACAAATAATCCAGGATTGTCTCGTCTATTTCCACAACTTACATTCTATCTGATATTCTAACGACTCTACCAATTCGAAGTCTTTCTACTACAATACTAACAACAAATAATCCAGGATTGTCTCTTCTGTTTCCACAACTTACATTCTATCTAACATTCTAACAACTCCACCTATTCGAAATCTTTCTACTACAATACTCACAACAAATCATCCAGGATTGTCTCGTCTATTTCCACAACTTACATTCTATCTGATATTCTAACGACTCTACCAATTCGAAGTCTTTCTACTACAATACTAACAACAAATAATCCAGGATTGTCTCTTCTATTTCCACAACTTACATTCTATCTGATATTCTAACGACTCTACCAATTCGAATCTTTCTACTACAATACTCACAACAAATAATACAGGATTGGCTCGTCTATTTCCACAACTTACATTCTATCTGACGTTCTAACGACTCTACCAATTCGCTGTATTTCTACTACAATACTCACAACAAATAATCCAGCATTGTTTCGTCTATTTCCACAACTCACATTCTATCTGACATTCTAACGACTCTACCAATTCGAAGTCTTTCTACTACAATACTCACAACAAATAATCCAGGAATATCTCGTCTATTTCCACAACTTAAATTCTATCTGACTTTGAAACGACTCTATCAATTCGAAGTCTTTCTACTACAATACTAACTTCAAATAATCCAGGATTGTCTCGTCTATTTCCACAACTTACATTCTATCTGACATTCTAACGACTCTACCAATTCGCTGTCTTTCTACTACAATACTCAACAAATAATCCAGGATTGTCTCGTCTATTTCCACAACTTACGTTCTATCTGACATTCTAAAGACTCTAACAATTCGAAGTCTTTCTACTACAATACTCAGAACAAATAATCCAGGTTTGTCTCGTCTATTTCCACAACTTACATTCTATCTAACATTCTAACGACTCTACCAATTCGAAGCCTTTTTACTAAATAACTCACAACAAATAATTCAGGATTGTCTCGTCTATTTCCACAAATTACGTTCTATCTGACATTCTAAAGTCTCTACCAATTCGCTGTCTTTCTACTACAAAACTCGCAACAAATAATCGAGGATTGTCTCGTCTATTTCCACAACTTACATTCTATCTGATATTCTAACGACTCTACCAATTCGAAGTCTTTCTACTACAATACTAACAACAAATAATCCAGGATTGTCTCTTCTATTTCCACAACTTACATTCTATCTGATATTCTAACGACTCTACCAATTCGAATCTTTCTACTACAATACTCACAACAAATAATACAGGATTGTCTCGTCTATTTCCACAACTTACATTCTATCTGACATTCTAACGACTCTACCAATTCGCTGTATTTCTACTATAATACTCACATCAAATAATCCAGGATTGTCTCGTCTATTTCCGCAACATACATTCTATCTGACATTCTATCGACTCTACCAATTCGCTGTCTTTCTACTACAATACTCAACAAATAATCCAGGACTGTCTCGTCTATTTCCACAACTTACGTTCTATCTGACATTCTAAAGACTCTAACAATTCGAAGTTTTTCTACTACAATACTCAGAACAAATAATCCAGGTTTGTCTCGTCTATTTCCACAACTTACATTCTATCTAACATTCTAACGACTCTACCAATTCGAAGCCTTTTTACTACATTACTCACAACAAATAATTCAGGATTGCCCCGTCTATTTCCACAACTTACATTCTACCTGACATTCTAACGACTCTACCAATTCGCTGTCTTTCTACTACAATACTCACAACAAATAATCCAGGATTGTTTCTTCTATTTCCACAACTTACATTCTATCTAACATTCTAACAACTCCACCAATTCGAAATCCTTCTACTACAATACTCACAACAAATCATCCAGGATTGTCTCGTCTATTTCCACAACTTACATTCTATCTGACGTTCTAACGACTCTACCAATTCGCTGTATTTCTACTACAATACTCACAGCAAATAATCCAGCACTGTTTCGTCTATTTCCACAACTCACATTCTATCTGACATTCTAACGACTCTACCAATTCGAAGTCTTTCTACTACAATACTCACAACAAATAATCCAGGAATATCTCGTCTATTTCCACAACTTACATTCTATCTGACATTGAAACGACTCTATCAATTCGAAGTCTTTCTACTACAATACTAACTTCAAATAATCCAGGATTGTCTCCTCTATTTCCACAACTTACATTCTATCTGACATTCTAGCGACTCTACCAATTCGAAGTCTTTCTACTACAATACTAATAAAAATAATCTAGGATTGTCTCGTCTATTTGCACAAATTACGTTCTATCTTACATTCTAAAGACTCTACCAATTCGCTGTCTTTCTACTACAATACTCGCAACAAATAATCCAGGATTGTCTCGTCTATTTCCACAACTTACATTCTATCTGATATTCTAACGACTCTACCAATTCGAAGTCTTTCTACTACAATACTCAGAACAAATAATCCAGGTTTGTCTCGTCTATTTCCACAACTTACATTCTATCTAACATTCTAACGACTCTACCAATTCGAAGCCTTTTTACTACATTACTCACAACAAATAATTCAGGATTGTCTCGTCTATTTCCACAAATTACGTTCTATCTGACATTCTAACGACTCTACCAATTCGCTGTCTTTCTACTACAATACTCACAACAAATAATCCAGGATTGTCTCGTCTATTTCCACAACTTACATTCTATCTGATATTCTAACGACTCTACCAATTCGAAGTCTTTCTACTACAATACTCACAACAAATAATCCAGGATTGTCTCGTCTATTTCCACAACTTACATTCTATCTGATATTCTAACGACTCTAACAATTCGAAGTCTTTCTACTACAATACTAACAACAAATAATCCAGGATTGTCTCTTCTATTTCCACAACTTACATTCTATCTAACATTCTAACAACTCCACCAATTCGAAATCTTTCTACTACAATACTCACAACAAATCATCCAGGATTGTCTCGTCTATTTCCACAACTTACATTCTATCTGATATTCTAACGACTCTACCAATTCGAAGTCTTTCTACTTCAATACTAACAACAAGTAATCCAGGATTGTCTCTTCTATTTCCACAACTTACATTCTATCTGATATTCTAACGACTCTACCAATTCGAATCTTTCTACTACAATACTCACAACAAATAATACAGGATTGGCTCGTCTATTTCCACAACTTACATTCTATCTGACGTTCTAACGACTCTACCAATTCGCTGTATTTCTACTACAATACTCACAGCAAATAATCCAGCACTGTTTCGTCTATTTCCACAACTCACATTCTATCTGACATTCTAACGACTCTACCAATTCGAAGTCTTTCTACTACAATACTCACAACAAATAATCCAGGAATATCTCGTCTATTTCCACAACTTACATTCTATCTGACATTGAAACGACTCTATCAATTCGAAGTCTTTCTACTACAATACTAACTTCAAATAATCCAGGATTGTCTCGTCTATTTCCACAACTTACATTCTATCTGACATTCTAGCGACTCTACCAATTCGAAGTCTTTCTACTACAATACTAATAAAAATAATCTAGGATTGTCTCGTCTATTTCCACAAATTACGTTCTATCTGACATTCTAAAGACTCTACCAATTCGCTGTCTTTCTACTACAATACTCGCAACAAATAATCCAGGATTGTCTCGTCTATTTCCACAACTTACATTCTATCTGATATTCTAACGACTCTACCAATTCGAAGTCTTTCTACTACAATACTCAGAACAAATAATCCAGGTTTGTCTCGTCTATTTCCACAACTTACATTCTATCTAACATTCTAACGACTCTACCAATTCGAAGCCTTTTTACTACATTACTCACAACAAATAATTCAGGATTGTCTCGTCTATTTCCACAAATTACGTTCTATCTGACATTCTAACGACTCTACCAATTCGCTGTCTTTCTACTACAATACTCACAACAAATAATCCAGGATTGTCTCGTCTATTTCCACAACTTACATTCTATCTGATATTCTAACGACTCTACCAATTCGAAGTCTTTCTACTACAATACTCACAACAAATAATCCAGGATTGTCTCGTCTATTTCCACAACTTACATTCTATCTGATATTCTAACGACTCTACCAATTCGAAGTCTTTCTACTACAATACTAACAACAAATAATCCAGGATTGTCTCTTCTATTTCCACAACTTACATTCTATCTGACATTCTAACAACTCTACCAATTCGAAATCTTTCTACTACAATACTCACAACAAATAATCCAGGATTGTCTCGTCTATTTCCACAACTTACATTCTATCTGATATTGTAACGACTCTACCAATTCGAAGTCTTTCTACTACAATACTAACAACAAATAATCCAGGATTGTCTCTTCTATTTCCACAACTTACATTCTATCTGATATTCTAACGACTCTACCAATTCGAATCTTTCTACTACAATACTCACAACAAATAATACAGGATTGGCTCGTCTATTTCCACAACTTACATTCTATCTGACGTTCTAACGACTCTACCAATTCGCTTTATTTCTACTACAATACTCACAGCAAATAATCCAGCACTGTTTCGTCTATTTCCACAACTCACATTCTATCTGACATTCTAACGACTCTACCAATTCGAAGTCTTTCTACTACAATACTCACAACAAATAATCCAGGAATATCTCGTCTATTTCCACAACTTACATTCTATCTGACATTGAAACGACTCTATCAATTCGAAGTCTTTCTACTACAATACTAACTTCAAATAATCCAGGATTGTCTCGTCTATTTCCACAACTTACATTCTATCTGACATTCTAACGACTCTACCAATTCGCTGTCTTTCTACTACAATACTCAACAAATAATCCAGGATTGTCTCGTCTATTTCCACAACTTACGTTCTATCTGACATTCTAAAGACTCTAACAATTCGAAGTCTTTCTACTACAATACTCAGAACAAATAATCCAGGTTTGTCTCGTCTATTTCCACAACTTACATTCTATCTAACATTCTAACGACTCTACCAATTCGAAGCCTTTTTACTACATTACTCACAACAAATAATTCAGGATTGTCTCGTCTATTTCCACAAATTACGTTCTATCTGACATTCTAACGACTCTACCAATTCGCTGTCTTTCTACTACAATACTCACAACAAATAATCCAGGATTGTCTCGTCTATTTCCACAACTTACATTCTATCTGATATTCTAACGACTCTACCAATTCGAAGTCTTTCTACTACAATACTCACAACAAATAATCCAGGATTGTCTCGTCTATTTCCACAACTTACATTCTATCTGATATTCTAACGACTCTACCAATTCGAAGTCTTTCTACTACAATACTAACAACAAATAATCCAGGATTGTCTCTTCTATTTCCACAACTTACATTCTATCTGACATTCTAACAACTCTACCAATTAGAAATCTTTCTACTACAATACTCACAACAAATAATCCAGGATCGTCTCGTCTATTTCCACAACTTACATTCTATCTGATATTCTAACGACTCTACCAATTCGAAGTCTTTCTACTACAATACTAACAACAAATAATCCAGGATTGTCTCGTCTATTTCCACAACTTACGTTCTATCTGACATTCTAACAACTCTACCAATTCGAAGTCTTTCTACTACAATACTCACAACAAATAATACAGGATTGGCTCGTCTATTTCCACAACTTACATTCTATCTGACATTCTAACGACTCTACCAATTCGCTGTATTCCTACTACAATACTCACATCAAATAATCCAGGATTGTCTCGTTTATTTCCACAACATACATTCTATCTGACATTCTAACGACTCTACCAATTCGCTGTCTTTCTACTACAATACTCAACAAATAATCCAGGACTGTCTCGTGTATTTCCACAACTTACGTTCTATCTGACATTCTAAAGACTCTAACAATTCGAAGTCTTTCTACTACAATACTCAGAAGAAATAATCCAGGATTGCCCCGTCTATTTCCACAACTTACGTTCTACCTGACATTCTAACGACTCTACCAATTCGCTGTCTTTCTACTACAATACTCACAACAAATAATCCAGGATTGTCTCGTCTATTTCCACAACTTACATTCTATCTGATATTCTAACGACTCTACCAATTCGAAGTCTTTCTACTACAATACTAACAACAAATAATCCAGGATTGTCTCTTCTATTTCCACAACTTACATTCTATCTGACATTCTAACGACTCTACCAATTCGAAGTCTTTCTAGTACAATACTAATAAAAATAATCTAGGATTGTCTCGTCTATTTCCACAACTTACATTCTATCTGCCATTCTAACGACTCTACCAATTCGCTGTCTTTCTACTACAATACTCAACAAATAATCCAGGACTGTCTCGTCTATTTCCACAACTTACGTTCTATCTGACATTCTAAAGACTCTAACAATTCGAAGTCTTTCTACTACAATACTCAGAACAAATAATCCAGGTTTGTCTCGTCTATTTCCACAACTTACATTCTATCTAACATTCTAACGACTCTACCAATTCGAAGCCTTTTTACTACATTACTCACAACAAATAATTCAGGATTGTCTCGTCTATTTCCACAAATTACGTTCTATCTGACATTCTAACGACTCTACCAATTCGCTGTCTTTCTACTACAATACTCACAACAAATAATCCAGGATTGTCTCGTCTATTTCCACAACTTACATTCTATCTGATATTCTAACGACTCTACCAATTCGAAGTCTTTCTACTACAATACTCACAACAAATAATCCAGGATTGTCTCGTCTATTTCCACAACTTACATTCTATCTGATATTCTAACGACTCTACCAATTCGAAGTCTTTCTACTACAATACTAACAACAAATAATCCAGGATTGTCTCTTCTATTTCCACAACTTACATTCTATCTGACATTCTAACAACTCTACCAATTAGAAATCTTTCTACTACAATACTCACAACAAATAATCCAGGATCGTCTCGTCTATTTCCACAACTTACATTCTATCTGATATTCTAACGACTCTACCAATTCGAAGTCTTTCTACTACAATACTAACAACAAATAATCCAGGATTGTCTCGTCTATTTCCACAACTTACGTTCTATCTGACATTCTAACAACTCTACCAATTCGAAGTCTTTCTACTACAATACTCACAACAAATAATACAGGATTGGCTCGTCTATTTCCACAACTTACATTCTATCTGACATTCTAACGACTCTACCAATTCGCTGTATTCCTACTACAATACTCACATCAAATAATCCAGGATTGTCTCGTTTATTTCCACAACATACATTCTATCTGACATTCTAACGACTCTACCAATTCGCTGTCTTTCTACTACAATACTCAACAAATAATCCAGGACTGTCTCGTGTATTTCCACAACTTACGTTCTATCTGACATTCTAAAGACTCTAACAATTCGAAGTCTTTCTACTACAATACTCAGAAGAAATAATCCAGGATTGCCCCGTCTATTTCCACAACTTACGTTCTACCTGACATTCTAACGACTCTACCAATTCGCTGTCTTTCTACTACAATACTCACAACAAATAATCCAGGATTGTCTCGTCTATTTCCACAACTTACATTCTATCTGATATTCTAACGACTCTACCAATTCGAAGTCTTTCTACTACAATACTAACAACAAATAATCCAGGATTGTCTCTTCTATTTCCACAACTTACATTCTATCTAACATTCTAACAACTCCACCAATTCGAAATCTTTCTACTACAATACTCACAACAAATCATCCAGGATTGTCTCGTCTATTTCCACAACTTACATTCTATCTGATATTCTAACGACTCTACCAATTCGAAGTCTTTCTACTACAATACTCACAACAAATAATCCAGGATTGTCTCGTCTATTTCCACAACTTACATTCTATCTGATATTCTAACGACTCTACCAATTCGAAGTCTTTCTACTACAATACTCACAACAAATAATCCAGGATTGTCTCGTCTATTTCCACAACTTGCATTCTATCTGACATTCTAACGACTCTACCAATTCGAAGTCTTTCTACTACAATACTCACAACAAATAATCCAGGATTGTCTCGTCTATTTCCACAACTTACGTTCTATCTGACATTCTAACAACTCTACCAATTCGAAGTCTTTCTACTACAATACTCACAACAAATAATACAGGATTGGCTCGTCTATTTCCACAACTTACATTCTATCTGACATTCTAACGACTCTACCAATTCGCTGTATTCCTACTACAATACTCACATCAAATAATCCAAGATTGTCTCGTTTATTTCCACAACATACATTCTATCTGACATTCTATCGACTCTACCAATTCGCTGTCTTTCTACTACAATACTCAACAAATAATCCAGGACTGTCTCGTCTATTTCCACAACTTACGTTCTATCTGACATTCTAAAGACTCTAACAATTCGAAGTTTTTCTACTACAATACTCAGAACAAATAATCCAGGTTTGTCTCGTCTATTTCCACAACTTACATTCTATCTAACATTCTAACGACTCTACCAATTCGAAGCCTTTTTACTACATTACTCACAACAAATAATTCAGGATTGCCCCGTCTATTTCCACAACTTACATTCTACCTGACATTCTAACGACTCTACCAATTCGCTGTCTTTCTACTACAATACTCACAACAAATAATCCAGGATTGTTTCTTCTATTTCCACAACTTACATTCTATCTAACATTCTAACAACTCCACCAATTCGAAATCTTTCTACTACAATACTCACAACAAATCATCCAGGATTGTCTCGTCTATTTCCACAACTTACATTCTATCTGATATTCTAACGACTCTACCAATTCGAAGTCTTTCTACTTCAATACTAACAACAAGTAATCCAGGATTGTCTCTTCTATTTCCACAACTTACATTCTATCTGATATTCTAACGACTCTACCAATTCGAATCTTTCTACTACAATACTCACAACAAATAATACAGGATTGGCTCGTCTATTTCCACAACTTACATTCTATCTGACGTTCTAACGACTCTACCAATTCGCTGTATTTCTACTACAATACTCACAGCAAATAATCCAGCACTGTTTCGTCTATTTCCACAACTCACATTCTATCTGACATTCTAACGACTCTACCAATTCGAAGTCTTTCTACTACAATACTCACAACAAATAATCCAGGAATATCTCGTCTATTTCCACAACTTACATTCTATCTGACATTGAAACGACTCTATCAATTCGAAGTCTTTCTACTACAATACTAACTTCAAATAATCCAGGATTGTCTCCTCTATTTCCACAACTTACATTCTATCTGACATTCTAGCGACTCTACCAATTCGAAGTCTTTCTACTACAATACTAATAAAAATAATCTAGGATTGTCTCGTCTATTTCCACAAATTACGTTCTATCTGACATTCTAAAGACTCTACCAATTCGCTGTCTTTCTACTACAATACTCGCAACAAATAATCCAGGATTGTCTCGTCTATTTCCACAACTTACATTCTATCTGATATTCTAACGACTCTACCAATTCGAAGTCTTTCTACTACAATACTCAGAACAAATAATCCAGGTTTGTCTCGTCTATTTCCACAACTTACATTCTATCTAACATTCTAACGACTCTACCAATTCGAAGCCTTTTTACTACATTACTCACAACAAATAATTCAGGATTGTCTCGTCTATTTCCACAAATTACGTTCTATCTGACATTCTAACGTCTCTACCAATTCGCTGTCTTTCTACTACAATACTCACAACAAATAATCCAGGATTGTCTCGTCTATTTCCACAACTTACATTCTATCTGATATTCTAACGACTCTACCAATTCGAAGTCTTTCTACTACAATACTCACAACAAATAATCCAGGATTGTCTCGTCTATTTCCACAACTTACATTCTATCTGATATTCTAACGACTCTACCAATTCGAAGTCTTTCTACTACAATACTAACAACAAATAATCCAGGATTGTCTCTTCTATTTCCACAACTTACATTCTATCTGACATTCTAACAACTCTACCAATTCGAAATCTTTCTACTACAATACTCACAACAAATAATCCAGGATTGTCTCGTCTATTTCCACAACTTACATTCTATCTGATATTGTAACGACTCTACCAATTCGAAGTCTTTCTACTACAATACTAACAACAAATAATCCAGGATTGTCTCTTCTATTTCCACAACTTACATTCTATCTGACATTCTAACAACTGTACCAATTAGAAATCTTTCTACTACAATACTCACAACAAATAATCCAGGATCGTCTCGTCTATTTCCACAACTTACATTCTATCTGATATTCTAACGACTCTACCAATTCGAAGTCTTTCTACTACAATACTAACAACAAATAATCCAGGATTGTCTCTTCTATTTCCACAACTTACATTCTATCTGATATTCTAACGACTCTACCAATTCGAATCTTTCTACTACAATACTCACAACAAATAATACAGGATTGGCTCGTCTATTTCCACAACTTACATTCTATCTGACGTTCTAACGACTCTACCAATTCGCTTTATTTCTACTACAATACTCACAGCAAATAATCCAGCACTGTTTCGTCTATTTCCACAACTCACATTCTATCTGACATTCTAACGACTCTACCAATTCGAAGTCTTTCTACTACAATACTCACAACAAATAATCCAGGAATATCTCGTCTATTTCCACAACTTACATTCTATCTGACATTGAAACGACTCTATCAATTCGAAGTCTTTCTACTACAATACTAACTTCAAATAATCCAGGATTGTCTCGTCTATTTCCACAACTTACATTCTATCTGACATTCTAACGACTCTACCAATTCGAAGTCTTTCTAGTACAATACTAATAAAAATAATCTAGGATTGTCTCGTCTATTTCCACAACTTACATTCTATCTGCCATTCTAACGACTCTACCAATTCGCTGTCTTTCTACTACAATACTCAACAAATAATCCAGGATTGTCTCGTCTATTTCCACAACTTACGTTCTATCTGACATTCTAAAGACTCTAACAATTCGAAGTCTTTCTACTACAATACTCAGAACAAATAATCCAGGTTTGTCTCGTCTATTTCCACAACTTACATTCTATCTAACATTCTAACGACTCTACCAATTCGAAGCCTTTTTACTACATTACTCACAACAAATAATTCAGGATTGTCTCGTCTATTTCCACAAATTACGTTCTATCTGACATTCTAACGACTCTACCAATTCGCTGTCTTTCTACTACAATACTCACAACAAATAATCCAGGATTGTCTCGTCTATTTCCACAACTTACATTCTATCTGATATTCTAACGACTCTACCAATTCGAAGTCTTTCTACTACAATACTCACAACAAATAATCCAGGATTGTCTCGTCTATTTCCACAACTTACATTCTATCTGATATTCTAACGACTCTACCAATTCGAAGTCTTTCTACTACAATACTAACAACAAATAATCCAGGATTGTCTCTTCTATTTCCACAACTTACATTCTATCTGACATTCTAACAACTCTACCAATTAGAAATCTTTCTACTACAATACTCACAACAAATAATCCAGGATCGTCTCGTCTATTTCCACAACTTACATTCTATCTGATATTCTAACGACTCTACCAATTCGAAGTCTTTCTACTACAATACTAACAACAAATAATCCAGGATTGTCTCGTCTATTTCCACAACTTACGTTCTATCTGACATTCTAACAACTCTACCAATTCGAAGTCTTTCTACTACAATACTCACAACAAATAGTACAGGATTGGCTCGTCTATTTCCACAACTTACATTCTATCTGACATTCTAACGACTCTACCAATTCGCTGTATTCCTACTACAATACTCACATCAAATAATCCAGGATTGTCTCGTTTATTTCCACAACATACATTCTATCTGACATTCTAACGACTCTACCGATTCGCTGTCTTTCTACTACAATACTCAACAAATAATCCAGGACTGTCTCGTGTATTTCCACAACTTACGTTCTATCTGACATTCTAAAGACTCTAACAATTCGAAGTCTTTCTACTACAATACTCAGAAGAAATAATCCAGGATTGCCCCGTCTATTTCCACAACTTACGTTCTACCTGACATTCTAACGACTCTACCAATTCGCTGTCTTTCTACTACAATACTCACAACAAATAATCCAGGATTGTCTCGTCTATTTCCACAACTTACATTCTATCTGATATTCTAACGACTCTACCAATTCGAAGTCTTTCTACTACAATACTAACAACAAATAATCCAGGATTGTCTCTTCTATTTCCACAACTTACATTCTATCTGACATTCTAACGACTCTACCAATTCGAAGTCTTTCTAGTACAATACTAATAAAAATAATCTAGGATTGTCTCGTCTATTTCCACAACTTACATTCTATCTGCCATTCTAACGACTCTACCAATTCGCTGTCTTTCTACTACAATACTCAACAAATAATCCAGGACTGTCTCGTCTATTTCCACAACTTACGTTCTATCTGACATTCTAAAGACTCTAACAATTCGAAGTCTTTCTACTACAATACTCAGAACAAATAATCCAGGTTTGTCTCGTCTATTTCCACAACTTACATTCTATCTAACATTCTAACGACTCTACCAATTCGAAGCCTTTTTACTACATTACTCACAACAAATAATTCAGGATTGTCTCGTCTATTTCCACAAATTACGTTCTATCTGACATTCTAACGACTCTACCAATTCGCTGTCTTTCTACTACAATACTCACAACAAATAATCCAGGATTGTCTCGTCTATTTCCACAACTTACATTCAATCTGATATTCTAACGACTCTACCAATTCGAAGTCTTTCTACTACAATACTCACAACAAATAATCCAGGATTGTCTCGTCTATTTCCACAACTTACATTCTATCTGATATTCTAACGACTCTACCAATTCGAAGTCTTTCTACTACAATACTAACAACAAATAATCCAGGATTGTCTCTTCTATTTCCACAACTTACATTCTATCTGACATTCTAACAACTCTACCAATTAGAAATCTTTCTACTACAATACTCACAACAAATAATCCAGGATCGTCTCGTCTATTTCCACAACTTACATTCTATCTGATATTCTAACGACTCTACCAATTCGAAGTCTTTCTACTACAATACTAACAACAAATAATCCAGGATTGTCTCGTCTATTTCCACAACTTACGTTCTATCTGACATTCTAACAACTCTACCAATTCGAAGTCTTTCTACTACAATACTCACAACAAATAATACAGGATTGGCTCGTCTATTTCCACAACTTACATTCTATCTGACATTCTAACGACTCTACCAATTCGCTGTATTCCTACTACAATACTCACATCAAATAATCCAGGATTGTCTCGTTTATTTCCACAACATACATTCTATCTGACATTCTAACGACTCTACCAATTCGCTGTCTTTCTACTACAATACTCAACAAATAATCCAGGACTGTCTCGTGTATTTCCACAACTTACGTTCTATCTGACATTCTAAAGACTCTAACAATTCGAAGTCTTTCTACTACAATACTCAGAAGAAATAATCCAGGATTGCCCCGTCTATTTCCACAACTTACGTTCTACCTGACATTCTAACGACTCTACCAATTCGCTGTCTTTCTACTACAATACTCACAACAAATAATCCAGGATTGTCTCGTCTATTTCCACAACTTACATTCTATCTGATATTCTAACGACTCTACCAATTCGAAGTCTTTCTACTACAATACTAACAACAAATAATCCAGGATTGTCTCTTCTATTTCCACAACTTACATTCTATCTAACATTCTAACAACTCCACCAATTCGAAATCTTTCTACTACAATACTCACAACAAATCATCCAGGATTGTCTCGTCTATTTCCACAACTTACATTCTATCTGATATTCTAACGACTCTACCAATTCGAAGTCTTTCTACTACAATACTCACAACAAATAATCCAGGATTGTCTCGTCTATTTCCACAACTTACATTCTATCTGATATTCTAACGACTCTACCAATTCGAAGTCTTTCTACTACAATACTCACAACAAATAATCCAGGATTGTCTCGTCTATTTCCACAACTTGCATTCTATCTGACATTCTAACGACTCTACCAATTCGAAGTCTTTCTACTACAATACTCACAACAAATAATCCAGGATTGTCTCGTCTATTTCCACAAATTACATTCTATCTGACATTCTAACGACTCTACCAATTCGCTGTCTTTCTACTACAATACTCAACAAATAATCCAGGACTGTCTCGTCTATTTCCACAACTTACGTTCTATCTGACATTCTAAAGACTCTAACAATTCGAAGTTTTTCTACTACAATACTCAGAACAAATAATCCAGGTTTGTCTCGTCTATTTGCACAACTTACATTCTATCTAACATTCTAACGACTCTACCAATTCGAAGCCTTTTTACTACATTACTCACAACAAATAATTCAGGATTGCCCCGTCTATTTCCACAACTTACATTCTACCTGACATTCTAACGACTCTACCAATTCGCTGTCTTTCTACTACAATACTCACAACAAATAATCCAGGATTGTCTCGTCTATTTCCACAACTTACATTCTATCTGATATTCTAACGACTGTACCAATTCGAAGTCTTTCTACTACAATACTAACAACAAATAATCCAGGATTGTCTCTTCTATTTCCACAACTTACATTCTATCTAACATTCTAACAACTCCACCAATTCGAAATCTTTCTACTACAATACTCACAACAAATCATCCAGGATTGTCTCGTCTATTTCCACAACTTACATTCTATCTGATATTCTAACGACTCTACCAATTCGAAGTCTTTCTACTACAATACTAACAACAAATAATCCAGGATTGTCTCTTCTATTTCCACAACTTACATTCTATCTGATATTCTAACGACTCTACCAATTCGAATCTTTCTACTACAATACTCACAACAAATAATACAGGATTGGCTCGTCTATTTCCACAACTTACATTCTATCTGACGTTCTAACGACTCTACCAATTCGCTGTATTTCTACTACAATACTCACAACAAATAATCCAGCACTGTTTCGTCTATTTCCACAACTCACATTCTATCTGACATTCTAACGACTCCACCAATTCGAAGTCTTTCTACTACAATACTCACAACAAATAATCCAGGAATATTTCGTCTATTTCCACAACTTACATTCTATCTGACTTTGAAACGACTCTATCAATTCGAAGTCTTTCTACTACAATACTAACTTCAAATAATCCAGGATTGTCTCGTCTATTTCCACAACTTACATTCTATCTGACATTCTAACGACTCTACCAATTCGCTGTCTTTCTACTACAATACTCAACAAATAATCCAGGACTGTCTCGTCTATTTCCACAACTTACGTTCTATCTGACATTCTAAAGACTCTAACAATTCGAAGTCTTTCTTCTACAATACTCAGAACAAATAATCCAGGTTTGTCTCGTCTATTTCCACAACTTACATTCTATCTAACATTCTAACGACTCTACCAATTCGAAGCCTTTTTACTACATTACTCACAACAAATAATTCAGGATTGCCCCGTCTATTTCCACAACTTACATTCTACCTGACATACTAACGACTCTACCAATTCGCTGTCTTTCTACTACAATACTCACAACAAATAATCCAGGATTGTCTCGTCTATTTCCACAACTTACATTCTATCTGATATTCTAACGACTCTACCAATTCGAAGTCTTTCTACTACAATACCAACAACAAATAATCCAGGATTGTCTCTTCTGTTTCCACAACTTACATTCTATCTAACATTCTAACAACTCCACCAATTCGAAATCTTTCTACTACAATACTCACAACAAATCATCCAGGATTGTCTCGTCTATTTCCACAACTTACATTCTATCTGATATTCTAACGACTCTACCAATTCGAAGTCTTTCTACTACAATACTATCAACAAATAATCCAGGATTGTCTCTTCTATTTCCACAACTTACATTCTATCTGATATTCTAACGACTCTACCAATTCGAATCTTTCTACTACAATACTCACAACAAATAATACAGGATTGGCTCGTCTATTTCCATAACTTACATTCTATCTGACGTTCTAACGACTCTACCAATTCGATGTATTTCTACTACAATACTCACAACAAATAATCCAGCACTGTTTCGTCTATTTCCACAACTCACATTCTATCTGACATTCTAACGACTCTACCAATTCGAAGTCTTTCTACTACAATACTCACAACAAATAATCCAGGAATATCTCGTCTATTTCCACAACTTAAATTCTATCTGACTTTGAAACGACTCTATCAATTCGAAGTCTTTCTACTACAATACTAACTTCAAATAATCCAGGATTGTCTCGTCTATTTCCACAACTTACATTCTATCTGACATTCTAACGACTCTACCAATTCGAAGTCTTTCTACTACAATACTAATAAAAATAATCTAGGATTGTCTCGTCTATTTCCACAACTTACATTCTATCTGCCATTCTAACGACTCTACCAATTCGCTGTCTTTCTACTACAATACTCAACAAATAATCCAGGACTGTCTCGTCTATTTCCACAACTTACGTTCTATCTGACATTCTAAAGACTCTAACAATTCGAAGTTTTTCTACTACAATACTCAGAACAAATAATCCAGGTTTGTCTCGTCTATTTGCACAACTTACATTCTATCTAACATTCTAACGACTCTACCAATTCGAAGCCTTTTTACTACATTACTCACAACAAATAATTCAGGATTGCCCCGTCTATTTCCACAACTTACATTCTACCTGACATTCTAACGACTCTACCAATTCGCTGTCTTTCTACTACAATACTCACAACAAATAATCCAGGATTGTCTCGTCTATTTCCACAACTTACATTCTATCTGATATTCTAACGACTGTACCAATTCGAAGTCTTTCTACTACAATACTAACAACAAATAATCCAGGATTGTCTCTTCTATTTCCACAACTTACATTCTATCTAACATTCTAACAACTCCACCAATTCGAAATCTTTCTACTACAATACTCACAACAAATCATCCAGGATTGTCTCGTCTATTTCCACAACTTAGATTCTATCTGATATTCTAACGACTCTACCAATTCGAAGTCTTTCTACTACAATACTAACAACAAATAATCCAGGATTGTCTCTTCTATTTCCACAACTTACATTCTATCTGATATTCTAACGACTCTACCAATTCGAATCTTTCTACTACAATACTCACAACAAATAATACAGGATTGGCTCGTCTATTTCCACAACTTACATTCTATCTGACGTTCTAACGACTCTACCAATTCGCTGTATTTCTACTACAATACTCACAACAAATAATCCAGCACTGTTTCGTCTATTTCCACAACTCACATTCTATCTGACATTCTAACGACTCCACCAATTCGAAGTCTTTCTACTACAATACTCACAACAAATAATCCAGGAATATTTCGTCTATTTCCACAACTTACATTCTATCTGACTTTGAAACGACTCTATCAATTCGAAGTCTTTCTACTACAATACTAACTTCAAATAATCCAGGATTGTCTCGTCTATTTCCACAACTTACATTCTATCTGACATTCTAACGACTCTACCAATTCGCTGTCTTTCTACTACAATACTCAACAAATAATCCAGGACTGTCTCGTCTATTTCCACAACTTACGTTCTATCTGACATTCTAAAGACTCTAACAATTCGAAGTCTTTCTTCTACAATACTCAGAACAAATAATCCAGGTTTGTCTCGTCTATTTCCACAACTTACATTCTATCTAACATTCTAACGACTCTACCAATTCGAAGCCTTTTTACTACATTACTCACAACAAATAATTCAGGATTGCCCCGTCTATTTCCACAACTTACATTCTACCTGACATACTAACGACTCTACCAATTCGCTGTCTTTCTACTACAATACTCACAACAAATAATCCAGGATTGTCTCGTCTATTTCCACAACTTACATTCTATCTGATATTCTAACGACTCTACCAATTCGAAGTCTTTCTACTACAATACCAACAACAAATAATCCAGGATTGTCTCTTCTGTTTCCACAACTTACATTCTATCTAACATTCAAACAACTCCACCAATTCGAAATCTTTCTACTACAATACTCATAACAAATCATCCAGGATTGTCTCGTCTATTTCCACAACTTACATTCTATCTGATATTCTAACGACTCTACCAATTCGAAGTCTTTCTACTACAATACTATCAACAAATAATCCAGGATTGTCTCTTCTATTTCCACAACTTACATTCTATCTGATATTCTAACGACTCTACCAATTCGAATCTTTCTACTACAATACTCACAACAAATAATACAGGATTGGCTCGTCTATTTCCATAACTTACATTCTATCTGACGTTCTAACGACTCTACCAATTCGATGTATTTCTACTACAATACTCACAACAAATAATCCAGCACTGTTTCGTCTATTTCCACAACTCACATTCTATCTGACATTCTAACGACTCTACCAATTCGAAGTCTTTCTACTACAATACTCACAACAAATAATCCAGGAATATCTCGTCTATTTCCACAACTTACATTCTATCTGACATTCTAACGACTCTACCAATTCGAAGTCTTTCTACTACAATACTAATAAAAATAATCTAGGATTGTCTCGTCTATTTCCACAACTTACATTCTATCTGCCATTCTAACGACTCTACCAATTCGCTGTCTTTCTACTACAATACTCAACAAATAATCCAGGACTGTCTCGTCTATTTCCACAACTTACGTTCTATCTGACATTCTAAAGACTCTAACAATTCGAAGTCTTTCTACTACAATACTCAGAACAAATAATCCAGGTTTGTCTCGTCTATTTCCACAACTTACATTCTATCTAACATTCTAACGACTCTACCAATTCGAAGCCTTTTTACTACATTACTCACAACAAATAATTCAGGATTGTCTCGTCTATTTCCACAAATTACGTTCTATCTGACATTCTAAAGACTCTACCAATTCGCTGTCTTTCTACTACAATACTCGCAACAAATAATCCAGGATTGTCTCGTCTATTTCCACAACTTACATTCTATCTGATATTCTAACGACTCTACCAATTCGAAGTCTTTCTACTACAATACTAACAACAAATAATCCAGGATTGTCTCTTCTATTTCCACAACTTACATTCTATCTGACATTCTAACGACTCTACCAATTCGCTGTATTTCTACTACAATACTCACATCAAATAATCCAGGATTGTCTCGTCTATTTCCGCAACATACATTCTATCTGACATTCTAACGACTCTACCAATTCGCTGTCTTTCTACTACAATACTCAACAAATAATCCAGGACTGTCTCGTCTATTTCCACAACTTACGTTCTATCTGACATTCTAAAGACTCTAACAATTCGAAGTTTTTCTACTACAATACTCAGAACAAATAATCCAGGTTTGTCTCGTCTATTTCCACAACTTACATTCTATCTAACATTCTAACGACTCTACCAATTCGAAGCCTTTTTACTACATTACTCACAACAAATAATTCAGGATTGCCCCGTCTATTTCCACAACTTACATTCTACCTGACATTCTAACGACTCTACCAATTCGCTGTCTTTCTACTACAATACTCACAACAAATAATCCAGGATTGTCTCGTCTATTTCCACAACTTACATTCTATCTGATATTCTAACGACTCTACCAATTCGAAGTCTTTCTACTACAATACTAACAACAAATAATCCAGGATTGTCTCTTCTATTTCCACAACTTACATTCTATCTAACATTCTAACAACTCCACAAATTCGAAGTCTTTCTACTACAATACTAACAACACATAATCCAGGATTGTCTCTTCTATTTCCACAACTTACATTCTATCTGATATTCTAACGACTCTACCAATTCGAATCTTTCTACTACAATACTCACAACAAATAATACAGGATTGGCTCGTCTATTTCCACAACTTACATTCTATCTGACGTTCTAACGACTCTACCAATTCGCTGTATTTCTACTACAATACTCACAGCAAATAATCCAGCACTGTTTCGTCTATTTCCACAACTCACATTCTATCTGACATTCTAACGACTCTACCAATTCCTAAGTCTTTCTACTACAATACTCACAACAAATAATCCAGGAATATCTCGTCTATTTCCACAACTTACATTCTATCTGACATTGAAACGACTCTATCAATTCGAAGTCTTTCTACTACAATACTAACTTCAAATAATCCAGGATTGTCTCGTCTATTTCCACAACTTACATTCTATCTGACATTCTAACGACTCTACCAATTCGAAGTCTTTCTACTACAATACTAATAAAAATAATCTAGGATTGTCTCGTCTATTTCCACAACTTACATTCTATCTGCCATTCTAACGACTCTACCAATTCGCTGTCTTTCTACTACAATACTCAACAAATAATCCAGGACTGTCTCGTCTATTTCCACAACTTACGTTCTATCTGACATTCTAAAGACTCTAACAATTCGAAGTCTTTCTACTACAATACTCAGAACAAATAATCCAGGTTTGTCTCGTCTATTTCCACAACTTACATTCTATGTGACATTCTAACGACACTACCAATTCGAAGCCTTTTTACTACATTACTCACAACAAATAATTCAGGATTGTCTCGTCTATTTCCACAAATTACGTTCTATCTGACATTCTAACGACTCTACCAATTCGCTGTCTTTCTACTACAATACTCACAACAAATAATCCAGGATTGTCTCGTCTATTTCCACAACTTACATTCTATCTGATATTCTAACGACTCTACCAATTCGAAGTCTTTCTACTACAATACTCACAACAAATAATCCAGGATTGTCTCGTCTATTTCCACAACTTACATTCTATCTGATATTCTAACGACTCTACCAATTCGAAGTCTTTCTACTACAATACTAACGACAAATAATCCAGGATTGTCTCTTCTATTTCCACAACTTACATTCTATCTGACATTCTAACAACTCTACCAATTCGAAATCTTTCTACTACAATACTCACAACAAATAATCCAGGATTGTCTCGTCTATTTCCACAACTTACATTCTATCTGATATTGTAACGACTCTACCAATTCGAAGTCTTTCTACTACAATACTAACAACAAATAATCCAGGATTGTCTCTTCTATTTCCACAACTTACATTCTATCTGACATTCTAACAACTCTACCAATTAGAAATCTTTCTACTACAATACTCACAACAAATAATCCAGGATCGTCTCGTCTATTTCCACAACTTACATTCTATCTGATATTCTAACGACTCTACCAATTCGAAGTCTTTCTACTACAATACTAACAACAAATAATCCAGGATTGTCTCGTCTATTTCCACAACTTACGTTCTATCTGACATTCTAACAACTCTACCAATTCGAAGTCTTTCTACTACAATACTCACAACAAATAATACAGGATTGGCTCGTCTATTTCCACAACTTACATTCTATCTGACATTCTAACGACTCTACCAATTCGCTGTATTCCTACTACAATACTCACATCAAATAATCCAGGATTGTCTCGTTTATTTCCACAACATACATTCTATCTGACATTCTAACGACTCTACCAATTCGCTGTCTTTCTACTACAATACTCAACAAATAATCCAGGACTGTCTCGTGTATTTCCACAACTTACGTTCAATCTGACATTCTAAAGACTCTAACAATTCGAAGTCTTTCTACTACAATACTCAGAAAAAATAATCCAGGATTGCCCCGTCTATTTCCACAACTTACGTTCTACCTGACATTCTAACGACTCTACCAATTCGCTGTCTTTCTACTACAATACTCACAACAAATAATCCAGGATTGTCTCGTCTATTTCCACAACTTACATTCTATCTGATATTCTAACGACTCTACCAATTCGAAGTCTTTCTACTACAATACTAACAACAAATAATCCAGGATTGTCTCTTCTATTTCCACAACTTACATTCTATCTAACATTCTAACAACTCCACCAATTCGAAATCTTTCTACTACAATACTCACAACAAATAATCCAGGTTTGTCTCGTCTATTTCCACAACTTACATTCTATATGACATTCTAACGACTCTACCAATTCGAAGCCTTTTTACTACATTACTCACAACAAATAATTCAGGATTGTCTCGTCTATTTCCACAAATTACGTTCTATCTGACATTCTAACGACTCTACCAATTCGCTGTCTTTCTACTACAATACTCACAACAAATAATCCAGGATTGTCTCGTCTATTTCCACAACTTACATTCTATCTGATATTCTAACGACTCTACCAATTCGAAGTCTTTCTACTACAATACTCACAACAAATAATCCAGGATTGTCTCGTCTATTTCCACAACTTACATTCTATCTGATATTCTAACGACTCTACCAATTCGAAGTCTTTCTACTACAATACTAACGACAAATAATCCAGGATTGTCTCTTCTATTTCCACAACTTACATTCTATCTGACATTCTAACAACTCTACCAATTCGAAATCATTCTACTACAATACTCACAACAAATAATCCAGGATTGTCTCGTCTATTTCCACAACTTACATTCTATCTGATATTGTAACGACTCTACCAATTCGAAGTCTTTCTACTACAATACTAACAACAAATAATACAGGATTGTCTCTTCTATTTCCACAACTTACATTCTATCTGACATTCTAACAACTCTACCAATTAGAAATCTTTCTACTACAATACTCACAACAAATAATCCAGGATCGTCTCGTCTATTTCCACAACTTACATTCTATCTGATATTCTAACGACTCTACCAATTCGAAGTCTTTCTACTACAATACTAACAACAAATAATCCAGGATTGTCTCGTCTATTTCCACAACTTACGTTCTATCTGACATTCTAACAACTCTACCAATTCGAAGTCTTTCTACTACAATACTCACAACAAATAATACAGGATTGGCTCGTCTATTTCCACAACTTACATTCTATCTGACATTCTAACGACTCTACCAATTCGCTGTATTCCTACTACAATACTCACATCAAATAATCCAGGATTGTCTCGTTTATTTCCACAACATACATTCTATCTGACATTCTAACGACTCTACCAATTCGCTGTCTTTCTACTACAATACTCAACAAATAATCCAGGACTGTCTCGTGTATTTCCACAACTTACGTTCTATCTGACATTCTAAAGACTCTAACAATTCGAAGTCTTTCTACTACAATACTCAGAAAAAATAATCCAGGATTGCCCCGTCTATTTCCACAACTTACGTTCTACCTGACATTCTAACGACTCTACCAATTCGCTGTCTTTCTACTACAATACTCACAACAAATAATCCAGGATTGTCTCGTCTATTTCCACAACTTACATTCTATCTGATATTCTAACGACTCTACCAATTCGAAGTCTTTCTACTACAATACTAACAACAAATAATCCAGGATTGTCTCTTCTATTTCCACAACTTACATTCTATCTAACATTCTAACAACTCCACCAATTCGAAATCTTTCTACTACAATACTCACAACAAATCATCCAGGATTGTCTCGTCTATTTCCACAACTTACATTCTATCTGATATTCTAACGACTCTACCAATTCGAAGTCTTTCTACTACAATACTCACAACAAATAATCCAGGATTGTCTCGTCTATTTCCACAACTTACATTCTATCTGATATTCTAACGACTCTACCAATTCGAAGTCTTTCTACTACAATACTCACAACAAATCATCCAGGATTGTCTCGTCTATTTCCACAACTTGCATTCTATCTGACATTCTAACGACTCTACCAATTCGAAGTCTTTCTACTACAATACTCACAACAAATAATCCAGTATTGTCTCGTCTATTTCCACAAATTACATTCTATCTGACATTCTAACGACTCTACCAATTCGCTGTCTTTCTACTACAATACTCAACAAATAATCCAGGACTGTCTCGTCTATTTCCACAACTTACGTTCTATCTGACATTCTAAAGACTCTAACAATTCGAAGTTTTTCTACTACAATACTCAGAACAAATAATCCAGGTTTGTCTCGTCTATTTCCACAACTTACATTCTATCTAACATTCTAACGACTCTACCAATTCGAAGCCTTTTTACTACATTACTCACAACAAATAATTCAGGATTGCCCCGTCTATTTCCACAACTTACATTCTACCTGACATTCTAACGACTCTACCAATTCGCTGTCTTTCTACTACAATACTCACAACAAATAATCCAGGATTGTCTCGTCTATTTCCACAACTTACATTCTATCTGATATTCTAACGACTCTACCAATTCGAAGTCTTTCTACTACAATACTAACAACAAATAATCCAGGATTGTCTCTTCTATTTCCACAACTTACATTCTATCTAACATTCTAACAACTCCACCAATTCGAAATCTTTCTACTACAATACTCACAACAAATAATCCAGGATTGTCTCGTCTATTTCCACAACTTACATTCTATCTGATATTGTAACGACTCTACCAATTCGAAGTCTTTCTACTACAATACTAACAACAAATAATCCAGGATTGTCTCTTCTATTTCCACAACTTACATTCTATCTAACATTCTAACAACTCCACCAATTCGAAATCTTTTTACTACAATACTCACAACAAATCATCCAGGATTGTCTCGTCTATTTCCACAACTTACGTTCTACCTGACATTCTAACGACTCTACCAATTCGCTGTCTTTCTACTACAATACTCACAACAAATAATCCAGGATTGTCTCGTCTATTTCCACAACTTACATTCTATCTGATATTCTAACGACTCTACCAATTCGAAGTCTTTCTACTACAATACTAACAACAAATAATCCAGGTTTGTCTCGTCTATTTCCACAACTTACATTCTATCTAACATTCTAACGACTCTACCAATTCGAAGCCTTTTTACTACATTACTCACAACAAATAATTCAGGATTGCCCCGTCTATTTCCACAACTTACATTCTACCTGACATTCTAACGACTCTACCAATTCGCTGTCTTTCTACTACAATACTCACAACAAATAATCCAGGATTGTCTCGTCTATTTCCACAACTTACATTCTATCTGATATTCTAACGACTCTACCAATTCGAAGTCTTTCTACTACAATACTAACAACAAATAATCCAGGATTGTCTCTTCTATTTCCACAACTTACATTCTATCTAACATTCTAACAACTCCACCAATTCGAAGTCTTTCTACTACAATACTAACAACACATAATCCAGGATTGTCTCTTCTATTTCCACAACTTACATTCTATCTGATATTCTAACGACTCTACCAATTCGAATCTTTCTACTACAATACTCACAACAAATAATACAGGATTGGCTCGTCTATTTCCACAACTTACATTCTATCTGACGTTCTAACGACTCTACCAATTCGCTGTATTTCTACTACAATACTCACAGCAAATAATCCAGCACTGTTTCGTCTATTTCCACAACTCACATTCTATCTGACATTCTAACGACTCTACCAATTCCTAAGTCTTTCTACTACAATACTCACAACAAATAATCCAGGAATATCTCGTCTATTTCCACAACTTACATTCTATCTGACATTGAAACGACTCTATCAATTCGAAGTCTTTCTACTACAATACTAACTTCAAATAATCCAGGATTGTCTCGTCTATTTCCACAACTTACATTCTATCTGACATTCTAACGACTCTACCAATTCGAAGTCTTTCTACTACAATACTAATAAAAATAATCTAGGATTGTCTCGTCTATTTCCACAACTTACATTCTATCTGCCATTCTAACGACTCTACCAATTCGCTGTCTTTCTACTACAATACTCAACAAATAATCCAGGACTGTCTCGTCTATTTCCACAACTTACGTTCTATCTGACATTCTAAAGACTCTAACAATTCGAAGTCTTTCTACTACAATACTCAGAACAAATAATCCAGGTTTGTCTCGTCTATTTCCACAACTTACATTCTATGTGACATTCTAACGACTCTACCAATTCGAAGCCTTTTTACTACATTACTCACAACAAATAATTCAGGATTGTCTCGTCTATTTCCACAAATTACGTTCTATCTGACATTCTAACGACTCTACCAATTCGCTGTCTTTCTACTACAATACTCACAACAAATAATCCAGGATTGTCTCGTCTATTTCCACAACTTACATTCTATCTGATATTCTAACGACTCTACCAATTCGAAGTCTTTCTACTACAATACTCACAACAAATAATCCAGGATTGTCTCGTCTATTTCCACAACTTACATTCTATCTGATATTCTAACGACTCTACCAATTCGAAGTCTTTCTACTACAATACTAACGACAAATAATCCAGGATTGTCTCTTCTATTTCCACAACTTACATTCTATCTGACATTCTAACAACTCTACCAATTCGAAATCTTTCTACTACAATACTCACAACAAATAATCCAGGATTGTCTCGTCTATTTCCACAACTTACATTCTATCTGATATTGTAACGACTCTACCAATTCGAAGTCTTTCTACTATAATACTAACAACAAATAATCCAGGATTGTCTCTTCTATTTCCACAACTTACATTCTATCTGACATTCTAACAACTCTACCAATTAGAAATCTTTCTACTACAATACTCACAACAAATAATCCAGGATCGTCTCGTCTATTTCCACAACTTACATTCTATCTGATATTCTAACGACTCTACCAATTCGAAGTCTTTCTACTACAATACTAACAACAAATAATCCAGGATTGTCTCGTCTATTTCCACAACTTACGTTCTATCTGACATTCTAACAACTCTACCAATTCGAAGTCTTTCTACTACAATACTCACAACAAATAATACAGGATTGGCTCGTCTATTTCCACAACTTACATTCTATCTGACATTCTAACGACTCTACCAATTCGCTGTATTCCTACTACAATACTCACATCAAATAATCCAGGATTGTCTCGTTTATTTCCACAACATACATTCTATCTGACATTCTAACGACTCTACCAATTCGCTGTCTTTCTACTACAATACTCAACAAATAATCCAGGACTGTCTCGTGTATTTCCACAACTTACGTTCAATCTGACATTCTAAAGACTCTAACAATTCGAAGTCTTTCTACTACAATACTCAGAAAAAATAATCCAGGATTGCCCCGTCTATTTCCACAACTTACGTTCTACCTGACATTCTAACGACTCTACCAATTCGCTGTCTTTCTACTACAATACTCACAACAAATAATCCAGGATTGTCTCGTCTATTTCCACAACTTACATTCTATCTGATATTCTAACGACTCTACCAATTCGAAGTCTTTCTACTACAATACTAACAACAAATAATCCAGGATTGTCTCTTCTATTTCCACAACTTACATTCTATCTAACATTCTAACAACTCCACCAATTCGAAATCTTTCTACTACAATACTCACAACAAATAATCCAGGTTTGTCTCGTCTATTTCCACAACTTACATTCTATATGACATTCTAACGACTCTACCAATTCGAAGCCTTTTTACTACATTACTCACAACAAATAATTCAGGATTGTCTCGTCTATTTCCACAAATTACGTTCTATCTGACATTCTAACGACTCTACCAATTCGCTGTCTTTCTACTACAATACTCACAACAAATAATCCAGGATTGTCTCGTCTATTTCCACAACTTACATTCTATCTGATATTCTAACGACTCTACCAATTCGAAGTCTTTCTACTACAATACTCACAACAAATAATCCAGGATTGTCTCGTCTATTTCCACAACTTACATTCTATCTGATATTCTAACGACTCTACCAATTCGAAGTCTTTCTACTACAATACTAACGACAAATAATCCAGGATTGTCTCTTCTATTTCCACAACTTACATTCTATCTGACATTCTAACAACTCTACCAATTCGAAATCATTCTACTACAATACTCACAACAAATAATCCAGGATTGTCTCGTCTATTTCCACAACTTACATTCTATCTGATATTGTAACGACTCTACCAATTCGAAGTCTTTCTACTACAATACTAACAACAAATAATACAGGATTGTCTCTTCTATTTCCACAACTTACATTCTATCTGACATTCTAACAACTCTACCAATTAGAAATCTTTCTACTACAATACTCACAACAAATAATCCAGGATCGTCTCGTCTATTTCCACAACTTACATTCTATCTGATATTCTAACGACTCTACCAATTCGAAGTCTTTCTACTACAATACTAACAACAAATAATCCAGGATTGTCTCGTCTATTTCCACAACTTACGTTCTATCTGACATTCTAACAACTCTACCAATTCGAAGTCTTTCTACTACAATACTCACAACAAATAATACAGGATTGGCTCGTCTATTTCCACAACTTACATTCTATCTGACATTCTAACGACTCTACCAATTCGCTGTATTCCTACTACAATACTCACATCAAATAATCCAGGATTGTCTCGTTTATTTCCACAACATACATTCTATCTGACATTCTAACGACTCTACCAATTCGCTGTCTTTCTACTACAATACTCAACAAATAATCCAGGACTGTCTCGTGTATTTCCACAACTTACGTTCTATCTGACATTCTAAAGACTCTAACAATTCGAAGTCTTTCTACTACAATACTCAGAAAAAATAATCCAGGATTGCCCCGTCTATTTCCACAACTTACGTTCTACCTGACATTCTAACGACTCTACCAATTCGCTGTCTTTCTACTACAATACTCACAACAAATAATCCAGGATTGTCTCGTCTATTTCCACAACTTACATTCTATCTGATATTCTAACGACTCTACCAATTCGAAGTCTTTCTACTACAATACTAACAACAAATAATCCAGGATTGTCTCTTCTATTTCCACAACTTACATTCTATCTAACATTCTAACAACTCCACCAATTCGAAATCTTTCTACTACAATACTCACAACAAATCATCCAGGATTGTCTCGTCTATTTCCACAACTTACATTCTATCTGATATTCTAACGACTCTACCAATTCGAAGTCTTTCTACTACAATACTCACAACAAATAATCCAGGATTGTCTCGTCTATTTCCACAACTTACATTCTATCTGATATTCTAACGACTCTACCAATTCGAAGTCTTTCTACTACAATACTCACAACAAATCATCCAGGATTGTCTCGTCTATTTCCACAACTTGCATTCTATCTGACATTCTAACGACTCTACCAATTCGAAGTCTTTCTACTACAATACTCACAACAAATAATCCAGTATTGTCTCGTCTATTTCCACAAATTACATTCTATCTGACATTCTAACGACTCTACCAATTCGAAGCCTTTTTACTACATTACTCACAACAAATAATTCAGGATTGCCCCGTCTATTTCCACAACTTACATTCTACCTGACATTCTAACGACTCTACCAATTCGCTGTCTTTCTACTACAATACTCACAACAAATAATCCAGGATTGTCTCGTCTATTTCCACAACTTACATTCTATCTGATATTCTAACGACTCTACCAATTCGAAGTCTTTCTACTACAATACTAACAACAAATAATCCAGGATTGTCTCTTCTATTTCCACAACTTACATTCTATCTAACATTCTAACAACTCCACCAATTCGAAATCTTTCTACTACAATACTCACAACAAATCATCCAGGATTGTCTCGTCTATTTCCACAACTTACATTCTATCTGATATTCTAACGACTCTACCAATTCGAAGTCTTTCTACTACAATACTAACAACAAATAATCCAGGATTGTCTCTTCTATTTCCACAACTTACATTCTATCTGATATTCTAACGACTCTACCAATTCGAATCTTTCTACTACAATACTCACAACAAATAATACAGGATTGGCTCGTCTATTTCCACAACTTACATTCTATCTGACGTTCTAACGACTCTACCAATTCGCTGTATTTCTACTACAATACTCACAATAAATAATCCAGCACTGTTTCGTCTATTTCCACAACTCACATTCTATCTGACATTCTAACGACTCTACCAATTCGAAGTCTTTCTACTACAATACTCACAACAAATAATCCAGGAATATCTCGTCTATTTCCACAACTTACATTCTATCTGACTTTGAAAGACTCTATCAATTCGAAGTCTTTCTACTACAATACTAACTTCAAATAATCCAGGATTGTCTCGTCTATTTCCACAACTTACATTCTATCTGACATTCTAACGACTCTACCAATTCGAAGTCTTTCTACTACAATACTAATAAAAATAATCTAGGATTGTCTCGTCTATTTCCACAACTTACATTCTATCTGCCATTCTAACGACTCTACCAATTCGCTGTCTTTCTACTACAATACTCAACAAATAATCCAGGACTGTCTCGTCTATTTCCACAACTTACGTTCTATCTGACATTCTAAAGACTCTAACAATTCGAAGTCTTTCTTCTACAATACTCAGAACAAATAATCCAGGTTTGTCTCGTCTATTTCCACAACTTACATTCTATCTAACATTCTAACGACTCTACCAATTCGAAGCCTTTTTACTACATTACTCACAACACATAATTCAGGATTGTCTCGTCTATTTCCACAAATTACGTTCTATCTGACATTCTAACGACTCTACCAATTCGCTGTCTTTCTACTACAATACTCGCAACAAATAATCCAGGATTGTCTCGTCTATTTCCACAACTTACATTCTATCTGATATTCTAACGACTCTACCAATTCGAAGTCTTTCTACTACAATACTAACAACAAATAATCCAGGATTGTCTCTTCTATTTCCACAACTTACATTCTATCTGACATTCTAACGACTCTACCAATTCGCTGTATTTCTACTACAATACTCACATCAAATAATCCAGGATTGTCTCGTCTATTTCCGCAACATACATTCTATCTGACATTCTAACGACTCTACCAATTCGCTGTCTTTCTACTACAATACTCAACAAATAATCCAGGACTGTCTCGTCTATTTCCACAACTTACGTTCTATCTGACATTCTAAAGACTCTAACAATTAGAAGTCTTTCTACTACAATACTCAGAACAAATAATCCAGGTTTGTCTCGTCTATTTCCACAACTTACATTCTATCTAACATTCTAACGACTCAACCAATTCGAAGCCTTTTTACTACATTACTCACAACAAATAATTCAGGATTGCCCCGTCTATTTCCACAACTTACATTCTACCTGACATTCTAACGACTCGACCAATTCGCTGTCTTTCTACTACAATGCTCACAACAAATAATCCAGGATTGTCTCGTCTATTTCCACAACTTACATTCTATCTGATATTCTAACGACTCTACCAATTCGAAGTCTTTCTACTACAATACTCACAACAAATAATCCAGGATTGTCTCTTCTATTTCCACAACTTACATTCTATCTAACATTCTAACAACTCCACCAATTCGAAATCTTTCTACTACAATACTCACAACAAATCATCCAGGATTGTCTCGTCTATTTCCACAACTTACATTCTATCTGATATTCTAACAACTCTACCAATCCGAAGTCTTTCTACTACAATACTCACAACAAATAATCCAGGATTGTCTCGTCTATTTCCACAACTTGCATTCTATCTGACATTCTAACAACTCCACCAATTCGAAATCTTTCTACTACAATACTCACAACAAATCATCCAGGATTGTCTCGTCTATTTCCACAACTTACATTCTATCTGATATTCTAACGACTCTACCAATTCGAAGTCTTTCTACTACAATACTCACAACAAATAATCCAGGATTGTCTCGTCTATTTCCACAACTTACATTCTATCTGATATTCTAACGACTCTACCAATTCGAAGTCTTTCTACTACAATACTCACAACAAATAATCCAGGATTGTCTCGTCTATTTCCACAACTTGCATTCTATCTGACATTCTAACGACTCTACCAATTCGAAGTCTTTCTACTACAATACTCACAACAAATAATCCAGGATTGTCTCGTCTATTTCCACAAATTACATTCTATCTGACATTCTAACGACTCTACCAATTCGCTGTCTTTCTACTACAATACTCAACAAATAATCCAGGACTGTCTCGTCTATTTCCACAACTTACGTTCTATCTGACATTCTAAAGACTCTAACAATTCGAAGTTTTTCTACTACAATACTCAGAACAAATAATCCAGGTTTGTCTCGTCTATTTCCACAACTTACATTCTATCTAACATTCTAACGACTCTACCAATTCGAAGCCTTTTTACTACATTACTCACAACAAATAATTCAGGATTGCCCCGTCTATTTCCACAACTTACATTCTACCTGACATTCTAACGACTCTACCAATTCGCTGTCTTTCTACTACAATACTCACAACAAATAATCCAGGATTGTCTCGTCTATTTCCACAACTTACATTCTATCTGATATTCTAACGACTCTACCAATTCTAAGTCTATCTACTACAATACTAACAACAAATAATCCAGGATTGTCTCTTCTATTTCCACAACTTACATTCTATCTAACATTCTAACAACTCCACCAATTCGAAATCTTTCTACTACAATACTCACAACACATCATCCAGGATTGTCTCGTCTATTTCCACAACTTACATTCTATCTGATATTCTAACGACTCTACCAATTCGAAGTCTTTCTACTACAATACTAACAACAAATAATCCAGGATTGTCTCTTCTATTTCCACAACTTACATTCTATCTGATATTCTAACGACTCTACCAATTCGAATCTTTCTACTACAATACTCACAACAAATAATACAGGATTGGCTCGTCTATTTCCACAACTTACATTCTATCTGACGTTCTAACGACTCTACCAATTCGCTGTATTTCTACTACAATACTCACAACAAATAATCCAGCACTGTTTCGTCTATTTCCACAACTCACATTCTATCTGACATTCTAACGGCTCTACCAATTCGAAGTCTTTCTACTACAATACTCACAACAAATAATCCAGGAATATCTCGTCTATTTCCACAACTTACATTCTATCTGACTTTGAAACGACTCTATCAATTCGAAGTCTTTCTACTACAATACTAACTTCAAATAATCCAGGATTGTCTCGTCTATTTCCACAACTTACATTCTATCTGACATTCTAACGACTCTACCAATTCGAAGTCTTTCTACTACAATACTAATAAAAATAATCTAGGATTGTCTCGTCTATTTCCACAACTTACATTCTATCTGCCATTCTAACGACTCTACCAATTCGCTGTCTTTCTACTACAATACTCAACAAATAATCCAGGATTGTCTCGTCTATTTCCACAACTTACATTCTATCTGATATTCTAACGACTCTACCAATTCGAAGTCTTTCTACTACAATACTAACAACAAATAATCCAGGATTGTCTCTTCTATTTCCACAACTTACATTCTATCTGACATTCTAACGACTCTACCAATTCGCTGTATTTCTACTACAATACTCACATCAAATAATCCAGGATTGTCTCGTCTATTTCCGCAACATACATTCTATCTAACATTCTAACGACTCAACCAATTCGAAGCCTTTTTACTACATTACTCACAACAAATAATTCAGGATTGCCCCGTCTATTTCCACAACTTACATTCTACCTGACATTCTAACGACTCTACCAATTCGCTGTCTTTCTACTACAATGCTCACAACAAATAATCCAGGATTGTCTCGTCTATTTCCACAACTTACATTCTATCTGATATTCTAACGACTCTACCAATTCGAAGTCTTTCTACTACAATACTCACAACAAATAATCCAGGATTGTCTCTTCTATTTCCACAACTTTCATTCTATCTAACATTCTAACAACTCCACCAATTCGAAATCTTTCTACTACAATACTCACAACAAATCATCCAGGATAGTCTCGTCTATTTCCACAACTTACATTCTATCTGATATTCTAACGACTCTACCAATTCGCTGTCTTTCTACTACAATACTCACAACAAATAATCCAGGATTGTCTCGTCTATTTCCACAACTTGCATTCTATCTGACATTCTAACGACTCTACCAATTCGAAGTCTTTCTACTACAATACTCACAACAAATAATCCAGGATTGTCTCGTCTATTTCCACAAATTACTTTCTATCTGTCATTCTAACGACTCTACCAATTCGCTGTCTTTCTACTACAATACTCACAACAAATAATCCAGGATTGTCTCGTCTATTTCCACAACTTACATTCTATCTGATATTCTAACGACTCTACCAATTCGAAGTCTTTCTACTACAATACTCACAACAAATAATCCAGGATTGTCTCGTCTATTTCCACAACTTGCATTCTATCTGACATTCTAACGACTCTACCAATTCGAAGTCTTTCTACAACAATACTCACAACAAATAATCCAGGATTGTCTCGTCTATTTCCACAAATTACATTCTATCTGACATTCTAACGACTCTACCAATTCGCTGTCTTTCTACTACAATACTCAACAAATAATCCAGGACTGTCTCGTTTATTTCCACAACTTACGTTCTATCTGACATTCTAAAGACTCTAACAATTCGAAGTTTTTCTACTACAATACTCAGGACAAATAATCCAGGTTTGTCTCGTCTATTTCCACAACTTACATTCTACCTGACATTCTAACGACTCTACCAATTCGCTGTCTTTCTACTACAATACTCACAACAAATAATCCAGGATTGTCTCGTCTATTTCCACAACTTACATTCTATCTGATATTCTAACTACTCTACCAATTCGAAGTCTTTCTACTACAATACTAACAACAAATAATCCAGGATTGTCTCTTCTATTTCCACAACTTACATTCTATCTAACGTTCTAACAACTCCACCAATTCGAAATCTTTCTACTACAATACTCACAACAAATCATCCAGGATTGTCTCGTCTATTTCCACAACTTACATTCTATCTGATATTCTAACGACTCTACCAATCCGAAGTCTTTCTACTACAATACTCACAACAAATAATCCAGGATTGTCTCGTCTATTTCCACAACTTGCATTCTATCTGACATTCTAACGACTCTACCAATTCGAAGTTTTTCTACTACAATACTCACAACAAATAATCCAGGATTGTCTCGTCTATTTCCACAAATTACATTCTATCTGTCATTCTAACGACTCTACCAATTCGCTGTCTTTCTACTACAATACTCACAACAAATAATCCAGGATTGTCTCGCCTATTTCCACAACTTACATTCTATCTGATATTCTAACGACTCTACCAATTCGAAGTCTTTCTACTACAATACTCACAACAAATAATCCAGGATTGTCTCGTCTATTTCCACAACTTGCATTCTATCTGACATTCTAACGACTCTAACAATTCGAAGTCTTTCTACTACAATACTCACAACAAATAATCCAGGATTGTCTCGTCTATTTCCACAAATTACATTCTATCTGACATTCTAAAGACTCTAACAATTCGAAGTTTTTCTACTACAATACTCACAACAAATAATCCAGCACTGTTTCGTCTATTTCCACAACTCACATTCTATCTGACATTCTAACGACTCTACCAATTCGAAGTCTTTCTACTACAATACTCACAACAAATAATCCAGGAATATCTCGTCTATTTCCACAACTTACATTCTATCTGACATTGAAACGACTCTATCAATTCGAAGTCTTTCTACTACAATACTAACTTCAAATAATCCAGGATTGTCTCGTCTATTTCCACAACTTACATTCTATCTGACATTCTAACGACTCTACCAATTCGAAGTCTTTCTACTACAATACTAATAAAAATAATCTAGGATTGTCTCGTCTATTTCCACAACTTACATTCTATCTGCCATTCTAACGACTCTACCAATTCGCTGTCTTTCTACTACAATACTCAACAAATAATCCAGGATTGTCTCGTCTATTTCCACAACTTACATTCTATCTGATATTCTAACGACTCTACCAATTCGAAGTCTTTCTACTACAATACTAACAACAAATAATCCAGGATTGTCTCTTCTATTTCCACAACTTACATTCTATCTGACATTCTAACGACTCTACCAATTCGCTGTATTTCTACTACAATACTCACATCAAATAATCCAGGATTGTCTCGTCTATTTCCGCAACATACATTCTATCTGACATTCTAACGACTCTACCAATTCGCTGTCTTTCTACTACAATACTCAACAAATAATCCAGGACTGTCTCGTCTATTTCCACAACTTACGTTCTATCTGACATTCAAAAGACTCTAACAATTCGAAGTCTTTCTACTACAATACTCAGAACAAATAATCCAGGTTTGTCTCGTCTATTTCCACAACTTACATTCTATCTAACATTCTAACGACTCAACCAATTCGAAGCCTTTTTACTACATTACTCACAACAAATAATTCAGGATTGCCCCGTCTATTTCCACAACTTACATTCTACCTGACATTCTAACGACTCCACCAATTCGCTGTCTTTCTACTACAATGCTCACAACAAACAATCCAGGATTGTCTCGTCTATTTCCACAACTTACATTCTATCTGATATTCTAACGACTCTACCAATTCGAAGTCTTTCTACTACAATACTCACAACAAATAATCCAGGATTGTCTCTTCTATTTCCACAACTTGCATTCTATCTGACATTCTAACGACTCTACCAATTCGAAGTTTTTCTACTACAATACTCACAACAAATAATCCAGGATTGTCTCGTCTATTTCCACAAATTACATTCTATCTGTCATTCTAACGACTCTACCAATTCGCTGTCTTTCTACTACAATACTCACAACAAATAATCCAGGATTGTCTCGCCTATTTCCACAACTTACATTCTATCTGATATTCTAACGACTCTACCAATTCGAAGTCTTTCTACTACAATACTCACAACAAATAATCCAGGATTGTCTCGTCTATTTCCACAACTTGCATTCTATCTGACATTCTAACGACTCTAACAATTCGAAGTCTTTCTACTACAATACTCACAACAAATAATCCAGGATTGTCTCGTCTATTTCCACAAATTACATTCTATCTGACATTCTAAAGACTCTAACAATTCGAAGTTTTTCTACTACAATACTCAGAACAAATAATCCAGGTTTGTCTCGTCTATTTCCACAACTTACATTCTATCTAACATTCTAACGACTCTACCAATTCGAAGCCTTTTTACTACATTACTCACAACAAATAATTCAGGATTGCCCCGTCTATTTCCACAACTTACATTCTACCTGACATTCTAACGACTCTACCAATTCGCTGTCTTTCTACTACAATACTCACAATAAATAATCCAGGATTGTCTCGTCTATTTCCACAACTTACATTCTATCTGATATTCTAACGACTCTACCAATTCGAAGTCTTTCTACTACAATACTAACAACAAATAATCCAGGATTGTCTCTTCTATTTCCACAACTTACATTCTATCTAACATTCTAACAACTCCACCAATTCGAAATCTTTCTACTACAATACTCACAACAAATCATCCAGGATTGTCTCGTCTATTTCCACAACTTACATTCTATCTGATATTCTAACGACTCTACCAATTCGAAGTCTTTCTACTACAATACTAACAACAAATAATCCAGGATTGTCTCTTCTATTTCCACAACTTACATTCTATCTGATATTCTAACGACTCTACCAATTCGAATCTTTCTACTACAATACTCACAACAAATAATACAGCATTGGCTCGTCTATTTCCACAACTTACATTCTATCTGACGTTCTAACGACTCTACCAATTCGCTGTATTTCTACTACAATACTCACAACAAATAATCCAGCACTGTTTCGTCTATTTCCACAACTCACATTCTATCTGACATTCTAACGACTCTACCAATTCGAAGTCTTTCTACTACAATACTCACAACAAATAATCCAGGAATATCTCGTCTATTTCCACAACTTACATTCTATCTGACATTGAAACGACTCTATCAATTCGAAGTCTTTCTACTACAATACTAACTTCAAATAATCCAGGATTGTCTCGTCTATTTCCACAACTTACATTCTATCTGACATTCTAACGACTCTACCAATTGGAAGTCTTTCTACTTCGATACTAATAAAAATAATCTAGGATTGTCTCGTCTATTTCCACAACTTACATTCTATCTGCCATTCTAACGACTCTACCAATTCGCTGTCTTTCTACTACAATACTCAACAAATAATCCAGGACTGTCTCGTCTATTTCCACAATTTACGTTCTATCTGACATTCTAAAGACTCTAACAATTCGAAGTCTTTCTACTACAATACTCAGAACAAATAATCCAGGTTTGTCTCGTCTATTTCCACAACTTACATTCTATCTAACATTCTAACGACTCTACCAATTCGAAGCCTTTTTACTACATTACTCACAACAAATAATTCAGGATTGTCTCGTCTATTTCCACAAATTACGTTCTATCTGACATTCTAACGACTCTACCAATTCGAATCTTTCTACTACAATACTCACAACAAATAATACAGGATTAGCTCGTCTATTTCCACAACTTACATTCTATCTGACGTTCTAATGACTCTACCAATTCGCTGTATTTCTACTACAATACTCACAACAAATAATCCAGCACTGTTTCGTCTATTTCCACAACTCACGTTCTATCTGACATTCTAACGACTCTACCAATTCGAAGTCTTTCTACTACAATACTCACAACAAATAATCCAGGAATATCTCGTCTATTTCCACAACTTACATTCTATCTGACATTGAAACGACTCTATCAATTCGAAGTCTTTCTACTACAATACTAACAACAAATAATCCAGGATTGTCTCTTCTATTTCCACAACTTACATTCTATCTGATATTCTAACGACTCTACCAATTCGAATCTTTCTACTACAATACTCACAACAAATAATACAGGATTGGCTCGTCTATTTCCACAACTTACATTCTATCTGACGTTCTAACGACTCTACCAATTCGCTGTATTTCTACTACAATACTCACAACAAATAATCCAGCACTGTTTCGTCTATTTCCACAACTCACATTCTATCTGACATTCTAACGACTCTACCAATTCGAAGTCTTTCTACTACAATACTCACAACAAATAATCCAGGAATATCTCGTCTATTTCCACAACTTACATTCTATCTGACTTTGAAACGACTCTATCAATTCGAAGTCTTTCTACTACAATACTAACTTCAAATAATCCAGGATTGTCTCGTCTATTTCCACAACTTACATTCTATCTGACATTCTAACGACTCTACCAATTCGAAGTCTTTCTACTACAATACTAATAAAAATAATCTAGGATTGTCTCGTCTATTTCCACAACTTACATTCTATCTGCCATTCTAACGACTCTACCAATTCGCTGTCTTTCTACTACAATACTCAACAAATAATCCAGGATTGTCTCGTCTATTTCCACAACTTACATTCTATCTGATATTCTAACGACTCTACCAATTCGAAGTCTTTCTACTACAATACTAACAACAAATAATCCAGGATTGTCTCTTCTATTTCCACAACTTACATTCTATCTGACATTCTAACGACTCTACCAATTCGCTGTATTTCTACTACAATACTCACATCAAATAATCCAGGATTGTCTCGTCTATTTCCGCAACATACATTCTATCTGACATTCTAACGACTCTACCAATTCGCTGTCTTTCTACTACAATACTCAACAAATAATCCAGGACTGTCTCGTCTATTTCCACAACTTACGTTCTATCTGACATTCAAAAGACTCTAACAATTCGAAGTCTTTCTACTACAATACTCAGAACAAATAATCCAGGTTTGTCTCGTCTATTTCCACAACTTACATTCTATCTAACATTCTAACGACTCAACCAATTCGAAGCCTTTTTACTACATTACTCACAACAAATAATTCAGGATTGCCCCGTCTATTTCCACAACTTACATTCTACCTGACATTCTAACGACTCTACCAATTCGCTGTCTTTCTACTACAATGCTCACAACAAACAATCCAGGATTGTCTCGTCTATTTCCACAACTTACATTCTATCTGATATTCTAACGACTCTACCAATTCGAAGTCTTTCTACTACAATACTCACAACAAATAATCCAGGATTGTCTCTTCTATTTCCACAACTTACATTCTATCTAACATTCTAACAACTCCACCAATTCGAAATCTTTCTACTACAATACTCACAACAAATCATCCAGGATTGTCTCGTCTATTTCCACAACTTACATTCTATCTGATATTCTAACGACTCTACCAATCCGAAGTCTTTCTACTACAATACTCACAACAAATAATCCAGGATTGTCTCGTCTATTTCCACAACTTGCATTCTATCTGACATTCTAACGACTCTACCAATTCGAAGTCTTTCTACTACAATACTCACAACAAATAATCCAGGATTGTCTCGTCTATTTCCACAACTTACATTCTATCTGATATTCTAACGACTCTACCAATTCGAAGTCTTTCTACTACAATACTCACAACAAATAATCCAGGATTGTCTCGTCTATTTCCACAACTTGCATTCTACCTGACATTCTAACGACTCTACCAATTCGAAGTCTTTCTACTACAATACTCACAACAAATAATCCAGGATTGTCTCGTCTATTTCCACAACTTACATTCTATCTGATATTCTAACGACTCTACCAATTCGAAGTCTTTCTACTACAATACTCACAACAAATAATCCAGCACTGTTTCGTCTATTTCCACAACTCACATTCTATCTGACATTCTAACGACTCTACCAATTCGAAGTCTTTCTACTACAATACTCACAACAAATAATCCAGGAATATCTCGTCTATTTCCACAACTTACATTCTATCTGACATTCTAACGACTCTACCAATTGGAAGTCTTTCTACTACGATACTAATAAAAATAATCTAGGATTGTCTCGTCTATTTCCACAACTTACATTCTATCTGCCATTCTAACGACTCTACCAATTCGCTGTCTTTCTACTACAATACTCAACAAATAATCCAGGACTGTCTCGTCTATTTCCACAATTTACGTTCTATCTGACATTCTAAAGACTCTAACAATTCGAAGTCTTTCTACTACAATACTCAGAACAAATAATCCAGGTTTGTCTCGTCTATTTCCACAACTTACATTCTATCTAACATTCTAACGACTCTACCAATTCGAAGCCTTTTTACTACATTACTCACAACAAATAATTCAGGATTGTCTCGTCTATTTCCACAAATTACGTTCTATCTGACATTCTAACGACTCTACCAATTCGAATCTTTCTACTACAATACTCACAACAAATAATACAGGATTAGCTCGTCTATTTCCACAACTTACATTCTATCTGACGTTCTAACGACTCTACCAATTCGCTGTATTTCTACTACAATACTCACAACAAATAATCCAGCACTGTTTCGTCTATTTCCACAACTCACGTTTTATATGACATTCTAACGACTCTACCAATACGAAGTCTTTCTACTACAATACTCACAACAAATAATCCAGGAATATCTCGTCTATTTCCACAACTTACATTCTATCTGACATTGAAACGACTCTATCAATTCGAAGTCTTTCTACTACAATACTAACAACAAATAATCCAGGATTGTCTCTTCTATTTCCACAACTTACATTCTATCTGATATTCTAACGACTCTACCAATTCGAATCTTTCTACTACAATACTCACAACAAATAATACAGGATTGGCTCGTCTATTTCCACAACTTACATTCTATCTGACGTTCTAACGACTCTACCAATTCGCTGTATTTCTACTACAATACTCACAACAAATAATCCAGCACTGTTTCGTCTATTTCCACAACTCACATTCTATCTGACATTCTAACGACTCTACCAATTCGAAGTCTTTCTACTACAATACTCACAACAAATAATCCAGGAATATCTCGTCTATTTCCACAACTTACATTCTATCTGACTTTGAAACGACTCTATCAATTCGAAGACTTTCTACTACAATACTAACTTCAAATAATCCAGGATTGTCTCGTCTATTTCCACAACTTACATTCTATCTGACATTCTAACGACTCTACCAATTCGAAGTCTTTCTACTACAATACTAATAAAAATAATCTAGGATTGTCTCGTCTATTTCCACAACTTACATTCTATCTGCCATTCTAACGACTCTACCAATTCGCTGTCTTTCTACTACAATACTCAACAAATAATCCAGGATTGTCTCGTCTATTTCCACAACTTACATTCTATCTGATATTTTAACGACTCTACCAATTCGAAGTCTTTCTACTACAATACTAACAACAAATAATCCAGGATTGTCTCTTCTATTTCCACAACTTACATTCTATCTGACATTCTAACGACTCTACCAATTCGCTGTATTTCTACTACAATACTCACATCAAATAATCCAGGATTGTCTCGTCTATTTCCGCAACATACATTCTATCTGACATTCTAACGACTCTACCAATTCGCTGTCTTTCTACTACAATACTCAACAAATAATCCAGGACTGTCTCGTCTATTTCCACAACTTACGTTCTATCTGACATTCAAAAGACTCTAACAATTCGAAGTCTTTCTACTACAATACTCAGAACAAATAATCCAGGTTTGTCTCGTCTATTTCCACAACTTACATTCTATCTAACATTCTAACGACTCAACCAATTCGAAGCCTTTTTACTACATTACTGACAACAAATAATTCAGGATTGCCCCGTCTATTTCCACAACTTACATTCTACCTGACATTCTAACGACTCTACCAATTCGCTGTCTTTCTACTACAATGCTCACAACAAACAATCCAGGATTGTCTCGTCTATTTCCACAACTTACATTCTATCTGATATTCTAACGACTCTACCAATTCGAAGTCTTTCTACTACAATACTCACAACAAATAATCCAGGATTGTCTCTTCTATTTCCACAACTTACATTCTATCTAACATTCTAACAACTCCACCAATTCGAAATCTTTCTACTACAATACTCACAACAAATCATCCAGGATTGTCTCGTCTATTTCCACAACTTACATTCTATCTGATATTCTAACGACTCTACCAATCCGAAGTCTTTCTACTACAATACTCACAACAAATAATCCAGGATTGTCTCGTCTATTTCCACAACTTGCATTCTATCTGACATTCTAACGACTCTACCAATTCGAAGTCTTTCTACTACAATACTCACAACAAATAATCCAGGATTGTCTCGTCTATTTCCACAAATTACTTTCTATCTGTCATTCTAACGACTCTACCAATTCGCTGTCTTTCTACTACAATACTCACAACAAATAATCCAGGATTGTCTCGTCTATTTCCACAACTTACATTCTATCTGATATTCTAACGACTCTACCAATTCGAAGTCTTTCTACTACAATACTCACAACAAATAATCCAGGATTGTCTCGTCTATTTCCACAACTTGCATTCTATCTGACATTCTAACGACTCTACCAATTCGAAGTCTTTCTACTACAATACTCACAACAAATAATCCAGGATTGTCTCGTCTATTTCCACAACTTACATTCTATCTGATATTCTAACGACTCTACCAATTCGAAGTCTTTCTACTACAATACTCACAACAAATAATCCAGCACTGTTTCGTCTATTTCCACAACTCACATTCTATCTGACATTCTAACGACTCTACCAATTCGAAGTCTTTCTACTACAATACTCACAACAAATAATCCAGGAATATCTCGTCTATTTCCACAACTTACATTCTATCTGACATTGAAACGACTCTATCAATTCGAAGTCTTTCTACTACAATACTAATAAAAATAATCTAGGATTGTCTCGTCTATTTCCACAACTTACATTCTATCTGCCATTCTAACGACTCTACCAATTCGCTGTCTTTCTCCTACAATACTCAACAAATAATCCAGGACTGTCTCGTCTATTTCCACAACTTACGTTCTATCTGACATTCTAAAGACTCTAACAATTCGAAGTCTTTCTACTATAATACTTAGAACAAATAATCCAGGTTTGTCTCGTCTATTTCCACAACTTACATTCTATCTAACATTCTAACGACTCTACCAATTCGAAGCCTTTTTACTACATTACTCACAACAAATAATTCAGGATTGTCTCGTCTATTTCCACAAATTACGTTCTATCTGACATTCTAACGACTCTACCAATTCGAATCTTTCTACTACAATACTCACAACAAATAATACAGGATTGGCTCGTCTATTTCCACAACTTACATTCTATCTGACGTTCTAACGACTCTACCAATTCGCTGTATTTCTACTACAATACTCACAACAAATAATCCAGCACTGTTTCGTCTATTTCCACAACTCACATTCTATCTGACATTCTAACGACTCTACCAATTCGAAGTCTTTCTACTACAATACTCACAACAAATAATCCAGGATTGTCTCGTCTATTTCCACAACTTACATTCTATCTGACATTGAAACGACTCTATCAATTCGAAGTCTTTCTACTACAATACTAATAAAAATAATCTAGGATTGTCTCGTCTATTTCCACAACTTACATTCTATCTGCCATTCTAACGACTCTACCAATTCGCTGTCTTTCTACTACAATACTCAACAAATAATCCAGGACTGTCTCGTCTATTTCCACAACTTACGTTCTATCTGACATTCTAAAGACTCTAACAATTCGAAGTCTTTCGACTACAATACTCAGAACAAATAATCCAGGTTTGTCTCGTCTATTTCCACAACTTACATTCTATCTAACATTCTAACGACTCTACCAATTCGAAGCCTTTTTACTACATTACTCACAACAAATAATTCAGGATTGTCTCGTCTATTTCCACAAATTACGTTCTATCTGACATTCTAACGACTCTACCAATTCTCTGTCTTTCTACTACAATACTCACAACAAATAATCCAGGATTGTCTCGTCTATTTCCACAACTTACATTCTATCTGATATTCTAACGACTCTACCAATTCGAAGTCTTTCTACTACAATACTAACAACAAATAATCCAGGATTGTCTCTTCTATTTCCACAACTTACATTCTATCTGACATTCTAACAACTCTACCAATTCGAAGTCTTTCTACTACAATACTCACAACAAATAATACAGGATTGGCTCGTCTATTTCCACAACTTACATTCTATCTGACATTCTAACGACTCTACCAATTCGCTGTATTCCTACTACAATACTCACATCAAATAATCCAGGATTGTCTCGTCTATTTCCACAACATACATTCTATCTGACATTCTAACGACTCTACCAATTCGCTGTCTTTCTACTACAATACTCAACAAATAATCCAGGACTGTCTCGTGTATTTCCACAACTTACGTTATATCTGACATTCTAAAGACTCTAACAATTCGAAGTCTTTCTACTACAATACTCACAACAAATAATCCAGGATTGTCTCGTCTATTTCCACAACTTACATTCTATCTGATATTCTAACGACTCTACCAATTCGAAGTCTTTCTACTACAATACTAACAACAAATAATCCAGGATTGTCTCTTCTATTTCCACAACTTACATTCTATCTGACATTGAAACGACTCCACCAATTCGAAATCTTTCTACTACAATACTCACAACAAATCATCCAGGATTGTCTCGTCTATTTCCACAACTTACATTCTATCTGATATTCTAACGACTCTACCAATCCGAAGTCTTTCTACTACAATACTCACAACAAATAATCCAGGATTGTCTCGTCTATTTCCACAACTTGCATTCTATCTGACATTCTAACGACTCTACCAATTCGAAGTTTTTCTACTACAATACTCACAACAAATAATCCAGGATTGTCTCGTCTATTTCCACAAATTACATTCTATCTGTCATTCTAACGACTCTACCAATTCGCTGTCTTTCTACTACAATACTCACAACAAATAATCCAGGATTTTCTCGTCTATTTCCACAACTTACATTCTATCTGATATTCTAACGACTCTACCAATTCGAAGTCTTTCTACTACAATACTCACAACAAATAATCCAGGATTGTCTCGTCTATTTCCACAACTTGCATTCTATCTGACATTCTAACGACTCTACCAATTCGAAGTCTTTCTACTACAATACTCACAACAAATAATCCAGGGTTGTCTCGTCTATTTCCACAAATTACATTCTATCTGACATTCTAACGACTCTACCAATTCGCTGTCTTTCTACTACAATACTCAACAAATAATCCAGAACTGTCTCGTCTATTTCCACAACTTACGTTCTATCTGACATTCTAAAGACTCTAACAATTCGAAGTTTTTCTACTACAATACTCAGAACAAATAATCCAGGTTTGTCTCGTCTATTTCCACAACTTACATTCTATCTAACATTCTAACGACTCTACCAATTCGAAGCCTTTTTACTACATTACTCACAACAAATAATTCAGGATTGCCCCGTCTATTTCCACAACTTACATTCTACCTGACATTCTAACGACTCTACCAATTCGCTGTCTTTCTACTACAATACTCACAACAAATAATCCAGGATTGTCTCGTCTATTTCCACAACTTACATTCTATCTGATATTCTAACGACTCTACCAATTCGAAGTCTTTCTACTACAATACTAACAACAAATAATCCAGGATTGTCTCTTCTATTTCCACAACTTACATTCTATCTAACATTCTAACAACTCCACCAATTCGAAATCTTTCTACTACAATACTCACAACAAATCATCCAGGATTGTCTCGTCTATTTCCACAACTTACATTCTATCTGATATTCTAACGACTCTACCAATTCGAAGTCTTTCTACTACAATACTAACAACAAATAATCCAGGATTGTCTCTTCTATTTCCACAACTTACATTCTATCTGATATTCTAACGACTCTACCAATTCGAATCTTTCTACTACAATACTCACAACAAATAATACAGGATTGGCTCGTCTATTTCCACAACTTACATTCTATCTGACGTTCTAACGACTCTACCAATTCGCTGTATTTCTACTACAATACTCACAACAAATAATCAAGGATTGTATCGTCTATTTCCACAACTTACATTCTATCTGACATTGAAACGACTCTATCAATTCGAAGTCTTTCTACTACAATACTAACTTCAAATAATCCAGGATTGTCTCGTCTATTTCCACAACTTACATTCTATCTGACATTCTAACGACTCTACCAATTCGAAGTCTTTCTACTACAATACTAATAAAAATAATCTAGGATTGTCTCGTCTATTTCCACAACTTACATTCTATCTGCCATTCTAACGACTCTACCAATTCGCTGTCTTTCTACTACAATACTCAACAAATAATCCAGGACTGTCTCGTCTATTTCCACAACTTACGTTCTATCTGACATTCTAAAGACTCTAACAATTCGAAGTCTTTCTACTACAATACTCAGAACAGATAATCCAGGTTTGTCTCGTCTATTTCCACAACTTACATTCTATCTAACATTCTAACGACTCTACCAATTCGAAGCCTTTTTACTACATTACTCACAACAAATAATTCAGGATTGTCTCGTCTATTTCCACAAATTACGTTCTATCTGACATTCTAACGACTCTACCAATTCGCTGTCTTTCTACTACAATACTCACAACAAATAATCCAGGATTGTCTCGTCTATTTCCACAACTTACATTCTATCTGATATTCTAACGACTCTACCAATTCGAAGTCTTTCTACTACAATACTAACAACAAATAACCCAGGATTGTCTCTTCTATTTCCACAACTTACATTCTATCTGACATTCTAACAACTCTACCAATTCGAAGTCTTTCTACTACAATACTCACAACAAATAATACAGGATTGGCTCGTCTATTTCCACAACTTACATTCTATCTGACATTCTAACGACTCTACCAATTCGCTGTATTCCTACTACAATACTCACATCAAATAATCCAGGATTGTCTCGTCTATTTCCACAACATACATTCTATCTGACATTCTAACGACTCTACCAATTCGCTGTCTTTCTACTACAATACTCAACAAATAATCCAGGACTGTCTCGTGTATTTCCACAACTTACGTTCTATCTGACATTCTAAAGACTCTAACAATTCGAAGTCTTTCTACTACAATACTCAGAAAAAATAATCCAGGATTGCCCCGTCTATTTCCACAACTTACGTTTTACCTGACATTCTAACGACTCTACCAATTCGCTGTCTTTCTACTACAATACTCACAACAAATCATCCAGGATTGTCTCGTCTATTTCCACAACTTACATTCTATCTGATATTCTAACGACTCTATCAATTCGAAGTCTTTCTACTACAATACTAACAACAAATAATCCAGGATTGTCTCTTCTATTTCCACAACTTACATTCTATCTGATATTCTAACGACTCTACCAATTCGAATCTTTCTACTACAATACTCACAACAAATAATACAGGATTGGCTCGTCTATTTCCACAACTTACATTCTATCTGACGTTCTAACGACTCTACCAATTCGCTGTATTTCTACTACAATACTCACAACAAATAATCCAGCACTGTTTCGTCTATTTCCACAACTCACATTCTATCTGACATTCTAACGACTCTACCAAATCGAAGTCTTTCTACTACAATACTCACAACAAATAATCCAGGAATATCTCGTCTATTTCCACAACTTACATTCTATCTGACATTGAAACGACTCTATCAATTCGAAGTCTTTCTACTACAATACTAACTTCAAATAATCCAGGATTGTCTCGTCTATTTCCACAACTTACATTCTATCTGACATTCTAACGACTCTACCAATTCGAAGTCTTTCTACTACAATACTAATAAAAATAATCTAGGATTGTCTCGTCTATTTCCACAACTTACATTCTATCTGACATTCAAACGACTCTACCAATTCGCTGTCTTTCTACTACAATACTCACAACAAATAATCCAGGATTGTCTCGTCTATTTCCACAACTTACGTTCTATCTGACATTCTAACAACTCTACCAATTCGAAGTCTTTCTACTACAATACTCACAACACATAATACAGGATTGGCTCGTCTATTTCCACAACATACATTCTATCTGACATTCTAACGACTCTACCAATTCGCTGTATTTCTACTACAATACTCACATCAAATAATCCAGGATTGTCTCGTCTATTTCCACAACATACATTCTATCTGACATTCTAACGACTCTACCAATTCGCTGTCTTTCTACTACAATACTCAACAAATAATCCAGGACTGTCTCGTCTATTTCCACAACTTACGTTCTATCTGACATTCTAAAGACTCTAACAATTCGAAGTCTTTCTACTACAATACTCAGAAAAAATAATCCAGGTTTGTCTCGTCTATTTCCGCAACTTACATTCTATCTAACATTCTAAAGACTCTACCAATTCGAAGCCTTTTTACTACATTACTCACAACAAATAATTCAGGATTGCCCCGTCTATTTCCACAACTTTCATTCTATCTGACATTCTAACGACTCTACCAATTCGCCGTCTTTCTACTACAATACTCACAACAAATAATCAAGGATTGTCTCGTCTATTTCCACAACTTACATTCTATCTGATATTCTAACGACTCTACCAATTCGAAGTCTTTCTACTACAATACTAACAACAAATAATCCAGGATTGTCTCTTCTATTTCCACAACTTACATTCTATCTAACATTCTAACAACTCCACCAATTCGAAATCGTTCTACTACAATACTCACAACAAATCATCCAGGATTGTCTCGTCTATTTCCACAACTTACATTCTATCTGATATTCTAACGACTCTACCAATTCGAATCTTTCTACTACAATACTCACAACAAATAATACAGGATTGGCTCGTCTATTTCCACAACTTACATTCTATCTGACATTCTAACGACTCTACCAATTCGCTGTATTTCTACTACAATACTCACAACAAATAATCCAGCACTGTTTCGTCTATTTCCACAACTCACATTCTATCTGACATTCTAAAGACTCTAACAATTCGAAGTCTTTCTACTACAATACTCAGAACAAATAATCCAGGTTTGTCTCGTCTATTTCCACAACTTACATTCTATCTAACATTCTAACGACTCTACCAATTCGAAGCCTTTTTACTACATTACTCACAACAAATAATTCAGGATTGCCCCGTCTATTTCCACAACTTCCATTCTACCTGACATTCTAACGACTCTACCAATTCGCTGTCTTTCTACTACAATACTCACAACAAATAATCCAGGATTCTCTCGTCTATTTCCACAACTTACATTCTATCTGATATTCTAACGACTCTACCAATTCGAAGTCTTTCTACTACAATACTAACAACAAATAATCCAGGATTGTCTCTTATATTTCCACAACTTACATTCTATCTAACATTCTAACAACTCCACCAATTCTAAATCTTTCTACTACAATACTCACAACAAATCATCCAGAATTGTCTCGTCTATTTCCACAACTTACATTCTATCTGATATTCTAACGACTCTATCAATTCGAAGTCTTTCTACTACAATACTCACAACAAATAATCCAGGATTGTCTCGTCTATTTCCACAACTTGCATTCTATCTGACATTCTAACGACTCTACCAATTCGAAGTCTTTCTACTACAATACTCACAACAAATAATCCAGGATTGTCTCGTCTATTTCCACAAATTACATTCTATCTGACATTCTAACGACTCTACCAATTCGCTGTCTTTCTACTACAATACTCACAACAAATAATCCAGGATTGTCTCGTCTATTTCCACAACTTACATTCTATCTGACATTCTAACGACTCTACCAATTCGCTGTATTTCTACTACAATACTCACATCAAATAATCCAGGATTGTCTCGTCTATTTCCACAACATACATTCTATCTGACATTCTAACGACTCTACCAATTAGCTGTCTTTCTACTACAATACTCAACAAATAATCCAGGACTGTCTCGTCTATTTCCACAACTTACGTTCTATCTGACATTCTAAAGACTCTAACAATTCGAAGTGTTTCTACTACAATACTAACAACAAATAATCCAGGATTGTCTCGTCTATTTCCACAACTTACATTCTATCTGATATTCTAACGACTCTACCAATTCGAAGTCTTTCTACTACAATACTATCAACAAATAATCCAGGATTGTCTCTTCTATTTCCACAACTTACATTCTATCTAACATTCTAACAACTCCACCAATTCGAAATCTTTCTACTACAATACTCACAACAAATAATCCAGGATTGTCTCGTCTATTTCCACAACTTACATTCAATCTGATATTCTAACGACTCTACGAATTCGAAGTCTTTCTACTACAATACTCACAACAAACAATCCAGGATTGTCTCGTCTATTTCCACAACTTACATTCTATCTGATATTCTAACGACTCTACCAATTCGAAGTCTTTCTACTACAATACTAACAACAAATAATCCAGGATTGTCTCTTCTATTTCCACAACTTACATTCTATCTAACATTCTAACAACTCCACCAATTCGAAATCTTTCTACTACAATACTCACAACAAATCATCCAGGATTGTCTCGTCTATTTCCACAACTTACATTCTAACTGATATTCTAACGACTCTACCAATTCGAAGTCTTTCTACTACAATACTAACAACAAATAATCCAGGATTGTCTCTTCTATTTCCACAACTTACATTCTATCTGATATTCTAACGACTCTACCAATTCGAATCTTTCTACTACAATACTCACAACAAATAATACAGGATTGGCTCGTCTATTTCCACAACTTACATTCTATCTGACATTCTAACGACTCTACCAATTCGCTGTATTTCTACTACAATACTCACAACAAATAATCCAGCACTGTTTCGTCTATTTCCACAACTCACATTCTATCTGACATTCTAACGACTCTACCAATTCGAAGTTTTTCTACTACAATACTCACAACAAATAATCCAGGAATATCTCGTCTATTTCCACAACTTACATTCTATCTGACATTGAAACGACTCTACCAATTCGAAGTCTTTCTACTACAATACTAATAAAAATAATCTAGGATTGTCTCGTCTATTTCCACAACTTACATTCTATCTGACATTCTAACGACTCTACCAATTCGCTGTCTTTCTACTACAATACTCACAACAAATAATCCAGGATTGTCTCGTCTATTTCCAAAACTTACATTCTATCTGACATTCTAACGACTCTACCAATTCTAAGTTTTTCTACTACAATACTAACAACAAATAATCCAGGATTGTCTCGTCTATTTCGACAACTTACATTCTATCTGACATTCTAACGACTCTACCAATTCGCTGTATTTCTACTACAATACTCACAACAAATAATCCAGGATTGTCTCGTCTATTTCCATAACATACATTCTATCTGACATTCTAACGACTCTACCAATTCGCTGTCTTTCTACTACAATACTCAACAAATAATCCAGGACTGTCTCGTCTATTTCCACAACTTACGTTCTATCTGACATTCTAAAGACTCTAACAATTCGAAGTCTTTCTACTACAATACTCAGAACAAATAATCCAGGTTTGTCTCGTCTATTTCCACAACTTACATTCTATCTAACATTCTAACGACTCTACCAATTCGAAGCCTTTTTACTACATTACTCACAACAAATAATTCAGGATTGCCCCGTCTATTTCCACAACTTCCATTCTACCTGACATTCTAACGACTCTACCAATTCGCTGTCTTTCTACTACAATACTCACAACAAATAATCCAGGATTCTCTCGTCTATTTCCACAACTTACATTCTATCTGATATTCTAACGACTCTACCAATTCGAAGTCTTTCTACTACAATACTAACAACAAATAATCCAGGATTGTCTCTTATATTTCCACAACTTACATTCGATCTAACATTCTAAAAACTCCACTAATTCTAAATCTTTCTACTACAATACTCACAACAAATCATCCAGAATTGTCTCGTCTATTTCCACAACTTACATTCTATCTGATATTCTAACGACTCTACCAATTCGAAGTCTTTCTACTACAATACTCACAACAAATAATCCAGGATTGTCTCGTCTATTTCCACAACTTGCATTCTATCTGACATTCTAACGACTCTACCAATTCGAAGTCTTTCTACTACAATACTCACAACAAATAATCCAGGATTGTCTCGTCTATTTCCACAAATTACATTCTATCTGACATTCTAACGACTCTACCAATTCGCTGTCTTTCTACTACAATACTCACAACAAATAATCCAGGATTGTCTCGTCTATTTCCACAACTTACATTCTATCTGATATTCTAACGACTCTACCAATTCGAAGTCTTTCTACTACAATACTCACAACAAATAATTCAGGATTGTCTCGTCTATTTCCACAACTTACATTCTATCTGATATTCTAACGACTCTACCAATTCGAAGTCTTTCTACTACAATACTAACAACAAATAATCCAGGATTGTCTCTTCTATTTCCACAACTTACATTCTATCTGACATTCTAACGACTCTACCAATTCGCTGTATTTCTACTACAATACTCACATCAAATAATCCAGGATTGTCTCGTCTATTTCCACAACATACATTCTATCTGACATTCTAACGACTCTACCAATTAGCTGTCTTTCTACTACAATACTCAACAAATAATCCAGCACTGTCTCGTCTATTTCCACAACTTACGTTCTATCTGACATTCTAAAGACTCTAACAATTCGAAGTGTTTCTACTACAATACTAACAACAAATAATCCAGGATTGTCTCGTCTATTTCCACAACTTACATTCTATCTGATATTCTAACGACTCTACCAATTCGAAGTCTTTCTACTACAATACTATCAACAAATAATCCAGGATTGTCTCTTCTATTTCCACAACTTACATTCTATCTAACATTCTAACAACTCCACCAATTCGAAATCTTTCTACTACAATACTCACAACAAATAATCCAGGATTGTCTCGTCTATTTCCACAACTTACATTCAATCTGATATTCTAACGACTCTACGAATTCGAAGTCTTTCTACTACAATACTCACAACAAATAATCCAGGATTGTCTCGTCTATTTCCACAACTTTCATTCTATCTGACATTCTAACGACTCTACCAATTCGAAGTCTTTCTACTACAATACTCACAACAAATAATCCAGGATTGTCTCGTCTATTTCCACAACATACATTCTATCTGACATTTAACGACTCTACCAATTCGCTGTCTTTCTACTACAATACTCACAACAAATAATCCAGGATTGTCTCGTCTATTTCCACAACATACATTCTATCTGACATTCTAACGACTCTACCAATTCGCTGTCTTTCTACTACAATACTCAACAAATAATCCAGGACTGTCTCGTCTATTTCCACAACTTACGTTCTATCTGACATTCTAAAGACTCTAACAATTCGAAGTCTTTCTACTACAATACTCAGAACAAATAATCCAGGTTTGTCTCGTCTATTTCCACAACTTACATTCTATCTAACATTCTAACGACTCTACCAATTCGAAGCCTTTTTACTACATTACTCACAACAAATAATTCAGGATTGTCTCGTCTATTTCCACAAATTACGTTCTATCTGACATTCTAACGACTCTACCAATTCGAAGTCTTTCTATTACAATACTCACAACAAATAATCCAGGATTGTCTCGTCTATTTCCACAACTTACATTCTATCTGATATTCTAACGACTCTACCAATTCGAAGTCTTTCTACTACAATACTAACAACAAATAATCCAGGATTGTCTCTTCTATTTCCACAACTTACATTCTATCTGATATTCTAAGCACTCTACCAATTCGAAGTCTTTCTACTACAATACTCACAACAAATAATCCAGGATTGTCTCGTCTAGTTCCACAACTTGCATTCTATCTGACATTCTAACGACTCTACCAATTCGAAGTCTTTCTACTACAATACTCACAACAAATAATCCAGGATTGTCTCGTCTATTTCCACAACATACGTTCTATCTGACATTCTAACGACCCTACCAATTCGCTGTCTTTCTACTACAATACTCACAACAAATAATCCAGGATTGTCTCGTCTATTTCCACAACATACATTCTATCTGACATTCTAACGACTCTACCAATTCGCTGTCTTTCTACTACAATACTCAACAAATAATCCAGGACTGTCTCGTCTATTTCCACAACTTACATTCTATCTGATATTCTAACGACTCTACCAATTCGAAGTCTTTCTACTACAATACTCACAACAAATAATACAGGATTGTCTCGTCTATTTCCACAACTTACATTCTATCTAACATTCTAACGACTCTACCAATTCGAAGCCTTTTTGCTACATTACTCACAACAAATAATTCAGGATTGTCTCGTCTATTTCCACAACATACATTCTATCTGACATTCTAACGACTCTACCAATTCGCTGTCTTTCTACTACAATACTCAACAAATAATCCAGGACTGTCTCGTCTATTTCCACAACTTACGTTCTATCTGACATTCTAAAGACTCTAACAATTCGAAGTCTTTCTACTACAATACTCAGAAAAAATAATCCAGGTTTGTCTCGTCTATTTCCACAACTTACATTCTATCTAACATTCTAAAGACTCTACCAATTCGAAGCCTTTTTACTACATTACTCACAACAAATAATTCAGGATTGCCCCGTCTATTTCCACAACTTACATTCTACCTGACATTCTAACGACTCTACCAATTCGCTGTATTTCTACTACAATACTCACAACAAATAATCCAGGATTGTCTCGTCTATTTCCATAACATACATTCTATCTGACATTCTAACGACTCTACCAATTCGCTGTCTTTCTACTACAATACTCAACAAATAATCCAGGACTGTCTCGTCTATTTCCACAACTTACGTTCTATCTGACATTCTAAAGACTCTAACAATTCGAAGTCTTTCTACTACAATACTCAGAAAAAATAATCCAGGTTTGTCTCGTCTATTTCCACAACTTACATTCTATCTAACATTCTAACGACTCTACCAATTCGAAGCCTTTTTACTACATTACTCACAACAAATAATTCAGGATTGCCCCGTCTATTTCCACAACTTCCATTCTACCTGACATTCTAACGACTCTACCAATTCGCTGTCTTTCTACTACAATACTCACAACAAATAATCCAGGATTCTCTCGTCTATTTCCACAACTTACATTCTATCTGATATTCTAACGACTCTACCAATTCGAAGTCTTTCTACTACAATACTAACAACAAATAATCCAGGATTGTCTCTTATATTTCCACAACTTACATTCTATCTAACATTCTAACAACTCCACCAATTCTAAATCTTTCTACTACAATACTCACAACAAATCATCCAGAATTGTCTCGTCTATTTCCACAACTTACATTCTATCTGATATTCTAACGACTCTACCAATTCGAAGTCTTTCTACTACAATACTCACAACAAATAATCCAGGATTGTCTCGTCTATTTCCACAACTTGCATTCTATCTGACATTCTAACGACTCTACCAATTCGAAGTCTTTCTACTACAATACTCACAACAAATAATCCAGGATTGTCTCGTCTATTTCCACAAATTACATTCTATCTGACATTCTAACGACTCTACCAATTCGCTGTCTTTCTACTACAATACTCACAACAAATAATCCAGGATTGTCTCGTCTATTTCTACAACTTACATTCTATCTGATATTCTAACGACTCTACCAATTCGAAGTCTTTCTACTACAATACTCACAACAAATAATTCAGGATTGTCTCGTCTATTTCCACAACTTACATTCTATCTGATATTGTAACGACTCTACCAATTCGAAGTCTTTCTACTACAATACTAACAACAAATAATCCAGGATTGTCTCTTCTATTTCCACAACTTACATTCTATCTGACATTCTAACGACTCTACCAATTCGCTGTATTTCTACTACAATACTCACATCAAATAATCCAGGATTGTCTCATCTATTTCCACAACTTACGTTCTATCTGACATTCTAAAGACTCTAACAATTCGAAGTGTTTCTACTACAATACTAACAACAAATAATCCAGGATTGTCTCGTCTATTTCCACAACTTACATTCTATCTGATATTCTAACGACTCTACCAATTCGAAGTCTTTCTACTACAATACTATCAACAAATAATCCAGGATTGTCTCTTCTATTTCCACAACTTACATTCTATCTAACATTCTAACAACTCCACCAATTCGAAATCTTTCTACTACAATACTCACAACAAATAATCCAGGATTGTCTCGTCTATTTCCACAACTTACATTCAATCTGATATTCTAACGACTCTACGAATTCGAAGTCTTTCTACTACAATACTCACAACAAATAATCCAGGATTGTCTCGTCTATTTCCACAACTTTCATTCTATCTGACATTCTAACGACTCTACCAATTCGAAGTCTTTCTACTACAATACTCACAACAAATAATCCAGGATTGTCTCGTCTATTTCCACAACATACATTCTATCTGACATTCTAACGACTCTACCAATTCGCTGTCTTTCTACTACAATACTCAACAAATAATCCGGGACTGTCTCGTCTATTTCCACAACTTACGTTCTATCTGACATTCTAAAGACTCTAACAATTCGAAGTCTTTCTACTACAATACTCAGAACAAATAATCCAGGTTTGTCTCGTCTATTTCCACAACATACATTCTATCTAACATTCTAACGACTCTACCAATTCGAAGCCTTTTTACTACATTACTCACAACAAATAATTCAGGATTGTCTCGTCTATTTCCACAAATTACGTTCTATCTGACATTCTAACGACTCTACCAATTCGCTGTCTTTCTACTACAATACTCACAACAAATAATCCAGGATTGTCTCGTCTATTTCCACAACTTACATTCTATCTGATATTCAAACGACTCTACCAATTCGAAGTCTTTCTATTACAATACTCACAACAAATAATCCAGGATTGTCTCGTCTATTTCCACAACTTACATTCTATCTAACATTCTAACGACTCTACCAATTCGAAGTCTTTCTACTACAATACTCAACAAATAATCCAGGACTGTCTCGTCTATTTCCACAACTTACATTCTATCTGATATTCTAACGACTCTACCAATTCGAAGTCTTTCTACTACAATACTAACAACAAATAATCCAGGATTGTCTCTTCTATTTCCACAACTTACATTCTATCTGATATTCTAACGACTCTACCAATTCGAAGTCTTTCTACTACAATACTAACTTTAAATAATCCAGGATTGTCTCGTCTATTTCTACAACTTACATTCTATCTAACATTCTAACGACTCTACCAATTCGAAGCCTTTTTACTACATTACTCACAACAAATAATTCAGGATTGTCTCGTCTATTTCCACAACTTACATTCTATCTAACATTCTAACGACTCTACCAATTCGCTGTATTTCTACTACAATACTCACATCAAATAATCCAGGATTGTCTCGTCTATTTCCACAACATACATTCTATCTGACATTCTAACGACTCTACCAATTCGCTGTCTTTCTACTACAATACTCAACAAATAATCCAGGACTGTCTCGTCTATTTCCACAACTTACGTTCTATCTGACATTCTAAAGACTCTAACAATTCGAAGTCTTTCTACTACAATACTCAGAAAAAATAATCCAGGTTTGTCTCGTCTATTTCCACAACTTACATTCTATCTAACATTCTAAAGACTCTACCAATTCGAAGCCTTTTTACTACATTACTCACAACAAATAATTCAGGATTGCCCCGTCTATTTCCACAACTTACATTCTACCTGACATTCTAACGACTCTACCAATTCGCTGTATTTCTACTACAATACTCACAACAAATAATCCAGGATTGTCTCGTCTATTTCCATAACATACATTCTATCTGACATTCTAACGACTCTACCAATTCGCTGTCTTTCTACTACAATACTCAACAAATAATCCAGGACTGTCTCGTCTATTTCCACAACTTACGTTCTATCTGACATTCTAAAGACTCTAACAATTCGAAGTCTTTCTACTACAATACTCAGAAAAAATAATCCAGGTTTGTCTCGTCTATTTCCACAACTTACATTCTATCTAACATTCTAACGACTCTACCAATTCGAAGCCTTTTTACTACATTACTCACAACAAATAATTCAGGATTGCCCCGTCTATTTCCACAACTTCCATTCTACCTGACATTCTAACGACTCTACCAATTCGCTGTCTTTCTACTACAATACTCACAACAAATAATCCAGGATTCTCTCGTCTATTTCCACAACTTACATTCTATCTGATATTCTAACGACTCTACCAATTCGAAGTCTTTCTACTACAATACTAACAACAAATAATCCAGGATTGTCTCTTATATTTCCACAACTTACATTCTATCTAACATTCTAACAACTCCACCAATTCTAAATCTTTCTACTACAATACTCACAACAAATCATCCAGAATTGTCTCGTCTATTTCCACAACTTACATTCTATCTGATATTCTAACGACTCTACCAATTCGAAGTCTTTCTACTACAATACTCACAACAAATAATCCAGGATTGTCTCGTCTATTTCCACAACTTGCATTCTATCTGACATTCTAACGACTCTACCAATTCGAAGTCTTTCTACTACAATACTCACAACAAATAATCCAGGATTGTCTCGTCTATTTCCACAAATTACATTCTATCTGACATTCTAACGACTCTACCAATTCGCTGTCTTTCTACTACAATACTCACAACAAATAATCCAGGATTGTCTCGTCTATTTCTACAACTTACATTCTATCTGATATTCTAACGACTCTACCAATTCGAAGTCTTTCTACTACAATACTCACAACAAATAATTCAGGATTGTCTCGTCTATTTCCACAACTTACATTCTATCTGATATTGTAACGACTCTACCAATTCGAAGTCTTTCTACTACAATACTAACAACAAATAATCCAGGATTGTCTCTTCTATTTCCACAACTTACATTCTATCTGACATTCTAACGACTCTACCAATTCGCTGTATTTCTACTACAATACTCACATCAAATAATCCAGGATTGTCTCGTCTATTTCCACAACTTACGTTCTATCTGACATTCTAAAGACTCTAACAATTCGAAGTGTTTCTACTACAATACTAACAACAAATAATCCAGGATTGTCTCGTCTATTTCCACAACTTACATTCTATCTGATATTCTAACGACTCTACCAATTCGAAGTCTTTCTACTACAATACTATCAACAAATAATCCAGGATTGTCTCTTCTATTTCCACAACTTACATTCTATCTAACATTCTAACAACTCCACCAATTCGAAATCTTTCTACTACAATACTCACAACAAATAATCCAGGATTGTCTCGTCTATTTCCACAACTTACATTCAATCTGATATTCTAACGACTCTACGAATTCGAAGTCTTTCTACTACAATACTCACAACAAATAATCCAGGATTGTCTCGTCTATTTCCACAACTTTCATTCTATCTGACATTCTAACGACTCTACCAATTCGAAGTCTTTCTACTACAATACTCACAACAAATAATCCAGGATTGTCTCGTCTATTTCCACAACATACATTCTATCTGACATTCTAACGACTCTACCAATTCGCTGTCTTTCTACTACAATACTCAACAAATAATCCGGGACTGTCTCGTCTATTTCCACAACTTACGTTCTATCTGACATTCTAAAGACTCTAACAATTCGAAGTCTTTCTACTACAATACTCAGAACAAATAATCCAGGTTTGTCTCGTCTATTTCCACAACATACATTCTATCTAACATTCTAACGACTCTACCAATTCGAAGCCTTTTTACTACATTACTCACAACAAATAATTCAGGATTGTCTCGTCTATTTCCACAAATTACGTTCTATCTGACATTCTAACGACTCTACCAATTCGCTGTCTTTCTACTACAATACTCACAACAAATAATCCAGGATTGTCTCGTCTATTTCCACAACTTACATTCTATCTGATATTCAAACGACTCTACCAATTCGAAGTCTTTCTATTACAATACTCACAACAAATAATCCAGGATTGTCTCGTCTATTTCCACAACTTACATTCTATCTAACATTCTAACGACTCTACCAATTCGAAGTCTTTCTACTACAATACTCAACAAATAATCCAGGACTGTCTCGTCTATTTCCACAACTTACATTCTATCTGATATTCTAACGACTCTACCAATTCGAAGTCTTTCTACTACAATACTAACAACAAATAATCCAGGATTGTCTCTTCTATTTCCACAACTTACATTCTATCTGATATTCTAACGACTCAACCAATTCGAAGTCTTTCTACTACAATACTAACTTTAAATAATCCAGGATTGTCTCGTCTATTTCTACAACTTACATTCTATCTAACATTCTAACGACTCTACCAATTCGAAGCCTTTTTACTACATTACTCACAACAAATAATTCAGGATTGTCTCGTCTATTTCCACAACTTACATTCTATCTAACATTCTAACGACTCTACCAATTCGCTGTATTTCTACTACAATACTCACATCAAATAATCCAGGATTGTCTCGTCTATTTCCACAACATACATTCTATCTGACATTCTAACGACTCTACCAATTCGCTGTCTTTCTACTACAATACTCAACAAATAATCCAGGACTGTCTCGTCTATTTCCACAACTTACGTTCTATCTGACATTCTAAAGACTCTAACAATTCGAAGTCTTTCTACTACAATACTCAGAAAAAATAATCCAGGTTTGTCTCGTCTATTTCCACAACTTACATTCTATCTAACATTCTAAAGACTCTACCAATTCGAAGCATTTTTACTAAATTACTCACAACAAATAATTCAGGATTGCCCCGTCTATTTCCACAACTTACATTCTACCTGACATTCTAACGACTCTACCAATTCGAAGTCTTTCTACTACAATACTCACAACAAATAATACAGGATTGTCTCTTCTATTTCCACAACTTCCATTCTATCTAACATTCTAACGACTCCACCAATTCGAAACCTTTCTACTACAATACTCACAACAAATCATCCAGGATTGTCTCGTCTATTTCCACAAATTACATTCTATCTGATATTCTAACGACTCTACCAATTCGAAGTCTTTCTACTACAATACTAACAAAAAATAATCCAGGATTGTCTCTTCTATTTCCACAACATACATTCTATCTGATATTCTAACGACTCTACCAATTCGAATCTTTCTACTACAATACTCACAACAAATAATACAGGATTGGCTCGTCTATTTCCACAACTTACATTCTATCTGACATTCTAACGACTCTACCAATTCGCTGTCTTTCTACTACAATACTCACAACAAATAATCCAGGATTGTCTCGTCTATTTCCACAACTTACATTCTATCTGATATTCTAACGACTCTACCAATTCGAAGTCTTTCTACTACAATACTAACAACAAATAATCCAGGATTGTCTCTTCTATTTCCACAACTTACATTCTATCTAACATTCTAACGACTCCACCAATTCGAAATCATTCTACTACAATACTCACAACAAATCATCCAGGATTGTCTCGTCTATTTTCACAAATTACATTCTATCTGATATTCTAACGACTCTACCAATTCGAAGTCTTTCTACTACAATACTAACAAAAAATAATCCAGGATTGTCTCTTCTATTTCCACAACTTACATTCTATCTGATATTCTAACGACTCTACCAATTCGAATCTTTCTACTACAATACTCACAACAAATAATACAGGATTGGCTCGTCTATTTCCACAACTTACATTCTATCTGACATTCTAACGACTCTACCAATTCGCTGTATTTCTACTACAATACTCACAACAAATAATCCAGCACTGTTTCGTCTATTTCCACAACTCACATTCTATCTGACATTCTAACGACTCTACCAATTCGAAGTCTTTCTACTACAATACTCACAACAAATAATCCAGGAATATCTCGTCTATTTCCACAACTTACATTCTATCTGACATTGAAATGACTCTATCAATTCGAAGTCTTTCTACTACAATACTAACTTCAAATAATCCAGGATTGTCTCGTCTATTTCCACAACTTACATTCTATCTGACATTCTAACGACTCTACCAATTCGAAGTCTTTCTACTACAATACTAATAAAAATAATCTAGGATTGTCTCGTCTATTTCCACAACTTACATTCTATCTGACATTGAAACGACTCTATCAATTCGAAGTTTTTCTACTACAATACTAACTTCAAATAATCCAGGATTGTCTCGTCTATTTCCACAACTTACATTCTATCTGACATTCTAACGACTCTACCAATTCGCTGTCTTTCTACTACAGTACTCACAACAAATAATCCAGGATTGTCTCGTCTATTTCCACAACTTACGTTCTATCTGACATTCTAAAGACTCTAACAATTCGAAGTCTTTCTACTACAATACTCAGAACAAATAATCCAGGTTTGTCTCGTCTATTTCCACAACATACATTCTATCTGACATTCTAACGACTCTACCAATTCGCTGTCTTTCTACTACAATACTCAACAAATAATCCAGGACTGTCTCGTCTATTTCCACAACTTACATTCTATCTGATATTCTAACGACTCTACCAATTCGAAGTCTTTCTACTACAATACTAACAACAAATAATCCAGGATTGTCTCTTCTATTTCCACAACTTACATTCTATCTGATATTCTAACGACTCTACCAATTCGAAGTCTTTCTACTACAATACTAACTTTAAATAATCCAGGATTGTCTCGTCTATTTCCACAACTTACATTCTATCTAACATTCTAACGACCCTACCAATTCGAAGCCTTTTTACTACATTACTCACAACAAATAATTCAGGATTGTCTCGTCTATTTCCACAACTTACATTCTATCTAACATTCTAACGACTCTACCAATTCGCTGTATTTCTACTACAATACTCACATCAAATAATCCAGGATTGTCTCGTCTATTTCCACAACATACATTCTATCTGACATTCTAACGACTCTACCAATTCGCTGTCTTTCTACTACAATACTCAACAAATAATCCAGGACTGTCTCGTCTATTTCCACAACTTACGTTCTATCTGACATTCTAAAGACTCTAACAATTCGAAGTCTTTCTACTACAATACTCAGAAAAAATAATCCAGGTTTGTCTCGTCTATTTCCACAACTTACATTCTATCTAACATTCTAAAGACTCTACCAATTCGAAGCCTTTTTACTACATTACTCACAACAAATGATTCAGGATTGCCCCGTCTATTTCCACAACTTACATTCTACCTGACATTCTAACGACTCTACCAATTCGCTGTCTTTCTACTACAATACTCACAACAAATAATCCAGGATTGTCTCGTCTATTTCCACAACTTACATTCTATCTGATATTCTAACGACTCTACCAATTCGAAGTCTTTCTACTACAATACTAACAACAAATAATCCAGGATTGTCTCTTCTATTTTCACAACTTACATTCTATCTAACATTCTAACGACTCCACCAATTCGAAATCTTTCTACTACAATACTCACAACAAATCATCGAGGATTGTCTCGTCTATTTCCACAACTTACATTCTATCTGATATACTAACGACTCTACCAATTCGAAGTCTTTCTACTACAATACTAACAAAAAATAATCCAGGATTGTCACTTCTATTTCCACAACTTACATTCTATCTGATATTCTAACGACTCTACCAATTCGAATCTTTCTACTACAATACTCACAACAAATAATACAGGATTGGCTCGTCTATTTCCACAACTTACATTCTATCTGACATTCAAACGACTCTACCAATTCGCTGTATTTCTACTACAATACTCACAACAAATAATCCAGCATTGTTTCGTCTATTTCCACAACTCACATTCTATCTGACATTCTAACGACTCTACCAATTCGAAGTCTTTCTACTACAATACTCACAACAAATAATCCAGGAATATCTCGTCTATTTCCACAACTTACATTCTATCTGACATTGAAACGACTCTATCAATTCGAAGTCTTTCTACTACAATACTAACTTCAAATAATCCAGGATTGTCTCGTCTATTTCCACAACTTACATTCTATCTGACATTCTAACGACTCTACCAATTCGAAGTCTTTCTACTACAATACTAATAAAAATAATCTAGGATTGTCTCGTCTATTTCCACAACTTACATTCTATCTGACATTGAAACGACTCTATCAATTCGAAGTCTTTCTACTACAATGCTAACTTCAAATAATCCAGGATTGTCTCGTCTATTTCCACAACTTACTTTCTATCTGACATTCTAACGACTCTACCAATTCGAAGCCTTTCTACTACAATACTAATAAAAATAATCTAGGATTGTCTCGTCTATTTCCACAACTTACATTCTATCTGACATTCTAACGACTCTACCAATTCGCTGTCTTTCTACTACAATACTCACAACAAATAATCCAGGATTGTCTCGTCTATTTCCAAAACTTACATTCTATCTGACATTCTAACGACTCTACCAATTCGAAGTTTTTCTACTACAATACTAACAACAAATAATCCAGGATTGTCTCGTCTATTTCCACAACTTACATTCTATCTGACATTCTAACGACTCAACGAATTCGCTGTATTTCTACTACAATACTCACAACAAATAATCCAGGATTGTCTCGTCTATTTCCATAACATACATTCTATCTGACATTGTAACGACTCTACCAATTCGCTGTCTTTCTACTACAATACTCAACAAATAATCCAGGACTGTCTCGTCTATTTCCACAACTTACGTTCTATCTGACATTCTAAAGACTCTAACAATTCGAAGTCTTTCTACTACAATACTCAGAACAAATAATCCAGGTTTGTCTCGTCTATTTCCACAACTTACATTCTATCTAACATTCTAACGACTCTACCAATTCGAAGCCTTTTTACTACATTACTCACAACAAATAATTCAGGATTGCCCCGTCTATTTCCACAACTTACATTCTACCTGACAATCTAACGACTCTACCAATTCGCTGTCTTTCTACTACAATACTCAACAAATAATCCAGGACTGTCTCGTCTATTTCCACAACTTACATTCTATCTGATATTCTAACGACTCTACCAATTCGAAGTCTTTCTACTACAATACTCACAACAAATAATCCAGGATTGTCTCGTCTATTTCCACAACTTACGTTCTATCTGACATTCTAACAACTCTACCAATTCTAAGTCTTTCTACTACAATACTCACAACAAATAATACAGGATAGGCTCGTCTATTTCCACAACTTACATTCTATCTGACATTCTAACGACTCTACCAATTCGCTGTATTTCTACTACAATACTCAACAAATAATCCAGGACTGTCTCGTCTATTTCCACAACTTACGTTCTATCTGACATTCTAAAGACTCTAACAATTCGAAGTCTTTCTACTACAATACTCAGAAAAAATAATCCAGGTTTGTCTCGTCTATTTCCACAACTTACATTCTATCTAACATTCTAAAGACTCTACCAATTCGAAGCCTTTTTACTACATTACTCACAACAAATAATTCAGGATTGCCCCGTCTATTTCCACAACTTACATTCTACCTGACATTCTAACGACTCTACCAATTCGCTGTCTTTCTACTACAATACTCACAACAAATAATCCAGGATTGTCTCGTCTATTTCCACAACTTACATTCTATCTGATATTCTAACGACTCTACCAATTCGAAGTCTTTCTACTACAATACTAACAACAAATAATCCAGGATTGTCTCTTCTATTTCCACAACATACATTCTATCTAACATTCTAACAACTCCACCAATTCGAAATCTTTCTACTACAATACTCACAACAAATCATCCAGGATTGTCTCGTCTATTTCCACAACTTACATTCTATCTGATATTCTAACGACTCTACCAATTCGAAGTCTTTCTACTACAATACTAACAACAAATAATCCAGGATTGTCTCTTCTATTTCCACAACTTACATTCTATCTGATATTCTAACGACTCTACCAATTCGAATCTTTCTACTACAATACTCACAACAAATAATACAGGATTGGCTCGTCTATTTCCACAACTTACATTCTATCTGACATTCTAACGACTCTACCAATTCGCTGTATTTCTACTACAATACTCACAACAAATAATCCAGCACTGTTTCGTCTATTTCCACAACTCACATTCTATCTGACATTCTAACGACTCTACCAATTCGAAGTCTTTCTACTACAATACTCACAACAAATAATCCAGGAATATCTCGTCTATTTCCACAACTTACATTCTATCTGACATTGAAACGACTCTATCAATTCGAAGTCTTTCTACTACAATACTAACTTCAAATAATCCAGGATTGTCTCGTCTATTTCCACAACTTACATTCTATCTGACATTCTAACGACTCTACCAATTCGAAGTCTTTCTACTACAATACTAATAAAAATAATCTAGGATTGTCTCGTCTATTTCCACAACTTACATTCTATCTGACATTCTAACGACTCTACCAATTCGCTGTCTTTCTACTACAATACTCACAACAAATAATCCAGGATTGTCTCGTCTATTTCCAAAACTTACATTCTATCTGCCATTCTAACGACTCTACCAATTCGCTGTATTTCTACTACAATACTCACAACAAATAATCCAGCACTGTTTCGTCTATTTCCACAACTCACATTCTATCTGACATTCTAACGACTCTACCAATTCGAAGTCTTTCTACTACAATACTCACAACAAATAATCCAGGAATATCTCGTCTATTTCCACAACTTACATTCTATCTGACATTGAAACGACTCTATCAATTCGAAGTCTTTCTACTACAATACTAACTTCAAATAATCCAGGATTGTCTCGTCTATTTCCACAACTTACATTCTATCTGACATTCTAACGACTCTACCAATTCGAAGTCTTTCTACTACAATACTAATAAAAATAATCTAGGATTGTCTCGTCTATTTCCACAACTTACATTCTATCTGACATTGAAACGACTCTATCAATTCGAAGTCTTTCTACTACAATGCTAACTTCAAATAATCCAGGATTGTCTCGTCTATTTCCACAACTTACTTTCTATCTGACATTCTAACGACTCTACCAATTCGAAGCCTTTCTACTACAATACTAATAAAAATAATCTAGGATTGTCTCGTCTATTTCCACAACTTACATTCTATCTGACATTCTAACGACTCTACCAATTCGCTGTCTTTCTACTACAATACTCACAACAAATAATCCAGGATTGGCTCGTCTATTTCTAAAACTTACATTCTATCTGACATTCTAACGACTCTACCAATTCGAAGTTTTTCTACTACAATACTAACAACAAATAATCCAGGATTGTCTCGTCTATTTCCACAACTTACATTCTATCTGACATTCTAACGACTCAACGAATTCGCTGTATTTCTACTACAATACTCACAACAAATAATCCAGGATTGTCTCGTCTATTTCCATAACATACATTCTATCTGACATTCTAACGACTCTACCAATTCGCTGTCTTTCTACTACAATACTCAACAAATAATCCAGGACTGTCTCGTCTATTTCCACAACTTACGTTCTATCTGACATTCTAAAGACTCTAACAATTCGAAGTCTTTCTACTACAATACTCAGAACAAATAATCCAGGTTTGTCTCGTCTATTTCCACAACTTACATTCTATCTAATATTCTAACGACTCTACCAATTCGGAGTTTTTCTACTACAATACTAACAACAAATAATCCAGGATTGTCTCGTCTATTTCCACAACTTACATTCTACCTGACAATATAACGACTCTACCAATTCGCTGTCTTTCTACTACAATACTCAACAAATAATCCAGGACTGTCTCGTCTATTTCCACAACTTACATTCTATCTGATATTCTAACGACTCTACCAATTCGAAGTCTTTCTACTACAATACTCACAAAAAATAATCCAGGATTGTCTCGTCTATTTACACAACTTGCATTCTATCTGATATTCTAACGACTCTACCAATTCGAAGTCTTTCTACTACAATACTAACAACAAATAATCCAGGATTGTCTCGTCGATTTCCACAACTTACGTTCTATCTGACATTCTAACAACTCTACCAATTCTAAGTCTTTCTACTACAATACTCACAACAAATAATACAGGATTGGCTCGTCTATTTCCACAACTTACATTCTATCTGACATTCTAACGACTCTACCAATTCGCTGTATTTCTACTACAATACTCACATCAAATAATCCAGGATTGTCTCGTCTATTTCCACAACATACATTCTATCTGACATTCTAACGACTCTACCAATTCGCTGTCTTTCTACTACAATACTCAACAAATAATCCAGGACTGTCTCGTCTATTTCCACAACTTACGTTCTATCTGACATTCTAAAGACTCTAACAATTCGAAGTCTTTCTACTACAATACTCAGAAAAAATAATCCAGGTTTGTCTCGTCTATTTCCACAACTTACATTCTATCTAACATTCTAAAGACTCTACCAATTCGAAGCCTTTTTACTACATTACTCACAACAAATAATTCAGGATTGCCCCGTCTATTTCCACAACTTACATTCTACCTGACATTCTAACGACTCTACCAATTCGCTGTCTTTCTACTACAATACTCACAACAAATAATCCAGGATTGTCTCGTCTATTTCCACAACTTACATTCTATCTGATATTCTAACGACTCTACCAATTCGAAGTCTTTCTACTACAATACTAACAACAAATAATCCAGGATTGTCTCTTCTATTTCCACAACATACATTCTATCTAACATTCTAACATCTCCACCAATTCGAAATCTTTCTACTACAATACTCACAACAAATAATCCAGGATTGTCTCGTCTATTTCCACAACTTACATTCTATCTGATATTCTAACGACTCTACCAATTCGAAGTCTTTCTACTACAATACTAACAACAAATAATCCAGGATTGTCTCTTCTATTTCCACAACTTACATTCTATCTGATATTCTAACGACTCTACCAATTCGAATCTTTCTACTACAATACTCACAACAAATAATACAGGATTGGCTCGTCTATTTCCACAACTTACATTCTATCTGACATTCTAACGACTCTACCAATTCGCTGTATTTCTACTACAATACTCACAACAAATAATCCAGCACTGTTTCGTCTATTTCCACAACTCACATTCTATCTGACATTCTAACGACTCTACCAATTCGAAGTCTTTCTACTACAATACTCACAACAAATAATCCAGGAATATCTCGTCTATTTCCACAACTTACATTCTATCTGACATTGAAACGACTCTATCAATTCGAAGTCTTTCTACTACAATACTAACTTCAAATAATCCAGGATTGTCTCGTCTATTTCCACAACTTACATTCTATCTGACATTCTAACGACTCTACCAATTCGAAGTCTTTCTACTACAATACTAATAAAAATAATCTAGGATTGTCTCGTCTATTTCCACAACTTACATTCTATCTGACATTCTAACGACTCTACCAATTCGCTGTATTTCTACTACAATACTCACAACAAATAATCCAGGATTGTCTCGTCTATTTCCATAACATACATTCTATCTGACATTCTAACGACTCTACCAATTCGCTGTCTTTCTACTACAATACTCAACAAATAATCCAGGACTGTCTCGTCTATTTCCACAACTTACATTCTATCTGATATTCTAGCGACTCTATCAATTCGAAGTCTTTCTACTACAATACTGACGTCAAATAATCCAGGATTGTCTCGTCCATTTCCACAACTTACATTCTATCTGATATTCGAACGACTCTACCAATTCGAAGTCTTTGTACTACAATACTAACAACAAATAATGCAGGATTCTATCGTCTATTTCCACAACTTACATTCTATCTGATATTCTAACGACTCTACCAATTCGCTGTATTTCTACTACAATACTAACTTCAAATAATCCAGGATTGTCTCATCTATTTCCACAACTTACATTCTATCTGATATTCGAACGACTCTACCAATTCGAAGTCTTTCTACTACAATACTCACAACAAATAATCCAGGATCGTCTCGTCTATTTCCACAACTTACATTCTATCTGACATTCTAACGACTCTACCAATTCGAAGTCTTTCTATTACAATACTCACAACAAATAATCCAGGGTTGTCTCGTCTATTTCCACAACTTACATTCTATCTGACATTCTAACGACTCTACCAATTCGAAGCCTTTCTATTAAAATACTCACAACAAATAATCCAGGATTGTCTCGACTATTTCCACAACTTACATTCTATGTGACATTCTAACGACTCTACCAATTCGAAGTCTTTCTACTACAATACTCACCACAAATAATCCAGGATTTTCTCGTCTATTCCCACAACTTACATTATATCTGACATTCTAATGACTCTACCAATTCGAAGTCTTTCTACTACAATACTCACATCAAATAATCTAAGATTGTCTCGTCTATTTCCACAACTTACATTCTATCTGACATTCTAACGACTCTACCAATTCGAAGTCTTTCTGCTACAATACTCACAACAAATAATCCAGGATTGCCTCGTCTATTTCCACACTTTAAATTCTATCTGACATTCTAACGACTCTACCAATTCGCTGTATTTCTACTACAATACTAACTTCAAATAATCCAGGATTGTGTCGTCTATTTCCACAACTTACATTCTATCTGATATTCTAACGACTCTACCAATTTGAAGTCTTTCTACTACAATACTAACAACAAATAATCCAGGATTTCTCGTCTATTTCCACAACTTTCATTCTATCTGATATTCGAACGACTCTACCAATTCGAAGTCTTTCTACTACAATACTCACAACAAATAATCCAGGATTGTCTCGTCTATTTCCACAACTTACATTCTATCTCAGTTTCTAACGTATCTACCATTTCGCTGTATTTATACTACAATACTGGCAACAAATAAACCAGGATTGTCTCGTCTATTTCAACAACTTACATTCTATCTGACATACTAACGACTCTACCAATTCGAAGTCTTTCTACTACAATACTAACTTTAAACAATCCAGGATTCTCTCCTCTATTTCCACAAATTACATTCTATCTGACATTCTAACGACTCTACCAATTCGATGTCTCTCTACTAAAATACTCACAACAAATAATCCAGGATTGTCTCGTCTTTTTCCACAACTTACATTCTATCTGACATTCTATCGACTCTACCAATTTGCTGTATTTCTACTACAATACTCACAACAAATAATCCAGGATTGTATCGTCTATTTCTACAACTTACATTCTATCTGACATTCTAACGACTCTACCAATTCGAAGTCTTTCTACTACAATACTAACAACAAATAATGCAGGATTGTCTCGTCTATTTCCACAACTTACATTCTACCTGACATTCTAACGACTCTATCAATTCGAAGTCTTTCTACTACAATACTCACAACAAATCATCCAGGATTGTCTCTTCTATTTCCACGACTTACATTCTATCTGACATTCTAACGACTCTACCAATTCGAAGTCTTTCTACTACAATACTCACAACAAATCATCCAGGATTGTCTCGTCTATTTCCACAACTTACATTCTATCTGACATTCTAACGACTCTACCAATTCGAAGTCTTTCTATTACAATACTCACAACAAATAATCCAGGATTGTCTCGTCTATTCCCACAACTTACATTCTATGTGACATTCTAACGACTCTACCAATTCGAAGTTTTTCTACTACAATACTCACAACAAATAATCCAGGATTGTCTCGTCTATTTCCACAACTTACATTCTATCTGACATTCTAACGACTCTACCAATTCGAAGTCTTTCTATTAAAATACTCACAACAAATAATCCAGGATTGTCTCGTCTATTTCCACAACTTACATTCTATGTGACGTTCTAACGACTCTACCAATTCGAAGTCTTTCTACTACAATACTCACAACAAATAATCCTGGATTGTCTCGTCTATTTCCACAACTTACATTGTATCTGACATTCTAACGACTCTACCAATTCGCTGTATTTCTACTACAATACTAACAACAAATAATCCAGGATTTCTTGTCTATTTCCACAACTTTCATTCTATCTGATATTCGAACGACTCTTCCAATTCGAAGTCTTTCTACTACAATACTCACAACAAATAATCCAGGATTGTCTCGTCTATTTCCACAACTTACATTCTATCTCAGTTTCTAACGAGTCTACCAATTCGCTGTATTTATACTACAATACTAACGTCAAATAATCCAAAATTGTCTCATCTATTTCCACAACTTACATTCTATCTGATATTCGAACGACTCTACCAATTCGAAGTTTTGTACTACAATACTAACAACAAATAATGCAGGATTGTCTCGTCTATTTCCACAACTTACATTCTACCTGACATTCTAACGACTCTACGAATTCGAAGTCTTTCTACTACAATACTCACCAGAAATAATCCAGGATTGTCTCGTCTATTTCCACAACTTACATTCTATCTGACATTCTAACGACTCTACCAATTCGAAGTCTTTCTATTACAATACTCACAACAAATAATCCAGGATTGTCTCGTCTATTCCCACAACTTACGTTCTATGTGACATTCTAACGACTCTACCAATTCGAAGTTTTTCTACTACAATACTCACAACAAATAATCCAGGATTGTCTCGTCTATTTCCACAACTTACATTCTATCTGACATTCTAACGACTCTACCAATTCGAAGTCTTTCTATTAAAATACTCACAACAAATAATCCAGGATTGTCTCGACTATTTCCACAACTTACATTCTATGTGACATTCTAACCACTCTACCAATTGGAAGTCTTTCTACTACAATACTCACAACAAATAATCCAGGATTGTCTCGTCTATTCCCACAACTTACATTATGTCTGACATTCTAATAACTCTACCAATTCGAAGTCTTTCTACTACAATACTAACAACAAATAATCTAAGATTGTCTCGTCTATTTCCACAACTTTCATTCTATCTGATATTCGAACGACTCTTCCAATTCGAAGTCTTTCTACTACAATACTAACTTCAAATAATCCAGGATTGTCTCGTCTATTTCCACAACTTACATTCTATCTGATATTCTAACGACTCTACCAATTTGAAGTCTTTCTACTACAATACTAACAACAAATAATCCAGGATTTCTCGTCTATTTCCACAACTTTCATTCTATCTGATATTCGAACGACTCTTCCAATTCGAAGTCTTTCTACTACAATACTCACAACAAATAATCCAGGATTGCCTCGTCTATTTCCACACTTTACATTCTATCTGACATTCTAACGACTCTACCAATTTGCTGTAATTCTACTACAATACTAACTTCAAATAATCCAGGATTGTCTCGTCTATTTCCACAACTTACATTCTATCTGATATTCTAACGACTCTAAAAATTTGAAGTCTTTCTACTACAATACTTACAACAAATAATCCAGGATTTCTCGTCTATTTCCACAACTTTTATTCTATCTGATATTCGAACGACTCTACAAATTCGAAGTCTTTCTACTACAATACTCACAACAAATAATCCAGGATTGTCTCGTCTATTTCCACAACTTACATTCTATCTCAGTTTCTAACGAATCTACCATTTCGCTGTATTTATACTACAATACTGACAACAAATAAACCAGGATTGTCTCGTCTATTTCCACAACTTACATTCTATCTGACATTCTAACGACTCTACCAATTCGAAGTCTTTCTATTAAAATACTCACAACAAATAATCCAGGATTGTATCGTCTATTTCTACAACTTACATTCTATCTGACATTCTAACGACTCTACCAATTCGAAGTCTTTCTACTACAATACTAATAACAAATAATGCAGGATTGTCTCGTCTATTTCCACAACTTACATTCTACCTGACATTCTAACGACTCTATCAATTCGAAGTCTTTCTACTACAATACTCACAACAAATCATCCAGGATTGTCTCTTCTATTTCCACACTTTACATTCTATCTGACATTCTAACGACTCTACCAATTCGCTGTATTTCTACTACAATACTAACTTCAAATAATCCAGGATTGTCTCGTCTATTTCCACAACTTACATTCTATCTGATATTCTAACGACTCTACCAATTTGAAGTCTTTCTACTACAATACTAACAACAAATAATCCAGGATTTCTCGTCTATTTCCACAACTTTTATTCTATCTGATATTCGAACGACTCTACCAATTCGAAGTCTTTCTACTACAATACTCACAACAAATAATCCAGGATTGTCTCGTCTATTTCCACAACTTACATTCTATCTCAGTTTCTAACGAATCTACCATTTCGCTGTATTTATACTACAATACTGACAACAAATAAACCAGGATTGTCTCGTCTATTTCCACAACTTACATTCTATCTGACATTCTAACGACTCTACCAATTCGAAGTCTTTCTATTAAAATACTCACAACAAATAATCCAGGATTGTATCGTCTATTTCTACAACTTACATTCTATCTGACATTCTAACGACTCTACCAATTCGAAGTCTTTCTACTACAATACTAACAACAAATAATGCAGGATTGTCTCGTCTATTTCCACAACGTACATTCTACCTGACATTCTAACGACTCTATCAATTCGAAGTCTTTCTACTACAATACTCACAACAAATCATCCAGGATTGTCTCTTCTATTTCCACGACTTACATTCTATCTGACATTCTAACGACTCTACCAATTCGAAGTCTTTCTACTACAATACTCACAACAAATCATCCAGGATTGTCTCGTCTATTTCCACAACTTACATTCTATCTGACATTCTAACGACTCTACCAATTCGAAGTCTTTCTATTACAATACTCACAACAAATAATCCAGGATTGTCTCGTCTATTCCCACAACTTACATTCTATCTGACATTCTAACGACTCTACCAATTCGAAGTCTTTCTATTAAAATACTCACAACAAATAATCCAGGATTGTCTCGTCTATTTCAAAAACTTACATTCTATGTGACGTTCTAACGACTCTATCAATTCGAAGTCTTTCTACTACAATACTCACAACAAATAATCCTGGATTGTCTCGTCTATTCCCACAACTTACATTATATCTGACATTCTAATGACTCTACCAATTCGAAGTCTTTCTACTACAATACTAACAACAAATAATCTAAGATTGTCTCGTCTATTTCCACAACTTACATTGTATCTGACATTCTAACGACTCTACCAATTCGAAGTCTTTCTGCTACAATACTCACAACAAATAATCGAGGATTGCGTCGTCTATTTCCACACCTTACATTCTATCTGACATTCTAACGACTCTACCAATTCGCTGTATTTCTACTACAATACTAACTTCAAATAATCCAGGATTGTCTCGTCTATTTCCACAACTTACATTCTATCTGATATTCTAACGACTCTACCAATTTGAAGTCTTTCTACTACAATACTAACAACAAATAATCCAGGATTTCTCGTCTATTTCCACAACTTTCATTCTATCTGATATTCGAACGACTCTTCCAATTCGAAGTCTTTCTACTACAATACTCACAACAAATAATCCAGGATTGTCTCGTCTATTTCCACAACTTACATTCTATCTCAGTTTCTAACGAGTCTACCAATTCGCTGTATTTATACTACAATACTAACGTCAAATAATCCAGAATTGTCTCATCTATTTCCACAACTTACATTCTATCTGATATTCGAACGACTCTACCAATTCGAAGTTTTGTACTACAATACTAACAACAAATAATGCAGGATTGTCTCGTCTATTTCCACAACTTACATTCTACCTGACATTCTAACGACTCTACGAATTCGAAGTCTTTCTACTACCATACTCACCAGAAATAATCCAGGATTGTCTCGTCTATTTCCACAACTTACATTCTATCTGACATTCTAACGACTCTACCAATTCGAAGTCTTTCTATTACAATACTCACAACAAATAATCCAGGATTGTCTCGTCTATTCCCACAACTTACATTCTATGTGACATTCTAACGACTCTACCAATTCGAAGTCTTTCTATTAAAATACTCACAACAAATAATCCAGGATTGTCGCGACTATTTCCACAACTTACATTCTATGTGACATTCTAACCACTCTACCAATTGGAAGTCTTTCTACTACAATACTCACAACAAATAATCCAGGATTGTCTCGTCTATTCCCACAACTTACATTATGTCTGACATTCTAATGACTCTACCAATTCGAAGTCTTTCTACTACAATACTAACAACAAATAATCTAAGATTGTCTCGTCTATTTCCACAACTTACATTCTATCTGACATTCTAACGACTCTACCAATTCGAAGTCTTTCTATTAAAATACTCACAACAAATAATCCAGGATCGTCTCGTCTATTTCCACAACTTACATTCTACCTGACATTCTAACGACTCTACCAATTCGAAGTCTTTCTGCTACAATACTCACAACAAATAATCCAGGATTGCCTCGTCTATTTCCACACTTTACATTCTATCTGACATTCTAACGACTCTACCAATTTGCTGTAATTCTACTACAATACTAACTTCAAATAATCCAGGATTGTCTCGTCTATTTCCACAACTTACATTCTATCTGATATTCTAACGACTCTACCAATTTGAAGTCTTTCTACTACAATACTTACAACAAATAATCCAGGATTTCTCGTCTATTTCCACAACTTTTATTCTATCTGATATTCGAACGACTCTACAAATTCGAAGTCTTTCTACTACAATACTCACAACAAATAATCCAGGATTGTCTCGTCTATTTCCACAACTTACATTCTATCTCTGTTTCTAACGAATCTACCATTTCGCTGTATTTATACTACAATACTGACAACAAATAAACCAGGATTGTCTCGTCTATTTCCACAACTTACATTCTATCTGACATTCTAACGACTCTACCAATTCGAAGTCTTTCTATTAAAATACTCACAACAAATAATCCAGGATTGTATCGTCTATTTCTACAACTTACATTCTATCTGACATTCTAACGACTCTACCAATTCGAAGTCTTTCTACTACAATACTAATAACAAATAATGCAGGATTGTCTCGTCTATTTCCACAACTTACATTCTACCTGACATTCTAACGACTCTATCAATTCGAAGTCTTTCTACTACAATACTCACAACAAATCATCCAGGATTGTCTCTTCTATTTCCACGACTTACATTCTATCTGACATTCTAACGACTCTACCAATTCGAAGTCTTTCTACTACAATACTCACAACAAATAATCCAGGATTGTCTCGTCTATTCCCACAACTTACATTCTATGTGACATTCTAACGACTCTACCAATTCGAAGTTTTTCTACTACAATACTCACAACAAATAATCCAGGATTGTCTCGTCTATTTCCACAACTTACATTCTATCTGACATTCTAACGACTCTACCAATTCGAAGTCTTTCTATTAAAATACTCACAACAAATAATCCAGGATTGTCTCGTCTATTTCCACAACTTACATTCTATGTGACGTTCTAACGACTCTATCAATTCGAAGTCTTTCTACTACAATACTCACAACAAATAATCCTGGATTGTCTCGTCTATTCCCACAACTTACATTATATCTGACATTCTAATGACTCTACCAATTCGAAGTCTTTCTACTACAATACTAACAACAAATAATCTAAGATTGTCTCGTCTATTTCCACAACTTACATTGTATCTGACATTCTAACGACTCTACCAATTCGAAGTCTTTCTGCTACAATACTCACAACAAATAATCGAGGATTGCGTCGTCTATTTCCACACCTTACATTCTATCTGACATTCTAACGACTCTACCAATTCGCTGTATTTCTACTACAATACTAACTTCAAATAATCCAGGATTGTCTCGTCTATTTCCACAACTTACATTCTATCTGATATTCTAACGACTCTACCAATTTGAAGTCTTTCTACTACAATACTAACAACAAATAATCCAGGATTTCTCGTCTATTTCCACAACTTTCATTCTATCTGATATTCGAACGACTCTTCCAATTCGAAGTCTTTCTACTACAATACTCACAACAAATAATCCAGGATTGTCTCGTCTATTTCCACAACTTACATTCTATCTCAGTTTCTAACGAGTCTACCAATTCGCTGTATTTATACTACAATACTAACGTCAAATAATCCAGAATTGTCTCATCTATTTCCACAACTTACATTCTATCTGATATTCGAACGACTCTACCAATTCGAAGTTTTGTACTACAATACTAACAACAAATAATGCAGGATTGTCTCGTCTATTTCCACAACTTACATTCTACCTGACATTCTAACGACTCTACGAATTCGAAGTCTTTCTACTACCATACTCACCAGAAATAATCCAGGATTGTCTCGTCTATTTCCACAACTTACATTCTATCTGACGTTCTAACGACTCTACCAATTCGAAGTCTTTCTATTACAATACTCACAAGAAATAATCCAGGATTGTCTCGTCTATTCCCACAACTTACATTCTATGTGACATTCTAACGACTCTACCAATTCGAAGTTTTTCTACTACAATACTCACAACAAATAATCCAGGATTGTCTCGTCTATTTCCACAACTTACATTCTATCTGACATTCTAACGACTCTACCAATTCGAAGTCTTTCTATTAAAATACTCACAACAAATAATCCAGGATTGTCTCGACTATTTCCACAACTTACATTCTATGTGACATTCTAACCACTCTACCAATTGGAAGTCTTTCTACTACAATACTCACAACAAATAATCCAGGATTGTCTCGTCTATTCCCACAACTTACATTATGTCTGACATTCTAAAGACTCTACCAATACGACGTCTTTCTACTACAATACTAACAACAAATAATCTAAGATTGTCTCGTCTATTTCCACAACTTACATTCTATCTGACATTCTAACGACTCTACCAATTCGAAGCCTTTTTACTACATTACTCACAACAAATAATTCAGGATTGTCTCGTCTATTTCCACAAATTACGTTCTATCTGACATTCTAACGACTCTACCAATTCGAAGTCTTTCTATTACAATACTCACAACAAATAATCCAGGATTGTCTCGTCTATTTCCACAACTTACATTCTATCTGATATTCTAACGACTCTACCAATTCGAAGTCTTTCTACTACAATACTAACAACAAATAATCCAGGATTGTCTCTTCTATTTCCACAACTTACATTCTATCTGATATTCTAAGCACTCTACCAATTCGAAGTCTTTCTACTACAATACTCACAACAAATAATCCAGGATTGTCTCGTCTAGTTCCACAACTTGCATTCTATCTGACATTCTAACGACTCTACCAATTCGAAGTCTTTCTACTACAATACTCACAACAAATAATCCAGGATTGTCTCGTCTATTTCCACAACATACGTTCTATCTGACATTCTAACGACCCTACCAATTCGCTGTCTTTCTACTACAATACTCACAACAAATAATCCAGGATTGTCTCGTCTATTTCCACAACATACATTCTATCTGACATTCTAACGACTCTACCAATTCGCTGTCTTTCTACTACAATACTCAACAAATAATCCAGGACTGTCTCGTCTATTTCCACAACTTACATTCTATCTGATATTCTAACGACTCTACCAATTCGAAGTCTTTCTACTACAATACTCACAACAAATAATACAGGATTGTCTCGTCTATTTCCACAACTTACATTCTATCTAACATTCTAACGACTCTACCAATTCGAAGCCTTTTTACTACATTACTCACAACAAATAATTCAGGATTGTCTCGTCTATTTCCACAACATACATTCTATCTGACATTCTAACGACTCTACCAATTCGCTGTCTTTCTACTACAATACTCAACAAATAATCCAGGACTGTCTCGTCTATTTCCACAACTTACGTTCTATCTGACATTCTAAAGACTCTAACAATTCGAAGTCTTTCTACTACAATACTCAGAAAAAATAATCCAGGTTTGTCTCGTCTATTTCCACAACTTACATTCTATCTAACATTCTAAAGACTCTACCAATTCGAAGCCTTTTTACTACATTACTCACAACAAATAATTCAGGATTGCCCCGTCTATTTCCACAACTTACATTCTACCTGACATTCTAACGACTCTACCAATTCGCTGTATTTCTACTACAATACTCACAACAAATAATCCAGGATTGTCTCGTCTATTTCCATAACATACATTCTATCTGACATTCTAACGACTCTACCAATTCGCTGTCTTTCTACTACAATACTCAACAAATAATCCAGGACTGTCTCGTCTATTTCCACAACTTACGTTCTATCTGACATTCTAAAGACTCTAACAATTCGAAGTCTTTCTACTACAATACTCAGAAAAAATAATCCAGGTTTGTCTCGTCTATTTCCACAACTTACATTCTATCTAACATTCTAAAGACTCTACCAATTCGAAGCCTGTTTACTACATTACTCACAACAAATAATTCAGGATTGCCCCGTCTATTTCCCCAACTTCCATTCTACCTGACATTCTAACGACTCTACCAATTCGCTGTCTTTCTACTACAATACTCACAACAAATAATCCAGGATTCTCTCGTCTATTTCCACAACTTACATTCTATCTGATATTCTAACGACTCTACCAATTCGAAGTCTTTCTACTACAATACTCACAACAAATAATCCAGGATTGTCTCGTCTATTTCCACAACATACGTTCTATCTGACATTCTAACGACCCTACCAATTCGCTGTCTTTCTACTACAATACTCACAACAAATAATCCAGGATTGTCTCGTCTATTTCCACAACATACATTCTATCTGACATTCTAACGACTCTACCAATTCGCTGTCTTTCTACTACAATACTCAACAAATAATCCAGGACTGTCTCGTCTATTTCCACAACTTACATTCTATCTGATATTCTAACGACTCTACCAATTCGAAGTCTTTCTACTACAATACTCACAACAAATAATACAGGATTGTCTCGTCTATTTCCACAACTTACATTCTATCTAACATTCTAACGACTCTACCAATTCGAAGCCTTTTTACTACATTACTCACAACAAATAATTCAGGATTGTCTCGTCTATTTCCACAACATACATTCTATCTGACATTCTAACGACTCTACCAATTCGCTGTCTTTCTACTACAATACTCAACAAATAATCCAGGACTGTCTCGTCTATTTCCACAACTTACGTTCTATCTGACATTCTAAAGACTCTAACAATTCGAAGTCTTTCTACTACAATACTCAGAAAAAATAATCCAGGTTTGTCTCGTCTATTTCCACAACTTACATTCTATCTAACATTCTAAAGACTCTACCAATTCGAAGCCTTTTTACTACATTACTCACAACAAATAATTCAGGATTGCCCCGTCTATTTCCACAACTTACATTCTACCTGACATTCTAACGACTCTACCAATTCGCTGTATATCTACTACAATACTCACAACAAATAATCCAGGATTGTCTCGTCTATTTCCATAACATACATTCTATCTGACATTCTAACGACTCTACCAATTCGCTGTCTTTCTACTACAATACTCAACAAATAATCCAGGACTGTCTCGTCTATTTCCACAACTTACGTTCTATCTGACATTCTAAAGACTCTAACAATTCGAAGTCTTTCTACTACAATACTCAGAAAAAATAATCCAGGTTTGTCTCGTCTATTTCCACAACTTACATTCTATCTAACATTCTAACGACTCTACCAATTCGAAGCCTGTTTACTACATTACTCACAACAAATAATTCAGGATTGCCCCGTCTATTTCCACAACTTCCATTCTACCTGACATTCTAACGACTCTACCAATTCGCTGTCTTTCTACTACAATACTCACAACAAATAATCCAGGATTCTCTCGTCTATTTCCACAACTTACATTCTATCTGATATTCTAACGACTCTACCAATTCGAAGTCTTTCTACTACAATACTAACAACAAATAATCCAGGATTGTCTCTTATATTTCCACAATTTACATTCTATCTAACATTCTAACAACTCCACCAATTCTAAATCTTTCTACTACAATACTCACAACAAATCATCCAGAATTGTCTCGTCTATTTCCACAACTTACATTCTATCTGATATTCTAACGACTCTACCAATTCGAAGTCTTTCTACTACAATACTCACAACAAATAATCCAGGATTGTCTCGTCTATTTCCACAACTTGCATTCTATCTGACATTCTAACGACTCTACCAATTCTAAGTCTTTCTACTACAATACTCACAACAAATAATCCAGGAGTGTCTCGTCTATTTCCACAAATTACATTCTATCTGACATTCTAACGACTCTACCAATTCGCTGTCTTTCTACTACAATACTCACAACAAATAATCCAGGATTGTCTCGTCTATTTCTACAACTTACATTCTATCTGATATTCTAACGACTCTACCAATTCGAAGTCTTTCTACTACAATACTCACAACAAATAATTCAGGATTGTCTCGTCTATTTCCACAACTTACATTCTATCTGATATTCTAACGACTCTACCAATTCGAAGTCTTTCTACTACAATACTAACAACAAATAATCCAGGATTGTCTCTTCTATTTCCACAACTTACATTCTATCTGACATTCTAACGACTCTACCAATTCGCTGTATTTCTACTACAATACTCACATCAAATAATCCAGGATTGTCTCGTCTATTTCCACAACATACATTCTATCTGACATTCTAACGACTCTACCAATTCGCTGTATTTCTACTACAATACTCACATCAAATAATCTAGGATTGTCTCGTCTATTTCCACAACTTACGTTCTATCTGACATTCTAAAGACTCTAACAATTCGAAGTGTTTCTACTACAATACTAACAACAAATAATCCAGGATTGTCTCGTCTATTTCCACAACTTACATTCTATCTGATATTCTAACGACTCTACCAATTCGAAGTCTTTCTACTACAATACTATCAACAAATAATCCAGGATTGTCTCTTCTATTTCCACAACTTACATTCTATCTAACATTCTAACAACTCCACCAATTCGAAATCTTTCTACTACAATACTCACAACAAATAATCCAGGATTGTCTCGTCTATTTCCACAACTTACATTCAATCTGATATTCTAACGACTCTACGAATTCGAAGTCTTTCTACTACAATACTCACAACAAATAATCCAGGATTGTCTCGTCTATTTCCACAACTTTCATTCTATCTGACATTCTAACGACTCTACCAATTCGAAGTCTTTCTACTACAATACTCACAACAAATAATCCAGGATTGTCTCGTCTATTTCCACAACATACATTCTATCTGACATTCTAACGACTCTACCAATTCGCTGTCTTTCTACTACAATACTCAACAAATAATCCAGGACTGTCTCGTCTATTTCCACAACTTACGTTCTATCTGACATTCTAAAGACTCTAACAATTCGAAGTCTTTCTACTACAATACTCAGAACAAATAATCCAGGTTTGTCTCGTCTATTTCCACAACTTACATTCTATCTAACATTCTAACGACTCTACCAATTCGAAGCCTTTTTACTACATTACTCACAACAAATAATTCAGGATTGTCTCGTCTATTTCCACAAATTACGTTCTATCTGACATTCTAACGACTCTACCAATTCGCTGTCTTTCTACTACAATACTCACAACAAATAATCCAGGATTGTCTCGTCTATTTCCACAACTTACATTCTATCTGATATTCAAACGACTCTACCAATTCGAAGTCTTTCTATTACAATACTCACAACAAATAATCCAGGATTGTCTCGTCTATTTCCACAACTTACATTCTATCTGATATTCTAACGACTCTACCAATTCGAAGTCTTTCTACTACAATACTAACAACAAATAATCCAGGATTGTCTCTTCTATTTCCACAACTTACATTCTATCTGATATTCTAAGCACTCTCCCAATTCGAAGTCTTTCTACTACAATACTCACAACAAATAATCCAGGATTGTCTCGTCTAGTTCCACAACTTGCATTCTATCTGACGTTCTAACGACTCTACCAATTCGAAGTCTTTCTACTACAATACTCTCAACAAATAATCCAGGACTGTCTCGTCTATTTCCACAACTTACGTTCTATCTGACATTCTAAAGACTCTAACAATTCGAAGTCTTTCTACTACAATACTCACAACAAATAATCCAGGATTGTCTCGTCTATTTCCACAACTTACATTCTATCTGATATTCAAACGACTCTACCAATTCGAAGTCTTTCTATTACAATACTCACAACAAATAATCCAGGATTGTCTCGTCTATTTCCACAACTTACATTCTATCTGATATTCTAACGACTCTACCAATTCGAAGTCTTTCTACTACAATACTAACAACAAATAATCCAGGATTGTCTCTTCTATTTCCACAACTTACATTCTATCTGATATTCTAAGCACTCTCCCAATTCGAAGTCTTTCTACTACAATACTCACAACAAATAATCCAGGATTGTCTCGTCTAGTTCCACAACTTGCATTCTATCTGACATTCTAACGACTCTACCAATTCGAAGTCTTTCTACTACAATACTAACAAAAAATAATCCAGGATTGTCTCTTCTATTTCCACAACTTACATTCTATCTGATATTCTAACGACTCTACCAATTCGAATCTTTCTACTACAATACTCACAACAAATAATACAGGATTGGCTCGTCTATTTCCACAACTTACATTCTATCTGACATTCTAACGACTCTACCAATTCGCTGTCTTTCTACTACAATACTCACAACAAATAATCCAGGATTGTCTCGTCTATTTCCACAACTTACATTCTATCTGATATTCTAACGACTCTACCAATTCGAAGTCTTTCTACTACAATACTAACAACAAATAATCCAGGATTGTCTCTTCTATTTCCACAACTTACATTCTATCTAACATTCTAACGACTCCACCAATTCGAAATCTTTCTACTACAATACTCACAACAAATCATCCAGGATTGTCTCGTCTATTTCCACAAATTACATTCTATCTGATATTCTAACGACTCTACCAATTCGAAGTCTTTCTACTACAATACTAACAAAAAATAATCCAGGATTGTCTCTTCTATTTCCACAACTTACATTCTATCTGATATTCTAACGACTCTACCAATTCGAATCTTTCTACTACAATACTCACAACAAATAATACAGGATTGGCTCGTCTATTTCCACAACTTACATTCTATCTGACATTCTAACGACTCTACCAATTCGCTGTATTTCTACTACAATACTCACAACAAATAATCCAGCACTGTTTCGTCTATTTCCACAACTCACATTCTATCTGACATTCTAACGACTCTACCAATTCGAAGTCTTTCTACTACAATACTCACAACAAATAATCCAGGAATATCTCGTCTATTTCCACAACTTACATTCTATCTGACATTGAAACGACTCTATCAATTCGAAGTCTTTCTACTACAATACTCACAACAAATAATTCAGGATTGTCTCGTCTATTTCCACAACTTACATTCTATCTGATATTCTAACGACTCTACCAATTCGAAGTCTTTCTACTACAATACTAACAACAAATAATCCAGGATTGTCTCTTCTATTTCCACAACTTACATTCTATCTGACATTCTAACGACTCTACCAATTCGCTGTATTTCTACTACAATACTCACATCAAATAATCCAGGATTGTCTCGTCTATTTCCACAACATACATTCTATCTGACATTCTAACGACTCTACCAATTCGCTGTATTTCTACTACAATACTCACATCAAATAATCTAGGATTGTCTCGTCTATTTCCACAACTTACGTTCTATCTGACATTCTAAAGACTCTAACAATTCGAAGTGTTTCTACTACAATACTAACAACAAATAATCCAGGATTGTCTCGTCTATTTCCACAACTTACATTCTATCTGATATTCTAACGACTCTACCAATTCGAAGTCTTTCTACTACAATACTATCAACAAATAATCCAGGATTGTCTCTTCTATTTCCACAACTTACATTCTATCTAACATTCTAACAACTCCACCAATTCGAAATCTTTCTACTACAATACTCACAACAAATAATCCAGGATTGTCTCGTCTATTTCCACAACTTACATTCAATCTGATATTCTAACGACTCTACGAATTCGAAGTCTTTCTACTACAATACTCACAACAAATAATCCAGGATTGTCTCGTCTATTTCCACAACTTTCATTCTATCTGACATTCTAACGACTCTACCAATTCGAAGTCTTTCTACTACAATACTCACAACAAATAATCCAGGATTGTCTCGTCTATTTCCACAACATACATTCTATCTGACATTCTAACGACTCTACCAATTCGCTGTCTTTCTACTACAATACTCAACAAATAATCCAGGACTGTCTCGTCTATTTCCACAACTTACGTTCTATCTGACATTCTAAAGACTCTAACAATTCGAAGTCTTTCTACTACAATACTCAGAACAAATAATCCAGGTTTGTCTCGTCTATTTCCACAACTTACATTCTATCTAACATTCTAACGACTCTACCAATTCGAAGCCTTTTTACTACATTACTCACAACAAATAATTCAGGATTGTCTCGTCTATTTCCACAAATTACGTTCTATCTGACATTCTAACGACTCTACCAATTCGCTGTCTTTCTACTACAATACTCACAACAAATAATCCAGGATTGTCTCGTCTATTTCCACAACTTACATTCTATCTGATATTCAAACGACTCTACCAATTCGAAGTCTTTCTATTACAATACTCACAACAAATAATCCAGGATTGTCTCGTCTATTTCCACAACTTACATTCTATCTGATATTCTAACGACTCTACCAATTCGAAGTCTTTCTACTACAATACTAACAACAAATAATCCAGGATTGTCTCTTCTATTTCCACAACTTACATTCTATCTGATATTCTAAGCACTCTCCCAATTCGAAGTCTTTCTACTACAATACTCACAACAAATAATCCAGGATTGTCTCGTCTAGTTCCACAACTTGCATTCTATCTGACATTCTAACGACTCTACCAATTCGAAGTCTTTCTACTACAATACTCTCAACAAATAATCCAGGACTGTCTCGTCTATTTCCACAACTTACGTTCTATCTGACATTCTAAAGACTCTAACAATTCGAAGTCTTTCTACTACAATACTCACAACAAATAATCCAGGATTGTCTCGTCTATTTCCACAACTTACATTCTATCTGATATTCAAACGACTCTACCAATTCGAAGTCTTTCTATTACAATACTCACAACAAATAATCCAGGATTGTCTCGTCTATTTCCACAACTTACATTCTATCTGATATTCTAACGACTCTACCAATTCGAAGTCTTTCTACTACAATACTAACAACAAATAATCCAGGATTGTCTCTTCTATTTCCACAACTTACATTCTATCTGATATTCTAAGCACTCTCCCAATTCGAAGTCTTTCTACTACAATACTCACAACAAATAATCCAGGATTGTCTCGTCTAGTTCCACAACTTGCATTCTATCTGACATTCTAACGACTCTACCAATTCGAAGTCTTTCTACTACAATACTAACAAAAAATAATCCAGGATTGTCTCTTCTATTTCCACAACTTACATTCTATCTGATATTCTAACGACTCTACCAATTCGAATCTTTCTACTACAATACTCACAACAAATAATACAGGATTGGCTCGTCTATTTCCACAACTTACATTCTATCTGACATTCTAACGACTCTACCAATTCGCTGTCTTTCTACTACAATACTCACAACAAATAATCCAGGATTGTCTCGTCTATTTCCACAACTTACATTCTATCTGATATTCTAACGACTCTACCAATTCGAAGTCTTTCTACTACAATACTAACAACAAATAATCCAGGATTGTCTCTTCTATTTCCACAACTTACATTCTATCTAACATTCTAACGACTCCACCAATTCGAAATCTTTCTACTACAATACTCACAACAAATCATCCAGGATTGTCTCGTCTATTTCCACAAATTACATTCTATCTGATATTCTAACGACTCTACCAATTCGAAGTCTTTCTACTACAATACTAACAAAAAATAATCCAGGATTGTCTCTTCTATTTCCACAACTTACATTCTATCTGATATTCTAACGACTCTACCAATTCGAATCTTTCTACTACAATACTCACAACAAATAATACAGGATTGGCTCGTCTATTTCCACAACTTACATTCTATCTGACATTCTAACGACTCTACCAATTCGCTGTATTTCTACTACAATACTCACAACAAATAATCCAGCACTGTTTCGTCTATTTCCACAACTCACATTCTATCTGACATTCTAACGACTCTACCAATTCGAAGTCTTTCTACTACAATACTCACAACAAATAATCCAGGAATATCTCGTCTATTTCCACAACTTACATTCTATCTGACATTGAAACGACTCTATCAATTCGAAGTCTTTCTACTACAATACTAACTTCAAATAATCCAGGATTGTCTCGTCTATTTCCACAACTTACATTCTATCTGACATTCTAACGACTCTACCAATTCGAAGTCTTTCTACTACAATACTAATAAAAATAATCTAGGATTGTCTCGTCTATTTCCACAACTTACATTCTATCTGACATTGAAACGACTCTATCAATTCGAAGTCTTTCTACTACAATACTAACTTCAAATAATCCAGGATTGTCTCGTCTATTTCCACAACTTACATTCTATCTGACATTCTAACGACTCTACCAATTCGCTGTCTTTCTACTACAATACTCACAACAAATAATCCAGGATTGTCTCGTCTATTTCCACAACTTACGTTCTATCTGACATTCTAAAGACTCTAACAATTCGACGTCTTTCTACTACAATACTCAGAACAAATAATCCAGGTTTGTCTCGTCTATTTCCACAACTTACATTCTATCTAACATTCTAACGACTCTACCAATTCGAAGCCTTTTTACTACATTACTCACAACAAATAATTCAGGATTGCCACGTCTATTTCCACAACTTACATTCTACCTGACAATCTAACGACTCTACGAATTCGCTGTATTTCTACTACAATACTCAACAAATAATCCAGGACTGTCTCGTCTATTTCCACAACTTACGTTCTATCTGACATTCTAAAGACTCTAACAATTCGAAGTCTTTCTACTACAATACTCACAACAAATAATCCAGGATTGTCTCGTCTATTTCCACAACATACATTCTATCTGACATTCTATCGACTCTACCAATTCGCTGTCTTTCTACTACAATACTCAACAAATAATCCAGGACTGTCTCGTCTATTTCCACAACTTACATTCTATCTGATATTCTAACGACTCTACCAATTCGAAGTCTTTCTACTACAATACTAACAACAAATAATCCAGGATTGTCTCTTCTATTTCCACAACTTACATTCTATCTGATATTCTAACGACTCTACCAATTCGAAGTCTTTCTACTACAATACTAACTTTAAATAATCCAGGATTGTCTCGTCTATTTCCACAACTTACATTCTATCTAACATTCTAACGACTCTACCAATTCGAAGCCTTTTTACTACATTACTCACAACAAATAATTCAGGATTGTCTCGTCTATTTCCACAACTTACATTCTATCTAACATTCTAACGACTCTACCAATTCGCTGTATTTCTACTACAATACTCACATCAAATAATCCAGGATTGTCTCGTCTATTTCCACAACATACATTCTATCTGACATTCTAACGACTCTACCAATTCGCTGTCTTTCTACTACAATACTCAACAAATAATCCAGGACTGTCTCGTCTATTTCCACAACTTACGTTCTATCTGACATTCTAAAGACTCTAACAATTCGAAGTCTTTCTACTACAATACTCAGAAAAAATAATCCAGGTTTGTCTCGTCTATTTCCACAACTTACATTCTATCTAACATTCTAAAGACTCTACCAATTCGAAGCCTTTTTACTACATTACTCACAACAAATAATTCAGGATTGCCCCGTCTATTTCCACAACTTACATTCTACCTGACATTCTAACGACTCTACCAATTCGCTGTCTTTCTACTACAATACTCACAACAAATAATCCAGGATTGTCTCGTCTATTTCCACAACTTACATTCTATCTGATATTCTAACGACTCTACCAATTCGAAGTCTTTCTACTACAATACTAACAACAAATAATCCAGGATTGTCTCTTCTATTTTCACAACTTACATTCTATCTAACATTCTAACGACTCCACCAATTCGAAATCTTTCTACTACAATACTCACAACAAATCATCCAGGATTGTCTCGTCTATTTCCACAACTTACATTCTATCTGATATACTAACGACTCTACCAATTCGAAGTCTTTCTACTACAATACTAACAAAAAATAATCCAGGATTGTCACTTCTATTTCCACAACTTACATTCTATCTGATATTCTAACGACTCTACCAATTCGAATCTTTCTACTACAATACTCACAACAAATAATACAGGATTGGCTCGTCTATTTCCACAACTTACATTCTATCTGACATTCTAACGACTCTACCAATTCGCTGTATTTATACTACAATACTCACAACAAATAATCCAGCATTGTTTCGTCTATTTCCACAACTCACATTCTATCTGACATTCTAACGACTCTACCAATTCGAAGTCTTTCTACTACAATACTCACAACAAATAATCCAGGAATATCTCGTCTATTTCCACAACTTACATTCTATCTGACATTGAAACGACTCTATCAATTCGAAGTCTTTCTACTACAATACTAACTTCAAATAATCCAGGATTGTCTCGTCTATTTCCACAACTTACATTCTATCTGACATTCTAACGACTCTACCAATTCGAAGTCTTTCTACTACAATACTAATAAAAATAATCTAGGATTGTCTCGTCTATTTCCACAACTTACATTCTATCTGACATTGAAACGACTCTATCAATTCGAAGTCTTTCTACTACAATGCTAACTTCAAATAATCCAGGATTGTCTCGTCTATTTCCACAACTTACATTCTATCTGACATTCTAACGACTCTACCAATTCGAAGCCTTTCTACTACAATGCTAATAAAAATAATCTAGGATTGTCTCGTCTATTTCCACAACTTACATTCTATCTGACATTCTAACGACTCTACCAATTCGCTGTCTTTCTACTACAATACTCACAACAAATAATCCAGGATTGTCTCGTCTATTTCCAAAACTTACATTCTATCTGACATTCTAACGACTCTACCAATTCGAAGTTTTTCTACTACAATACTAACAACAAATAATCCAGGATTGTCTCGTCTATTTCCACAACTTACATTCTATCTGACATTCTAACGACTCAACGAATTCGCTGTATTTCTACTACAATACTCACAACAAATAATCCAGGATTGTCTCGTCTATTTCCATAACATACATTCTATCTGACATTCTAACGACTCTACCAATTCGCTGTCTTTCTACTACAATACTCAACAAATAATCCAGGACTGTCTCGTCTATTTCCACAACTTACGTTCTATCTGACATTCTAAAGACTCTAACAATTCGAAGTCTTTCTACTACAATACTCAGAACAAATAATCCAGGTTTGTCTCGTCTATTTCCACAACTTACATTCTATCTAACATTCTAACGACTCTACCAATTCGAAGCCTTTTTACTACATTACTCACAACAAATAATTCAGGATTGCCCCGTCTATTTCCACAACTTACATTCTACCTGACAATCTAACGACTCTACCAATTCGCTGTCTTTCTACTACAATACTCAACAAATAATCCAGGACTGTCTCGTCTATTTCCACAACTTACATTCTATCTGATATTCTAACGACTCTACCAATTCGAAGTCTTTCTACTACAATACTCACAACAAATAATCCAGGATTGTCTCGTCTATTTACACAACTTGCATTCTATCTGATATTCTAACGACTCTACCAATTCGAAGTCCTTCTACTACAATACTAACAACAAATAATCCAGGATTGTCTCGTCTATTTCCACAACTTACGTTCTATCTGACATTCTAACAACTCTACCAATTCTAAGTCTTTCTACTACAATACTCACAACAAATAATACACGATAGGCTCGTCTATTTCCACAACTTACATTCTATCTGACATTCTAACGACTCTACCAATTCGCTGTATTTCTACTACAATACTCACATCAAATAATCCAGGATTGTCTCGTCTATTTCCACAACATACATTCTATCTGACATTCTAACGACTCTACCAATTCGCTGTCTTTCTACTACAATACTCAACAAATAATCCAGGACTGTCTCGTCTATTTCCACAACTTACATTCTATCTAACATTCTAAAGACTCTACCAATTCGAAGCCTTTTTACTACATTACTCACAACAAATAATTCAGGATTGCCCCGTCTATTTCCACAACTTACATTCTACCTGACATTCTAACGACTCTACCAATTCGCTGTCTTTCTACTACAATACTCACAACAAATAATCCAGGATTGTCTCGTCTATTTCCACAACTTACATTCTATCTGATATTCTAACGACTCTACCAATTCGAAGTCTTTCTACTACAATACTAACAACAAATAATCCAGGATTGTCTCTTCTATTTCCACAACTTACATTCTATCTGATATTCTAACGACTCTACCAATTCGAATCTTTCTACTACAATACTCACAACAAATAATACAGGATTGGCTCGTCTATTTCCACAACTTACATTATATCTGACATTCTAACGACTCTACCAATTCGCTGTATTTCTACTACAATACTCACAACAAATAATCCAGCACTGTTTCGTCTATTTCCACAACTCACATTCTATCTGACATTCTAACGACTCTACCAATTCGAAGTCTTTCTACTACAATACTCACAACAAATAATCCAGGAATATCTCGTCTATTTCCACAACTTATATTCTATCTGACATTGAAACGACTCTATCAATTCGAAGTCTTTCTACTACAATACTAACTTCAAATAATCCAGGATTGTCTCGTCTATTTCCACAACTTACATTCTATCTGACATTCTAACGACTCTACCAATTCGAAGTCTTTCTACTACAATACTAATAAAAATAATCTAGGATTGTCTCGTCTATTTCCACAACTTACATTCTATCTGACATTCTAACGACTCTACCAATTCGCTGTCTTTCTACTACAATACTCACAACAAATAATCCAGGATTGTCTCGTCTATTTCCAAAACTTACATTCTATCTGCCATTCTAACGACTCTACCAATTCGCTGTATTTCTACTACAATACTCACAACAAATAATCCAGCACTGTTTCGTCTATTTCCACAACTCACATTCTATCTGACATTCTAACGACTCTACCAATTCGAAGTCTTTCTACTACAATACTCACAACAAATAATCCAGGAATATCTCGTCTATTTCCACAACTTACATTCTATCTGACATTGAAACGACTCTATCAATTCGAAGTCTTTCTACTACAATACTAACTTCAAATAATCCAGGATTGTCTCGTCTATTTCCACAACTTACATTCTATCTGACATTCTAACGACTCTACCAATTCGAAGTCTTTCTACTACAATACTAATAAAAATAATCTAGGATTGTCTCGTCTATTTCCACAACTTACATTCTATCTGACATTGAAACGACTCTATCAATTCGAAGTCTTTCTACTACAATGCTAACTTCAAATAATCCAGGATTGTCTCGTCTATTTCCACAACTTACTTTCTATCTGACATTCTAACGACTCTACCAATTCGAAGCCTTTCTACTACAATACTAATAAAAATAATCTAGGATTGTCTCGTCTATTTCCACAACTTACATTCTATCTGACATTCTAACGACTCTACCAATTCGCTGTCTTTCTACTACAATACTCACAACAAATAATCCAGGATTGGCTCGTCTATTTCTAAAACTTACATTCTATCTGACATTCTAACGACTCTACCAATTCGAAGTTTTTCTACTACAATACTAACAACAAATAATCCAGGATTGTCTCGTCTATTTCCACAACTTACATTCTATCTGACATTCTAACGACTCAACGAATTCGCTGTATTTCTACTACAATACTCACAACAAATAATCCAGGATTGTCTCGTCTATTTCCATAACATACATTCTATCTGACATTCTAACGACTCTACCAATTCGCTGTCTTTCTACTACAATACTCAACAAATAATCCAGGACTGTCTCGTCTATTTCCACAACTTACGTTCTATCTGACATTCTAAAGACTCTAACAATTCGAAGTCTTTCTACTACAATACTCAGAACAAATAATCCAGGTTTGTCTCGTCTATTTCCACAACTTACATTCTATCTAACATTCTAACGACTCTACCAATTCGAAGTTTTTCTACTACAATACTAACAACAAATAATCCAGGATTGTCTCGTCTATTTCCACAACTTACATTCTACCTGACAATCTAACGAATCTACCAATTCGCTGTCTTTCTACTACAATACTCAACAAATAATCCAGGACTGTCTCGTCTATTTCCACAACTTACATTCTATCTGATATTCTAACGACTCTACCAATTCGAAGTCTTTCTACTACAATACTCACAACAAATAATCCAGGATTGTCTCGTCTATTTACACAACTTGCATTCTATCTGATATTCTAACGACTCTACCAATTCGAAGTCTTTCTACTACAATACTAACAACAAATAATCCAGGATTGTCTCGTCTATTTCCACAACTTACGTTCTATCTGACATTCTAACAACTCTACCAATTCTAAGTCTTTCTACTACAATACTCACAACAAATAATACAGGATTGGCTCGTCTATTTCCACAACTTACATTCTATCTGACATTCTAACGACTCTACCAATTCGCTGTATTTCTACTACAATACTCACATCAAATAATCCAGGATTGTCTCGTCTATTTCCACAACATACATTCTATCTGATATTCTAACGACTCTACCAATTCGCTGTCTTTCTACTACAATACTCAACAAATAATCCAGGATTGTCTCTTCTATTTCCACAACATACATTCTATCTAACATTCTAACAACTCCACCAATTCGAAGTCTTTCTACTACAATACTCACAACAAATAATCCAGGATTGTCTCGTCTATTTACACAACTTGCATTCTATCTGATATTCTAACGACTCTACCAATTCGAAGTCTTTCTACTACAATACTAACAACAAATAATCCAGGATTGTCTCGTCTATTTCCACAACTTACGTTCTATCTGACATTCTAACAACTCTACCAATTCTAAGTCTTTCTACTACAATACTCACAACAAATAATACACGATAGGCTCGTCTATTTCCACAACTTACATTCTATCTGACATTCTAACGACTCTACCAATTCGCTGTATTTCTACTACAATACTCACATCAAATAATCCAGGATTGTCTCGTCTATTTCCACAACATACATTCTATCTGACATTCTAACGACTCTACCAATTCGCTGTCTTTCTACTACAATACTCAACAAATAATCCAGGACTGTCTCGTCTATTTCCACAACTTACGTTCTATCTGACATTCTAAAGACTCTAACAATTCGAAGTCTTTCTACTACAATACTCAGAAAAAATAATCCAGGTTTGTCTCGTCTATTTCCACAACTTACATTCTATCTAACATTCTAAAGACTCTACCAATTCGAAGCCTTTTTACTACATTACTCACAACAAATAATTCAGGATTGCCCCGTCTATTTCCACAACTTACATTCTACCTGACATTCTAACGACTCTACCAATTCGCTGTCTTTCTACTACAATACTCACAACAAATAATCCAGGATTGTCTCGTCTATTTCCACAACTTACATTCTATCTGATATTCTAACGACTCTACCAATTCGAAGTCTTTCTACTACAATACTAACAACAAATAATCCAGGATTGTCTCTTCTATTTCCACAACTTACATTCTATCTGATATTCTAACGACTCTACCAATTCGAATCTTTCTACTACAATACTCACAACAAATAATACAGGATTGGCTCGTCTATTTCCACAACTTACATTCTATCTGACATTCTAACGACTCTACCAATTCGCTGTATTTCTACTACAATACTCACAACAAATAATCCAGCACTGTTTCGTCTATTTCCACAACTCACATTCTATCTGACATTCTAACGACTCTACCAATTCGAAGTCTTTCTACTACAATACTCACAACAAATAATCCAGGAATATCTCGTCTATTTCCACAACTTACATTCTATCTGACATTGAAACGACTCTATCAATTCGAAGTCTTTCTACTACAATACTAACTTCAAATAATCCAGGATTGTCTCGTCTATTTCCACAACTTACATTCTATCTGACATTCTAACGACTCTACCAATTCGAAGTCTTTCTACTACAATACTAATAAAAATAATCTAGGATTGTCTCGTCTATTTCCACAACTTACATTCTATCTGACATTCTAACGACTCTACCAATTCGCTGTCTTTCTACTACAATACTCACAACAAATAATCCAGGATTGTCTCGTCTATTTCCAAAACTTACATTCTATCTGCCATTCTAACGACTCTACCAATTCGCTGTATTTCTACTACAATACTCACAACAAATAATCCAGCACTGTTTCGTCTATTTCCACAACTCACATTCTATCTGACATTCTAACGACTCTACCAATTCGAAGTCTTTCTACTACAATACTCACAACAAATAATCCAGGAATATCTCGTCTATTTCCACAACTTACATTCTATCTGACATTGAAACGACTCTATCAATTCGAAGTCTTTCTACTACAATACTAACTTCAAATAATCCAGGATTGTCTCGTCTATTTCCACAACTTACATTCTATCTGACATTCTAACGACTCTACCAATTCGAAGTCTTTCTACTACAATACTAATAAAAATAATCTAGGATTGTCTCGTCTATTTCCACAACTTACATTCTATCTGACATTGAAACGACTCTATCAATTCGAAGTCTTTCTACTACAATGCTAACTTCAAATAATCCAGGATTGTCTCGTCTATTTCCACAACTTACTTTCTATCTGACATTCTAACGACTCTACCAATTCGAAGCCTTTCTACTACAATACTAATAAAAATAATCTAGGATTGTCTCGTCTATTTCCACAACTTACATTCTATCTGACATTCTAACGACTCTACCAATTCGCTGTCTTTCTACTACAATACTCACAACAAATAATCCAGGATTGGCTCGTCTATTTCTAAAACTTACATTCTATCTGACATTCTAACGACTCTACCAATTCGAAGTTTTTCTACTACAATACTAACAACAAATAATCCAGGATTGTCTCGTCTATTTCCACAACTTACATTCTATCTGACATTCTAACGACTCAACGAATTCGCTGTATTTCTACTACAATACTCACAACAAATAATCCAGGATTGTCTCGTCTATTTCCATAACATACATTCTATCTGACATTCTAACGACTCTACCAATTCGCTGTCTTTCTACTACAATACTCAACAAATAATCCAGGACTGTCTCGTCTATTTCCACAACTTACGTTCTATCTGACATTCTAAAGACTCTAACAATTCGAAGTCTTTCTACTACAATACTCAGAACAAATAATCCAGGTTTGTCTCGTCTATTTCCACAACTTACATTCTATCTAACATTCTAACGACTCTACCAATTCGAAGTTTTTCTACTACAATACTAACAACAAATAATCCAGGATTGTCTCGTCTATTTCCACAACTTACATTCTACCTGACAATCTAACGACTCTACCAATTCGCTGTCTTTCTACTACAATACTCAACAAATAATCCAGGACTGTCTCGTCTATTTCCACAACATACATTCTATCTGATATTCTAACGACTCTACCAATTCGAAGTCTTTCTACTACAATACTCACAACAAATAATCCAGGATTGTCTCGTCTATTTACACAACTTGCATTCTATCTGATATTCTAACGACTCTACCAATTCGAAGTCTTTCTACTACAATACTAACAACAAATAATCCAGGATTGTCTCGTCTATTTCCACAACTTACGTTCTATCTGACATTCTAACAACTCTACCAATTCTAAGTCTTTCTACTACAATACTCACAACAAATAATACAGGATTGGCTCGTCTATTTCCACAACTTACATTCTATCTGACATTCTAACGACTCTACCAATTCGCTGTATTTCTACTACAATACTCACATCAAATAATCCAGGATTGTCTCGTCTATTTCCACAACATACATTCTATCTGACATTCTAACGACTCTACCAATTCGCTGTCTTTCTACTACAATACTCAACAAATAATCCAGGACTGTCTCGTCTATTTCCACAACTTACGTTCTATCTGACATTCTAAAGACTCTAACAATTCGAAGTCTTTCTACTACAATACTCAGAAAAAATAATCCAGGTTTGTCTCGTCTATTTCCACAACTTACATTCTATCTAACATTCTAAAGACTCTACCAATTCGAAGCCTTTTTACTACATTACTCACAACAAATAATTCAGGATTGCCCCGTCTATTTCCACAACTTACATTCTACCTGACATTCTAACGACTCTACCAATTCGCTGTCTTTCTACTACAATACTCACAACAAATAATCCAGGATTGTCTCGTCTATTTCCACAACTTACATTCTATCTGATATTCTAACGACTCTACCAATTCGAAGTCTTTCTACTACAATACTAACAACAAATAATCCAGGATTGTCTCTTCTATTTCCACAACATACATTCTATCTAACATTCTAACAACTCCACCAATTCGAAATCTTTCTACTACAATACTCACAACAAATCATCCAGGATTGTCTCGTCTATTTCCACAACTTACATTCTATCTGATATTCTAACGACTCTACCAATTCGAAGTCTTTCTACTACAATACTAACAACAAATAATCCAGGATTGTCTCTTCTATTTCCACAACTTACATTCTATCTGATATTCTAACGACTCTACCAATTCGAATCTTTCTACTACAATACTCACAACAAATAATACAGGATTGGCTCGTCTATTTCCACAACTTACATTCTATCTGACATTCTAACGACTCTACCAATTCGCTGTATTTCTACTACAATACTCACAACAAATAATCCAGCACTGTTTCGTCTATTTCCACAACTCACATTCTATCTGACATTCTAACGACTCTACCAATTCGAAGTCTTTCTACTACAATACTCACAACAAATAATCCAGGAATATCTCGTCTATTTCCACAACTTACATTCTATCTGACATTGAAACGACTCTATCAATTCGAAGTCTTTCTACTACAATACTAACTTCAAATAATCCAGGATTGTCTCGTCTATTTCCACAACTTACATTCTATCTGACATTCTAACGACTCTACCAATTCGAAGTCTTTCTACTACAATACTAATAAAAATAATCTAGGATTGTCTCGTCTATTTCCACAACTTACATTCTATCTGACATTCTAACGACTCTACCAATTCGCTGTCTTTCTACTACAATACTCACAACAAATAATCCAGGATTGTCTCGTCTATTTCCAAAACTTACATTCTATCTGCCATTCTAACGACTCTACCAATTCGAAGTTTTTCTACTACAATACTAACAACAAATAATCCAGGATTGTCTCGTCTATTTCCACAACTTACATTCTATCTGACATTCTAACGACTCTACCAATTCGCTGTATTTCTACTACAATACTCACAACAAATAATCCAGGATTGTCTCGTCTATTTCCATAACATACATTCTATCTGACATTCTAACGACTCTACCAATTCGCTGTCTTTCTACTACAATACTCAACAAATAATCCAGGACTGTCTCGTCTATTTCCACAACTTACATTCTATCTGATATTCTAGCGACTCTATCAATTCGAAGTCTTTCTACTACAATACTGACGTCAAATAATCCAGGATTGTCTCGTCCATTTCCACAACTTACATTCTATCTGATATTCGAACGACTCTACCAATTCGAAGTCTTTGTACTACAATACTAACAACAAATAATGCAGGATTCTATCGTCTATTTCCACAACTTACATTCTATCTGATATTCTAACGACTCTACCAATTCGCTGTATTTCTACTACAATACTAACTTCAAATAATCCAGGATTGTCTCATCTATTTCCACAACTTACATTCTATCTGATATTCGAACGACTCTACCAATTCGAAGTCTTTCTACTACAATACTCACAACAAATAATCCAGGATCGTCTCGTCTTTTTCCACAACTTACATTCTATCTGACATTCTAACGACTCTACCAATTCGAAGTCTTTCTATTACAATACTCACAACAAATAATCCAGGGTTGTCTCGTCTATTTCCACAACTTACATTCTATCTGACATACTAACGACTCTACCAATTCGAAGTCTTTCTATTACAATACTCACAACAAATAATCCAGGATTGTCTCGTCTATTCCCACAACTTACGTTCTATGTGACATTCTAACGACTCTACCAATTCGAAGTTTTTCTACTACAATACTCACAACAAATAATCCAGGATTGTCTCGTCTATTTCCACAACTTACATTCTATCTGACATTCTAACGACTCTACCAATTCGAAGTCTTTCTATTAAAATACTCACAACAAATAATCCAGGATTGTCTCGACTATTTCCACAACTTACATTCTATGTGACATTCTAACCACTCTACCAATTGGAAGTCTTTCTACTACAATACTCACAACAAATAATCCAGGATTGTCTCGTCTATTCCCACAACTTACATTATGTCTGACATTCTAATGACTCTACCAATTCGAAGTCTTTCTACTACAATACTAACAACAAATAATCTAAGATTGTCTCGTCTATTTCCACAACTTACATTCTATCTGACATTCTAACGACTCTACCAATTCGAAGTCTTTCTATTAAAATACTCACAACAAATAATCCAGGATCGTCTCGTCTATTTCCACAACTTACATTCTATGTGACATTCTAACGACTCTACCAATTCGAAGTCTTTCTACTACAATACTAACAACAAATAATCTAAGATTGTCTCGTCTATTTCCACAACTTACATTCTACCTGACATTCTAACGACTCTACCAATTCGAAGTCTTTCTGCTACAATACTCACAACAAATAATCCAGGATTGCCTCGTCTATTTCCACACTTTACATTCTATCTGACATTCTAACGACTCTACAAATTCGCTGTATTTCTACTACAATACTAACTTCAAATAATCCAGGATTGTCTCGTCTATTTCCACAACTTACATTCTATCTGATATTCTAACGACTCTACCAATTTGAAGTCTTTCTACTACAATACTAACAACAAATAATCCAGGATTTCTCGTCTATTTCCACAACTTTTATTCTATCTGATATTCGAACGACTCTACCAATTCGAAGTCTTTCTACTACAATACTCACAACAAATAATCCAGGATTGTCTCGTCTATTTCCACAACTTACATTCTATCTCAGTTTCTAACGAATCTACCATTTCGCTGTATTTATACTACAATACTGACAACAAATAAACCAGGATTGTCTCGTCTATTTCCACAACTTACATTCTATCTGACATTCTAACGACTCTACCAATTCGAAGTCTTTCTATTAAAATACTCACAACAAATAATCCAGGATTGTATCGTCTATTTCTACAACTTACATTCTATCTGACATTCTAACGACTCTACCAATTCGAAGTCTTTCTACTACAATACTAACAACAAATAATGCAGGATTGTCTCGTCTATTTCCACAACTTACATTCTACCTGATATTCTAACGACTCTATCAATTCGAAGTCTTTCTACTACAATACTCACAACAAATCATCCAGGATTGTCTCTTCTATTTCCACGACTTACATTCTATCTGACATTCTAACGACTCTACCAATTCGAAGTCTTTCTACTATAATACTCACAACAAATCATCCAGGATTGTCTCGTCTATTTCCACAACTTATATTCTATCTGACATTCTAACGACTCTACCAATTCGAAGTCTTTCTATTACAATACTCACAACAAATAATCCAGGATTGTCTCGTCTATTCCCACAACTTACATTCTATGTGACATTCTAACCACTCTACCAATTCGAAGTTTTTCTACTACAATACTCACAACAAATGATCCAGGATTGTCTCGTCTATTTCCACAACTTACATTCTATCTGACATTCTAACGACTCTACCAATTCGAAGTCTTTCTATTAAAATACTCACAACAAATAATCCAGGATTGTCTCGTCTATTTCCACAACTTACATTCTATGTGACGTTCTAACGACTCTACCAATTCGAAGTCTTTCTACTACAATACTCACAACAAATAATCCCTATTGTCTCGTCTATTCCCACAACTTACATTATATCTGACATTCTAATGACTCTACCAATTCGAAGTCTTTCTACTACAATACTAACAACAAATAATGTAAGATTGTCTCGTCTATTTCCACAACTTACATTGTATCTGACATTCTAACGACTCTACCAATTCGAAGTCTTTCTGTTACAATACTCACAACAAATAATCGAGGATTGCGTCGTCTATTTCCACACCTTACATTCTATCTGACATTCTAACGACTCTACCAATTCGCTGTATTTCTACTACAATACTAACTTCAAATAATCCAGGATTGTCTCGTCTATTTCCACAACTTACATTCTATCTGATATTCTAACGACTCTACCAATTTGAAGTCTTTCTACTACAATACTAACAACAAATAATCCAGGATTTCTCGTCTATTTCCACAACTTTCATTCTATCTGATATTCGAACGACTCTTCCAATTCGAAGTCTTTCTACTACAACACTCACAACAAATAATCCAGGATTGTCTCGTCTATTTCCACAACTTACATTCTATCTGACATTCTAACGACTCTACCAATTCGAAGTCTTTCTACTACAATACTCACAACAAATAATCCAGGATTGTCTCGTCTATTTCCACAACTTACATTCTATCTGACATTCTAACGACTCTACCAATTCGAAGTCTTTCTATTAAAATACTCACAACAAATAATCCAGGATTGTCTCGACTATTTCCACAACTTACATTCTATGTGACATTCTAACCACTCTACCAATTGGAAGTCTTTCTACTACAATACTCACAACAAATAATCCAGGATTGTCTCGTCTATTCCCACAACTTACATTATGTCTGACATTCTAATGACTCTACCAATTCGAAGTCTTTCTACTACAATACTAACAACAAATAATCTAAGATTGTCTCGACTATTTCCACAACTTACATTCTATCTGACATTCTAACGACTCTACCAATTCGAAGTCTTTCTATTAAAATACTCACAACAAATAATCCAGGATCGTCTCGTCTATTTCCACAACTTACATTCTATGTGACATTCTAACGACTCTACCAATTCGAAGTCTTTCTACTACAATACTAACAACAAATAATCTAAGATTGTCTCGTCTATTTCCACAACTTACATTCTACCTGACATTCTAACGACTCTACCAATTCGAAGTCTTTCTGCTACAATACTCACAACAAATAATCCAGGATTGCCTCGTCTATTTCCACACTTTACATTCTATCTGACATTTTAACGACTCTACAAATTCGCTGTATTTCTACTACAATACTAACTTCAAATAATCCAGGATTGTCTCGTCTATTTCCACAACTTACATTCTATCTGATATTCTAACGACTCTACCAATTTGAAGTCTTTCTACTACAATACTAACAACAAATAATCCAGGATTTCTCGTCTATTTCCACAACTTTTATTCTATCTGATATTCGAACGACTCTACCAATTCGAAGTCTTTCTACTACAATACTCACAACAAATAATCCAGGATTGTCTCGTCTATTTCCACAACTTACATTCTATCTCAGTTTCTAACGAATCTACCATTTCGCTGTATTTATACTACAATACTGACAACAAATAAACCAGGATTGTCTCGTCTATTTCCACAACTTACATTCTATCTGACATTCTAACGACTCTACCAATTCGAAGTCTTTCTATTAAAATACTCACAACAAATAATCCAGGATTGTATCGTCTATTTCTACAACTTACATTCTATCTGACATTCTAACGACTCTACCAATTCGAAGTCTTTCTACTACAATACTAACAACAAATAATGCAGGATTGTCTCGTCTATTTCCACAACTTACATTCTACCTGACATTCTAACGACTCTATCAATTCGAAGTCTTTCTACTACAATACTCACAACAAATCATCCAGGATTGTCTCTTCTATTTCCACGACTTACATTCTATCTGACATTCTAACGACTCTACCAATTCGAAGTCTTTCTACTACAATACTCACAACAAATCATCCAGGATTGTCTCGTCTATTTCCACAACTTACATTCTATCTGACATTCTAACGACTCTACCAATTCGAAGTCTTTCTATTACAATACTCACAACAAATAATCCAGGATTGTCTCGTCTATTCCCACAACTTACATTCTATGTGACATTCTAACGACTCTACCAATTCGAAGTTTTTCTACTACAATACTCACAACAAATAATCCAGGATTGTCTCGTCTATTTCCACAACTTACATTCTATCTGACATTCTAACGACTCTACCAATTCGAAGTCTTTCTATTAAAATACTCACAACAAATAATCCAGGATTGTCTCGTCTATTTCAAAAACTTACATTCTATGTGACGTTCTAACGACTCTATCAATTCGAAGTCTTTCTACTACAATACTCACAACAAATAATCCTGGATTGTCTCGTCTATTCCCACAACTTACATTATATCTGACATTCTAATGACTCTACCAATTCGAAGTCTTTCTACTACAATACTAACAACAAATAATCTAAGATTGTCTCGTCTATTTCCACAACTTACATTGTATCTGACATTCTAACGACTCTACCAATTCGAAGTCTTTCTGCTACAATACTCACAACAAATAATCGAGGATTGCGTCGTCTATTTCCACACCTTACATTCTATCTGACATTCTAACGACTCTACCAATTCGCTGTATTTCTACTACAATACTAACTTCAAATAATCCAGGATTGTCTCGTCTATTTCCACAACTTACATTCTATCTGATATTCTAACGACTCTACCAATTTGAAGTCTTTCTACTACAATACTAACAACAAATAATCCAGGATTTCTCGTCTATTTCCACAACTTTCATTCTATCTGATATTCGAACGACTCTTCCAATTCGAAGTCTTTCTACTACAATACTCACAACAAATAATCCAGGATTGTCTCGTCTATTTCCACAACTTACATTCTATCTCAGTTTCTAACGAGTCTACCAATTCGCTGTATTTATACTACAATACTAACGTCAAATAATCCAGAATTGTCTCATCTATTTCCACAACTTACATTCTATCTGATATTCGAACGACTCTACCAATTCGAAGTTTTGTACTACAATACTAACAACAAATAATGCAGGATTGTCTCGTCTATTTCCACAACATACATTCTACCTGACATTCTAACGACTCTACGAATTCGAAGTCTTTCTACTACCATACTCACCAGAAATAATCCAGGATTGTCTCGTCTATTTCCACAACTTACATTCTATCTGACATTCTAACGACTCTACCAATTCGAAGTCTTTCTATTACAATACTCACAACAAATAATCCAGGATTGTCTCGTTTATTTCCACAACTTACATTCTATCTGATATTCTAACGACTCTACCAATTTGAAGTCTTTCTACTACAATACTAACAACAAATAATCCAGGATTTCTCGTCTATTTCCACAACTTTTATTCTATCTGATATTCGAACGACTCTACCAATTCGAAGTCTTTCTACTACAATACTCACAACAAATAATCCAGGATTGTCTCGTCTATTTCCACAACTTACATTCTATCTCAGTTTCTAACGAATCTACCATTTCGCTCTATTTATACTACAATACTGACAACAAATAAACCAGGATTGTCTCGTCTATTTCCACAACTTACATTCTATCTGACATTCTAACGTCTCTACCAATTCGAAGTCTTTCTATTAAAATACTCACAACAAATAATCCAGGATTGTATCGTCTATTTCTACAACTTACATTCTATCTGACATTCTAACGACTCTACCAATTCGAAGTCTTTCTACTACAATACTAACGTCAAATAATCCAAAATTGTCTCATCTATTTCCACAACTTACATTCTATCTGATATTCGAACGACTCTACCAATTCGAAGTTTTGTACTACAATACTAACAACAAATAATGCAGGATTGTCTCGTCTATTTCCACAACTTACATTCTACCTGACATTCTAACGACTCTACGAATTCGAAGTCTTTCTACTACAATACTCACCAGAAATAATCCAGGATTGTCTCGTCTATTTCCACAACTTACATTCTATCTGACATTCTAACGACTCTACCAATTCGAAGTCTTTCTATTACAATACTCACAACAAATAGTCCAGGATTGTCTCGTCTATTCCCACAACTTACATTCTATGTGACATTCTAACGACTCTACCAATTCGAAGTTTTTCTACTACAATACTCACAACAAATAATCCAGGATTGTCTCGTCTATTTCCACAACTTACATTCTATCTGACATTCTAACGACTCTACCAATTCGAAGTCTTTCTATTAAAATACTCACAACAAATAATCCAGGATTGTCTCGACTATTTCCACAACTTACATTCTATGTGACATTCTAACCACTCTACCAATTGGAAGTCTTTCTACTACAATACTCACAACAAATAATCCAGGATTGTCTCGTCTATTCCCACAACTTACATTATGTCTGACATTCTAATGACTCTACCAATTCGAAGTCTTTCTACTACAATACTAACAATAAATAATCTAAGATTGTCTCGACTATTTCCACAACTTACATTCTATCTGACATTCTAACGACTCTACCAATTCGAAGTCTTTCTATTAAAATACTCACAACAAATAATCCAGGATCGTCTCGTCTATTTCCACAACTTACATTCTATGTGACATTCTAACGACTCTACCAATTCGAAGTCTTTCTACTACAATACTAACAACAAATAATCTAAGATTGTCTCGTCTATTTCCACAACTTACATTCTACCTGACATTCTAACGACTCTACCAATTCGAAGTCTTTCTGCTACAATACTCACAACAAATAATCCAGGATTGCCTCGTCTATTTCCACACTTTACATTCTATCTGACATTCTAACGACTCTACAAATTCGCTGTATTTCTACTACAATACTAACTTCAAATAATCCAGGATTGTCTCGTTTATTTCCACAACTTACATTCTATCTGATATTCTAACGACTCTACCAATTTGAAGTCTTTCTACTACAATACTAACAACAAATAATCCAGGATTTCTCGTCTATTTCCACAACTTTTATTCTATCTGATATTCGAACGACTCTACCAATTCGAAGTCTTTCTACTACAATACTCACAACAAATAATCCAGGATTGTCTCGTCTATTTCCACAACTTACATTCTATCTCAGTTTCTAACGAATCTACCATTTCGCTGTATTTATACTACAATACTGACAACAAATAAACCAGGATTGTCTCGTCTATTTCCACAACTTACATTCTATCTGACATTCTAACGACTCTACCAATTCGAAGTCTTTCTATTAAAATACTCACAACAAATAATCCAGGATTGTATCGTCTATTTCTACAACTTACATTCTATCTGACATTCTAACGACTCTACCAATTCGAAGTCTTTCTACTACAATACTAACAACAAATAATGCAGGATTGTCTCGTCTATTTCCACAACTTACATTCTACCTGACATTCTAACGACTCTATCAATTCGAAGTCTTTCTACTACAATACTCACAACAAATCATCCAGGATTGTCTCTTCTATTTCCACGACTTACATTCTATCTGACATTCTAACGACTCTACCAATTCGAAGTCTTTCTACTACAATACTCACAACAAATCATCCAGGATTGTCTCGTCTATTTCCACAACTTACATTCTATCTGACATTCTAACGACTCTACCAATTCGAAGTCTTTCTATTACAATACTCACAACAAATAATCCAGGATTGTCTCGTCTATTCCCACAACTTACATTCTATGTGACATTCTAACGACTCTACCAATTCGAAGTTTTTCTACTACAATACTCACAACAAATAATCCAGGATTGTCTCGTCTATTCCCACAACTTACATTATGTCTGACATTCTAATGACTCTACCAATTCGAAGTCTTTCTACTACAATACTAACAACAAATAATCTAAGATTGTCTCGACTATTTCCACAACTTACATTCTATCTGACATTCTAACGACTCTACCAATTCGAAGTCTTTCTATTAAAATACTCACAACAAATAATCCAGGATCGTCTCGTCTATTTCCACAACTTACATTCTATGTGACATTCTAACGACTCTACCAATTCGAAGTCTTTCTACTACAATACTAACAACAAATAATCTAAGATTGTCTCGTCTATTTCCACAACTTACATTCTACCTGACATTCTAACGACTCTACCAATTCGAAGTCTTTCTGCTACAATACTCACAACAAATAATCCAGGATTGCCTCGTCTATTTCCACACTTTACATTCTATCTGTCATTCTAACGACTCTACAAATTCGCTGTATTTCTACTACAATACTAACTTCAAATAATCCAGGATTGTCTCGTTTATTTCCACAACTTACATTCTATCTGATATTCTAACGACTCTACCAATTTGAAGTCTTTCTACTACAATACTAACAACAAATAATCCAGGATTTCTCGTCTATTTCCACAACTTTTATTCTATCTGATATTCGAACGACTCTACCAATTCGAAGTCTTTCTACTACAATACTCACAACAAATAATCCAGGATTGTCTCGTCTATTTCCACAACTTACATTCTATCTCAGTTTCTAACGAATCTACCATTTCGCTGTATTTATACTACAATACTGACAACAAATAAACCAGGATTGTCTCGTCTATTTCCACAACTTACATTCTATCTGACATTCTAACGACTTTACCAATTCGAAGTCTTTCTATTAAAATACTCACAACAAATAATCCAGGATTGTATCGTCTATTTCTACAACTTACATTCTATCTGACATTCTAACGACTCTACCAATTCGAAGTCTTTCTACTACAATACTAACAACAAATAATGCAGGATTGTCTCGTCTATTTCCACAACTTACATTCTACCTGACATTCTAACGACTCTATCAATTCGAAGTCTTTCTACTACAATACTCACAACAAATCATCCAGGATTGTCTCTTCTATTTCCACGACTTACATTCTATCTGACATTCTAACGACTCTACCAATTCGAAGTCTTTCTACTACAATACTCACAACAAATCATCCAGGATTGTCTCGTCTATTTCCACAACTTACATTCTATCTGACATTCTAACGACTCTACCAATTCGAAGTCTTTCTATTACAATACTCACAACAAATAATCCAGGATTGTCTCGTCTATTCCCACAACTTACATTCTATGTGACATTCTAACGACTCTACCAATTCGAAGTTTTTCTACTACAATACTCACAACAAATAATCCAGGATTGTCTCGTCTATTTCCACAACTTACATTCTATCTGACATTCTAACGACTCTACCAATTCGAAGTCTTTCTATTAAAATACTCACAACAAATAATCCAGGATTGTCTCGTCTATTTCAAAAACTTACATTCTATGTGACGTTCTAACGACTCTATCAATTCGAAGTCTTTCTACTACAATACTCACAACAAATAATCCTGGATTGTCTCGTCTATTCCCACAACTTACATTATATCTGACATTCTAATGACTCTACCAATTCGAAGTCTTTCTACTACAATACTAACAACAAATAATCTAAGATTGTCTCGTCTATTTCCACAACTTACATTGTATCTGACATTCTAACGACTCTACCAATTCGAAGTCTTTCTGCTACAATACTCACAACAAATAATCGAGGATTGCGTCGTCTATTTCCACACCTTACATTCTATCTGACATTCTAACGACTCTACCAATTCGCTGTATTTCTACTACAATACTAACTTCAAATAATCCAGGATTGTCTCGTCTATTTCCACAACTTACATTCTATCTGATATTCTAACGACTCTACCAATTTGAAGTCTTTCTACTACAATACTAACAACAAATAATCCAGGATTTCTCGTCTATTTCCACAACTTTCATTCTATCTGATATTCGAACGACTCTTCCAATTCGAAGTCTTTCTACTACAATACTCACAACAAATAATCCAGGATTGTCTCGTCTATTTCCACAACTTACATTCTATCTCAGTTTCTAACGTGTCTACCAATTCGCTGTATTTATACTACAATACTAACGTCAAATAATCCAGAATTGTCTCATCTATTTCCACAACTTACATTCTATCTGATATTCGAACGACTCTACCAATTCGAAGTTTTGTACTACAATACTAACAACAAATAATGCAGGATTGTCTCGTCTATTTCCACAACTTACATTCTACCTGACATTCTAACGACTCTACGAATTCGAAGTCTTTCTACTACCATACTCACCAGAAATAATCCAGGATTGTCTCGTCTATTTCCACAACTTACATTCTATCTGACATTCTAACGACTCTACCAATTCGAAGTCTTTCTATTACAATACTCACAACAAATAATCCAGGATTGTCTCGTTTATTTCCACAACTTACATTCTATCTGATATTCTAACGACTCTACCAATTTGAAGTCTTTCTACTACAATACTAACAACAAATAATCCAGGATTTCTCGTCTATTTCCACAACTTTTATTCTATCTGATATTCGAACGACTCTACCAATTCGAAGTCTTTCTACTACAATACTCACAACAAATAATCCAGGATTGTCTCGTCTATTTCCACAACTTACATTCTATCTCAGTTTCTAACGAATCTACCATTTCGCTGTATTTATACTACAATACTGACAACAAATAAACCAGGATTGTCTCGTCTATTTCCACAACTTACATTCTATCTGACATTCTAACGACTCTACCAATTCGAAGTCTTTCTATTAAAATACTCACAACAAATAATCCAGGATTGTATCGTCTATTTCTACAACTTACATTCTATCTGACATTCTAACGACTCTACCAATTCGAAGTCTTTCTACTACAATACTAACAACAAATAATGCAGGATTGTCTCGTCTATTTCCACAACTTACATTCTACCTGACATTCTAACGACTCTATCAATTCGAAGTCTTTCTACTACAATACTCACAACAAATCATCCAGGATTGTCTCTTCTATTTCCACGACTTACATTCTATCTGACATTCTAACGACTCTACCAATTCGAAGTCTTTCTACTACAATACTCACAACAAATCATCCAGGATTGTCTCGTCTATTTCCACAACTTACATTCTATCTGACATTCTAACGACTCTACCAATTCGAAGTCTTTCTATTACAATACTCACAACAAATAATCCAGGATTGTCTCGTCTATTCCCACAACTTACATTCTATGTGACATTCTAACGACTCTACCAATTCGAAGTTTTTCTACTACAATACTCACAACAAATAATCCAGGATTGTCTCGTCTATTTCCACAACTTACATTCTATCTGACATTCTAACGACTCTACCAATTCGAAGTCTTTCTATTAAAATACTCACAACAAATAATCCAGGATTGTCTCGTCTATTTCAAAAACTTACATTCTATGTGACGTTCTAACGACTCTATCAATTCGAAGTCTTTCTACTACAATACTCACAACAAATAATCCTGGATTGTCTCGTCTATTCCCACAACTTACATTATATCTGACATTCTAATGACTCTACCAATTCGAAGTCTTTCTACTACAATACTAACAACAAATAATCTAAGATTGTCTCGTCTATTTCCACAACTTACATTGTATCTGACATTCTAACGACTCTACCAATTCGAAGTCTTTCTGCTACAATACTCACAACAAATAATCGAGGATTGCGTCGTCTATTTCCACACCTTACATTCTATCTGACATTCTAACGACTCTACCAATTCGCTGTATTTCTACTACAATACTAACTTCAAATAATCCAGGATTGTCTCGTCTATTTCCACAACTTACATTCTATCTGATATTCTAACGACTCTACCAATTTGAAGTCTTTCTACTACAATACTAACAACAAATAATCCAGGATTTCTCGTCTATTTCCACAACTTTCATTCTATCTGATATTCGAACGACTCTTCCAATTCGAAGTCTTTCTACTACAATACTCACAACAAATAATCCAGGATTGTCTCGTCTATTTCCACAACTTACATTCTATCTCAGTTTCTAACGAGTCTACCAATTCGCTGTATTTATACTACAATACTAACGTCAAATAATCCAGAATTGTCTCATCTATTTCCACAACATACATTCTATCTGATATTCGAACGACTCTACCAATTCGAAGTTTTGTACTACAATACTAACAACAAATAATGCAGGATTGTCTCGTCTATTTCCACAACTTACATTCTACCTGACATTCTAACGACTCTACGAATTCGAAGTCTTTCTACTACCATACTCACCAGAAATAATCCAGGATTGTCTCGTCTATTTCCACAACTTACATTCTATCTGACATTCTAACGACTCTACCAATTCGAAGTCCTTCTATTACAATACTCACAACAAATAATCCAGGATTGTCTCGTCTATTCCCACAACTTACATTCTATGTGACATTCTAACGACTCTACCAATTCGAAGTCTTTCTATTAAAATACTCACAACAAATAATCCAGGATTGTCGCGACTATTTCCACAACTTACATTCTATGTGACATTCTAACCACTCTACCAATTGGAAGTCTTTCTACTACAATACTCACAACAAATAATCCAGGATTGTCTCGTCTATTCCCACAACTTACATTATGTCTGACATTCTAATGACTCTACCAATTCGAAGTCTTTCTACTACAATACTAACAACAAATAATCTAAGATTGTCTCGTCTATTTCCACAACTTACATTCTATCTGACATTCTAACGACTCTACCAATTCGAAGTCTTTCTATTAAAATACTCACAACAAATAATCCAGGATCGTCTCGTCTATTTCCACAACTTACATTCTACCTGACATTCTAACGACTCTACCAATTCGAAGTCTTTCTGCTACAATACTCACAACAAATAATCCAGGATTGCCTCGTCTATTTCCACAACTTACATTCTATCTGATATTCTAACGACTCTACCAATTTGAAGTCTTTCTACTACAATACTTACAACAAATAATCCAGGATTTCTCGTCTATTTCCACAACTTTTATTCTATCTGATATTCGAACGACTCTACAAATTCGAAGTCTTTCTACTACAATACTCACAACAAATAATCCAGGATTGTCTCGTCTATTTCCACAACTTACATTCTATCTCAGTTTCTAACGAATCTACCATTTCGCTGTATTTATACTACAATACTGACAACAAATAAACCAGGATTGTCTCGTCTATTTCCACAACTTACATTCTATCTGACATTCTAACGACTCTACCAATTCGAAGTCTTTCTATTAAAATACTCACAACAAATAATCCAGGATTGCATCGTCTATTTCTACAACTTACATTCTATCTGACATTCTAACGACTCTACCAATTCGAAGTCTTTCTACTACAATACTAATAACAAATAATGCAGGATTGTCTCGTCTATTTCCACAACTTACATTCTACCTGACATTCTAACGACTCTATCAATTCGAAGTCTTTCTACTACAATACTCACAACAAATCATCCAGGATTGTCTCTTCTATTTCCACGACTTACATTCTATCTGACATTCTAACGACTCTACCAATTCGAAGTCTTTCTACTACAATACTCACAACAAATAATCCAGGATAGTCTCGTCTATTCCCACAACTTACATTCTATGTGACATTCTAACGACTCTACCAATTCGAAGTTTTTCTACTACAATACTCACAACAAATAATCCAGGATTGTCTCGTCTATTTCCACAACTTACATTCTATCTGACATTTTAACGACTCTACCAATTCGAAGTCTTTCTATTAAAATACTCACAACAAATAATCCAGGATTGTCTCGTCTATTTCCACAACTTACATTCTATGTGACGTTCTAACGACTCTATCAATTCGAAGTCTTTCTACTACAATACTCACAACAAATAATCCTGGATTGTCTCGTCTATTCCCACAACTTACATTATATCTGACATTCTAATGACTCTACCAATTCGAAGTCTTTCTACTACAATACTAACAACAAATAATCTAAGATTGTCTCGTCTATTTCCACAACTTACATTGTATCTGACATTCTAACGACTCTACCAATTCGAAGTCTTTCTGCTACAATACTCACAACAAATAATCGAGGATTGCGTCGTCTATTTCCACACCTTACATTCTATCTGACATTCTAACGACTCTACCAATTCGCTGTATTTCTACTACAATACTAACTTCAAATAATCCAGGATTGTCTCGTCTATTTCCACAACTTTCATTCTATCTGATATTCGAACGACTCTTCCAATTCGAAGTCTTTCTACTACAATACTCACAACAAATAATCCAGGATTGTCTCGTCTATTTCCACAACTTACATTCTATCTCAGTTTCTAACGAGTCTACCAATTCGCTGTATTTATACTACAATACTAACGTCAAATAATCCAGAATTGTCTCATCTATTTCCACAACTTACATTCTATCTGATATTCGAACGACTCTACCAATTCGAAGTTTTGTACTACAATACTAACAACAAATAATGCAGGATTGTCTCGTCTATTTCCACAACTTACATTCTACCTGACATTCTAACGACTCTACGAATTCGAAGTCTTTCTACTACCATACTCACCAGAAATAATCCAGGATTGTCTCGTCTATTTCCACAACTTACATTCTATCTGACGTTCTAACGACTCTACCAATTCGAAGTCTTTCTATTACAATACTCACAACAAATAATCCAGGATTGTCTCGTCTATTCCCACAACTTACATTCTATGTGACATTCTAACGACTCTACCAATTCGAAGTTTTTCTACTACAATACTCACAACAAATAATCCAGGATTGTCTCGTCTATTTCCACAACTTACATTCTATCTGACATTCTAACGACTCTACCAATTCGAAGTCTTTCTATTAAAATACTCACAACAAATAATCCAGGATTGTCTCGACTATTTCCACAACTTACATTCTATGTGACATTCTAACCACTCTACCAATTGGAAGTCTTTCTACTACAATACTCACAACAAATAATCCAGGATTGTCTCGTCTATTCCCACAACTTACATTATGTCTGACATTCTAAAGACTCTACCAATTCGACGTCTTTCTACTACAATACTAACAACAAATAATCTAAGATTGTCTCGTCTATTTCCACAACTTACATTCTATCTGACATTCTAACGACTCTACCAATTCGAAGTCTTTCTATTAAAATACTCACAACAAATAATCCAGGATCGTCTCGTCTATTTCCACAACTTACATTCTATGTGACATTCTAACGACTCTACCAATTCGAAGTCTTTCTACTACAATACTAACAACAAATAATCCAAGATTGTCTCGTCTATTTCCACAACTTACATTCTATCTGACATTCTAACGACTCTACCAATTCGAAGTCTTTCTATTAAAATACTCACAACAAATAATCCAGGATCGTCTCGTCTATTTCCACAACTTACATTCTATGTGACATTCTAACGACTCTACCAATTCGAAGTCTTTCTACTACAATACTCACAACAAATCATCCAGGATTGTCTCGTCTATTTCCAGAACTTACATTCTATCTGACATTCTAACGACTCTACCAATTCGAAGTCTTTCTATTACAATACTCACAACAAATAATCCAGGATTGTCTCGTCTATTCCCACAACTTACATTCTATGTGACATTCTAACGACTCTACCAATTCGAAGTTTTTCTACTACAATACTCACAACAAATAATCCAGGATTGTCTCGTCTATTTCCACAACTTACATTCTATCTGACATTCTAACGACTCTACCAATTCGAAGTCTTTCTATTAAAATACTCACAACAAATAATCCAGGATTGTCTCGTCTATTTCCACAACTTACATTCTATGTGACGTTCTAACGACTCTACCAATTCGAAGTCTTTCTACTACAATACTCACAACAAATAATCCTGGATTGTCTCGTCTATTCCCACAACTTACATTATATCTGACATTCTAATGACTCTACCAATTCGAAGTCTTTCTACTACAATACTAACAACAAATAATCTAAGATTGTCTCGTCTATTTCCACAACTTACATTGTATCTGACATTCTAACGACTCTACCAATTCGAAGTCTTTCTGCTACAATACTCACAACAAATAATCGAGGATTGCGTCGTCTATTTCCACACCTTACATTCTATCTGACATTCTAACGACTCTACCAATTCTCTGTATTTCTACTACAATACTAACTTCAAATAATCCAGGATTGTCTCGTCTATTTCCACAACTTACATTCTATCTGATATTCTAACGACTCTACCAATTTGAAGTCTTTCTACTACAATACTAACAACAAATAATCCAGGATTTCTCGTCTATTTCTACAACTTTCATTCTATCTGATATTCGAACGACTCTTCCAATTCGAAGTCTTTCTACTACAATACTCACAACAAATAATCCAGGATTGTCTCGTCTATTTCCACAACTTACATTCTATCTCAGTTTCTAACGAGTCTACCAATTCGCTGTATTTATACTACAATACTAACGTCAAATAATCCAGAATTGTCTCATCTATTTCCACAACTTACATTCTATCTGATATTCTAACGACTCTACCAATTTGAAGTCTTTCTACTACAATACTAACAACAAATAATCCAGGATTTCTCGTCTATTTTCACAACTTTCATTCTATCTGACATTCTAACGACTCTACCAATTCGAAGTCTTTCTACTACAATACTAACAACAAATAATCTAAGATTGTCTCGTCTATTTCCACAACTTACATTCTATCTGACATTCTAACGACTCTACCAATTCGAAGTCTTTCTATTAAAATACTCACAACAAATAATCCAGGATCGTCTCGTCTATTTCCACAACTTACATTCTATGTGACATTCTAACGACTCTACCAATTCGAAGTCTTTCTACTACAATACTCACAACAAATCATCCAGGATTGTCTCGTCTATTTCCACAACTTACATTCTATGTGACATTCTAACGACTCTACCAATTCGAAGTCTTTCTATTACAATACTCACAACAAATAATCCAGGATTGTCTCGTCTATTCCCACAACTTACATTCTATGTGACATTCTAACGACTCTACCAATTCGAAGTTTTTCTACTACAATACTCACAACAAATAATCCAGGATTGTCTCGTCTATTTCCACAACTTACATTCTATCTGACATTCTAACGACTCTACCAATTCGAAGTCTTTCTATTAAAATACTCACAACAAATAATCCAGGATTGTCTCGTCTATTTCCACAACTTACATTCTATGTGACGTTCTAACGACTCTACCAATTCGAAGTCTTTCTACTACAATACTCACAACAAATAATCCTGGATTGTCTCGTCTATTCCCACAACTTACACTATATCTGACATTCTAATGACTCTACCAATTCGAAGTCTTTCTACTACAATACTAACAACAAATAATCTAAGATTGTCTCGTCTATTTCCACAACTTACATTGTATCTGACATTCTAACGACTCTACCAATTCGAAGTCTTTCTGCTACAATACTCACAACAAATAATCGAGGATTGCGTCGTCTATTTCCACACCTTACATTCTATCTGACATTCTAACGACTCTACCAATTCGCTGTATTTCGACTACAATACTAACTTCAAATAATCCAGGATTGTCTCGTCTATTTCCACAACTTACATTCTATCTGATATTCTAACGACTCTACCAATTTGAAGTCTTTCTACTACAATACTAACAACAAATAATCCAGGATTTCTCGTCTATTTCCACAACTTTCATTCTATCTGATATTCGAACGACTCTTCCAATTCGAAGTCTTTCTACTACAATACTCACAACAAATAATCCAGGATTGTGTCGTCTATTTCCACAACTTACATTCTATCTCAGTTTCTAACGAGTCTACCAATTCGCTGTATTTATACTACAATACTAACGTCAAATAATCCAGAATTGTCTCATCTATTTCCACAACTTACATTCTATCTGATATTCTAACGACTCTACCAATTTGAAGTCTTTCTACTACAATACTAACAACAAATAATCCAGGATTTCTCGTCTATTTCCACAACTTGCATTCTACCTGACATTCTAACGACTCTACGAATTCGAAGTCTTTCTACTACCATACTCACCAGAAATAATCCAGGATTGTCTCGTCTATTTCCACAACTTACATTCTATGTGACATTCTAACGACTCTACCAATTCGAAGTCTTTCTACTACAATACTCACAACAAATCATCCAGGATTGTCTCGTCTATTTCCACAACTTACATTCTATCTGACATTCTAACGACTCTACCAATTCGAAGTCTTTCTATTACAATACTCACAACAAATAATCCAGGATTGTCTCGTCTATTCCCACAACTTACATTCTATGTGACATTCTAACGACTCTACCAATTCGAAGTTTTTCTACTACAATACTCACAACAAATAATCCAGGATTGTCTCGTCTATTTCCACAACTTACATTCTATCTGACATTCTAACGACTCTACCAATTCGAAGTCTTTCTATTAAAATACTCACAACAAATAATCCAGGATTGTCTCGTCTATTTCCACAACTTACATTCTATGTGACGTTCTAACGACTCTACCAATTCGAAGTCTTTCTACTACAATACTCACAACAAATAATCCTGGATTGTCTCGTCTATTCCCACAACTTACATTATATCTGACATTCTAATGACTCTACCAATTCGAAGTCTTTCTACTACAATACTAACAACAAATAATCTAAGATTGTCTCGTCTATTTCCACAACTTACATTGTATCTGACATTCTAACGACTCTACCAATTCGAAGTCTTTCTGCTACAATACTCACAACAAATAATCGAGGATTGCGTCGTCTATTTCCACACCTTACATTCTATCTGACATTCTAACGACTCTACCAATTCGCTGTATTTCTACTACAATACTAACTTCAAATAATCCAGGATTGTCTCGTCTATTTCCACAACTTACATTCTATCTGATATTCTAACGACTCTACCAATTTGAAGTCTTTCTACTACAATACTAACAACAAATAATCCAGGATTTCTCGTCTATTTCCACAACTTTCATTCTATCTGATATTCGAACGACTCTTCCAATTCGAAGTCTTTCTACTACAATACTCACAACAAATAATCCAGGATTGTCTCGTCTATTTCCACAACTTACATTCTATCTCAGTTTCTAACTAGTCTACCAATTCGCTGTATTTATACTACAATACTAACGTCAAATAATCCAGAATTGTCTCATCTATTTCCACAACTTACATTCTATCTGATATTCTAACGACTCTACCAATTTGAAGTCTTTCTACTACAATACTAACAACAAATAATCCAGGATTTCTCGTCTATTTTCACAACTTTCATTCTATCTGACATTCTAACGACTCTACCAATTCGAAGTCTTTCTACTACAATACTAACAACAAATAATCTAAGATTGTCTCGTCTATTTCCACAACTTTCATTCTATCTGATATTCTAACGACTCTACCAATTTGAAGTCTTTCTACTACAATACTAACAACAAATAATCCAGGATTTCTCGTCTATTTCCACAACTTGCATTCTACCTGACATTCTAACGACTCTACGAATTCGAAGTCTTTCTACTACCATACTCACCAGAAATAATCCAGGATTGTCTCGTCTATTTCCCCAACTTACATTCTATCTGACATTCTAACGACTCTACCAATTCGAAGTCTTTCTATTACAATACTCACAACAAATAATCCAGGATTGTCTCGTCTATTCCCACAACTTACATTCTATGTGACATTCTAACGACTCTACCAATTCGAAGTTTTTCTACTACAATACTCACAACAAATAATCCAGGATTGTCTCGTCTATTTCCACAACTTACATTCTATCTGACATTCTAACGACTCTACCAATTCGAAGTCTTTCTATTAAAATACTCACAACAAATAATCCAGGATTGTCTCGACTATTTCCACAACTTACATTCTATGTGACATTCTAACCACTCTACCAATTGGAAGTCTTTCTACTACAATACTCACAACAAATAATCCAGGATTGTCTCGTCTATTCCCACAACTTACATTATGTCTGACATTCTAATGACTCTACCAATTCGAAGTCTTTCTACTACAATACTAACAACAAATAATCTAAGATTGTCTCGTCTATTTCCACAACTTACATTCTATCTGCAATTTTAACGACTCTACCAATTCGAAGTCTTTCTATTAAAATACTCACAACAAATAATCCAGGATCGTCTCGTCTATTTCCACAACTTACATTCTATGTGACATTCTAACGACTCTACCAATTCGAAGTCTTTCTACTACAATACTAACAACAAATAATCTAAGATTGTCTCGTCTATTTCCACAACTTACATTCTACCTGACATTCTAACGACTCTACCAATTCGAAGTCTTTCTGCTACAATACTCACAACAAATAATCCAGGATTGCCTCGTCTATTTCCACACTTTACATTCTATCTGACATTCTAACGACTCTAACAATTCGCTGTATTTCTACTACAATACTAACTTCAAATAATCCAGGATTGTCTCGTCTATTTCCACAACTTACATTCTATCTGATATTCTAACGACTCTACCAATTTGAAATCTTTCTACTACAATACTAACAACAAATAATCCAGGATTTCTCGTCTATTTCCACAACTTTTATTCTATCTGATATTCGAACGACTCTACCAATTCGAAGTCTTTCTACTGCAATACTCACAACAAATAATCCAGGATTGTCTCGTCTATTTCCACAACTTACATTCTATCTCAGTTTCTAACGAATCTACCATTTCGCTGTATTTATACTACAATACTGACAACAAATAAACCAGGATTGTCTCGTCTATTTCCACAACTTACATTCTATCTGACATTCTAACGACTCTACCAATTCGAAGTCTTTCTATTAAAATACTCACAACAAATAATCCAGGATTGTCTCGTCTATTTCCACAACTTACATTCTATGTGACATTCTAACGACTCTACCAATTCGAAGTTTTTCTACTACAATACTCACAACAAATAATCCAGGATTGTCTCGTCTATTTCCACAACTTACATTCTATCTGACATTCTAACGACTCTACCAATTCGAAGTCTTTCTATTAAAATACTCACAACAAATAATCCAGGATTGTCACGTCTATTTCCACAACTTACATTCTATGTGACGTTCTAACGACTCTACCAATTCGAAGTCTTTCTACTACAATACTGACAACAAATAATCCTGGATTGTCTCGTCTATTCCCACAACTTACATTATATCTGACATTCTAATGACTCTACCAATTCGAAGTCTTTCTACTACAATACTAACAACAAATAATCTAAGATTGTCTCGTCTATTTCCACAACTTACATTGTATCTGACATTCTAACGACTCTACCAATTCGAAGTCTTTCTGCTACAATACTCACAACAAATAATCGAGGATTGCGTCGTCTATTTCCACACCTTACATTCTATCTGACATTCTAACGACTCTACCAATTCGCTGTATTTCTACTACAATACTAACTTCAAATAATCCAGGATTGTCTCGTCTATTTCCACAACTTACATTCTATCTGATATTCTAACGACTCTACCAATTTGAAGTCTTTCTACTACAATACAAACAACAAATAATCCAGGATTTCTCGTCTATTTCCACAACTTTCATTCTATCTGATATTCGAACGACTCTTCCAATTCGAAGTCTTTCTACTACAATACTCACAACAAATAATCCAGGATTGTCTTGTCTATTTCCACAACTTACATTCTATCTCAGTTTCTAACGAGTCTACCAATTCGCTGTATTTATACTACAATACTAACGTCAAATAATCCAGAATTGTCTCATCTATTTCCACAACTTACATTCTATCTGATATTCGAACGACTCTACCAATTCGAAGTTTTGTACTACAATACTAACAACAAATAATGCAGGATTGTCTCGTCTATTTCCACAACTTACATTCTACCTGACATTCTAACGACTCTACGAATTCGAAGTCTTTCTACTACAATACTCACCACAAATAATCCAGGATTGTCTCGTCTATTTCCACAACTTACATTCTATCTGACATTCTAACGACTCTACCAATTCGAAGTCTTTCTATTACAATACTCACAACAAATAATCCAGGATTGTCTCGTCTATTCCCACAACTTACATTCTATGTGACATTCTAACGAATCTACCAATTCGAAGTTTTTCTACTACAATACTCACAACAAATAATCCAGGATTGTCTCGTCTATTTCCACAACTTACATTCTATCTGACATTCTAACGACTCTACCAATTCGAAGTCTTTCTATTAAAATACTCACAACAAATAATCCAGGATTGTCTCGACTATTTCCACAACTTACATTATATGTGACATTCTAACCACTCTACCAATTGGAAGTCTTTCTACTACAATACTCACAACAAATAATCCAGGATTGTCTCGTCTATTCCCACAACTTACATTATGTCTGACATTCTAATGACTCTACCAATTCGAAGTCTTTCTACTACAATACTAACAACAAATAATCTAAGATTGTCTCGTCTATTTCCACAACTTACATTCTATCTGACATTCAAACGACTCTACCAATTCGAAGTCTTTCTACTACAATACAAACGTCAAATAATCCAGGATTGTCTCGTCTATTTCCACAACTTACATTCTATCTCAGTTTCTAACGAATCTACCATTTCGCTGTATTTATACTACAATACTGACAACAAATAAACCAGGATTGTCTCGTCTATTTCCACAACTTACATTCTATCTGACATTCTAACGACTCTACCAATTCGAAGTCTTTCTATTAAAATACTCACAACAAATAATCCAGGATTGTCTCGTCTATTTCCACAACTTACATTCTATGTGACATTCTAACGACTCTACCAATTCGAAGTCTTTCTACTACAATACTCACAACAAATAATCCTGGATTGTCTCGTCTATTCCCACAACTTACATTATATCTGACATTCTAATGACTCTACCAATTCGAAGTCTTTCTACTACAATACTAACAACAAATAATCTAAGATTGTCTCGTCTATTTCCACAACTTACATTCTATCTGACATTCTAACGACTCCACCAATTCGAAGTCTTTCTGCTACGATACTCACAACAAATAATCCAGGATTGCCTCGTCTATTTCCACACCTTACATTCTATCTGACATTCTAACCACTCTACCAATTCGCTGTATTTCTACTACAATACTAACTTCAAATAATCCAGGATTGTCTCGTCTATTTCCACAACTTACATTCTATCTGATATTCTAACGACTCTACCAATTTGAAGTCTTTCTACTACAATACTAACAACAAATAATCCAGGATTTCTCGTCTATTTCCACAACTTTCATTGTATCTGATATTCGAACGACTCTTCCAATTCGAAGTCTTTCTACTACAATACTCACAACAAATAATCCAGGATTGTCTCGTCTATTTCCACAACTTACATTCTATCTCAGTTTCTAACGAGTCTACCAATTCGCTGTATTTATACTACAATACTAACTTCAAATAATCCAGAATTGTCTCATCTATTTCCACAACTTACATTCTATCTGATATTCGAACGACTCTACCAATTCGAAGTCTTTGTACTACAATACTAACAAAAAATAATGCAGGATCGTCTCGTCTATTTCCACAACTTACATTCTACCTGACATTCTAACGACTCTACGAATTCGAAGTCTTTCTATAACAATACTCACCAGAAATAATCCAGGATTGTCTCGTCTATTTCCACAACTTACATTCTATCTGACATTCTAACGACTCTACCAATTCGAAGTCTTTCTATTACAATACTCACAACAAATAATAAAGGATTGTCTCGTCTATTCCCACAACTTACATTCTATGTGACATTCTAACGACTCTACCAATTCGAAGTTTATCTACTACAATACTCACAACAAATAATCCAGGATTGTCTCGTCTATTTCCACAACTTACATTCTATCTGACATTCTAACGACTCTACCAATTCGAAGTCTTTCTATTAAAATACTCACAACAAATAATCCAGGATTGTCTCGATCATTTCCACAACTTACATTCTATGTGACATTCTAACCACTCTACCAATTCGAAGTCTTTCTACTACAATACTCACAACAAATAATCCAGGATTGTCTCGTCTATTCCCACAACTTACATTATGTCTGACATTCTAACGACTCTACCAATTCGAAGTCTTTCTACTACAATACTAACAACAAATAATCTAAGATTGTCTCGTCTATTTCCACAACTTACATTCTATCTGACATTCTAACGACTCTACCAATTCGAAGTCTTTCTGCTACAATCATCACAACAAATAATCCAGGATTGCCTCGTCTATTTCCACACTTTACATTCTATCTGACATTCTAACGACTCTACCAATTCGCTGTATTTCTACTACAATACTAACTTCAAATAATCCAGGATTGTCTCGTCTATTTCCACAACTTACATTCTATCTGATATTCTAACGACTCTACCAATTTGAAGTCTTTCTACTACAATACTAACAACAAATAATCCAGGATTTCTCGTCTATTTCCACAACTTTTATTCTATCTGACGTTCTAACGACTCTACCAATTTGAAGTCTTTCTACTACAATACTCACAACAAATAATCCAGGATTGTCTCGTCTATTTCCACAACTTACATTCTATCTCAGTTTCTAACGAGTCTACCAATTCGCTGTATTTATACTACAATACTCACAACAAATAAACCAGGATTGTCTCGTCTATTTCCACAACTTACATTCTATCTGACATACTAACGACTCTACCAATTCGAAGACTTTCTACTACAATACTAACTTTAAACAATCCAGGATTGTCTCCTCTATTTCCACAACTTACATTCTATCTGACATTCTAACGACTCTACCAATTCGATGTCTCTCTACTACAATACTCACAACTAATAATCCAGGATTGTCTCGTCTTTTTCCACAACTTACATTCTATCTGTCATTCTAACGACTCTACCAATTCGAAGTCTATCTATTACAGTATTAACAACAAATAATCCAGGATTCTATCGTCTATTTCCACAACTTACATTCTATCTGATATTCTAACGGCTCTACCAATTCGCTGTATTTCTACTACAATACTAACTTCAAATAATCCAGGATTTTCTCATCTATTTCCACAACTTACATTCTATGTGATATTCGAACGACTCTACAAATTCGAAGTCTTTGTACTACAATACTAACAACAAATAATGCAGGATTGTCTCGTCTATTTCCACAACTTACATTCTATCTGACATTCTAACGACTCTACCAATTCGAAGTCATCCTATTACAATACTCACAACAAATAATCCAGGATTGTCTCGTCTATTTCCACGACTTACATTCTACCTGACATTCTAACGACTCTACGAATTCGAAGTCTTTCTACTACAATACTCACAACAAATAATCCAGGATTGTCCCGTCTATTGCCACAACTTACATTCTACCTGACATTCTAACGACTCTACGAATTCGAAGTCTTTCTACTACAATACTCACAACAAATAATCCAGGATTGTCTCGTCTATTTCCACAACTTACATTCTATCTGACACTCTAACGACTCTACCAATTCGAAGTCTTTCTATTACAATACTCACAACAAATAATCCAGGATTGTCTCGTCTATTCCCACAACTTACATTCTATGTGACATTCTAACGACTCTACCAATTCGAAGTTTTTCTACTACAATACTCACAACAAATAATCCAGGATTGTCTCGTCTATTTCCACAACTTACATTCTATCTGACATTCTAACAACTCTACCAAGTCGAAGTCTTTCTATTACAATACTCACAACAAATAATCCAGGATTGTCTCGTCTATTTCCACAACTTACATTCTATGTGACATTCTAATGACTCTACCAATTCGACGTCTTTCTACTACAATACTAACAACAAATAATCTAAGATTGTCTCGTCTATTTCCACAACTTACATTCTATCTGACATTCTAACGACTCTACCAATTCGAAGTCTTTCTGCTACAATACTCACAACAAATAATCCAGGATTGCCTCGTCTATTTCCACACCTTACGTTCTATCTGACATTCTAACGACTCTACCAATTATCTGTATTTCTACTACAATACTAACTTCAAATAATCCAGGATTGTCTCGTCTATTCCCACAACTTACATTCTATCTGATATTCTAACGACTCTACCAATTTGAAGTCTTTCTACTACAATACTAACAACAAATAATCCAGGATTTCTCGTCTATTTCCACAACTTTCATTCTATCTGATATTCGAACGACTCTACCAATTCGAACTCTTTCTACTACAATACTCACAACAAATAATCCAGGATTGTCTCGTCTATTTCCACAACTTACATTCTATCTCAGTTTCTAACGAGTCTACCAATTCGCTGTATTTATACTACAATACTCACAACAAATAAACCAGGATTGTCTCGTCTATTTCCACAACTTACATTCTATCTGACATACTAACGACTCTACCAATTCGAAGACTTTCTACTACAATACTAACTTTAAACAATCCAGGATTGTCTCCTCTATTTCCACAACTTACATTCTATCTGACATTCTAACGATTCTACCAATTCGATGTCTCTCTACTACAATACTCACAACTAATAATCCAGGATTGTCTCGTCTATTCCCACAACTTACATTATATCTGACATTCTAATGACTCTACCAATTCGACGTCTTTCTACTACAATACTAACAACAAATAATCTAAGATTGTCTTGTCTATTTCCACAACTTACATTCTATCTGACATTCTATAGACTCTACCAATTCGAAGTCTTTCTGCTACAATACTCACAACAAATAATCCAGGATTTCTCGTCTATTTCCACAACTTTCATTCTATCTGATATTCGAACGACTCTACCAATTCGAAGTCTTTCTACTACAATACTCACAACAAATAAACCAGGATTGTCTCGTCTATTTCCACAACTTACATTCTATCTGACATACTAACGACTCTACCAATTCGAAGTCTTTCTACTACAATACTAACTTTAAACTATCCAGGATTGTCTCCTCTATTTCCACAACTTACATTCTATCTGACATTCTAACGACTCTACCAATTCGATGTCTCTCTACTACAATACTCACAACACATAATCCAGGATTGTCTCGTCCATTTCCACAACTTACATTCTATCTGACATTCTAACGACTCTACCAATTCGAAGTCTATCTATTACAGTACTAACAACAAATAATCCATGATTCTATCGTCTATTTCCACAACTTACATTCTATCTGATATTCTAACGACTCTACCAATTCGCTGTATTTCTACTACAATACTAACTTCAAATAATCCAGGATTGTCTCATCTATTTCCACAACTTACATTCTATCTGATATTCGAACGACTCTACCAATTCGAAGTCTTTGTACTACAATACTAACAACAAATAATGCAGGATTGTCTCGTCTATTTCCACAAATTACATTGTATCTGACATTCTAACGACTCTACCAATTCGAAGTGTTTCTACTACAATACTCACAACAAATAATCAAGGATTGTATCGTCTATTTCCACAACGTACATTCTATCTGACATTCTAACGACTCTACCAATTCGAAGTCTTTCTACTACAATACTCACAACAATTAATCCAGGAATGTCTCGTCTATTTCCACACCTTACATTCTATCTGACATTCTAACGACTCTGCCCATTCGCTGTATTTCTACTACAATACTAACTTCAAATAATCCAGGATTGACTCGTCTACTTCCACAACTTACATTGTATCTGATATTCTAACGACTCTACCAATTCGAAGTCGTTTAACTACAATACTAACTTTAAACAATCCAGGATTGTCTCCTCTATTTCCACAACTTACATTCTATCTGACATTCTAACGACTCTACCAATTCGATGTCTCTCTACTACAATACTCACAACTAATAATCCAGGATTGTCTCGTCTTTTTCCACAACTTACATTCTATCTGTCATTCTAACGACTCTACCAATTCGAAGTCTATCTATTACAGTATTAACAACAAATAATCCAGGATTCTATCGTCTATTTCCACAACTTACATTCTATCTGATATTCTAACGGCTCTACCAATTCGCTGTATTTCTACTACAATACTAACTTCAAATAATCCAGGATTTTCTCATCTATTTCCACAACTTACATTCTATGTGATATTCGAACGACTCTACAAATTCGAAGTCTTTGTACTACAATACTAACAACAAATAATGCAGGATTGTCTCGTCTATTTCCACAACTTACATTCTATCTGACATTCTAACGACTCTACCAATTCGAAGTCATCCTATTACAATACTCACAACAAATAATCCAGGATTGTCTCGTCTATTTCCACGACTTACATTCTACCTGACATTCTAACGACTCTACGAATTCGAAGTCTTTCTACTACAATACTCACAACAAATAATCCAGGATTGTCCCGTCTATTGCCACAACTTACATTCTACCTGACATTCTAACGACTCTACGAATTCGAAGTCTTTCTACTACAATACTCACAACAAATAATCCAGGATTGTCTCGTCTATTTCCACAACTTACATTCTATCTGACACTCTAACGACTCTACCAATTCGAAGTCTTTCTATTACAATACTCACAACAAATAATCCAGGATTGTCTCGTCTATTCCCACAACTTACATTCTATGTGACATTCTAACGACTCTACCAATTCGAAGTTTTTCTACTACAATACTCACAACAAATAATCCAGGATTGTCTCGTCTATTTCCACAACTTACATTCTATCTGACATTCTAACAACTCTACCAAGTCGAAGTCTTTCTATTACAATACTCACAACAAATAATCCAGGATTGTCTCGTCTATTTCCACAACTTACATTCTATGTGACATTCTAATGACTCTACCAATTCGAAGTCTTTCTACTACAATACTCACAACAAATAATCCAGGATTGTCTCGTCTATTCCCACAACTTACATTATATCTGACATTCTAATGACTCTACCAATTCGACGTCTTTCTACTAAAATACTAACAACAAATAATCTAAGATTGTCTCGTCTATTTCCACAACTTACATTCTATCTGACATTCTAACGACTCTACCAATTCGAAGTCTTTCTGCTACAATACTCACAACAAATAATCCAGGATTGCCTCGTCTATTTCCACACCTTACGTTCTATCTGACATTCTAACGACTCTACCAATTATCTGTATTTCTACTACAATACTAACTTCAAATAATCCAGGATTGTCTCGTCTATTCCCACAACTTACATTCTATCTGATATTCTAACGACTCTACCAATTTGAAGTCTTTCTACTACAATACTAACAACAAATAATCCAGGATTTCTCGTCTATTTCCACAACTTTCATTCTATCTGATATTCGAACGACTCTACCAATTCGAACTCTTTCTACTACAATACTCACAACAAATAATCCAGGATTGTCTCGTCTATTTCCACAACTTACATTCTATCTCAGTTTCTAACGAGTCTACCAATTCGCTGTATTTATACTACAATACTCACAACAAATAAACCAGGATTGTCTCGTCTATTTCCACAACTTACATTCTATCTGACATACTAACGACTCTACCAATTCGAAGACTTTCTACTACAATACTAACTTTAAACAATCCAGGATTGTCTCCTCTATTTCCACAACTTACATTCTATCTGACATTCTAACGATTCTACCAATTCGATGTCTCTCTACTACAATACTCACAACTAATAATCCAGGATTGTCTCGTCTATTCCCACAACTTACATTATATCTGACATTCTAATGACTCTACCAATTCGACGTCTTTCTACTACAATACTAACAACAAATAATCTAAGATTGTCTTGTCTATTTCCACAACTTACATTCTATCTGACATTCTATAGACTCTACCAATTCGAAGTCTTTCTGCTACAATACTCACAACAAATAATCCAGGATTTCTCGTCTATTTCCACAACTTTCATTCTATCTGATATTCGAACGACTCTACCAATTCGAAGTCTTTCTACTACAATACTCACAACAAATAAACCAGGATTGTCTCGTCTATTTCCACAACTTACATTCTATCTGACATACTAACGACTCTACCAATTCGAAGTCTTTCTACTACAATACTAACTTTAAACTATCCAGGATTGTCTCCTCTATTTCCACAACTTACATTCTATCTGACATTCTAACGACTCAACCAATTCGATGTCTCTCTACTACAATACTCACAACACATAATCCAGGATTGTCTCCCCTTTTTCCACAACTTACATTCTATCTGACATTCAAACGACTCTATCAATTCGAAGTCTTTCTACTACAATACTAACGTCAAATAATCCAGGATTGTCTCGTCCATTTCCACAACTTACATTCTATCTGACATTCTAACGACTCTACCAATTCGAAGTCTATCTATTACAGTACTAACAACAAATAATCCATGATTCTATCGTCTATTTCCACAACTTACATTCTATCTGATATTCTAACGACTCTACCAATTCGCTGTATTTCTACTACAATACTAACTTCAAATAATCCAGGATTGACTCGTCTACTTCCACAACTTACATTGTATCTGATATTCTAACGACTCTACCAATTCGAAGTCGTTTAACTACAATACTAACTTTAAACAATCCAGGATTGTCTCCTCTATTTCCACAACTTACATTCTATCTGACATTCTAACGACTCTACCAATTCGATTTCTTTCTACTACAATACTCACAACAAATAATCCAGGATTGTCTCGTCTATTTCCACAACTTACATTCTATCTGACATTCTAACGACTCTACCAATTCGAAGTCTTTCTATTACAATACTCACAACAAATAATCCAGGATTGTCTCGTCTATTCCCACAACTTACACTATATCTGACATTCTAATGACTCTACCAATTCGAAGTCTTTCTACTACAATACTAACAACAAATAATCTAAGATTGTCTCGTCTATTTCCACAACTTACATTCTATCTGACATTCTAACGACTCTACCAATTCGAAGTCTTTCTGCTACAATACTCACAACAAATAATCCAGGATTGCCTCGTCTATTTCCACACCTTACATTCTATCTGACATTCTAACGACTCTACCAATTCGCTGTATTTCTACTACAATACTAACTTCAAATAATCCAGGATTGTCTTGTCTATTTCCACAACTTACATTCTATCTGATATTCTTACGACTCTACCAATTTGAAGTCTTTCTACTACAATACTCACAACAAATAATCCAGGTTTGTCTCGTCTATTTCCACAACTTACATTCTATCTGACATACTAACCACTCTACCAATTCGAAGTTTTTCTACTACAATACTAACTTTAAACAATCCAGGATTGTCTCCTCTATTTCCACAACTTACATTCTATCTGACATTCTAACGACTCTACCAACTCGATGTCTCTCTACTACAATACTCACAACAAATAATCCAGGATTGTCTCCCCTTTTTCCACAACTTACATTCTATCTGACATTCAAACGACTCTATCAATTCGAAGTCTTTCTACTACAATACTAACGTCAAATAATCCAGGATTGTCTCGTCCATTTCCACAACTTACGTTCTATCTGACATTCTAACGACTCTACCAATTCGAAGTCTATCTATTACAGTACTAACAACAAATAATCCATGATTCTATCGTCTATTTCCACAACTTACATTCTATCTGATATTCTAACGACTCTACCAATTCGCTGTATTTCTACTACAATACTAACTTCAAATAATCCAGGATTGTCTCATCTATTTCCACAACTTACATTCTATCTGATATTCGAACGACTCTACCAATTCGAAGTATTTGTACTACAATACTAACAACAAATAATGCAGGATTGTCTCGTCTATTTCCACAACTTACATTCTATCTGATTTTCTAACGACTCTACCAATTCGAAGTCTTTCTATTACAATACTCACAACAAATAATCCAGGATTGTCTCGTCTATTTCCACAACTTACATTCTACCTGACATTCTAACGACTCTACGAATTCGAAGTCTTTCTACTACAATACTCACAACAAATAATCCAGGATTGTCTCGTCTATTTCCACAAATTACATTCTATCTGACATTCTAACGACTCTACCAATTCGAAGTTTTTCTACTACAATACTCACAACAAATAATCAAGGATTGTAGCGTCTATTTCCACAACGTACATTCTATTTGACATTCTAACGACTCTACCAATTCGAAGTCTTTCTACTACAATACTCACAACAATTAATCCAGGAATGTCTCGTCTATTTCCACACCTTACATTCTATCTGACATTCTAACGACTCTACCCATTCGCTGTATTTCTACTACAATACTAACTTCAAATAATCCAGGATTGTCTCGTCTACTTCCACAACTTACATTGTATCTGATATTCTAACGACTCTACCAATTCGAAGTCTTTCTACTACAATACTAACTTTAAACAATCCAGGATTGTCTCCTCTATTTCCACAACTTACATTCTATCTGACATTCTAACGACTCTACCAATTCGATTTCTTTCTACTACAATACTCACAACAAATAATCCAGGATTGTCTCGTCTATTTCCACAACTTACATTCTATCTGACATTCAAACGACTCTATCAATTCGAAGTCTTTCTACTACAATACTAATGTCAAATAATCCAGGATTGTCTCGTCTATTTCCATAACTTACATTCTATCTGACATTCTAACGACTCTACCAATTCGAAGTCTATCTATTACAATACTAACAACAAATAATCTAGGATTGTCTGGTCTATTTCCACAACTTACATTCTATCTGACATTCTAACGACTCTACCAATTCGAGGTTTTTCTACTACAATAATCACAACAAATAATCCAGGATTGTCTCGTCTATTTCCACACCTTACATTCTATCTGACATTCTAACGACTCTACGAATTCGAAGTCTTTCTACTACAATACTCACAACAAATAATCCAGGATTGTCTCGTCTATTTCCACAACTTACATTCTATCTGACATTCTAACGACTCTACCAATTCGAAATCTTTCTATTACAATACTCACAACAAATAATCCAGGATTGTCTCGTCTATTCCCACAACTTACATTCTATATGACATTCTAACGACTCTACCAATTCGAAGTTTTTCTACTACAATACTCACAACAAATAATCCAGGATTGTCTCGTCTATTTCCACAACTTACATTCTATGTGACATTCTAACGACTCTACCAATTCGAAGTCTTTCTACTACAATACTCACAACAAATAATCCAGGATTGTCTCGTCTATTCCCACAACTTACATTATATCTGACATTCTAATGACTCTACCAATTCGAAGTCTTTCTACTACAATACTAACAACAAATAATCTAAGATTGTCTCGTCTATTTCCACAACTTACATTCTATCTGACATTCTAACGACTCTACCAATTCGAAGTCTTTCTGCTACAATACTCACAACAAATAATCCAGGATTGCCTCGTCTATTTCCACACCTTACATTCTATCTGACATTCTAACGACTCTACCAATTCGCTGTATTTCTACTACAATACTAACTTCAAATAATCCAGGATTGTATCGTCTATTTCCACAACTTACATTCTATCTCAGTTTCTAACGAGTCTATCAATTCGCTGTATTTATACTGCAATACTCACAACAAATAAACCAGGATTGTCTCGTCTATTTCCACAACTTACATTCTATCTGACATTCTAACGACTCTACCAATTCGATGTCTCTCTACTACAATACTGACAACAAATAATCCAGGATTGTCTCCCCTTTTTCCACAACTTACATTCTATGTGACATTCAAACGACTCTATCAATTCGAAGTCTTTCTACTACAATACTAACGTCAAATAATCCAGGATTGTCTCGTCCATTTCCACAACTTACATTCTATCTGACATTCTAACGACTCTACCAATTCGAAGTCTATCTATTACAGTACTAACAACAAATAATCCATGATTCTATCGTCTATTTCCACAACTTACATTATATCTGATATTCTAACGACTCTACCAATTCGCTGTATTTCTACTACAATACTAACTTGATATAATCCAGGATTGTCTCATCTATTTCCACAACTTACATTCTATCTGATATTCGAACGACTCTACCAATTCGAAGTCTTTGTAATACAATACTAACAACAAATAATGCAGGATTGTCTCGTCTATTTCCACAACTTACATTCTATCTGATTTTCTAACGACTCTACCAATTCGAAGTCTTTCTATTACAATACTCACAACAAATAATCCAGGATTGTCTCGTCTATTTCCACAACTTACATTCTACCTGACATTCTAACGACTCTACGAATTCGAAGTCTTTCTACTACAATACTCACAACAAATAATCCAGGATTGTCTCGTCTATTTCCACAAATTACATTCTATCTGACATTCTAACGACTCTACCAATTCGAAGTTTTTCTACTACAATACTCACAACAAATAATCAAGGATTGTAGCGTCTATTTCCACACCTTACATTCTATCTGACATTCTAACGACTCTACCCATTCGCTGTATTTCTACTACAATACTAACTTCAAATAATCCAGGATTGTCTCATCTACTTCCACAACATACATTGTATCTGATATTCTAACGACTCTACCATTCGAAGTCTTTCTACTACAATACTAACTTTAAACAATCCAGGATTGTCTCCTCTATTTCCACAACTTACATTCTATCTGACATTCTAACGACTATACCAATTCGATTTCTTTCTACTACAATACTCACAACAAATAATCCAGGATTGTCTCGTCTATTTCCACAACTTACATTCTATCTGACATTCAAACGACTCTATCAATTCGAAGTCTTTCTACTACAATACTAACGTCAAATACTCCAGGATTGTCTCGTCCATTTCCATAACTTACATTCTATCTGACATTCTAACGACTCTACCAATTCGAAGTCTATCTATTACAATACTAACAACAAATAATCTAGGATTGTCTGGTCTATTTCCACAACTTACATTCTATCTGACGTTCTAACGACTCTACCAATTCGAAGTTTTTCTACTACAATACTCACAACAAATATTCCAGGATTGTCTCGTCTATTTCCACACCTTACATTCTATCTGACATTCTAACGACTCTAACCATTCGCTGTATTTCTACTACAATACTAACTTCAGATAATCCAGGATTGTCTCGTCTACTTCCACAACTTACATTGTATCTGATATTCTAACGACTCTACCAATTCGAAGTCTTTTAACAACAATACTAACTTTAAACAATCCAGGATTGTCTCCTCTATTTCCACAACTTACATTCTATCTCAGTTTCTAACGAGTCTACCAATTCGCTGTATTTATACTACAATACTCACAACAAATAAACCAGGATTGTCTCGTCTATTTCCACAACTTACATTCTATCTGACATTCTAACGACTCTATCCATTCGCTGTATTTCTACTACAATAATAACTTTAAACAATCCAGGATTGTCTCCTCTATTTCCACAACTTACATTCTATCTGACATTCTAACGACTCTACCAATTCGATTTCTTTCTACTACAATACTCACAACAAATAATCCAGGATTGTCTCGTCTATTTCCACAACTTACATTCTATGTGACATTCTAACGACTCTACCAATTCGAAGTTTTTCTACTACAATACGCACAACAAATGATCCAGGATTGTCTCGTCTATTTCCACAACTTACATTCTATCTGACATTCTAACGACTCTACCAAGTCGAAGCCTTTCTATTACAATACTCACAACAAATAATCCAGGATTGTCTCGTCTATTTCCACAACTTACATTCTATGTGACATTCTAACGACTCAACCAATTCGAAGTCTTTCTACTACAATACTCACAACAAATAATCCAGGAATGTCTCGTCTATTCCCACAACTTACATTATATCTGACATTCTAATGACTCTACCAATTCGAAGTCTTTCTACTACAATACTAACAACAAATAATCTAAGATTGTCTCCTCTATTTCCACAACTTACATTCTATCTGACATTCTAACGACTCTACCAATTCGATTTCTTTCTACTACAATACTCACAACAAATAATCCAGGATTGTCTCGTCTATTTCCACAACTTACATTCTATCTGACATTCTAACGACTCTACCAATTCGAAGTCTTTCTATTACAATACTCACAACAAATAATCCAGGATTGTCTCGTCTATTCCCACAACTTACATTCTATGTGACATTCTAACGACTCTACCAATTCAAAGTTTTTCTACTACAATACTCACAACAAATGATCCAGGATTGTCTCGTCTATTTCCACAACTTACATTCTATCTGACATTCTAACGACTCTACCAAGTCGAAGTCTTTCTATTACAATACTCACAACAAATAATCCAGGATTGTCTCGTCTATTTCCACAACTTACATTCTATGTGACATTCTAACGACTCAACCAATTCGAAGTCTTTCTACTACAATACTCACAACAAATAATCCAGGATTGTCTCGTCTATTCCCACACCTTACATTCTATCTGACATTCTAACGACTCTACCAATTCGCTGTATTTCTACTACAATACTAACTTCAAATAATCCAGGATTGTCTCATCTATTTTCACAACTTACATTCTATCTGATATTCGAACGACTCTACCAATTCGAAGTCTTTGTACTACAATACTAACAACAAATAATGCAGGATTGTCTCGTCTATTTCCACAACTTACATTCTATCTGACATTCTAACGACTCTACCAATTCGAAGTCTTTCTATTACAATACTCACAACAAATAATCCAGGATTGTCTCGTCTATTTCCACAAATTACATTCTATCTGACATTCTAACGACTCTACCAATTCGAAGTGTTTCTACTACAATACTCACAACAAATAATCAAGGATTGTATCGTCTATTTCCACAACGTACATTCTATCTGACATTCTAACGACTCTACCAATTCGAAGTCTTTCTACTACAATACTCACAACAATTAATCCAGGAATGTCTCGTCTATTTCCACACCTTACATTCTATCTGACATTCTAACGACTCTACCCATTCGCTGTATTTCTACTACAATACTAACTTCAAATAATCCAGGATTGTCTCGTCTACTTCCACAACTTACATTGTATCTGATATTCTAACGACTCTACCAATTCGAAGTCTTTTAACTACAATACTAACTTTAAACAATCCAGGAATGTCTCGTCTATTCCCACAACTTACATTATATCTGACATTCTAATGACTCTACCAATTCGAAGTCTTTCTACTACAATACTAACAACAAATAATCTAAGATTGTCTCCTCTATTTCCACAACTTACATTCTATCTGACATTCTAACGACTCTACCAATTCGATTTCTTTCTACTACAATACTCACAACAAATAATCCAGGATTGTCTCGTCTATTTCCACAACTTACATTCTATCTGACATTCTAACGACTCTACCAATTCGAAGTCTTTCTATTACAATACTCACAACAAATAATCCAGGATTGTCTCGTCTATTCCCACAACTTACATTCTATGTGACATTCTAACGACTCTACCAATTCAAAGTTTTTCTACTACAATACTCACAACAAATGATCCAGGATTGTCTCGTCTATTTCCACAACTTACATTCTATCTGACATTCTAACGACTCTACCAAGTCGAAGTCTTTCTATTACAATACTCACAACAAATAATCCAGGATTGTCTCGTCTATTTCCACAACTTACATTCTATGTGACATTCTAACGACTCAACCAATTCGAAGTCTTTCTACTACAATACTCACAACAAATAATCCAGGATTGTCTCGTCTATTCCCACACCTTACATTCTATCTGACATTCTAACGACTCTACCAATTCGCTGTATTTCTACTACAATACTAACTTCAAATAATCCAGGATTGTCTCATCTATTTTCACAACTTACATTCTATCTGATATTCGAACGACTCTACCAATTCGAAGTCTTTGTACTACAATACTAACAACAAATAATGCAGGATTGTCTCGTCTATTTCCACAACTTACATTCTATCTGACATTCTAACGACTCTACCAATTCGAAGTCTTTCTATTACAATACTCACAACAAATAATCCAGGATTGTCTCGTCTATTTCCACAAATTACATTCTATCTGACATTCTAACGACTCTACCAATTCGAAGTGTTTCTACTACAATACTCACAACAAATAATCAAGGATTGTATCGTCTATTTCCACAACGTACATTCTATCTGACATTCTAACGACTCTACCAATTCGAAGTCTTTCTACTACAATACTCACAACAATTAATCCAGGAATGTCTCGTCTATTTCCACACCTTACATTCTATCTGACATTCTAACGACTCTACCCATTCGCTGTATTTCTACTACAATACTAACTTCAAATAATCCAGGATTGTCTCGTCTACTTCCACAACTTACATTCTATCTGACATTCTAACGACTCTACCAATTCGATTTCTTTCTACTACAATACTCACAACAAATAATCCAGGATTGTCTCGTCTATTGCCACAATTTACATTCTACCTGACATTCTAACGACTCTACGAATTCGAAGTCTTTCTACTACAATACTCACAACAAATAATCCAGGATTGTCTCGTTTATTTCCACAACTTACATTCTATCTGACATTCTAACGACTCTACCAATTCGAAGTCTTTCTATTACAATACTCACAACAAATAATCCAGGATTGTCTCGTCTATTCCCACAACTTACATTCTATGTGACATTCTAACGAATCTACCAATTCGAAGTTTTTCTACTACAATACTCACAACAAATAATCCAGGATTGTCTCGTCTATTTCCACAACTTACATTCTATGTGACATTCTAACGACTCTACCAATTCGAAGTCTTTCTACTACAATACTCACAACAAATAATCCAGGATTGTCTCGTCTATTCCCACAACTTACATTATATCTGACATTCTAATGACTCTACCAATTCGAAGTCTTTCTACTACAATACTAACAACAAATAATCTAAGATTGTCTCGTCTATTTCCACAACTTACATTCTATCTGACATTCTAACGACTCTACCAATTCGAAGTCTTTCTGCTACAATACTCACAACAAATAATCCAGGATTGCCTCGTCTATTTCCACAACTTACATTCTATCTGACATTCTAACGACTCTACCAATTCGCTGTATTTCTACTACAATACTAACTTCAAATAATCCAGGATTGTCTCGTCTATTTCCACAACCTACATTCTATCTGATATTCTAACGACTCTACCAATTTGAAGTCTTTCTACTACAATACTCACAACAAATAATCCAGGATTGTCTCGTCTATTTCCACAACTTACATTCTATCTCAGTTTCTAACGAGTCTACCAATTCGCTGTATTTATACTGCAATACTCACAACAAATAAACCACGATTGTCTCGTCTATTTCCACAACTTACATTCTATCTGACATACTAACGACTCTACCAATTCAAAGTCTTTCTAATACAATACTAACTTTAAACAATCCAGGATTGTCTCCTCTATTTCCACAAATTACATTCTATCTGACATTCTAACGACTCTACCAATTCGAAGTCTATCTATTACAATACTAACAACAAATAATCTAGGATTGTCTGGTCTATTTCCACAACTTACATTCTATCTGACGTTCTAACGACTCTACCAATTCGAAGTTTTTCTACTACAATACTCACAACAAATAATCCAGGATTGTCTCGTCTATTTCCACACCTTACATTCTATCTGACATTCTAACGACTCTAACCATTCGCTGTATTTCTACTACAATACTAACTTCAAATAATCCAGGATTGTCTCGTCTACTTCCACAACTTACATTGTATCTGATATTCTAACGACTCTACCAATTCGAAGTCTTTTAACAACATTACTAACTTTAAACAATCCAGGATTGTCTCCTCTATTTCCACAACTTACATTCTATCTCAGTTTCTAACGAGTCTACCAATTCGCTGTATTTATACTACAATACTCACAACAAATAAACCAGGATTGTCTCGTCTATTTCCACAACTTACATTCTATCTGACATTCTAACGACTCTATCCATTCGCTGTATTTCTACTACAATAATAACTTTAAACAATCCAGGATTGTCTCCTCTATTTCCACAACTTACATTCTATCTGACATTCTAACGACTCTACCAATTCGATTTCTTTCTACTACAATACTCACAACAAATAATCCAGGATTGTCTCGTCTATTTCCACAACTTACATTCTATGTGACATTCTAACGACTCTACCAAGTCGAAGTTTTTCTACTACAATACGCACAACAAATGATCCAGGATTGTCTCGTCTATTTCCACAACTTACATTCTATCTGACATTCTAACGACTCTACCAAGTCGAAGCCTTTCTATTACAATACTCACAACAAATAATCCAGGATTGTCTCGTCTATTTCCACAACTTACATTCTATGTGACATTCTAACGACTCAACCAATTCGAAGTCTTTCTACTACAATACTCACAACAAATAATCCAGGAATGTCTCGTCTATTCCCACAACTTACATTATATCTGACATTCTAATGACTCTACCAATTCGAAGTCTTTCTACTACAATACTAACAACAAATAATCTAAGATTGTCTCCTCTATTTCCACAACTTACATTCTATCTGACATTCTAACGACTCTACCAATTCGATTTCTTTCTACTACAATACTCACAACAAATAATCCAGGATTGTCTCGTCTATTTCCACAACTTACATTCTATCTGACATTCTAACGACTCTACCAATTCGAAGTCTTTCTATTACAATACTCACAACAAATAATCCAGGATTGTCTCGTCTATTCCCACAACTTACATTCTATGTGACATTCTAACGACTCTACCAATTCAAAGTTTTTCTACTACAATACTCACAACAAATGATCCAGGATTGTCTCGTCTATTTCCACAACTTACATTCTATCTGACATTCTAACGACTCTACCAAGTCGAAGTCTTTCTATTACAATACTCACAACAAATAATCCAGGATTGTCTCGTCTATTTCCACAACTTACATTCTATGTGACATTCTAACGACTCAACCAATTCGAAGTCTTTCTACTACAATACTCACAACAAATAATCCAGGATTGTCTCGTCTATTCCCACAACTTACATTCTATCTGACATTCTAACGACTCTACCAATTCGAAGTCTTTCTGCTACAATACTCACAACAAATAATCCAGGATTGCCTCGTCTATTTCCACACCTTACATTCTATCTGACATTCTAACGACTCTACCAATTCGCTGTATTTCTACTACAATACTAACTTCAAATAATCCAGGATTGTCTCATCTATTTTCACAACTTACATTCTATCTGATATTCGAACGACTCTACCAATTCGAAGTCTTTGTACTACAATACTAACAACAAATAATGCAGGATTGTCTCGTCTATTTCCACAACTTACATTCTATCTGACATTCTAACGACTCTACCAATTCGAAGTCTTTCTATTACAATACTCACAACAAATAATCCAGGATTGACTCGTCTATTTCCACAACTTACATTCTACCTGACATTCTAACGACTCTACGAATTCGAAGTCTTTCTACTACAATACTCACAACAAATAATCCAGGATTGTCTCGTCTATTTCCACAAATTACATTCTATCTGACATTCTAACGACTCTACCAATTCGAAGTGTTTCTACTACAATACTCACAACAAATAATCAAGGATTGTATCGTCTATTTCCACAACGTACATTCTATCTGACATTCTAACGACTCTACCAATTCGAAGTCTTTCTACTACAATACTCACAACAATTAATCCAGGAATGTCTCGTCTATTTCCACACCTTACATTCTATCTGACATTCTAACGACTCTACCCATTCGCTGTATTTCTACTACAATACTAACTTCAAATAATCCAGGATTGTCTCGTCTACTTCCACAACTTACATTGTATCTGATATTCTAACGACTCTACCAATTCGAAGTCTTTTAACTACAATACTAACTTTAAACAATCCAGAATTGTCTCCTCTATTTCCACAACTTACATTCTATCTGACATTCTAACGACTCTACCAATTCGATTTCTTTCTACTACAATACTCACAACAAATAATCCAGGATTGTCTCGTCTATTGCCACAATTTACATTCTACCTGACATTCTAACGACTCTACGAATTCGAAGTCTTTCTACTACAATACTCACAACAAATAATCCAGGATTGTCTCGTTTATTTCCACAACTTACATTCTATCTGACATTCTAACGACTCTACCAATTCGAAGTCTTTCTATTACAATACTCACAACAAATAATCCAGGATTGTCTCGTCTATTCCCACAACTTACATTCTATGTGACATTCTAACGAATCTACCAATTCGAAGTTTTTCTACTACAATACTCACAACAAATAATCCAGGATTGTCTCGTCTATTTCCACAACTTACATTCTATGTGACATTCTAACGACTCTACCAATTCGAAGTCTTTCTACTACAATACTCACAACAAATAATCCAGGATTGTCTCGTCTATTCCCACAACTTACATTATATCTGACATTCTAATGACTCTACCAATTCGAAGTCTTTCTACTACAATACTAACAACAAATAATCTAAGATTGTCTCGTCTATTTCCACAACTTACATTCTATCTGACATTCTAACGACTCTACCAATTCGAAGTCTTTCTGCTACAATACTCACAACAAATAATCCAGGATTGCCTCGTCTATTTCCACAACTTACATTCTATCTGACATTCTAACGACTCTACCAATTCGCTGTATTTCTACTACAATACTAACTTCAAATAATCCAGGATTGTCTCGTCTATTTCCACAACCTACATTCTATCTGATATTCTAACGACTCTACCAATTTGAAGTCTTTCTACTACAATACTCACAACAAATAATCCAGGATTGTCTCGTCTATTTCCACAACTTACATTCTATCTCAGTTTCTAACGAGTCTACCAATTTGCTGTATTTATACTGCAATACTCACAACAAATAAACCACGATTGTCTCGTCTATTTCCACAACTTACATTCTATCTGACATACTAACGACTCTACCAATTCAAAGTCTTTCTAATACAATACTAACTTTAAACAATCCAGGATTGTCTCCTCTATTTCCACGAATTACATTCTATCTGACATTCTAACGACTCTACCAATTCGATGTCTCTCTACTACAATACTCACAACAAATAATCCAGGATTGTCTCCCCTTTTTCCACAACTTACATTCTATCTGACATTCAAACGACTCTATCAATTCGAAGTCTTTCTACTACAATACTAACGTCAAATAATCCAGGATTGTCTCGTCCATTTCCACAACTTACATTCTATCTGACATTCTAACGACTCTACCAATTCGAAGTCTATCTATTACAGTACTAACAACAAATAATCCATGATTCTATCGTCTATTTCCACAACTTACATTCTATCTGATATTCTAACGACTCTACCAATTCGCTGCATTTCTACTACAATACTAACTTCAAATAATCCAGGATTGTCTCATCTATTTCCACAACTTACATTCTATCTGATATTCGAACGACTCTACCAATTCGAAGTCTTTGTACTACAATACTAACAACAAATAATGCAGGATTGTCTCGTCTATTTCCACAACTTACATTCTATCTGATTTTCTAACGACTCAACAAATTCGAAGTCTTTCTACTACAATACTCACAACAAATAATCCAGGATTGTCTCGTCTATTTCCACAAATTACATTCTATCTGACATTCTAACGACTCTACCAATTCGAAGTTTGTCTACTACAATACTCACAACAAATAATGAAGGATTGTATCGTCTATTTCCACAACGTACATTCTATCTGACATTCTAACGACTCTACTAATTCGAAGTCTTTCTACTACAATACTCACAACAATTAATCCAGGAATGTCTCGTCTATTTCCACACCTTACATTCTATCTGACATTCTAACGACTCTACCCATTCGCTGTATTTCTACTACAATACTAACTTCAAATAATCCAGGATTGTCTCGTCTACTTCCACAACTTACATTGTATCTGATATTCTAACGACTCTACCAATTCGAAGTCTTTCTACTACAATACTAACTTTAAACAATCCAGGATTGTCTCCTCTATTTCCACAACTTACATTCTATCTGACATTCTAACGACTCTACCAATTCGAAGTTTTTCTACTACAATACTAACTTCAAATAATCCAGGATTGTCTCGTCTATTTCCACAACTTACATTCTATCTGACATTCTAACGACTCTACCAATTCGAAGTCAATCTATTACAGTACGAACAACAAATAATCCAGGATTCTATCGTCTATTTCCACACCTTACATTCTATCTGACATTCTAACGACTCTACCAATTCGCTGTATTTCTACTACAATACTAACTTCAAATAATCCAGGATTGTCTCGTCTATTTCCACAACTTACATTCTATCTGATATTCTAACGACTCTACCAATTTGAAGTCTTTCTACTACAAAACTAACAACAAATAATCCAGGATTTCTCGTCTATTTCCACAACTTTCATTCTATCTGATATTCGAACGACACTACCAATTCGAAGTCTTTCTACTACAATACTCACAACAAATAATCCAGGATTGTCTCGTCTATTTCCACAACTTACATTCTATCTCAGTTTCTAACGAGTCTACCAATTCGCTGTATTTATACTACAATACTCACAACAAATAAACCAGGATTGTCTCCTCTATTTCCACAACTTACATTCTATCTGACATTCTAACGACTCTACCAATTCGATTTCTTTCTACTACAATACTCACAACAAATAATCCAGGATTGTCTCGTCTATTTCCACAACTTACATTCTATCTGACATTCTAACGACTCTACCAATTCGAAGTCTTTCTATTACAATACTCACAACAAATAATCCAGGATTGTCTCGTCTATTCCCACAACTTACATTCTATGTGACATTCTAACGACTCTACCAATTCGAAGTTTTTCTACTACAATACTCACAACAAATGATCCAGGATTGTCTCGTCTATTTCCACAACTTACATTCTATCTGACATTCTAACGACTCTACCAAGTCGAAGTCTTTCTATTACTATACTGACAACAAATAATCCAGGATTGTCTCGTCTATTTCCACAACTTACATTCTATGTGACATTCTAATGACTCAACCAATTCGAAGTCTTTCTACTACAATACTCAACAAATAATCCAGGACTGTCTCGTCTATTTCCACAACTTACATTCTATCTGACATTCTAACGACTCTACCAATTCGAAGTCTTTCTGCTACAATACTCACAACAAATAATCCAGGATTGCCTCGTCTATTTCCACACCTTACATTCTATCTGACATTCTAACGACTCTACCAATTCGCTGTTTTTTACTACAATACTAACTTCAAATAATCCAGGATTGTCTCATCTATTTCCACAACTTACATTCTATCTGATATTCGAACGACTCTACCAATTCGAAGTCTTTGTACTACAATACTAACAACAAATAATGCAGGATTGTCTCGTCTATTTCCACAACTTACATTCTATCTGACATTCTAACGACTCTACCAATTCGAAGTCTTTCTATTACAATACTCACAACAAATAATCCAGGATTGACTCGTCTATTTCCACAACTTACATTCTACCTGACATTCTAACGACTCTACGAATTCGAAGTCTTTCTACTACAATACTCACAACAAATAATCCAGGATTGTCTCGTCTATTTCCACAAATTACATTCTATCTGACATTCTAACGACTCTACCAATTCGAAGTGTTTCTACTACAATACTCACAACAAATAATCAAGGATTGTATCGTCTATTTCCACAACGTACATTCTATCTGACATTCTAACGATTCTACCAATTCGAAGTATTTCTACTACAATACTCACAACAATTAATCCAGGAATGTCGCATCTATTTCCACACCTTACATTCTATCTGACATTCTAACGACTCTACCCATTCGCTGTATTTCTACTACAATACTAACTTCAAATAATCCAGGATTGTCTCGTCTACTTCCACAACTTACATTGTATCTGATATTCTAACGACTTTACCAATTCGAAGTCTTTTAACTACAATACTAACTTTAAACAATCCAGGATTGTCTCCTCTATTTCCACAACTTACATTCTATCTGACATTCTAACGACTCTACCAATTCGAAGTCTTTCTATTACAATACTCACAACAAATAATCCAGGATTGTCTCGTCTATTTCCACAACTTACATTCTATGTGACATTCTAACGACTCTACCAATTCGAAGTTTTTCTACTACAATACTCACAACAAATAATCCAGGATTGTCTCGTCTATTTCCACAACTTACATTCTATGTGACATTCTAACGACTCTACCAATTCGAAGTCTTTCTACTACATTACTCACAACAAATAATCCAGGATTGTCTCGTCTATTCCCACAACTTACATTATATCTGATATTCGAACGACTCTACCAATTCGAAGTCTTTGTACTACAATACTAACAACAAATAATGCAGGATTGTCTCGTCTATTTCCACAACTTACATTCTATCTGATTTTCTAACGACTCTACCAATTCGAAGTCTTTCTAATACAATACTAACTTCAAATAATCCAGGATTGTCTCGTCTATTTCCACAACCTACATTCTATCTGATATTCTAACGACTCTACCAATTTGAAGTCTTTCTACTACAATACTCACAACAAATAATCCAGGATTGTCTCGTCTATTTCCACAACTTACATTCTATCTCAGTTTCTAACGAGTCTACCAATTCGCTGTATTTATACTACAATACTCACAACAAATAATCCAGGATTGTCTCCCCCTTTTCCACAACTTACATTCTATCTGACATTCAAACGACTCTATCAATTCGAAGTCTTTCTACTACAATACTAACGTCAAATAATCCAGGATTGTCTCGTCCATTTCCACAACTTACATTCTATCTGACATTCTAACGACTCTACCAATTCGAAGTCTATCTATTACAGTACTAACAACAAATAATCCATGATTCTATCGTCTATTTCCACAACTTACATTCTATCTGATATTCTAACGACTCTACCAATTCGCTGCATTTCTACTACAATACTAACTTCAAATAATCCAGGATTGTCTCATCTATTTCCACAACTTACATTCTATCTGATATTCGAACGACTCTACCAATTCGAAGTCTTTGTACTACAATACTAACAACAAATAATGCAGGATTGTCTCGTCTATTTCCACAACTTACATTCTATCTGATTTTCTAACGACTCTACCAATTCGAAGTCTTTCTATTACAATACTAATAACAAATAATCCAGGATTGTCTCGTCTATTTCCACAACTTACATTCTACCTGACATTCTAACGACTCAACGAATTCGAAGTCTTTCTACTACAATACTCACAACAAATAATGAAGGATTGTATCGTCTATTTCCACAACGTACATTCTATCTGACATTCTAACGACTCTACTAATTCGAAGTCTTTCTACTACAATACTCACAACAATTAATCCAGGAATGTCTCGTCTATTTCCACACCTTACATTCTATCTGACATTCTAACGACTCTACCCATTCGCTGTATTTCTACTACAATACTAATTTCAAATAATCCAGGATTGTCTCGTCTACTTCCACAACTTACATTGTATCTGATATTCTAACGACTCTACCAATTCGAAGTCTTTCTACTACAATACTAACTTTAAACAATCCAGGATTGTCTCCTCTATTTCCACAACTTACATTCTATCTGACATTCTAACGACTCTACCAATTCGAAGTTTTTCTACTACAATACTCACAACAAATAATCCAGGATTGTCTCGTCTATTTCCACAACTTACATTCTATCTGACATTCTAACGACTCTACCAATTCGAAGTCAATCTATTACAGTACGAACAACAAATAATCCAGGATTCTATCGTCTATTTCCACACCTTACATTCTATCTGACATTCTAACGATTCTACCAATTCGCTGTATTTCTACTACAATACTAACTTCAAATAATCCAGGATTGTCTCGTCTATTTCCACAACTTACATTCTATCTGATATTCTAACGACTCTACCAATTTGAAGTCTTTCTACTACAAAACTAACAACAAATAATCCAGGATTTCTCGTCTATTTCCACAACTTTCATTCTATCTGATATTCGAACGACACTACCAATTCGAAGTCTTTCTACTACAATACTCACAACAAATAATCCAGGATTGTCTCGTCTATTTCCACAACTTACATTCTATCTCAGTTTCTAACGAGTCTACCAATTCGCTGTATTTATACTACAATACTCACAACAAATAAACCAGGATTGTCTCGTCTATTTCCACAACTTACATTCTATCTGACATTCTAACGACTCTACCCATTCGCTGTATTTCTACTACAATACTAACTTTAAACAATCCAGGATTGTCTCCTCTATTTCCACAACTTACATTCTATCTGACATTCTAAAGACTCTACCAATTCGATTTCTTTCTACTACAATACTCACAACAAATAATCCAGGATTGTCTCATCTATTTCCACAACTTACATTCTATCTGACATTCTAACGACTCTACCAATTCGAAGTCTTTCTATTACAAAACTCACAACAAATAATCCAGGATTGTCTCGTCTATTCCCACAACTTACATTCTATGTGACATTCTAACGACTCTACCAATTCGAAGTTTTTCTACTACAATACTCACAACAAATGATCCAGGATTGTCTCGTCTATTTCCACAACTTACATTCTATCTGACATTCTAACGACTCTACCAAGTCGAAGTCTTTCTATTACTATACTCACAACAAATAATCCAGGATTGTCTCGTCTATTTCCACAACTTACATTCTATGTGACATTCTAACGACTCAACCAATTCGAAGTCTTTCTACTACAATACTCAACAAATAATCCAGGACTGTCTCGTCTATTTCCACAACTTACATTCTATCTGATATTCTAACGACTCTACCAATTCGAAGTCTTTCTACTACAATACTAACAACAAATAATCTAAGATTGTCTCGTCTATTTCTACAACTTACATTCTATCTGACATTCTAACGACTCTACCAATTCGAAGTCTTTCTGCTACAATACTCACAACAAATAATCCAGGATTGCCTCGTCTATTTCCACACCTTACATTCTATCTGACATTCTAACGACTCTACCAATTCGCTGTTTTTTACTACAATACTAACTTCAAATAATCCAGGATTGTCTCATCTATTTCCACAACTTACATTCTATCTGATATTCGAACGACTCTACCAATTTGAAGTCTTTCTATTACAATACTAACAACAAATAATCCAGGATTTCTCGTCTATTTCCACAACTTACATTCTATCTGATATTCTAACGACTCTACCAATTTGAAGTCTTTCTACTACAATACTCAAAACAAATAATCCAGGATTATCTCGTCTATTTCCACAACTTACATTCTATCTCAGTTTCTAACGAGTCTACCAATTCGCTGTATTTATACTGCAATACTCACAACAAATAAACCACGATTGTCTCGTCTATTTCCACAACTTACATTCTATCTGACATACTAACGACTCTACCAATTCAAAGTCTTTCTAATACAATACTAACTTTAAACAATCCAGGATTGTCTCCTCTATTTCCACAACTTACATTTTATCTGACATTCTAACGACTCTACCAATTCGATGTCTCTCTACTACAATACTCACAACAAATAATCCAGGATTGTCTCCCCTTTTTCCACAACTTACATTCTATCTGACATTCAAACGACTCTATCAATTCGAAGTCTTTCTACTACAATACTAACGTCAAATAATCCAGGATTGTCTCGTCCATTTCCACAACTTACATTCTATCTGACATTCTAACGACTCTACCAATTCGAAGTCTATCTATTACAGTACTAACAACAAATAATCCATGATTCTATCGTCTATTTCCACAACTTACATTCTATCTGATATTCTAACGACTCTACCAATTCGCTGCATTTCTACTACAATACTAACTTCAAATAATCCAGGATTGTCTCATCTATTTCCACAACTTACATTCTATCTGATATTCGAACGACTCTACCAATTCGAAGTCTTTGTACTACAATACTAACAACAAATAATGCAGGATTGTCTCGTCTATTTCCACAACTTACATTCTATCTGATTTTCTAACGACTCTACCAATTCGAAGTCTTTCTATTACAATACTCACAACAAATAATCCAGGATTGTCTCGTCTATTTCCACAACTTACATTCTACCTGACATTCTAACGACTCAACGAATTCGAAGTCTTTCTACTACAATACTCACAACAAATAATCCAGGATTGTCTCGTCTATTTCCACAAATTACATTCTATCTGACATTCTAACGACTCTACCAATTCGAAGTTTGTCTACTACAATACTCACAACAAATAATGAAGGATTGTATCGTCTATTTCCACAACGTACATTCTATCTGACATTCTAACGACTCTACTAATTCGAAGTCTTTCTACTACAATACTCACAACAATTAATCCAGGAATGTCTCGTCTATTTCCACACCTTACATTCTATCTGACATTCTAACGACTCTACCCATTCGCTGTATTTCTACTACAATACTAACTTCAAATAATCCAGGATTGTCTCGTCTACTTCCACAACTTACATTGTATCTGATTTTCTAACGACTCTACCAATTCGAAGTCTTTCTACTACAATACTAACTTTAAACAATCCAGGATTATCTCCTCTATTTCCACAACTTACATTCTATCTGACATTCTAACGACTCTACCAATTCGAAGTTTTTCTACTACAATACTCACAACAAATAATCCAGGATTGTCTCGTCTATTTCCACAACTTACATTCTATCTGACATTCTAACGACTCTACCAATTCGAAGTCAATCTATTACAGTACGAACAACAAATAATGCAGGATTCTATTGTCTATTTCCACACCTTACATTCTATCTGACATTCTAACGACTCTACCAATTCGCTGTATTTCTACTACAATACTAACTTCAAATAATCCAGGATTGTCTCGTCTATTTCCACAACTTACATTCTATCTGATATTCTAACGACTCTACCAATTTGAAGTCTTTCTACTACAAAACTAACAACAAATAATCCAGGATTTCTCGTCTATTTCCACAACTTTCATTCTATCTGATATTCGATCGACACTACCAATTCGAAGTCTTTCTACTACAATACTCACAACAAATAATCCAGGATTGTCTCGTCTATTTCCACAACTTACATTCTATCTCAGTTTCTAACGAGTCTACCAATTCGCTGTATTTATACTACAATACTCACAACAAATAAACCAGGATTGTCTCGTCTATTTCCACAACTTACATTCTATCTGACATTCTAACGACTCTACCCATTCGCTGTATTTCTACTACAATACTAACTTTAAACAATCCAGGATTGTCTCCTCTATTTCCACAACTTACATTCTATCTGACATTCTAACGACTCTACCAATTCGATTTCTTTCTACTACAATACTCACAACAAATAATCCAGGATTGTCTCGTCTATTTCCACAACTTACATTCTATCTGACATTCTAACGACTCTACCAATTCGAAGTCTTTCTATTACAATACTCACAACAAATAATCCAGGATTGTCTCGTCTATTCCCACAACTTACATTCTATGTGACATTCTAACGACTCTACCAATTCGAAGTTTTTCTACTACAATACTCACAACAAATGATCCAGGATTGTCTCGTCTATTTCCACAACTTACATTCTATCTGACATTCTAACGACTCTACCAAGTCGAAGTCTTTCTATTACTATACTCACAACAAATAATCCAGGATTGTCTCGTCTATTTCCACAACTTACATTCTATGTGACATTCTAACGACTCAACCAATTCGAAGTCTTTCTACTACAATACTCAACAAATAATCCAGGACTGTCTCGTCTATTTCCACAACTTACATTCTATCTGATATTCTAACGACTCTACCAATTCGAAGTCTTTCTACTACAATACTAACAACAAATAATCTAAGATTGTCTCGTCTATTTCTACAACTTACATTCTATCTGACATTCTAACGACTCTACCAATTCGAAGTCTTTCTGCTACAATACTCACAACAAATAATCCAGGATTGCCTCGTCTATTTCCACAACTTACATTCTACCTGACATTCTAACGACTCTACGAATTCGAAGTCTTTCTACTACAATACTCACAACAAATAATCCAGGATTGTCTCGTCTATTTCCACAAATTACATTCTATGTGACATTCTAACGACTCTACCAATTCGCTGTTTTTTACTACAATACTAACTTCAAATAATCCAGGATTGTCTCATCTATTTCCACAACTTACATTCTATCTGATATTCGAACGACTCTACCAATTCGAAGTCTTTCTACTACAATACTCACAACAAATAATCCAGGATTGTCTCGTCTATTTCCACAAATTACATTCTATCTGACATTCTAACGACTCTACCAATTCGAAGTGTTTCTACTACAATACTCACAACAAATAATCCAGGATTGTCTCGTCTATTTCCACAACTTACATTCTATCTGACATTCTAATGACTCTACCAATTCGAAGTCTTTCTACTACAATACTCACAACAAATAATTCAGGATTGTCTCGTCTACTTCCACAACTTACATTGTATCTGATATTCTAACGACTCTACCAATTCGAAGTCTTTTAACTACAATACTAACTTTAAACAATCCAGGATTGTCTCCTCTATTTCCACAACTTACATTCTATCTGACATTCTAACGACTCTACCATTTCGAAGTCTTTCTATTACAATACTCACAACAAATAATCCAGGATTGTCTCGTCTATTTCCACAACTTACATTCTATGTGACATTCTAACGACTCTACCAATTCGAAGTTTTTCTACTACAATACTCACAACAAATAATCCAGGATTGTCTCGTCTATTTCCACAACTTACATTCTATGTGACATTCTAACGACTCTACCAATTCGAAGTCTTTCTACTACATTACTCACAACAAATAATCCAGGATTGTCTCGTCTATTCCCACAACTTACATTATATCTGACATTCTAATGACTCTACCAATTCGAAGTCTTTCTGCTACAATACTCACAACAAATAATCCAGGATTGCCTCGTCTATTTCCACACCTTACATTCTATCTGACATTCTAACGACTCTACCAATTAAGTGTATTTCTACTACAATACTAACTTCAAATAATCCAGGATTGTCTCGTCTATTTCCACAACTTACATTCTATCTGATATTCTAACGACTCTACCAATTTGAAGTCTTTCTATTACAATACTAACAACAAATAATCCAGGATTGTCTCGTCTATTTCCACAACTTACATTCTATCTCAGTTTCTAACGAGTCTACCAATTCGCTGTATTTATACTACAATACTCACAACAAATAAACCAGGATTGTCTCGTCTATTTCCACAACTTACATTCTATCTGACATTCTAACGACTCTACCCATTCGCTGTATTTCTACTACAATACTAACTTTAAACAATCCAGGATTGTCTCCTCTATTTCCACAACTTACATTCTATCTGACATTCTAACGACTCTACCAATTCGATTTCTTTCTACTACAATACTCACAACAAATAATCCAGGATTGTCTCGTCTATTTCCACAACTTACATTCTATCTGACATTCTAACGACTCTACCAATTCGAAGTCTTTCTATTACAATACTCACAACAAATAATCCAGGATTGTCTCGTCTATTCCCACAACTTACATTCTATGTGACATTCTAACGACTCTACCAATTCGAAGTTTTTCTACTACAATACTCACAACAAATGATCCAGGATTGTCTCGTCTATTTCCACAACTTACATTCTATCTGACATTCTAACGACTCTACCAAGTCGAAGTCTTTCTATTACTATACTGACAACAAATAATCCAGGATTGTCTCGTCTATTTCCACAACTTACATTCTATGTGACATTCTAATGACTCAACCAATTCGAAGTCTTTCTACTACAATACTCAACAAATAATCCAGGATTGCCTCGTCTATTTCCACACCTTACATTCTATCTGACATTCTAACGACTCTACCAATTCGCTGTTTTTTACTACAATACTAACTTCAAATAATCCAGGATTGTCTCATCTATTTCCACAACTTACATTCTATCTGATATTCGAACGACTCTACCAATTCGAAGTCTTTGTACTACAATACTAACAACAAATAATGCAGGATTGTCTCGTCTATTTCCACAACTTACATTCTATCTGACATTCTAACGACTCTACCAATTCGAAGTCTTTCTATTACAATACTCACAACAAATAATCCAGGATTGACTCGTCTATTTCCACAACTTACATTCTACCTGACATTCTAACGACTCTACGAATTCGAAGTCTTTCTACTACAATACTCACAACAAATAATCCAGGATTATCTCGTCTATTTCCACAAATTACATTCTATCTGACATTCTAACGACTCTACCAATTCGAAGTGTTTCTACTACAATACTCACAACAAATAATCAAGGATTGTATCGTCTATTTCCACAACGTACATTCTATCTGACATTCTAACGATTCTACCAATTCGAAGTATTTCTACTACAATACTCACAACAATTAATCCAGGAATGTCGCATCTATTTCCACACCTTACATTCTATCTGACATTCTAACGACTCTACCCATTCGCTGTATTTCTACTACAATACTAACTTCAAATAATCCAGGATTGTCTCGTCTACTTCCACAACTTACATTGTATCTGATATTCTAACGACTTTACCAATTCGAAGTCTTTTAACTACAATACTAACTTTAAACAATCCAGGATTGTCTCCTCTATTTCCACAACTTACATTCTATCTGACATTCTAACGACTCTACCAATTCGAAGTCTTTCTATTACAATACTCACAACAAATAATCCAGGATTGTCTCGTCTATTTCCACAACTTACATTCTATGTGACATTCTAACGACTCTACCAATTCGAAGTTTTTCTACTACAATACTCACAACAAATAATCCAGGATTGTCTCGTCTATTTCCACAACTTACATTCTATGTGACATTCTAACGACTCTACCAATTCGAAGTCTTTCTACTACATTACTCACAACAAATAATCCAGGATTGTCTCGTCTATTCCCACAACTTACATTATATCTGATATTCGAACGACTCTACCAATTCGAAGTCTTTGTACTACAATACTAACAACAAATAATGCAGGATTGTCTCGTCTATTTCCACAACTTACATTCTATCTGATTTTCTAACGACTCTACCAATTCGAAGTCTTTCTAATACAATACTAACTTCAAATAATCCAGGATTGTCTCGTCTATTTCCACAACCTACATTCTATCTGATATTCTAACGACTCTACCAATTTGAAGTCTTTCTACTACAATACTCACAACAAATAATCCAGGATTGTCTCGTCTATTTCCACAACTTACATTCTATCTCAGTTTCTAACGAGTCTACCAATTCGCTGTATTTATACTACAATACTCACAACAAATAATCCAGGATTGTCTCCCCCTTTTCCACAACTTACATTCTATCTGACATTCAAACGACTCTATCAATTCGAAGTCTTTCTACTACAATACTAACGTCAAATAATCCAGGATTGTCTCGTCCATTTCCACAACTTACATTCTATCTGACATTCTAACGACTCTACCAATTCGAAGTCTATCTATTACAGTACTAACAACAAATAATCCATGATTCTATCGTCTATTTCCACAACTTACATTCTATCTGATATTCTAACGACTCTACCAATTCGCTGCATTTCTACTACAATACTAACTTCAAATAATCCAGGATTGTCTCATCTATTTCCACAACTTACATTCTATCTGATATTCGAACGACTCTACCAATTCGAAGTCTTTGTACTACAATACTAACAACAAATAATGCAGGATTGTCTCGTCTATTTCCACAACTTACATTCTATCTGATTTTCTAACGACTCTACCAATTCGAAGTCTTTCTATTACAATACTCATAACAAATAATCCAGGATTGTCTCGTCTATTTCCACAACTTACATTCTACCTGACATTCTAACGACTCAACGAATTCGAAGTCTTTCTACTACAATACTCACAACAAATAATGAAGGATTGTATCGTCTATTTCCACAACGTACATTCTATCTGACATTCTAACGACTCTACTAATTCGAAGTCTTTCTACTACAATACTCACAACAATTAATCCAGGAATGTCTCGTCTATTTCCACACCTTACATTCTATCTGACATTCTAACGACTCTACCCATTCGCTGTATTTCTACTACAATACTAATTTCAAATAATCCAGGATTGTCTCGTCTACTTCCACAACTTACATTGTATCTGATATTCTAACGACTCTACCAATTCGAAGTCTTTCTACTACAATACTAACTTTAAACAATCCAGGATTGTCTCCTCTATTTCCACAACTTACATTCTATCTGACATTCTAACGACTCTACCAATTCGAAGTTTTTCTACTACAATACTCACAACAAATAATCCAGGATTGTCTCGTCTATTTCCACAACTTACATTCTATCTGACATTCTAACGACTCTACCAATTCGAAGTCAATCTATTACAGTACGAACAACAAATAATCCAGGATTCTATCGTCTATTTCCACACCTTACATTCTATCTGACATTCTAACGACTCTACCAATTCGCTGTATTTCTACTACAATACTAACTTCAAATAATCCAGGATTGTCTCGTCTATTTCCACAACTTACATTCTATCTGATATTCTAACGACTCTACCAATTTGAAGTCTTTCTACTACAAAACTAACAACAAATAATCCAGGATTTCTCGTCTATTTCCACAACTTTCATTCTATCTGATATTCGAACGACACTACCAATTCGAAGTCTTTCTACTACAATACTCACAACAAATAATCCAGGATTGTCTCGTCTATTTCCACAACTTACATTCTATCTCAGTTTCTAACGAGTCTACCAATTCGCTGTATTTATACTACAATACTCACAACAAATAAACCAGGATTGTCTCGTCTATTTCCACAACTTACATTCTATCTGACATTCTAACGACTCTACCCATTCGCTGTATTTCTACTACAATACTAACTTTAAACAATCCAGGATTGTCTCCTCTATTTCCACAACTTACATTCTATCTGACATTCTAACGACTCTACCAATTCGATTTCTTTCTACTACAATACTCACAACAAATAATCCAGGATTGTCTCATCTATTTCCACAACTTACATTCTATCTGACATTCTAACGACTCTACCAATTCGAAGTCTTTCTATTACAAAACTCACAACAAATAATCCAGGATTGTCTCGTCTATTCCCACAACTTACATTCTATGTGACATTCTAACGACTCTACCAATTCGAAGTTTTTCTACTACAATACTCACAACAAATGATCCAGGATTGTCTCGTCTATTTCCACAACTTACATTCTATCTGACATTCTAACGACTCTACCAAGTCGAAGTCTTTCTATTACTATACTCACAACAAATAATCCAGGATTGTCTCGTCTATTTCCACAACTTACATTCTATGTGACATTCTAACGACTCAACCAATTCGAAGTCTTTCTACTACAATACTCAACAAATAATCCAGGACTGTCTCGTCTATTTCCACAACTTACATTCTATCTGATATTCTAACGACTCTACCAATTCGAAGTCTTTCTACTACAATACTAACAACAAATAATCTAAGATTGTCTCGTCTATTTCCACACCTTACATTCTATCTGACATTCTAACGACTCTACCAATTCGCTGTATTTCTACTACAATACTAACTTCAAATAATCCAGGATTGTCTCGTCTATTTCCACAACTTACATTCTATCTGATATTCTAACGACTCTACCAATTTGAAGTCTTTCTACTACAAAACTAACAACAAATAATCCAGGATTTCTCGTCTATTTCCACAACTTTCATTCTATCTGATATTCGATCGACACTACCAATTCGAAGTCTTTCTACTACAATACTCACAACAAATAATCCAGGATTGTCTCGTCTATTTCCACAACTTACATTCTATCTCAGTTTCTAACGAGTCTACCAATTCGCTGTATTTATACTACAATACTCACAACAAATAAACCAGGATTGTCTCGTCTATTTCCACAACTTACATTCTATCTGACATTCTAACGACTCTACCCATTCGCTGTATTTCTACTACAATACTAACTTTAAACAATCCAGGATTGTCTCCTCTATTTCCACAACTTACATTCTATCTGACATTCTAACGACTCTACCAATTCGATTTCTTTCTACTACAATACTCACAACAAATAATCCAGGACTGTCTCGTCTATTACCACAACTTACATTCTATCTGACATTCTAACGACTCTACCAATTCGAAGTCTTTCTATTACAATACTCACAACAAATAATCCAGGATTGTCTCGTCTATTCCCACAACTTACATTCTATGTGACATTCTAACGACTCTACCAATTCGAAGTTTTTCTACTACAATACTCACAACAAATGATCCAGGATTGTCTCGTCTATTTCCACAACTTACATTCTATCTGACATTCTAACGACTCTACCAAGTCGAAGTCTTTCTATTACTATACTCACAACAAATAATCCAGGATTGTCTCGTCTATTTCCACAACTTACATTCTATGTGACATTCTAACGACTCTACCAATTCGAAGTCTTTCTGCTACAATACTCACAACAAATAATCCAGGATTGCCTCGTCTATTTCCACAACTTACATTCTACCTGACATTCTAACGACTCTACGAATTCGAAGTCTTTCTACTACAATACTCACAACAAATAATCCAGGATTGTCTCGTCTATTTCCACAAATTACATTCTATGTGACATTCTAACGACTCTACCAATTCGCTGTTTTTTACTACAATACTAACTTCAAATAATCCAGGATTGTCTCATCTATTTCCACAACTTACATTCTATCTGATATTCGAACGACTCTACCAATTCGAAGTCTTTCTACTACAATACTCACAACAAATAATCCAGGATTGTCTCGTCTATTTCCACAAATTACATTCTATCTGACATTCTAACGACTCTACCAATTCGAAGTGTTTCTACTACAATACTCACAACAAATAATCCAGGATTGTCTCGTCTATTTCCACAACTTACATTCTATCTGACATTCTAATGACTCTACCAATTCGAAGTCTTTCTACTACAATACTCACAACAAATAATTCAGGATTGTCTCGTCTACTTCCACAACTTACATTGTATCTGATATTCTAACGACTCTACCAATTCGAAGTCTTTTAACTACAATACTAACTTTAAACAATCCAGGATTGTCTCCTCTATTTCCACAACTTACATTCTATCTGACATTCTAACGACTCTACCAATTCGAAGTCTTTCTATTACAATACTCACAACAAATAATCCAGGATTGTCTCGTCTATTTCCACAACTTACATTCTATGTGACATTCTAACGACTCTACCAATTCGAAGTTTTTCTACTACAATACTCACAACAAATAATCCAGGATTGTCTCGTCTATTTCCACAACTTACATTCTATGTGACATTCTAACGACTCTACCAATTCGAAGTCTTTCTACTACATTACTCACAACAAATAATCCAGGATTGTCTCGTCTATTCCCACAACTTACATTATATCTGACATTCTAATGACTCTACCAATTCGAAGTCTTTCTGCTACAATACTCACAACAAATAATCCAGGATTGCCTCGTCTATTTCCACACCTTACATTCTATCTGACATTCTAACGACTCTACCAATTAAGTGTATTTCTACTACAATACTAACTTCAAATAATCCAGGATTGTCTCGTCTATTTCCACAACTTACATTCTATCTGATATTCTAACGACTCTACCAATTTGAAGTCTTTCTATTACAATACTAACAACAAATAATCCAGGATTGTCTCGTCTATTTCCACAACTTACATTCTATCTCAGTTTCTAACGAGTCTACCAATTCGCTGTATTTATACTACAATACTCACAACAAATAAACCAGGATTGTCTCGTCTATTTCCACAACTTACATTCTATCTGACATTCTAACGACTCTACCCATTCGCTGTATTTCTACTACAATACTAACTTTAAACAATCCAGGATTGTCTCCTCTATTTCCACAACTTACATTCTATCTGACATTCTAACGACTCTACCAATTCGATTTCTTTCTACTACAATACTCACAACAAATAATCCAGGATTGTCTCGTCTATTTCCACAACTTACATTCTATCTGACATTCTAACGACTCTACCAATTCGAAGTCTTTCTATTACAATACTCACAACAAATAATCCAGGATTGTCTCGTCTATTCCCACAACTTACATTCTATGTGACATTCTAACGACTCTACCAATTCGAAGTTTTTCTACTACAATACTCACAACAAATGATCCAGGATTGTCTCGTCTATTTCCACAACTTACATTCTATCTGACATTCTAACGACTCTACCAAGTCGAAGTCTTTCTATTACTATACTGACAACAAATAATCCAGGATTGTCTCGTCTATTTCCACAACTTACATTCTATGTGACATTCTAATGACTCAACCAATTCGAAGTCTTTCTACTACAATACTCAACAAATAATCCAGGACTGTCTCGTCTATTTCCACAACTTACATTCTATCTGATATTCTAACGACTCTACCAATTCGAAGTCTTTCTACTACAATACTAACAACAAATAATCTAAGATTGTCTCGTCTATTTCTACAACTTACATTCTATCTGACATTCTAACGACTCTACCAATTCGAAGTCTTTCTGCTACAATACTCACAACAAATAATCCAGGATTGCCTCGTCTATTTCCACACCTTACATTCTATCTGACATTCTAACGACTCTACCAATTCGCTGTTTTTTACTACAATACTAACTTCAAATAATCCAGGATTGTCTCATCTATTTCCACAACTTACATTCTATCTGATATTCGAACGACTCTACCAATTCGAAGTCTTTGTACTACAATACTAACAACAAATAATGCAGGATTGTCTCGTCTATTTCCACAACTTACATTCTATCTGACATTCTAACGACTCTACCAATTCGAAGTCTTTCTATTACAATACTCACAACAAATAATCCAGGATTGACTCGTCTATTTCCACAACTTACATTCTACCTGACATTCTAACGACTCTACGAATTCGAAGTCTTTCTACTACAATACTCACAACAAATAATCCAGGATTGTCTCGTCTATTTCCACAAATTACATTCTATCTGACATTCTAACGACTCTACCAATTCGAAGTGTTTCTACTACAATACTCACAACAAATAATCAAGGATTGTATCGTCTATTTCCACAACGTACATTCTATCTGACATTCTAACGATTCTACCAATTCGAAGTATTTCTACTACAATACTCACAACAATTAATCCAGGAATGTCGCATCTATTTCCACACCTTACATTCTATCTGACATTCTAACGACTCTACCCATTCGCTGTATTTCTACTACAATACTAACTTCAAATAATCCAGGATTGTCTCGTCTACTTCCACAACTTACATTGTATCTGATATTCTAACGACTTTACCAATTCGAAGTCTTTTAACTACAATACTAACTTTAAACAATCCAGGATTGTCTCCTCTATTTCCACAACTTACATTCTATCTGACATTCTAACGACTCTACCAATTCGAAGTCTTTCTATTACAATACTCACAACAAATAATCCAGGATTGTCTCGTCTATTTCCACAACTTACATTCTATGTGACATTCTAACGACTCTACCAATTCGAAGTTTTTCTACTACAATACTCACAACAAATAATCCAGGATTGTCTCGTCTATTTCCACAACTTACATTCTATGTGACATTCTAACGACTCTACCAATTCGAAGTCTTTCTACTACATTACTCACAACAAATAATCCAGGATTGTCTCGTCTATTCCCACAACTTACATTATATCTGATATTCGAACGACTCTACCAATTCGAAGTCTTTGTACTACAATACTAACAACAAATAATGCAGGATTGTCTCGTCTATTTCCACAACTTACATTCTATCTGATTTTCTAACGACTCTACCAATTCGAAGTCTTTCTAATACAATACTAACTTCAAATAATCCAGGATTGTCTCGTCTATTTCCACAACCTACATTCTATCTGATATTCTAACGACTCTACCAATTTGAAGTCTTTCTACTACAATACTCACAACAAATAATCCAGGATTGTCTCGTCTATTTCCACAACTTACATTCTATCTGACATTCTAACGACTCTACCAAGTCGAAGTCTTTCTATTACTATACTGACAACAAATAATCCAGGATTGTCTCGTCTATTTCCACAACTTACATTCTATGTGACATTCTAATGACTCAACCAATTCGAAGTCTTTCTACTACAATACTCAACAAATAATCCAGGACTGTCTCGTCTATTTCCACAACTTACATTCTATCTGATATTCTAACGACTCTACCAATTCGAAGTCTTTCTACTACAATACTAACAACAAATAATCTAAGATTGTCTCGTCTATTTCTACAACTTACATTCTATCTGACATTCTAACGACTCTACCAATTCGAAGTCTTTCTGCTACAATACTCACAACAAATAATCCAGGATTGCCTCGTCTATTTCCACACCTTACATTCTATCTGACATTCTAACGACTCTACCAATTCGCTGTTTTTTACTACAATACTAACTTCAAATAATCCAGGATTGTCTCATCTATTTCCACAACTTACATTCTATCTGATATTCGAACGACTCTACCAATTCGAAGTCTTTGTACTACAATACTAACAACAAATAATGCAGGATTGTCTCGTCTATTTCCACAACTTACATTCTATCTGACATTCTAACGACTCTACCAATTCGAAGTCTTTCTATTACAATACTCACAACAAATAATCCAGGATTGACTCGTCTATTTCCACAACTTACATTCTACCTGACATTCTAACGACTCTACGAATTCGAAGTCTTTCTACTACAATACTCACAACAAATAATCCAGGATTGTTTCGTCTATTTCCACAAATTACATTCTATCTGACATTCTAACGACTCTACCAATTCGAAGTGTTTCTACTACAATACTCACAACAAATAATCAAGGATTGTATCGTCTATTTCCACAACGTACATTCTATCTGACATTCTAACGATTCTACCAATTCGAAGTATTTCTACTACAATACTCACAACAATTAATCCAGGAATGTCGCATCTATTTCCACACCTTACATTCTATCTGACATTCTAACGACTCTACCCATTCGCTGTATTTCTACTACAATACTAACTTCAAATAATCCAGGATTGTCTCGTCTACTTCCACAACTTACATTGTATCTGATATTCTAACGACTTTACCAATTCGAAGTCTTTTAACTACAATACTAACTTTAAACAATCCAGGATTGTCTCCTCTATTTCCACAACTTACATTCTATCTGACATTCTAACGACTCTACCAATTCGAAGTCTTTCTATTACAATACTCACAACAAATAATCCAGGATTGTCTCGTCTATTTCCACAACTTACATTCTATGTGACATTCTAACGACTCTACCAATTCGAAGTTTTTCTACTACAATACTCACAACAAATAATCCAGGATTGTCTCGTCTATTTCCACAACTTACATTCTATGTGACATTCTAACGACTCTACCAATTCGAAGTCTTTCTACTACATTACTCACAACAAATAATCCAGGATTGTCTCGTCTATTCCCACAACTTACATTATATCTGATATTCGAACGACTCTACCAATTCGAAGTCTTTGTACTACAATACTAACAACAAATAATGCAGGATTGTCTCGTCTATTTCCACAACTTACATTCTATCTGATTTTCTAACGACTCTACCAATTCGAAGTCTTTCTAATACAATACTAACTTCAAATAATCCAGGATTGTCTCGTCTATTTCCACAACCTACATTCTATCTGATATTCTAACGACTCTACCAATTTGAAGTCTTTCTACTACAATACTCACAACAAATAATCCAGGATTGTCTCGTCTATTTCCACAACTTACATTCTATCTCAGTTTCTAACGAGTCTACCAATTCGCTGTATTTATACTACAATACTCACAACAAATAATCCAGGATTGTCTCCCCCTTTTCCACAACTTACATTCTATCTGACATTCAAACGACTCTATCAATTCGAAGTCTTTCTACTACAATACTAACGTCAAATAATCCAGGATTGTCTCGTCCATTTCCACAACTTACATTCTATCTGACATTCTAACGACTCTACCAATTCGAAGTCTATCTATTACAGTACTAACAACAAATAATCCATGATTCTATCGTCTATTTCCACAACTTACATTCTATCTGATATTCTAACGACTCTACCAATTCGCTGCATTTCTACTACAATACTAACTTCAAATAATCCAGGATTGTCTCATCTATTTCCACAACTTACATTCTATCTGATATTCGAACGACTCTACCAATTCGAAGTCTTTGTACTACAATACTAACAACAAATAATGCAGGATTGTCTCGTCTATTTCCACAACTTACATTCTATCTGATTTTCTAACGACTCTACCAATTCGAAGTCTTTCTATTACAATACTCATAACAAATAATCCAGGATTGTCTCGTCTATTTCCACAACTTACATTCTACCTGACATTCTAACGACTCAACGAATTCGAAGTCTTTCTACTACAATACTCACAACAAATAATGAAGGATTGTATCGTCTATTTCCACAACGTACATTCTATCTGACATTCTAACGACTCTACTAATTCGAAGTCTTTCTACTACAATACTCACAACAATTAATCCAGGAATGTCTCGTCTATTTCCACACCTTACATTCTATCTGACATTCTAACGACTCTACCCATTCGCTGTATTTCTACTACAATACTAATTTCAAATAATCCAGGATTGTCTCGTCTACTTCCACAACTTACATTGTATCTGATATTCTAACGACTCTACCAATTCGAAGTCTTTCTACTACAATACTAACTTTAAACAATCCAGGATTGTCTCCTCTATTTCCACAACTTACATTCTATCTGATATTCTAACGACTCTACCAATTCGAAGTTTTTCTACTACAATACTCACAACAAATAATCCAGGATTGTCTCGTCTATTTCCACAACTTACATTCTATCTGACATTCTAACGACTCTACCAATTCGAAGTCAATCTATTACAGTACGAACAACAAATAATCCAGGATTCTATCGTCTATTTCCACACCTTACATTCTATCTGACATTCTAACGACTCTACCAATTCGCTGTATTTCTACTACAATACTAACTTCAAATAATCCAGGATTGTCTCGTCTATTTCCACAACTTACATTCTATCTGATATTCTAACGACTCTACCAATTTGAAGTCTTTCTACTACAAAACTAACAACAAATAATCCAGGATTTCTCGTCTATTTCCACAACTTTCATTCTATCTGATATTCGAACGACACTACCAATTCGAAGTCTTTCTACTACAATACTCACAACAAATAATCCAGGATTGTCTCGTCTATTTCCACAACTTACATTCTATCTCAGTTTCTAACGAGTCTACCAATTCGCTGTATTTATACTACAATACTCACAACAAATAAACCAGGATTGTCTCGTCTATTTCCACAACTTACATTCTATCTGACATTCTAACGACTCTACCCATTCGCTGTATTTCTACTACAATACTAACTTTAAACAATCCAGGATTGTCTCCTCTATTTCCACAACTTACATTCTATCTGACATTCTAACGACTCTACCAATTCGATTTCTTTCTACTACAATACTCACAACAAATAATCCAGGATTGTCTCATCTATTTCCACAACTTACATTCTATCTGACATTCTAACGACTCTACCAATTCGAAGTCTTTCTATTACAAAACTCACAACAAATAATCCAGGATTGTCTCGTCTATTCCCACAACTTACATTCTATGTGACATTCTAACGACTCTACCAATTCGAAGTTTTTCTACTACAATACTCACAACAAATGATCCAGGATTGTCTCGTCTATTTCCACAACTTACATTCTATCTGACATTCTAACGACTCTACCAAGTCGAAGTCTTTCTATTACTATACTCACAACAAATAATCCAGGATTGTCTCGTCTATTTCCACAACTTACATTCTATGTGACATTCTAACGACTCAACCAATTCGAAGTCTTTCTACTACAATACTCAACAAATAATCCAGGACTGTCTCGTCTATTTCCACAACTTACATTCTATCTGATATTCTAACGACTCTACCAATTCGAAGTCTTTCTACTACAATACTAACAACAAATAATCTAAGATTGTCTCGTCTATTTCTACAACTTACATTCTATCTGACATTCTAACGACTCTACCAATTCGAAGTCTTTCTGCTACAATACTCACAACAAATAATCCAGGATTGCCTCGTCTATTTCCACACCTTACATTCTATCTGACATTCTAACGACTCTACCAATTCGCTGTTTTTTACTACAATACTAACTTCAAATAATCCAGGATTGTCTCATCTATTTCCACAACTTACATTCTATCTGATATTCGAACGACTCTACCAATTTGAAGTCTTTCTATTACAATACTAACAACAAATAATCCAGGATTTCTTGTCTATTTCCACAACTTACATTCTATCTGATATTCTAACGACTCTACCAATTTGAAGTCTTTCTACTACAATACTCAAAACAAATAATCCAGGATTATCTCGTCTATTTCCACAACTTACATTCTATCTCAGTTTCTAACGAGTCTACCAATTCGCTGTATTTATACTGCAATACTCACAACAAATAAACCACGATTGTCTCGTCTATTTCCACAACTTACATTCTATCTGACATACTAACGACTCTACCAATTCAAAGTCTTTCTAATACAATACTAACTTTAAACAATCCAGGATTGTCTCCTCTATTTCCACAACTTACATTTTATCTGACATTCTAACGACTCTACCAATTCGATGTCTCTCTACTACAATACTCACAACAAATAATCCAGGATTGTCTCCCCTTTTTCCACAACTTACATTCTATCTGACATTCAAACGACTCTATCAATTCGAAGTCTTTCTACTACAATACTAACGTCAAATAATCCAGGATTGTCTCGTCCATTTCCACAACTTACATTCTATCTGACATTCTAACGACTCTACCAATTCGAAGTCTATCTATTACAGTACTAACAACAAATAATCCATGATTCTATCGTCTATTTCCACAACTTACATTCTATCTGATATTCTAACGACTCTACCAATTCGCTGCATTTCTACTACAATACTAACTTCAAATAATCCAGGATTGTCTCATCTATTTCCACAACTTACATTCTATCTGATATTCGAACGACTCTACCAATTCGAAGTCTTTGTACTACAATACTAACAACAAATAATGCAGGATTGTCTCGTCTATTTCCACAACTTACATTCTATCTGATTTTCTAACGACTCTACCAATTCGAAGTCTTTCTATTACAATACTCACAACAAATAATCCAGGATTGTCTCGTCTATTTCCACAACTTACATTCTACCTGACATTCTAACGACTCAACGAATTCGAAGTCTTTCTACTACAATACTCACAACAAATAATCCAGGATTGTCTCGTCTATTTCCACAAATTACATTCTATCTGACATTCTAACGACTCTACCAATTCGAAGTTTGTCTACTACAATACTCACAACAAAAATGAAGGATTGTATCGTCTATTTCCACAACGTACATTCTATCTGACATTCTAACGACTCTACTAATTCGAAGTCTTTCTACTACAATACTAACTTTAAACAATCCAGGATTATCTCCTCTATTTCCACAACTTACATTCTATCTGACATTCTAACGACTCTACCAATTCGAAGTTTTTCTACTACAATACTCACAACAAATAATCCAGGATTGTCTCGTCTATTTCCACAACTTACATTCTATCTGACATTCTAACGACTCTACCAATTCGAAGTCAATCTATTACAGTACGAACAACAAATAATGCAGGATTCTATCGTCTATTTCCACACCTTACATTCTATCTGACATTCTAACGACTCTACCAATTCGCTGTATTTCTACTACAATACTAACTTCAAATAATCCAGGATTGTCTCGTCTATTTCCACAACTTACATTCTATCTGATATTCTAACGACTCTACCAATTTGAAGTCTTTCTACTACAAAACTAACAACAAATAATCCAGGATTTCTCGTCTATTTCCACAACTTTCATTCTATCTGATATTCGATCGACACTACCAATTCGAAGTCTTTCTACTACAATACTCACAACAAATAATCCAGGATTGTCTCGTCTATTTCCACAACTTACATTCTATCTCAGTTTCTAACGAGTCTACCAATTCGCTGTATTTATACTACAATACTCACAACAAATAAACCAGGATTGTCTCGTCTATTTCCACAACTTACATTCTATCTGACATTCTAACGACTCTACCCATTCGCTGTATTTCTACTACAATACTAACTTTAAACAATCCAGGATTGTCTCCTCTATTTCCACAACTTACATTCTATCTGACATTCTAACGACTCTACCAATTCGATTTCTTTCTACTACAATACTCACAACAAATAATCCAGGATTGTCTCGTCTATTTCCACAACTTACATTCTATCTGACATTCTAACGACTCTACCAATTCGAAGTCTTTCTATTACAATACTCACAACAAATAATCCAGGATTGTCTCGTCTATTCCCACAACTTACATTCTATGTGACATTCTAACGACTCTACCAATTCGAAGTTTTTCTACTACAATACTCACAACAAATGATCCAGGATTGTCTCGTCTATTTCCACAACTTACATTCTATCTGACATTCTAACGACTCTACCAAGTCGAAGTCTTTCTATTACTATACTCACAACAAATAATCCAGGATTGTCTCGTCTATTTCCACAACTTACATTCTATGTGACATTCTAACGACTCAACCAATTCGAAGTCTTTCTACTACAATACTCAACAAATAATCCAGGACTGTCTCGTCTATTTCCACAACTTACATTCTATCTGATATTCTAACGACTCTACCAATTCGAAGTCTTTCTACTACAATACTAACAACAAATAATCTAAGATTGTCTCGTCTATTTCTACAACTTACATTCTATCTGACATTCTAACGACTCTACCAATTCGAAGTCTTTCTGCTACAATACTCACAACAAATAATCCAGGATTGCCTCGTCTATTTCCACAACTTACATTCTACCTGACATTCTAACGACTCTACGAATTCGAAGTCTTTCTACTACAATACTCACAACAAATAATCCAGGATTGTCTCGTCTATTTCCACAAATTACATTCTATGTGACATTCTAACGACTCTACCAATTCGCTGTTTTTTACTACAATACTAACTTCAAATAATCCAGGATTGTCTCATCTATTTCCACAACTTACATTCTATCTGATATTCGAACGACTCTACCAATTCGAAGTCTTTCTACTACAATACTCACAACAAATAATCCAGGATTGTCTCGTCTATTTCCACAAATTACATTCTATCTGACATTCTAACGACTCTACCAATTCGAAGTGTTTCTACTACAATACTCACAACAAATAATCCAGGATTGTCTCGTCTATTTCCACAACTTACATTCTATCTGACATTCTAATGACTCTACCAATTCGAAGTCTTTCTACTACAATACTCACAACAAATAATTCAGGATTGTCTCGTCTACTTCCACAACTTACATTGTATCTGATATTCTAACGACTCTACCAATTCGAAGTCTTTTAACTACAATACTAACTTTAAACAATCCAGGATTGTCTCCTCTATTTCCACAACTTACATTCTATCTGACATTCTAACGACTCTACAAATTCGAAGTCTTTCTATTACAATACTCACAACAAATAATCCAGGATTGTCTCGTCTATTTCCACAACTTACATTCTATGTGACATTCTAACGACTCTACCAATTCGAAGTTTTTCTACTACAATACTCACAACAAATAATCCAGGATTGTCTCGTCTATTTCCACAACTTACATTCTATGTGACATTCTAACGACTCTACCAATTCGAAGTCTTTCTACTACATTACTCACAACAAATAATCCAGGATTGTCTCGTCTATTCCCACAACTTACATTATATCTGACATTCTAATGACTCTACCAATTCGAAGTCTTTCTGCTACAATACTCACAACAAATAATCCAGGATTGCCTCGTCTATTTCCACACCTTACATTCTATCTGACATTCTAACGACTCTACCAATTCGAAGTTTGTCTACTACAATACTCACAACAAATAATGAAGGATTGTATCGTCTATTTCCACAACGTACATTCTATCTGACATTCTAACGACTCTACTAATTCGAAGTCTTTCTACTACAATACTCACAACAATTAATCCAGGAATGTCTCGTCTATTTCCACACCTTACATTCTATCTGACATTCTAACGACTCTACCCATTCGCTGTATTTCTACTACAATACTAACTTCAAATAATCCAGGATTGTCTCGTCTACTTCCACAACTTACATTGTATCTGATTTTCTAACGACTCTACCAATTCGAAGTCTTTCTACTACAATACTAACTTTAAACAATCCACGATTATCTCCTCTATTTCCACAACTTACATTCTATCTGACATTCTAACGACTCTACCAATTCGAAGTTTTTCTACTACAATACTCACAACAAATAATCCAGGATTGTCTCGTCTATTTCCACAACTTACATTCTATCTGACATTCTAACGACTCTACCAATTCGAAGTCAATCTATTACAGTACGAACAACAAATAATGCAGGATTCTATCGTCTATTTCCACACCTTACATTCTATCTGACATTCTAACGACTCTACCAATTCGCTGTATTTCTACTACAATACTAACTTCAAATAATCCAGGATTGTCTCGTCTATTTCCACAACTTACATTCTATCTGATATTCTAACGACTCTACCAATTTGAAGTCTTTCTACTACAAAACTAACAACAAATAATCCAGGATTTCTCGTCTATTTCCACAACTTTCATTCTATCTGATATTCGATCGACACTACCAATTCGAAGTCTTTCTACTACAATACTCACAACAAATAATCCAGGATTGTCTCGTCTATTTCCACAACTTACATTCTATCTCAGTTTCTAACGAGTCTACCAATTCGCTGTATTTATACTACAATACTCACAACAAATAAACCAGGATTGTCTCGTCTATTTCTACAACTTACATTCTATCTGACATTCTAACGACTCTACCCATTCGCTGTATTTCTACTACAATACTAACTTTAAACAATCCAGGATTGTCTCCTCTATTTCCACAACTTACATTCTATCTGACATTCTAACGACTCTACCAATTCGATTTCTTTCTACTACAATACTCACAACAAATAATCCAGGATTGTCTCGTCTATTTCCACAACTTACATTCTATGTGACATTCTAACGACTCAACCAATTCGAAGTCTTTCTACTACAATACTCAACAAATAATCCAGGACTGTCTCGTCTATTTCCACAACTTACATTCTATCTGATATTCTAACGACTCTACCAATTCGAAGTCTTTCTACTACAATACTAACAACAAATAATCTAAGATTGTCTCGTCTATTTCTACAACTTACATTCTATCTGACATTCTAACGACTCTACCAATTCGAAGTCTTTCTGCTACAATACTCACAACAAATAATCCAGGATTGCCTCGTCTATTTCCACAACTTACATTCTACCTGACATTCTAACGACTCTACGAATTCGAAGTCTTTCTACTACAATACTCACAACAAATAATCCAGGATTGTCTCGTCTATTTCCACAAATTACATTCTATGTGACATTCTAACGACTCTACCAATTCGCTGTTTTTTACTACAATACTAACTTCAAATAATCCAGGATTGTCTCATCTATTTCCACAACTTACATTCTATCTGATATTCGAACGACTCTACCAATTCGAAGTCTTTCTACTACAATACTCACAACAAATAATCCAGGATTGTCTCGTCTATTTCCACAAATTACATTCTATCTGACATTCTAACGACTCTACCAATTCGAAGTGTTTCTACTACAATACTCACAACAAATAATCCAGGATTGTCTCGTCTATTTCCACAACTTACATTCTATCTGACATTCTAATGACTCTACCAATTCGAAGTCTTTCTACTACAATACTCACAACAAATAATTCAGGATTGTCTCGTCTACTTCCACAACTTACATTGTATCTGATATTCTAACGACTCTACCAATTCGAAGTCTTTTAACTACAATACTAACTTTAAACAATCCAGGATTGTCTCCTCTATTTCCACAACTTACATTCTATCTGACATTCTAACGACTCTACCAATTCGAAGTCTTTCTATTACAATACTCACAACAAATAATCCAGGATTGTCTCGTCTATTTCCACAACTTACATTCTATGTGACATTCTAACGACTCTACCAATTCGAAGTTTTTCTACTACAATACTCACAACAAATAATCCAGGATTGTCTCGTCTATTTCCACAACTTACATTCTATGTGACATTCTAACGACTCTACCAATTCGAAGTCTTTCTACTACATTACTCACAACAACTAATCCAGGATTGTCTCGTCTATTCCCACAACTTACATTATATCTGACATTCTAATGACTCTACCAATTCGAAGTCTTTCTGCTACAATACTCACAACAAATAATCCAGGATTGCCTCGTCTATTTCCACACCTTACATTCTATCTGACATTCTAACGACTCTACCAATTAAGTGTATTTCTACTACAATACTAACTTCAAATAATCCAGGATTGTCTCGTCTATTTCCACAACTTACATTCTATCTGATATTCTAACGACTCTACCAATTTGAAGTCTTTCTATTACAATACTAACAACAAATAATCCAGGATTTCTCGTCTATTTCCACAACTTACATTCTATCTGATATTCTAACGACTCTACCAATTTGAAGTCTTTCTACTACAATACTCAAAACAAATAATCCAGGATTGTCTCGTCTATTTCCACAACTTAAATTCTATCTCAGTTTCTAACGAGTCTACCAATTCGCTGTATTCATACTGCAATACTCACAACAAATAAACCACAATTGTCTCGTCTATTTCCACAACTTACATTCTATCTGACATACTAACGACTCTACCAATTCGAAGTCTTTCTACTACAATACTAACTTTAAACAATCCAGGATTGTCTCCTCTATTTCCACAACTTACATTCTATCTGACATTCTAACGACTCTACCAATTCGATGTCTCTCTACTACAATACTCACAACAAATAATCCAGGATTGTCTCCCCTTTTTCCACAACTTACATTCTATCTGACATTCAAACGACTCTATCAATTCGAAGTCTTTCTACTACAATACTAACGTCAAATAATCCAGGATTGTCTCGTCCATTTCCACAACTTACATTCTATCTGACATTCTAACGACTCTACCAATTCGAAGTCTATCTATTACAGTACTAACAACAAATAATCCATGATTCTATCGTCTATTTCCACAACTTACATTCTATCTGATATTCTAACGACTCTACCAATTCGCTGCATTTCTACTACAATACTAACTTCAAATAATCCAGGATTGTCTCATCTATTTCCACAACTTACATTCTATCTGATATTCGAACGACTCTACCAATTCGAAGTCTTTGTACTACAATACTAACAACAAATAATGCAGGATTGTCTCGTCTATTTCCACAACTTACATTCTATCTGATTTTCTAACGACTCTACCAATTCGAAGTCTTTCTATTACAATACTCACAACAAATAATCCAGGATTGTCTCGTCTATTTCCACAAATTACATTCTATCTGACATTCTAACGACTCTACCAATTCGAAGTTTGTCTACTACAATACTCACAACAAATAATCAAGGATTGTATCGTCTATTACCACAACGTACATTTTATCTGACATTCTAACGACTCTACCAATTCGAAGTCTTTCTACTACAATACTCACAACAATTAATCCAGGAATGTCTCGTCTATTTCCACACCTTACATTCTATCTGACATTCTAACGACTCTACCCATTCGCTGTATTTCTACTACAATACTAACTTCAAATAATCCAGGATTGTCTCGTCTACTTCCACAACTTACATTGTATCTGATATTCTAACGACTCTACCAATTCGAAGTCTTTCTACTACAATACTAACTTTAAACAATCCAGGATTGTCTCCTCTATTTCCACAACTTACATTCTATCTGACATTCTAACGACTCTACCAATTCGATTTCTTTCTACTACAATACTCACAACAAATGATCCAGGATTGTCTCGTCTATTTCCACAACTTACATTCTATCTGACATTTAAACAACTCTATCAATTCGAAGTCTTTCTACTACAATACTAACGTCAAATAATCCAGGATTGTCTCGTCCATTTCCATAACTTACATTCTATCTGACATTCTAACGACTCTACCAATTCGAAGTCTATCTATTACAATACTAACAACAAATAATCTAGGATTGCCTGTTCTATTTCCACAACTTACATTCTATCTGACATTCTAACGACTCTACCAATTCGAAGTTTTTCTACTACAATACTCACAACAAATAATCCAGGATTGTCTCGTCTATTTCCACAACTTACATTCTATCTGACATTCTAACGACTCTACCAATTCGAAGTCTATCTATTACAGTACTAACAACAAATAATGCAGGATTCTATCGTCTATTTCCACAACTTACATTCTATCTGATATTCTAACGACTCTACCAATTCGCTGTATTTCTACTACAATACTAACTTCAAATAATCCAGGATTGTCTCATCTATTTCCACAACTTACATTCTACCTGACATTCAAAGGACTCTATCAATTCGAAGTCTTTCTATTACAATACTCACAACAAATAATCCAGGATTGACTCGTCTATTTCCACAACTTACATTCTACCTGACATTCTAACGACTCTACGAATTCGAAGTCTTTCTACTACAATACTCACAACAAATAATCCAGGATTGTCTCGTCTATTTCCACAAATTACATTCTATCTGACATTCTAACGACTCTACCAATTCGAAGTGTTTCTACTACAATACTCACAAAAAATAATCAAGGATTGTATCGTCTATTTCCACAACGTACATTCTATCTGACATTCTAACGACGCTACCAATTCGAAGTATTTCTACTACAATACTCACAACAATTAATCCAGGAATGTCTCGTCTATTTCCACACCTTACATTCTATCTGACATTCTAACGACTCTACCCATTCGCTGTATTTCTACTACAATACTAACTTCAAATAATCCAGGATTGTCTCGTCTACTTCCACAACTTACATTGTATCTGATATTCTAACGACTCTACCAATTCGAAGTCTTTCTATTACAATACTCACAACAAATAATCCAGGATTGTCTCGTCTATTTCCACAACTTACATTCTATGTGACATTCTAACGACTCTACCAATTCGAAGTTTTTCTACTACAATACTCACAACAAATAATCCAGGATTGTCTCGTCTATTTCCACAACTTACATTCTATGTGACATTCTAACGACTCTACCAATTCGAAGTCTTTTAACTACAATACTAACTTTAAACAATCCAGGATTGTCTCCTCTATTTCCACAACTTACATTCTATCTGACGTTCTAACGACTCTACCAATTCGATTTCTTTCTACTACAATACTCACAACAAATAATCCAGGATTGTCTCGTCTATTGCCACAACTTACATTCTACCTGACACTCTAACGACTCTACGAATTCGAAGTCTTTCTACTACAATACTCACAACAAATAATCCAGGATTGTCTCGTCTATTTCCACAACTTACATTCTATCTGACATTCTAACGACTCTACCAATTCGAAGTCTTTCTATTACAATACTCACAACAAATAATCCAGGATTGTCTCGTCTAATCCCACAACTTACATTCTATGTGACATTCTAACGACTCTACCAATTCGAAGTTTTTCTACTACTATACTCACAACAAATAATCCAGGATTGTCTCGTCTATTTCCACAACTTACATTTTATGTGACATTCTAACGACTCTACCAATTCGAAGTCTTTCTACTACAATACTCACAACAAATAATCCAGGATTGTCTCGTCTATTCCCACAACTTACATTATATCTGACATTCTAATGACTCTACCAATTCGAAGTCTTTCTGCTACAATACTCACAACAAATAATCCAGGATTGCCTCGTCTATTTCCACACCTTACATTCTATCTGACATTCTAACGACTCTACCAATTCGCTGTATTTCTACTACAATACTAACAACAAATAATCTAGGATTGTCTGTTCTATTTCCACAACTTACATTCTATCTGACATTCTAACGACTCTACCAATTCGAAGTTTTTCTACTACAATACTCACAACAAATAATCCAGGATTGTCTCGTCTATTTCCACAACTTACATTCTATCTGACATTCTAACGACTCTACCAATTCGAAGTCTATCTATTACAGTACTAACAACAAATAATGCAGGATTCAATCGTCTATTTCCACAACTTACATTCTATCTGATATTCTAACGACTCTACCAATTGGCTGTATTTCAACTACAATACTAATGTCAAATAATCCAGGATTGTCTCGTCTATTTCCACAACTTACATTCTATCTGACATTCTAACGACTCTACCAATTCGAAGTTGTTCTACTACAATACTCACAACAAATAATCAAGGATTGTATCGTCTATTTCCACAACGTACATTCTATCTGATATTCTAACGACTCTACCAATTTGAAGTCTTTCTACTACAAAACTAACAACAAATAATCCAGGATTGTCTCGTCTATTTCCACAACTTACATTCTATCTGATATTCTAACGACTCTACCAATTCGAAGTCTTTCTACTACAATACTCACAACAAATAATCCAGGATTGTCTCGTCTATTTCCACAAATTACATTCTATCTGACATTCTAACGACTCTACCAATTCGAAGTGTTTCTACTACAATACTCACAACAAATAATCAAGGATTGTATCGTGTATTTCCACAACCTACATTCTATCTGACATTCTAACGACTCTACCAATTCGAAGTCTATCTATTACAGTACTAACAACAAATAATGCAGGATTCTATCGTCTATTTCCACAACTTACATTCTATCTGATATTCTAACGACTCTACCAATTCGAAGTCTTTCTACTACAATACTAACTTTAAACAATCCAGGATTGTCTCCTCTATTTCCACAACTTACATTCTATCTGACATTCTAACGACTCTACCAATTCGATTTCTTTCTACTACAATACTCACAGCAAATGATCCAGGATTGTCTCGTCTATTTCCACAACTTCCATCCTATCTGACATTTAAACAACTCTATCAATTCGAAGTCTTTCTACTACAATACTAACGTCAAATAATCCAGGATTGTCTCGTCCATTTCCATAACTTACATTCTATCTGACATTCTAACGACTCTACCAATTCGAAGTCTATCTATTACAATACTAACAACAAATAATCTAGGATTGTCTGTTCTATTTCCACAACTTACATTCTATCTGACATTCTAACGACTCTACCAATTCGAAGTTTTTCTACTACAATACTCACAACAAATAATCCAGGATTGTCTCGTCTATTTCCACAACTTACATTCTATCTGACATTCTAACGACTCTACCAATTCGAAGTCTATCTATTACAGTACTAACAACAAATAATGCAGGATTCTATCGTCTATTTCCACAACTTACATTCTATCTGATATTCTAACGACTCTACCAATTCGCTGTATTTCTACTACAATACTAACTTCAAATAATCTAGGATTGTCTCATCTATTTTCACAACTTACATTCTACCTGACATTCAAAGAACTCTATCAATTCGAAGTCTTTCTATTACAATACTCACAACAAATAATCCAGGATTGACTCGTCTATTTCCACAACTTACATTCTACCTGACATTCTAACGACTCTACGAATTCGAAGTCTTTCTACTACAATACTCACAACAAATAATCCAGGATTGTCTCGTCTATTTCCACAAATTACATTCTATCTGACATTCTAACGACTCTACCAATTCGAAGTGTTTCTACTACAATACTCACAACAAATAATCAAGGATTGTATCGTCTATTTCCACAACGTACATTCTATCTGACATTCTAACGACGCTACCAATTCGAAGTATTTCTACTACAATACTCACAACAATTAATCCAGGAATGTCTCGTCTATTTCCACACCTTACATTCTATCTGACATTCTAACGACTCTACCCATTCGCTGTATTTCTACTACAATACTAACTTCAAATAATCCAGGATTGTCTCGTCTACTTCCACAACTTACATTGTATCTGATATTCTAACGACTCTACCAATTCGAAGTCTTTCTATTACAATACTCACAACAAATAATCCAGGATTGTCTCGTCTATTTCCACAACTTACATTCTATGTGACATTCTAACGACTCTACCAATTCGAAGTTTTTCTACTACAATACTCACAACAAATAATCCAGGATTGTCTCGTCTATTTCCACAGCTTACATTCTATGTGACATTCTAACGACTCTACCAATTCGAAGTCTTTCTACTACATTACTCACAACAAATAATCCAGGATTGTCTCGTCTATTCCCACAACTTACATTATATCTGACATTCTAATGACTCTACCAATTCGAAGTCTTTCTACTACAATACTAACAACAAATAATCTAAGATTGTCTCGTCTATTTCCACAACTTACATTCTATCTGACATTCTAACGACTCTACCAATTCGAAGTCTTTCTGCTACAATACTCACAACAAATAATCCAGGATTGCCTCGTCTATTTCCACACCTTACATTCTATCTGACATTCTAACGACTCTACCAATTCGCTGTATTTCTACTACAATACTAACAACAAATAATCTAGGATTGTCTGTTCTATTTCCACAACTTACATTCTATCTGACATTCTAACGACTCTACCAATTCGAAGTTTTTCTACTACAATAATCACAACAAATAATCCAGGATTGTCTCGTCTATTTCCACAACTTACATTCTATCTGACATTCTAACGACTCTACCAATTCGAAGTCTATCTATTACAGTACTAACAACAAATAATGCAGGATTCTATCGTCTATTTCCACAACTTACATTCTATCTGATATTCTAACGACTCTACCAATTCGCTGTATTTCTACTACAATACTAATGTCAAATAATCCAGGATTGTCTCGTCTATTTCCACAACTTACATTCTATCTGACATTCTAACGACTCTACCAATTCGAAGTTGTTCTACTACAATACTCACAACAAATAATCAAGGATTGTATCGTCTATTTCCACAACGTACATTCTATCTGACATTCTAACGCCTCTACCAATTCGAAGTCTTTCTATTACAATACTCACAACAAATAATCCAGGATTGCCTCGTCTATTTCCACACCTTACATTCTATCTGACATTCTAACGACTCTACCAATTCGCTGTATTTCTACTACAATACTAACTTCAAATAATCCAGGATTGTCTCGTCTATTTCCACAACTTACATTCTATCTGATATTCTAACGACTCTACCAATTTGAAGTCTTTCTACTACAAAACTAACAACAAATAATCCAGGATTGTCTCGTCTATTTCCACAACTTACATTCTATCTGATATTCTAACGACTCTACCAATTCGAAGTGTTTCTACTACAATACTCACAACAAATAATCAAGGATTGTATCGTGTATTTCCACAACCTACATTCTATCTGACATTCTAACGACTCTACCAATTCGAAGTCTTTCTACTACAATACTCACAACAATTAATCCAGGAATGTCTCGTCTATTTCCACACCTTACATTCTATCTGACATTCTAACGACTCTACCCATTCGCTGTATTTCTACTACAATACTAACTTCAAATAATCCAGGATTGTCTCGTCTACTTCCACAACTTATATTGTATCTGATATTCTAACGACTCTACCAATTCGAAGTCTTTTAACTACAATACTAACTTTAAACAATCCAGGATTGTCTCCTCTATTTCCACAACTTACATTCTATCTGACGTTCTAACGACTCTACCAATTCGATTTCTTTCTACTACAATACTCACAACAAATAATCCAGGATTGTCTCGTCTATTGCCACAACTTACATTCTACCTGACACTCTAACGACTCTACGAATTCGAAGTCTTTCTACTACAATACTCACAACAAATAATCCAGGATTGTCTCGTCTATTTCCACAACTTACATTCTATCTGACATTCTAACGACTCTACCAATTCGAAGTCTTTCTATTACAATACTCACAACAAATAATCCAGGATTGTCTCGTCTAATCCCACAACTTACATTCTATGTGACATTCTAACGACTCTACCAATTCGAAGTTTTTCTACTACTATACTCACAACAAATAATCCAGGATTGTCTCGTCTATTTCCACAACTTACATTTTATGTGACATTCTAACGACTCTACCAATTCGAAGTCTTTCTACTACAATACTCACAACAAATAATCCAGGATTGTCTCGTCTATTCCCACAACTTACATTATATCTGACATTCTAATGACTCTACCAATTCGAAGTCTTTCTACTACAATACTAACAACAAATAATCTAAGATTGTCTCGTCTATTTCCACAACTTACATTCTATCTTACATTCTAACGACTCTACCAATTCGAAGTCTTTCTGCTACAATACTCACAACAAATAATCCAGGATTGCCTCGTCTATTTCCACACCTTACATTCTATCTGACATTCTAACGACTCTACCAATTCGCTGTATTTCTACTACAATACTAACTTCAAATAATCCAGGATTGTCTCGTCTATTTCCACAACTTACATTCTATCTGATATTCTAACGACTCTACCAATTTGAAGTCTTTCTACTACAATACTCACAACAAATAATCCAGGATTGTCTCGTCTATTTCCACAACTTACATTCTATCTCAGTTTCTAACGAGTCTACCAATTCGCTGTATTTATACTGCAATACTCACAACAAATAAACCACGATTGTCTCGTCTATTTCCACAACTTACATTCTATCTGACATACTAACGACTCTACCAATTCGAAGTCTTTCTACTACAATACTAACTTTAAACAATCCAGGATTGTCTCCTCTATTTCCACAACTTACATTCTATCTGACATTCTAACGACTCTACCAATTCGATGTCTCTCTACTACAATACTCACAACAAATAATCCAGGATTGTCTCCCCTTTTTCCACAACTTACATTCTATCTGACATTCAAACGACTCTATCAATTCGAAGTCTTTCTACTACAATACTAACGTCAAATAATCCAGGATTGTCTCGTCCATTTCCACAACTTACATTCTATCTGACATTCTAACGACTCTACCAATTCGAAGTCTATCTATTACAGTACTAACAACAAATAATCCATGATTCTATCGTCTATTTCCACAACTTACATTCTATCTGATATTCTAACGACTCTACCAATTCGCTGCATTTCTACTACAATACTAACTTCAAATAATCCAGGATTATCTCATCTATTTCCACAACTTACATTCTATCTGATATTCGAACGACTCTACCAATTCGAAGTCTTTGTACTACAATACTAACAACAAATAATGCAGGATTGTCTCGTCTATTTCCACAACTTATATTCTATCTGATTTTCTAACGACTCTACCAATTCGAAGTCTTTCTATTACAATACTCACAACAAATAATCCAGGATTGTCTCGTCTATTTCCACACCTTACATTCTACATGACATTCTAACGACTCTACCAATTCGAAGTTTGTCTACTACAATACTCACAACAAATAATCAAGGATTGTATCGTCTATTTCCACAACGTACATTCTATCTGACATTCTAACGACTCTACCAATTCGAAGTCTTTCTACTACAATACTCACAACAATTAATCCAGGAATGTCTCGTCTATTTCCACACCTTACATTCTATCTGACATTCTAACGACTCTACCCATTCGCTGTATTTCTACTACAATACTAACTTCAAATAATCCAGGATTGTCTCGTCTACTTCCACAACTTACATTGTATCTGATATTCTAACGACTCTACCAATTCGAAGTCTTTCTATTACAATACTCACAACAAATAATCCAGGATTGTCTCGTCTATTTCCACAACTTACATTCTATCTGATATTCTAACGACTCTACCAATTCGCTGTATTTCTACTACAATACTAACTTCAAATAATCCAGGATTGTCTCATCTATTTCCACAACTTACATTCTACCTGACATTCAAAGGACTCTATCAATTCGAAGTCTTTCTATTACAATACTCACAACAAATAATCCAGGATTGACTCGTCTATTTCCACAACTTACATTCTACCTGACATTCTAACGACTCTACGAATTCGAAGTCTTTCTACTACAATACTCACAACAAATAATCCAGGATTGTCTCGTCTATTTCCACAAATTACATTCTATCTGACATTCTAACGACTCTACCAATTCGAAGTGTTTCTACTACAATACTCACAAAAAATAATCAAGGATTGTATCGTCTATTTCCACAACGTACATTCTATCTGACATTCTAACGACGCTACCAATTCGAAGTATTTCTACTACAATACTCACAACAATTAATCCAGGAATGTCTCGTCTATTTCCACACCTTACATTCTATCTGACATTCTAACGACTCTACCCATTCGCTGTATTTCTACTACAATACTAACTTCAAATAATCCAGGATTGTCTCGTCTACTTCCACAACTTACATTGTATCTGATATTCTAACGACTCTACCAATTCGAAGTCTTTCTATTACAATACTCACAACAAATAATCCAGGATTGTCTCGTCTATTTCCACAACTTACATTCTATGTGACATTCTAACGACTCTACCAATTCGAAGTTTTTCTACTACAATACTCACAACAAATAATCCAGGATTGTCTCGTCTATTTCCACAACTTACATTCTATGTGACATTCTAACGACTCTACCAATTCGAAGTCTTTCTACTACATTACTCACAACAAATAATCCAGGATTGTCTCGTCTATTCCCACAACTTACATTATATCTGACATTCTAATGACTCTACCAATTCGAAGTCTTTCTACTACAATACTAACAACAAATAATCTAAGATTGTCTCGTCTATTTCCACAACTTACATTCTATCTGACATTCTAACGACTCTACCAATTCGAAGTCTTTCTGCTACAATACTCACAACAAATAATCCAGGATTGCCTCGTCTATTTCCACACCTTACATTCTATCTGACATTCTAACGACTCTACCAATTCGCTGTATTTCTACTACAATACTAACAACAAATAATCTAGGATTGTCTGTTCTATTTCCACAACTTACATTCTATCTGACATTCTAACGACTCTACCAATTCGAAGTTTTTCTACTACAATACTCACAACAAATAATCCAGGATTGTCTCGTCTATTTCCACAACTTACATTCTATCTGACATTCTAACGACTCTACCAATTCGAAGTCTATCTATTACAGTACTAACAACAAATAATGCAGGATTCTATCGTCTATTTCCACAACTTACATTCTATCTGATATTCTAACGACTCTACCAATTGGCTGTATTTCTACTACAATACTAATGTCAAATAATCCAGGATTGTCTCGTCTATTTCCACAACTTACATTCTATCTGACATTCTAACGACTCTACCAATTCGAAGTTGTTCTACTACAATACTCACAACAAATAATCAAGGATTGTATCGTCTATTTCCACAACGTACATTCTATCTGATATTCTAACGACTCTACCAATTTGAAGTCTTTCTACTACAAAACTAACAACAAATAATCCAGGATTGTCTCGTCTATTTCCACAACTTACATTCTATCTGATATTCTAACGACTCTACCAATTCGAAGTCTTTCTACTACAATACTCACAACAAATAATCCAGGATTGTCTCGTCTATTTCCACAAATTACATTCTATCTGACATTCTAACGACTCTACCAATTCGAAGTGTTTCTACTACAATACTCACAACAAATAATCAAGGATTGTATCGTGTATTTCCACAACCTACATTCTATCTGACATTCTAACGACTCTACCAATTCGAAGTCTATCTATTACAGTACTAACAACAAATAATGCAGGATTCTATCGTCTATTTCCACAACTTACATTCTATCTGATATTCTAACGACTCTACCAATTCGAAGTCTTTCTACTACAATACTAACTTTAAACAATCCAGGATTGTCTCCTCTATTTCCACAACTTACATTCTATCTGACATTCTAACGACTCTACCAATTCGATTTCTTTCTACTACAATACTCACAGCAAATGATCCAGGATTGTCTCGTCTATTTCCACAACTTCCATCCTATCTGACATTTAAACAACTCTATCAATTCGAAGTCTTTCTACTACAATACTAACGTCAAATAATCCAGGATTGTCTCGTCCATTTCCATAACTTACATTCTATCTGACATTCTAACGTCTCTACCAATTCGAAGTCTATCTATTACAATACTAACAACAAATAATGCAGGATTCTATTGTCTATTTCCACAACTTACATTCTATCTGATATTCTAACGACTCTACCAATTCGCTGTATTTCTACTACAATACTAACTTCAAATAATCTAGGATTGTCTCATCTATTTTCACAACTTACATTCTACCTGACATTCAAAGGACTCTATCAATTCGAAGTCTTTCTATTACAATACTCACAACAAATAATCCAGGATTGACTCGTCTATTTCCACAACTTACATTCTACCTGACATTCTAACGACTCTACGAATTCGAAGTCTTTCTACTACAATACTCACAACAAATAATCCAGGATTGTCTCGTCTATTTCCACAAATTACATTCTATCTGACATTCTAACGACTCTACCAATTCGAAGTGTTTCTACTACAATACTCACAACAAATAATCAAGGATTGTATCGTCTATTTCCACAACGTACATTCTATCTGACATTCTAACGACGCTACCAATTCGAAGTATTTCTACTACAATACTCACAACAATTAATCCAGGAATGTCTCGTCTATTTCCACACCTTACATTCTATCTGACATTCTAACGACTCTACCCATTCGCTGTATTTCTACTACAATACTAACTTCAAATAATCCAGGATTGTCTCGTCTACTTCCACAACTTACATTGTATCTGATATTCTAACGACTCTACCAATTCGAAGTCTTTCTATTACAATACTCACAACAAATAATCCAGGATTGTCTCGTCTATTTCCACAACTTACATTCTATGTGACATTCTAACGACTCTACCAATTCGAAGTTTTTCTACTACAATACTCACAACAAATAATCCAGGATTGTCTCGTCTATTTCCACAGCTTACATTCTATGTGACATTCTAACGACTCTACCAATTCGAAGTCTTTCTACTACATTACTCACAACAAATAATCCAGGATTGTCTCGTCTATTCCCACAACTTACATTATATCTGACATTCTAATGACTCTACCAATTCGAAGTCTTTCTACTACAATACTAACAACAAATAATCTAAGATTGTCTCGTCTATTTCCACAACTTACATTCTATCTGACATTCTAACGACTCTACCAATTCGAAGTCTTTCTGCTACAATACTCACAACAAATAATCCAGGATTGCCTCGTCTATTTCCACACCTTACATTCTATCTGACATTCTAACGACTCTACCAATTCGCTGTATTTCTACTACAATACTAACAACAAATAATCTAGGATTGTCTGTTCTATTTCCACAACTTACATTCTATCTGACATTCTAACGACTCTACCAATTCGAAGTTTTTCTACTACAATACTCACAACAAATAATCCAGGATTGTCTCGTCTATTTCCACAACTTACATTCTATCTGACATTCTAACGACTCTACCAATTCGAAGTCTATCTATTACAGTACTAACAACAAATAATGCAGGATTCTATCGTCTATTTCCACAACTTACATTCTATCTGATATTCTAACGACTCTACCAATTCGCTGTATTTCTACTACAATACTAATGTCAAATAATCCAGGATTGTCTCGTCTATTTCCACAACTTACATTCTATCTGACATTCTAACGACTCTACCAATTCGAAGTTGTTCTACTACAATACTCACAACAAATAATCAAGGATTGTATCGTCTATTTCCACAACGTACATTCTATCTGACATTCTAACGACTCTACCAATTCGAAGTCTTTCTATTACAATACTCACAACAAATAATCCAGGATTGCCTCGTCTATTTCCACACCTTACATTCTATCTGACATTCTAACGACTCTACCAATTCGCTGTATTTCTACTACAATACTAACTTCAAATAATCCAGGATTGTCTCGTCTATTTCCACAACTTACATTCTATCTGATATTCTAACGACTCTACCAATTTGAAGTCTTTCTACTTCAAAACTAACAACAAATAATCCAGGATTGTCTCGTCTATTTCCACAACTTACATTCTATCTGATATTCTAACGACTCTACCAATTCGAAGTGTTTCTACTACAATACTCACAACAAATAATCAAGGATTGTATCGTGTATTTCCACAACCTACATTCTATCTGACATTCTAACGACTCTACCCATTCGCTGTATTTCTACTACAATACTAACTTCAAATAATCCAGGATTGTCTCGTCTACTTCCACAACTTATATTGTATCTGATATTCTAACGACTCTACCAATTCGAAGTCTTTTAACTACAATACTAACTTTAAACAATCCAGGATTGTCTCCTCTATTTCCACAACTTACATTCTATCTGACGTTCTAACGACTCTACCAATTCGATTTCTTTCTACTACAATACTCACAACAAATAATCCAGGATTGTCTCGTCTATTGCCACAACTTACATTCTACCTGACACTCTAACGACTCTACGAATTCGAAGTCTTTCTACTACAATACTCACAACAAATAATCCAGGATTGTCTCGTCTATTTCCACAACTTACATTCTATCTGACATTCTAACGACTCTACCAATTCGAAGTCTTTCTATTACAATACTCACAACAAATAATCCAGGATTGTCTCGTCTAATCCCACAACTTACATTCTATGTGACATTCTAACGACTCTACCAATTCGAAGTTTTTCTACTACTATACTCACAACAAATAATCCAGGATTGTCTCGTCTATTTCCACAACTTACATTCTATGTGACATTCTAACGACTCTACCAATTCGAAGTCTTTCTACTACAATACTCACAACAAATAATCCAGGATTGTCTCGTCTATTCCCACAACTTACATTATATCTGACATTCTAATGACTCTACCAATTCGAAGTCTTTCTACTACAATACTAACAACAAATAATCTAAGATTGCCTCGTCTATTTCCACAACTTACATTCTATCTTACATTCTAACGACTCTACCAATTCGAATTCTTTCTGCTACAATACTCACAACAAATAATCCAGGATTGCCTCGTCTATTTCCACACCTTACATTCTATCTGACATTCTAACGACTCTACCAATTCGCTGTATTTCTACTACAATACTAACTTCAAATAATCCAGGATTGTCTCCTCTATTTCCACAACTTACATTCTATCTGATATTCTAACGACTCTACCAATTTGAAGTCTTTCTACTACAATACTCACAACAAATAATCCAGGATTGTCTCGTCTATTTCCACAACTTACATTCTATCTCAGTTTCTAACGAGTCTACCAATTCGCTGTATTTATACTGCAATACTCACAACAAATAAACCACGATTGTCTCGTCTATTTCCACAACTTAAATTCTATCTGACATACTAACGACTCTACCAATTCGAAGTCTTTCTACTACAATACTAACTTTAAACAATCCAGGATTGTCTCCTCTATTTCCACAACTTACATTCTATCTGACATTCTAACGACTCTACCAATTCGATGTCTCTCTACTACAATACTCACAACAAATAATCCAGGATTGTCTCCCCTTTTTCCACAACTTACATTCTATCTGACATTCAAACGACTCTATCAATTCGAAGTCTTTCTACTACAATATTAACGTCAAATAATCCAGGATTGTCTCGTCCATTTCCACAACTTACATTCTATCTGACATTCTAACGACTCTACCAATTCGAAGTCTATCTATTACAGTACTAACAACAAATAATCCATGATTCTATCGTCTATTTCCACAACTTACATTCTATCTGATATTCTAACGACTCTACCAATTCGCTGCATTTCTACTACAATACTAACTTCAAATAATCCAGGATTATCTCATCTATTTCCACAACTTACATTCTATCTGATATTCGAACGACTCTACCAATTCGAAGTCTTTGTACTACAATACTAACAACAAATAATGCAGGATTGTCTCGTCTATTTCCACAACTTATATTCTATCTGATTTTCTAACGACTCTACCAATTCGAAGTCTTTCTATTACAATACTCACAACAAATAATCCAGGATTGTCTCGTCTATTTCCACACCTTACATTCTACATGACATTCTAACGACTCTACCAATTCGAAGTTTGTCTACTACAATACTCACAACAAATAATCAAGGATTGTATCGTCTATTTCCACAACGTACATTCTATCTGACATTCTAACGACTCTACCAATTCGAAGTCTTTCTACTACAATACTCACAACAATTAATCCAGGAATGTCTCGTCTATTTCCACACCTTACATTCTATCTGACATTCTAACGACTCTACCCATTCGCTGTATTTCTACTACAATACTAACTTCAAATAATCCAGGATTGTCTCGTCTACTTCCACAACTTACATTGTATCTGATATTCTAACGACTCTACCAATTCGAAGTCTTTCTATTACAATACTCACAACAAATAATCCAGGATTGTCTCGTCTATTTCCGCAACTTACATTCTATGTGACATTCTAACGACTCTACCAATTCGAAGTTTTTCTACTACAATACTCACAACAAATAATCCAGGATTGTCTCGTCTATTTCCACAGCTTACATTCTATGTGACATTCTAACGACTCTACCAATTCGAAGTCTTTCTACTACATTACTCACAACAAATAATCCAGGATTGTCTCGTCTATTCCCACAACTTACATTATATCTGACATTCTAATGACTCTACCAATTCGAAGTCTTTCTACTACAATACTAACAACAAATAATCTAAGATTGTCTCGTCTATTTCCACAACTTACATTCTATCTGACATTCTAACGACTCTACCAATTCGAAGTCTTTCTGCTACAATACTCACAACAAATAATCCAGGATTGCCTCGTCTATTTCCACACCTTACATTCTATCTGACATTCTAACGACTCTACCAATTCGCTGTATTTCTACTACAATACTAACAACAAATAATCTAGGATTGTCTGTTCTATTTCCACAACTTACATTCTATCTGACATTCTAACGACTCTACCAATTCGAAGTTTTTCTACTACAATACTCACAACAAATAATCCAGGATTGTCTCGTCTATTTCCACAACTTACATTCTATCTGACATTCTAACGACTCTACCAATTCGAAGTCTATCTACTACAGTACTAACAACAAATAATGCAGGATTCTATCGTCTATTTCCACAACTTACATTCTATCTGATATTCTAACGACTCTACCAATTCGCTGTATTTCTACTACAATACTAATGTCAAATAATCCAGGATTGTCTCGTCTATTTCCACAACTTACATTCTATCTGACATTCTAACGACTCTACCAATTCGAAGTTGTTCTACTACAATACTCACAACAAATAATCAAGGATTGTATCGTCTATTTCCACAACGTACATTCTATCTGACATTCTAACGACTCTACCAATTCGAAGTCTTTCTATTACAATACTCACAACAAATAATCCAGGATTGCCTCGTCTATTTCCACACCTTACATTCTATCTGACATTCTAACGACTCTACCAATTCGCTGTATTTCTACTACAATACTAACTTCAAATAATCCAGGATTGTCTCGTCTATTTCCACAACTTACATTCTATCTGATATTCTAACGACTCTACCAATTTGAAGTCTTTCTACTACAAAACTAACAACAAATAATCCAGGATTGTCTCGTCTATTTCCACAACTTACATTCTATCTGATATTCTAACGACTCTACCAATTCGAAGTGTTTCTACTACAATACTCACAACAAATAATCAAGGATTGTATCGTGTATTTCCACAACCTACATTCTATCTGACATTCTAACGACTCTACCAATTCGAAGTCTTTCTACTACAATACTCACAACAATTAATCCAGGAATGTCTCGTCTATTTCCACACCTTACATTCTATCTGACATTCTAACGACTCTACCCATTCGCTGTATTTCTACTACAATACTAACTTCAAATAATCCAGGATTGTCTCGTCTACTTCCACAACTTATATTGTATCTGATATTCTAACGACTCTACCAATTCGAAGTCTTTTAACTACAATACTAACTTTAAACAATCCAGGATTGTCTCCTCTATTTCCACAACTTACATTCTATCTGACGTTCTAACGACTCTACCAATTCGATTTCTTTCTACTACAATACTCACAACAAATAATCCAGGATTGTCTCGTCTATTGCCACAACTTACATTCTACCTGACACTCTAACGACTCTACGAATTCGAAGTCTTTCTACTACAATACTCACAACAAATAATCCAGGATTGTCTCGTCTATTTCCACAACTTACATTCTATCTGACATTCTAACGACTCTACCAATTCGAAGTCTTTCTATTACAATACTCACAACAAATAATCCAGGATTGTCTCGTCTAATCCCACAACTTACATTCTATGTGACATTCTAACGACTCTACCAATTCGAAGTTTTTCTACTACTATACTCACAACAAATAATCCAGGATTGTCTCGTCTATTTCCACAACTTACATTCTATGTGACATTCTAACGACTCTACCAATTCGAAGTCTTTCTACTACAATACTCACAACAAATAATCCAGGATTGTCTCGTCTATTCCCACAACTTACATTATATCTGACATTCTAATGACTCTACCAATTCGAAGTCTTTCTACTACAATACTAACAACAAATAATCTAAGATTGTCTCGTCTATTTCCACAACTTACATTCTATCTTACATTCTAACGACTCTACCAATTCGAAGTCTTTCTGCTACAATACTCACAACAAATAATCCAGGATTGCCTCGTCTATTTCCACACCTTACATTCTATCTGACATTCTAACGACTCTACCAATTCGCTGTATTTCTACTACAATACTAACTTCAAATAATCCAGGATTGTCTCGTCTATTTCCACAACTTACATTCTATCTGATATTCTAACGACTCTACCAATTTGAAGTCTTTCTACTACAATACTCACAACAAATAATCCAGGATTGTCTCGTCTATTTCCACAACTTACATTCTATCTCAGTTTCTAACGAGTCTACCAATTCGCTGTATTTATACTGCAATACTCACAACAAATAAACCACGATTGTCTCGTCTATTTCCACAACTTACATTCTATCTGACATACTAACGACTCTACCAATTCGAAGTCTTTCTACTACAATACTAACTTTAAACAATCCAGGATTGTCTCCTCTATTTCCACAACTTACATTCTATCTGACATTCAAACGACTCTATCAATTCGAAGTCTTTCTACTACAATACTAACGTCAAATAATCCAGGATTGTCTCGTCCATTTCCACAACTTACATTCTATCTGACATTCTAACGACTCTACCAATTCGAAGTCTATCTATTACAGTACTAACAACAAATAATCCATGATTCTATCGTCTATTTCCACAACTTACATTCTATCTGATATTCTAACGACTCTACCAATTCGCTGCATTTCTACTACAATACTAACTTCAAATAATCCAGGATTATCTCATCTATTTCCACAACTTACATTCTATCTGATATTCGAACGACTCTACCAATTCGAAGTCTTTGTACTACAATACTAACAACAAATAATGCAGGATTGTCTCGTCTATTTCCACAACTTATATTCTATCTGATTTTCTAACGACTCTACCAATTCGAAGTCTTTCTATTACAATACTCACAACAAATAATCCAGGATTGTCTCGTCTATTTCCACACCTTACATTCTACATGACATTCTAACGACTCTACCAATTCGAAGTTTGTCTACTACAATACTCACAACAAATAATCAAGGATTGTATCGTCTATTTCCACAACGTACATTCTATCTGACATTCTAACGACTCTACCAATTCGAAGTCTTTCTACTACAATACTCACAACAATTAATCCAGGAATGTCTCGTCTATTTCCACACCTTACATTCTATCTGACATTCTAACGACTCTACCCATTCGCTGTATTTCTACTACAATACTAACTTCAAATAATCCAGGATTGTCTCGTCTACTTCCACAACTTACATTGTATCTGATATTCTAACGACTCTACCAATTCGAAGTCTTTCTATTACAATACTCACAACAAATAATCCAGGATTGTCTCGTCTATTTCCACAACTTACATTCTATGTGACATTCTAACGACTCTACCAATTCGAAGTTTTTCTACTACAATACTCACAACAAATAATCCAGGATTGTCTCGTCTATTTCCACAGCTTACATTCTATGTGACATTCTAACGACTCTACCAATTCGAAGTCTTTCTACTACATTACTCACAACAAATAATCCAGGATTGTCTCGTCTATTCCCACAACTTACATTATATCTGACATTCTAATGACTCTACCAATTCGAAGTCTTTCTACTACAATACTAACAACAAATAATCTAAGATTGTCTCGTCTATTTCCACAACTTACATTCTATCTGACATTCTAACGACTCTACCAATTCGAAGTCTTTCTGCTACAATACTCACAACAAATAATCCAGGATTGCCTCGTCTATTTCCACACCTTACATTCTATCTGACATTCTAACGACTCTACCAATTCGCTGTATTTCTACTACAATACTAACAACAAATAATCTAGAATTGTCTGTTCTATTTCCACAACTTACATTCTATCTGACATTCTAACGACTCTACCAATTCGAAGTTTTTCTACTACAATACTCACAACAAATAATCCAGGATTGTCTCGTCTATTTCCACAACTTACATTCTATCTGACATTCTAACGACTCTACCAATTCGAAGTCTATCTATTACAGTACTAACAACAAATAATGCAGGATTCTATCGTCTATTTCCACAACTTACATTCTATCTGATATTCTAACGACTCTACCAATTCGCTGTATTTCTACTACAATACTAATGTCAAATAATCCAGGATTGTCTCGTCTATTTCCACAACTTACATTCTATCTGACATTCTAACGACTCTACCAATTCGAAGTTGTTCTACTACAATACTCACAACAAATAATCAAGGATTGTATCGTCTATTTCCACAACGTACATTCTATCTGACATTCTAACGACTCTACCAATTCGAAGTCTTTCTATTACAATACTCACAACAAATAATCCAGGATTGCCTCGTCTATTTCCACACCTTACATTCTATCTGACATTCTAACGACTCTACCAATTCGCTGTATTGCTACTACAATACTAACTTCAAATAATCCAGGATTGTCTCGTCTATTTCCACAACTTACATTCTATCTGATATTCTAACGACTCTACCAATTTGAAGTCTTTCTACTACAAAACTAACAACAAATAATCCAGGATTGTCTCGTCTATTTCCACAACTTACATTCTATCTGATATTCTAACGACTCTACCAATTCGAAGTGTTTCTACTACAATACTCACAACAAATAATCAAGGATTGTATCGTCTATTTCCACAACTTACATTCTATCTGACATTCTAACGACTCTACCAATTCGAAGTCTTTCTATTACAATACTCACAACAAATAATCCAGGATTGTCTCGTCTATTTCCACAACTTACATTCTATCTGACATTCTAACGACTCTACCCATTCGCTGTATTTCTACTACAATACTAACTTCAAATAATCCAGGATTGTCTCGTCTACTTCCACAACTTACATTGTATCTGATATTCTAACGACTCTACCAATTCGAAGTCTTTCTATTACAATACTCACAACAAATAATCCAGGATTGTCTCGTCTATTTCCACAACTTACATTCTATCTGACATTCTAACGACTCTACCAATTCGAAGTCTTTCTATTACAATACTCACAACAAATAATCCAGGATTGTCTCGTCTATTCCCACACCTTACATTCTATGTGACATTCTAACGACTCTACCAATTCGAAGTTTTTCTACTACAATACTCACAACAAATAATCCAGGATTGTCTCGTCTATTTCCACAACTTACATTCTATCTGACATTCTAACGACTCTACCAGGTCGAAGTCTTTCTATTACAATACTCACAACAAATAATCCAGGATTGTCTCGTCTATTTCCACAACTTACATTCTATGTGACATTCTAACGACTCAACCAATTCGAAGTCTTTCTACTACAATACTCACAACAAATAATCCAGGATTGTCTCCTCTATTTCCACAACTTACATTCTATCTGACATTCTAACGACTCTACCAATTCGATGTCTCTCTACTACAATACTCTCAACAAATAATCCAGGATTGTCTCCCCTTTTTCCACAACTTACATTCTATCTGACATTCAAACGACTCTATCAATTCGAAGTCTTTCTACTACAATTCTAACGTCAAATAATCCAGGATTGTCTCGTCCATTTCCACAACTTACATTCTATCTGACATTCTAACGACTCTACCAATTCGAAGTCTATCTATTACAGTACTAACAACAAATAATCCATGATTCTATCGTCTATTTCCACAACTTACATTCTATCTGATATTCTAACGACTCTACCAATTCGAAGTATTTCTACTACAATACTAACTTCAAATAATCCAGGATTGTCTCATCTATTTCCACAACTTACATTCTATCTGACATTCTAACGACTCTACCAATTCGATTTCTTTCTACTACAATACTCACAACAAATGATCCAGGATTGTCTCGTCTATTTCCACAACTTACATTCTATCTGACATTCAAACAACTCTATCAATTCGAAGTCTTTCTACTACAATACTAACGTCAAATAATCCAGGATTGTCTCGTCCATTTCCATAACTTACATTCTATCTGACATTCTAACGACTCTACCAATTCGAAGTCTATCTATTACAATACTAACAACAAATAATCTAGGATTGTCTGGTCTATTTCCACAACTTACATTCTATCTGACATTCTAACGACTCTACCAATTCGAAGTTTTTCCACTACAATACTCACAACAAATAATCCAGGATTGTCTCGTCTATTTCCACAACTTACATTCTATCTGACATTCTAACGACTCTACCAATTCGAAGTCTATCTATTACAGTACTAACAACAAATAATCCAGGATTCTATCGTCTATTTCCACAACTTACATTCTATCTGATATTCGAACGACTCTACCAATTCGCTGTATTTCTACTACAATACTCACAACAAATAATCCAGGATTGTCTCGTCTATTTCCACAACTTACATTCTATCTGACATTCTAACGACTCTACCAATTGGAAGTCTATCTATTACAATACTAACAACAAATAATCTAGGATTGTCTGGTCTATTTCCACAACTTACATTCTATCTGACATTCTAACGACTCTACCAATTCGAAGTTGTTCTACTACAATACTCACAACAAATAATCAAGGATTGTATCGTCTATTTCCACAACGTACATTCTATCTGACATTCTAACGACTCTACCAATTCGAAGTCTTTCTACTACAATACTCACAACAAATAATCCAGGATTGCCTCGTCTATTTCCACACCTTACATTCTATCTGACATTCTAACGACTCTACCAATTCGCTGTATTTCTACTACAATACTAACTTCAAATAATCCAGGATTGTCTCGTCTATTTCCACCACTTACATTCTATCTGATATTCTAACGACTCTACCAATTTGAAGTCTTTCTACTACAAAACTAACAACAAATAATCCAGGATTGTCTCGTCTATTTCCACAACTTACATTCTATCTCAGTTTCTAACGAGTCTACCAATTCGCTGTATTTATACTACAATACTCACAACAAATAAACCAGGATTGTCTCGTCTATTTCCACAACTTACATTCTATCTGACATTCTAGAGACTCTACCCATTCGCTGTATTTCTACTACAATACTAACTTTAAACAATCCAGGTTTGTCTCGTCTATTTCCACAACTTACATTCTATCTGACATTCTAACGACTCTACCAATTCGAAGTCTTTCTATTACAATACTCACAACAAATAATCCAGGATTGTCTCGTCTATTCCCACAACTTACATTCTATGTGACATTCTAACGACTCTACCAATTCGAAGTTTTTCTACTACAATACTCACAACAAATAATCCAGGATTGTCTCGTCTATTTCCACAACTTACATTCTATCTGACATTCTAACGACTCTACCAGGTCGAAGTCTTTCTATTACAATACTCACAACAAATAATCCAGGATTGTCTCGTCTATTTCCACAACTTACATTCTATGTGACATTCTAACGACTCAACCAATTCGAAGTCTTTCTACTACAATACTCACAACAAATAATCCAGGATTGTCTCGTCTATTCCCACAACTTACATTATATCTGACATTCTAATGACTCTACCAATTTGAAGTCTTTCTACTACAATACTAACTTTAAACAATCCATGATTGTCACCTCTATTTCCACAACTTACATTCTATCTGACATTCTAACGACTCTACCAATTCGATGTCTCTCTACTACAATACTCACAACAAATAATCCAGGATTGTCTCCCCTTTTTCCACAACTTACATTCTATCTGACATTCAAACGATTCTATCAATTCGAAGTCTTTCTACTACAATACTAACGTCAAATAATCCAGGATTGTCTCGTCCATTTCCACAACTTACATTCTATCTGACATTCTAACGACTCTACCAATTCGAAGTCTATCTATTACAGTACTAACAACAAATAATCCATGATTCTATCGTCTATTTCCACAACTTACATTCTATCTGATATTCTAACGACTCTAACAATTCGCTGTATTTCTACTACAATACTAACTTCAAATAATCCAGGATTGTCTCATCTATTTCCACAACTTACATTCTATCTGATATTCGAACGACTCTACCAATTCGAAGTCTTTGTACTACAATACTAACAACAAATAATGCAGGATTGTCTCGTCTATTTCCACAACTTACATTCTATCTGACATTCTAACGACTCTACCGATTCGAAGTCTTTCTACTACAATACTAACTTTAAACAATCCAGGATTGTCTCCTCTATTTCCACAACTTACATTCTATCTGACATTCTAACGACTCTACCAATTCGATGTCTCTCTACTACAATACTCACAACAAATAATCCAGGATTGTCTCGTCTTTTTCCACAACTTACATTCTATCTGACATTGAAACGACTCTATCAATTCGAAGTCTTTCTACTACAATACTAACGTCAAATAATCCAGGATTGTCTCGTCCATTTCCACAACTTACATCCTATCTGACATTCTAACGACTCTACCAATTCGAAGTCTATCTATTACAGTACTAACAACAAATAATCCAGGATTCTATCGTCTATTTCCACAACTTACATTCTATCTAACATTCTAGAGACTCTACCCATTCGCTGTATTTCTACTACAATACTAACTTTAAACAATCCAGGTTTGTCTCGTCTATTTCCACAACTTACATTCTATCTGACATTCTAACGACTCTACCAATTCGAAGTCTTTCTATTACAATACTCACAACAAATAATCCAGGATTGTCTCGTCTATTCCCACAACTTACATTCTATGTGACATTCTAACGACTCTACCAATTCGAAGTTTTTCTACTACAATACTCACAACAAATAATCCAGGATTGTCTCGTCTATTTCCACAACTTACATTCTATCTGACATTCTAACGACTCTACCAGGTCGAAGTCTTTCTATTACAATACTCACAACAAATAATCCAGGATTGTCTCGTCTATTTCCACAACTTACATTCTATGTGACATTCTAACGACTCAACCAATTCGAAGTCTTTCTACTACAATACTCACAACAAATAATCCAGGATTGTCTCGTCTATTCCCACAACTTACATTCTATCTGACATTCAAACGACTCTATCAATTCGAAGTCTTTCTACTACAATACTAACGTCAAATAATCCAGGATTGTCTCGTCCATTTCCACAACTTACATTCTATCTGACATTCTAACGACTCTACCAATTCGAAGTCTATCTATTACAGTACTAACAACAAATAATCCAGGATTGTCTCGTCTTTTTCCACAACTTACATTCTATCTGACATTCAAACGACTCTATCAATTCGAAGTCTTTCTACTACAATACTAACGTCAAATAATCCAGGATTGTCTCGTCCATTTCCACAACTTACATCCTATCTGACATTCTAACGACTCTACCAATTCGAAGTCTATCTATTACAGTACTAACAACAAATAATCCAGGATTCTATCGTCTATTTCCACAACTTACATTCTATCTGATATTCTAACGACTCTACCAATTCGCTTTATTTCTACTACAATACTAACTTCATATAATCCAGGATTGTCTCATCTATTTCCACAACTTACATTCTATCTGACATTCTAACGACTCTACCAATTCGAAGTCTTTCTATTACAATACACACAACAAATAATCCAGGATTGTCTCGTCTATTTCCACAACTTACATTCTACCTGACATTCTAACGACTCTACGAATTCGAAGTCTTTCTACTACAATACTCACAACAAATAATCCAGGATTGTCTCGTCTATTGCCACAACTTACATTCTACCTGACATTCTAACGACTCTACCAATTCGAAGTCTTTCTACTACAATACTAACAACAAATAATCCAGTATTGTCTCCCCTTTTTTCACAACTTACATTCTATCTGACATTCAAACGACTCTATCAATTCGAAGTCTTTATACTACAATACTAACGTCAAGTAATCCAGGATTGTCTCGTCCATATCCACAACTTACATTCTATCTGACATTCTAACAACTCTACCAATTCGAAGTCTATCTATTACAGTACTAACAACAAATAATCCATGATTATATCGTCTATTTCCACAACTTACATTCTATCTGATATTCTAACGACACTACCAATTCGCTGTATTTCTACTACAATACTAACTTCAAATAATCCAGGATTGTCTCATCTATTTCCACAACTTACATTCTATCTGATATTCGAACGACTCTACCAATTCGAAGTCTTTGTACTACAATACTAACAACAAATAATGCAGGATTGTCTCGTCTATTTCCACAACTTACATTCTATCTGACATTCTAACGACTCTACCAATTCGAAGTCTTTCTATTACAATACTCACAACAAATAATCCAGGATTGTCTCGTCTATTTCCACAACTTACATTCTACCTGACATCCTAACGACTCTACGAATTCGAAGTCTTTCTACTACAATACTAACTTCAAATAATCCAGGAATGTCTCGTCTACTTCCACAACTTACATTGTATCTGACATTCTAACGACTCTACCAATTCGAAGTCTTTCTACTACAATACTAACTTTAAACAATCCAGGATTGTCTCCTCTATTTCCACAACTTACATTCTATCTGACATTCTAACGACTCTACCAATTCGAAGTTTTTCTACTACAATACTCACAACAAATAATCCAAGATTGTCTCGTCTATTTCCACAACTTAAATTCTATCTGATATTCTAACGACTCTACCAATTCGAAGTCTATCTATTACAGTACTAACAACAAATAATCCAGGATTCTATCGTCTATTTCCACAACTTACATTCTATCTGATATTCTAACGACTCTACCAATTCGCTGTATTTCTACTACAATACTAACTTCAAATAATCCAGGATTGTCTCATCTATTTCCACAACTTACATTCTATGTTACATTCAAAGGACTCTATCAATTCGAAGTCTTTCTACAACAATACTAACGTCAAATAATCCAGGATAGTCACGTCTTTCCACAACTTACATTCTATCTGACATTCTAACGACTCTACCAATTCGAAGTATTTCTACTACAATACTAACAACAAATAATCTAGGATTGTCTCGTCTATTTACACAACTTACATTCTATCTGACATTCTAACGACTCTACCAATTCGAAGTTTTTCTACTAAAATACTCACAACAAATATTCAAGGATTGTATCGTCTATTTCCACAACTTACATTCTATATGACATTCTAACGACTCTACCAATTCGACTTCTTTGTACTACAATACTAACAACAAATAATGCAGGATTGTCTCGTCTATTTCCACAACTTACATTCTATCTGACATTCTAACGACTCTATCAATTCGAAGTCTTTCTACTACAATACTCATAACAAATAATCCAGGATTGTCTCGTCTATTTCCACAACTTACATTCTATCTGACATTCTAACGACTCTACCAATTCGAAGTTTTTCTACTTCAATACTCACAACAAATAATCAAGGATCGTATCGTCTATTTCCACAACGTACATTCTATCTGACATTCTAACGACTCTACCAATTCGAAATATTTCTACTACAATACTCACAACAATTAATCCAGGAATGTCTCGTCTATTTCCACACCTTACATTCTATCTGACATTCTAACGACTCTACCCATTAGCTGTATTTCTACTACAATACTAACTTCATATAATCCAGGATTGTCTCGTCTACTTCCACAACTTACATTGTATCTGATATTCTAACGACTCTACCAATTCGAAGTCTTTCTACTACAATACTAACTTTAAACAATCCAGGATTGTCTCCTCTATTTCCACAACTTACATTATATCTGACATTCTAACGAGTCTACCATTTCGCTGTATTTCTACTACAATACTCACAACAAATAAACCAGGATTGTCTCGTCTATTTCCACAACATACATTCTATCTGACATTCTAACGACTCTACCAATTCGCTGTCTTTCTACTACAATACTCAACAAATAATCCAGCACTGTCTCGTCTATTTCCACAACTTACATTCTATCTGACATTCTAACGACTCTACCAATTCGAAGTCTTTCTATTACAATACACACAACAAATAATCCAGGATTGTCTCGTCTATTTCCACAACTTACATTCTACCTGACATTCTAACGACTCTACGAATTCGAAGTCTTTCTACTACAATACTCACAACAAATAATCCAGGATTGTCTCGTCTATTGCCACAACTTACATTCTACCTGACATTCTAACGACTCTACCAATTCGAAGTCTTTCTACTACAATACTAACAACAAATAATCCAGTATTGTCTCCCCTTTTTTCACGACTTACATTCTATCTGACATTCAAACGACTCTATCAATTCGAAGTCTTTATACTACAATACTAACGTCAAGTAATCCAGGATTGTCTCGTCCATATCCACAACTTACATTCTATCTGACATTCTAACAACTCTACCAATTCGAAGTCTATCTATTACAGTACTAACAACAAATAATCCATGATTATATCGTCTATTTCCACAACTTACATTCTATCTGATATTCTAACGACACTACCAATTCGCTGTATTTCTACTACAATACTAACTTCAAATAATCCAGGATTGTCTCATCTATTTCCACAACTTACATTCTATCTGATATTCGAACGACTCTACCAATTCGAAGTCTTTGTACTACAATACTAACAACAAATAATGCAGGATTGTCTCGTCTATTTCCACAACTTACATTCTATCTGACATTCTAACGACTCTACCAATTCGAAGTCTTTCTATTACAATACTCACAACAAATAATCCAGGATTGTCTCGTCTATTTCCACAACTTACATTCTACCTGACATCCTAACGACTCTACGAATTCGAAGTCTTTCTACTACAATACTAACTTCAAATAATCCAGGAATGTCTCGTCTACTTCCACAACTTACATTGTATCTGACATTCTAACGACTCTACCAATTCGAAGTCTTTCTACTACAATACTAACTTTAAACAATCCAGGATTGTCTCCTCTATTTCCACAACTTACATTCTATCTGACATTCTAACGACTCTACCAATTCGAAGTTTTTCTACTACAATACTCACAACAAATAATCCAAGATTGTCTCGTCTATTTCCACAACTTAAATTCTATCTGATATTCTAACGACTCTACCAATTCGAAGTCTATCTATTACAGTACTAACAACAAATAATCCAGGATTCTATCGTCTATTTCCACAACTTACATTCTATCTGATATTCTAACGACTCTACCAATTCGCTGTATTTCTACTACAATACTAACTTCAAATAATCCAGGATTGTCTCATCTATTTCCACAACTTACATTCTATGTTACATTCAAAGGACTCTATCAATTCGAAGTCTTTCTACAACAATACTAACGTCAAATAATCCAGGATAGTCACGTCTTTCCACAACTTACATTCTATCTGACATTCTAACGACTCTACCAATTCGAAGTATTTCTACTACAATACTAACAACAAATAATCTAGGATTGTCTCGTCTATTTACACAACTTACATTCTATCTGACATTCTAACGACTCTACCAATTCGAAGTTTTTCTACTAAAATACTCACAACAAATATTCAAGGATTGTATCGTCTATTTCCACAACTTACATTCTATATGACATTCTAACGACTCTACCAATTCGACTTCTTTGTACTACAATACTAACAACAAATAATGCAGGATTGTCTCGTCTATTTCCACAACTTACATTCTATCTGACATTCTAACGACTCTATCAATTCGAAGTCTTTCTACTACAATACTCATAACAAATAATCCAGGATTGTCTCGTCTATTTCCACAACTTACATTCTATCTGACATTCTAACGACTCTACCAATTCGAAGTTTTTCTACTTCAATACTCACAACAAATAATCAAGGATCGTATCGTCTATTTCCACAACGTACATTCTATCTGACATTCTAACGACTCTACCAATTCGAAATATTTCTACTACAATACTCACAACAATTAATCCAGGAATGTCTCGTCTATTTCCACACCTTACATTCTATCTGACATTCTAACGACTCTACCCATTAGCTGTATTTCTACTACAATACTAACTTCATATAATCCAGGATTGTCTCGTCTACTTCCACAACTTACATTGTATCTGATATTCTAACGACTCTACCAATTCGAAGTCTTTCTACTACAATACTAACTTTAAACAATCCAGGATTGTCTCCTCTATTTCCACAACTTACATTATATCTGACATTCTAACGAGTCTACCATTTCGCTGTATTTCTACTACAATACTCACAACAAATAAACCAGGATTGTCTCGTCTATTTCCACAACATACATTCTATCTGACATTCTAACGACTCTACCAATTCGCTGTCTTTCTACTACAATACTCAACAAATAATCCAGCACTGTCTCGTCTATTTCCACAACTTACATTCTATCTGACATTCTAACGACTCTACCAATTCGAAGTCTTTCTACTACAATACTCACAACAAATAATCCAGGATTGTCTCGTCTATTTCCACAACTTACATTCTATCTGACATTCAAACGACTCTATCAATTCGAAGTCTTTCTACTACAATACTAACGTCATATAATCCAGGATTGTCTCGTCTATTTCCACAACTTACATTCTATCTGACATTCTAACGACTCTACCAATTCGAAGTTTTTCTACTCCAATACTCACAACAAATAATCAAGGATTGTATCTTCTATTTCCACAACGTACATTCTATCTGACATTCTAACGACTCTACCAATTCGAAGTCTTTCTACTACAATACTCACAACAATTAATCCAGGAATGTCTCGTCTATTTCCACACCTTACATTCTATCTAACATTCTAACGACTCTACCCATTCGCTGTATTTCTACTACAATACTAACTTCAAATATTCCAGGATTGTCTCGTCTACTTCCACAACTTACATTGTATCTGATATTCTAACGACTCTACCAATTCGAAGTCTTTCTACTACAATACTAACGTCAAATAATCCAGGATTGTCTCCTCTATTTCCACAACTTACATTCTATCTCACATTCCAACGAGTCTACCAATTCGCTGTATTTCTAATACAATACTCACAACAAATAAACCAGGATTGTCTCGTCTATTTCCACAACTTACATTCTACCTGACATCCTAACGACTCTACGAATTCGAAGTCTTTCTACTACAATACTCACAACAAATAATCCAGGATTGTCTCGTCTATTTCCACAACTTACATTCTATCTGACATTCTAACGACTCAACCAAATCGAAGTTTTTCTACTACAATACTCACAACAAATAATCAAGGATTGTATCGTCTATTTCCACAACGTACATTCTATCTGACATTCTAACGACTCTACCAATTCGAAGTCATTCTACTACAATACTCACAACAATTAATCCAGGAATGTCTCGTCTATTTCCACACCTTACATTCTATCTGACATTCTAACGACTCTACCCATTCGCTGTATTTCTACTACAATACTAACTTCAAATAATCCAGGAATGTCTCGTCTACTTCCACAACTTACATTGTATCTGACATTCTAACGACTCTACCAATTCGAAGTCTTTCTACTACAATACTAACTTTAAACAATCCAGGATTGTCTCCTCTATTTCCACAACTTACATTCTATCTGACATTCTAACGACTCTACCAATTCGAAGTCTATCTATTACAATAATAACAACAAATAATCTAGGATTGTCTCGTCTATTTCCACAACTTACATTCTATCTGACATTCTAACGACTCTACCAATTCGAAGTTTTTCTACTACAATACTCACAACAAATAATCCAAGATTGTCTCGTCTATTTCCACAACTTAAATTCTATCTGACATTCTAACGACTCTACCAATTCGAAGTCTATCTATTACAGTACTAACAACAAATAATCCAGGATTCTATCGTCTATTTCCACAACTTACATTCTATCTGATATTCTAACGACTCTACCAATTCGCTGTATTTCTACTACAATACTAACTTCAAATAATCCAGGATTGTCTCATCTATTTCCACAACTTACATTCTATCTGACATTCAAAGGACTCTATCAATTCGAAGTCTTTCTACTACAATACTAACGTCAAATAATCCAGGATAGTCACGTCTATTTCCACAACTTACATTCTATCTGACATTCTAACGACTCTACCAATTCGAAGTATTTCTACTACAATACTAACAACAAATAATCTAGGATTGTCTCGTCTATTTACACAACTTACATTCTATCTGACATTCTAACGACTCTACCAATTCGAAGTCTATCTATTACAGTACTAACAACAAATAATGCAGGATTCTATCGTCTATTTCCACAACTTACATTCTATCTGACATTCTAACGACTCTACCAATTCGAAGTTTTTCTACTACAATACTCACAACAAATAATCCAGGATTGTCTCGTCTATTCCCACAACTTACATTATATCTGACATTCTAATGACTCTACCAATTCGAAGTCTTTCTACTACAATACTAACAACAAATAATCTAAGATTGTCTCGTCTATTTCCACAACTTACATTCGATCTGATATTCGAACGACTCTACCAATTTGAAGTCTTTCTACTACAATACTAACAACAAATAATCCAGTATTGTCTCCCCTTTTTTCACAACTTACATTCTATCTGACATTCAAACGACTCTATCAATTCGAAGTCTTTATACTACAATACTAACGTCAAGTAATCCAGGATTGTCTCGTCCATATCCACAACTTACATTCTATCTGACATTCTAACAACTCTACCAATTCGAAGTCTATCTATTACAGTACTAACAACAAATAATCCATGATTATATCGTCTATTTCCACAACTTACATTCTATCTGATATTCTAACGACACTACCAATTCGCTGTATTTCTACTACAATACTAACTTCAAATAATCCAGGATTGTCTCATCTATTTCCACAACTTACATTCTATCTGATATTCGAACGACTCTACCAATTCGAAGTCTTTGTACTACAATACTAACAACAAATAATGCAGGATTGTCTCGTCTATTTCCACAACTTACATTCTATCTGACATTCTAACGACTCTACCAATTCGAAGTCTTTCTATTACAATACTCACAACAAATAATCCAGGATTGTCTCGTCTATTTCCACAACTTACATTCTACCTGACATCCTAACGACTCTACGAATTCGAAGTCTTTCTACTACAATACTCACAACAAATAATCCAGGATTGTCTCGTCTATTTCCACAACTTACATTCTATCTGACATTCTAACGACTCAACCAATTCGAAGTTTTTCTACTACAATACTCACAACAAATTATCAAGGATTGTATCGTCTATTTCCACAACGTACATTCTATCTGACATTCTAACGACTCTACCAATTCGAAGTCATTCTACTACAATACTCACAACAATTAATCCAGGAATGTCTCGTCTATTTCCACACCTTACATTCTATCTGACATTCTAACGACTCTACCCATTCGCTGTATTTCTACTACAATACTAACTTCAAATAATCCAGGAATGTCTCGTCTACTTCCACAACTTACATTGTATCTGACATTCTAACGACTCTACCAATTCGAAGTCTTTCTACTACAATACTAACTTTAAACAATCCAGGATTGTCTCCTCTATTTCCACAACTTACATTCTATCTGACATTCTAACGACTCTACCAATTCGAAGTTTTTCTACTACAATACTCACAACAAATAATCCAAGATTGTCTCGTCTATTTCCACAACTTAAATTCTATCTGACATTCTAACGACTCTACCAATTCGAAGTCTATCTATTACAGTACTAACAACAAATAATCCAGGATTCTATCGTCTATTTCCACAACTTACATTCTATCTGATATTCTAACGACTCTACCAATTCGCTGTATTTCTACTACAATACTAACTTCAAATAATCCAGGATTGTCTCATCTATTTCCACAACTTACATTCTATGTGACATTCAAAGGACTCTATCAATTCGAAGTCTTTCTACAACAATACTAACGTCAAATAATCCAGGATAGTCACGTCTTTCCACAACTTACATTCTATCTGACATTCTAACGACTCTACCAATTCGAAGTATTTCTACTACAATACTAACAACAAATAATCTAGGATTGTCTCGTCTATTTACACAACTTACATTCTATCTGACATTTTAACGACTCTACCAATTCGAAGTTTTTCTACTACAATACTCACAACAAATATTCAAGGATTGTATCGTCTATTTCCACAACTTACATTCTATATGACATTCTAACGACTCTACCAATTCGACTTCTTTGTACTACAATACTAACAACAAATAATGCAGGATTGTCTCGTCTATTTCCACAACTTACATTCTATCTGACATTCTAACGACTCTATCAATTCGAAGTCTTTCTACTACAATACTCACAACAAATAATCCAGGATTGCCTCGTCTATTTCCACAACTTACATTCTATCTGACATTCTAACGACTCTACCAATTCGAAGTTTTTCTACTTCAATACTCACAACAAATAATCAAGGATCGTATCGTCTATTTCCACAACGTACATTCTATCTGACATTCTAACGACTCTACCAATTCGAAATCTTTCTACTACAATACTCACAACAATTAATCCAGGAATGTCTCGTCTATTTCCACACCTTACATTCTATCTGACATTCTAACGACTCTACCCATTAGCTGTATTTCTACTACAATACTAACTTCATATAATCCAGGATTGTCTCGTCTACTTCCACAACTTACATTGTATCTGATATTCTAACGACTCTACCAATTCGAAGTCTTTCTACTACAATACTAACTTTAAACAATCCAGGATTGTCTCCTCTATTTCCACAACTTACATTATATCTGACATTCTAACGAGTCTACCATTTCGCTGTATTTCTACTACAATACTCACAACAAATAAACCAGGATTGTCTCGTCTATTTCCACAACATACATTCTATCTGACATTCTAACGACTCTACCAATTCGCTGTCTTTCTACTACAATACTCAACAAATAATCCAGCACTGTCTCGTCTATTTCCACAACTTACATTCTATCTGACATTCTAACGACTCTACCAATTCGAAGTCTTTCTACTACAATACTCACAACAAATAATCCAGGATTGTCTCGTCTATTTCCACAACTTACATTCTATCTGACATTCAAACGACCCTATCAATTCGAAGTCTTTCTACTACAATACTAACGTCATATAATCCAGGATTGTCTCGTCTATTTCCACAACTTACATTCTATCTGACATTCTAACGACTCTACCAATTCGAAGTTTTTCTACTCCAATACTCACAACAAATAATCAAGGATTGTATCTTCTATTTCCACAACTTACATTCTATCTAACATTCTAACGACTCTACCCATTCGCTGTATTTCTACTACAATACTAACTTCAAATATTCCAGGATTGTCTCGTCTACTTCCACAACTTACATTGTATCTGATATTCTAACGACTCTACCAATTCGAAGTCTTTCTACTACAATACTAACGTCAAATAATCCAGGATTGTCTCCTCTATTTCCACAACTTACATTCTATCTCACATTCCAACGAGTCTACCAATTCGCTGTATTTCTAATACAATACTCACAACAAATAAACCAGGATTGTCTCGTCTATTTCCACAACTTACATTCTACCTGACATCCTAACGACTCTACGAATTCGAAGTCTTTCTACTACAATACTCACAACAAATAATCCAGGATTGTCTCGTCTATTTCCACAACTTACATTCTATCTGACATTCTAACGACTCAACCAATTCGAAGTTTTTCTACTACAATACTCACAACAAATAATCAAGGATTGTATCGTCTATTTCCACAACGTACATTCTATCTGACATTCTAACGACTCTACCAATTCGAAGTCATTCTACTACAATACTCACAACAATTAATCCAGGAATGTCTCGTCTATTTCCACACCTTACATTCTATCTGACATTCTAACGACTCTACCCATTCGCTGTATTTCTACTACAATACTAACTTCAAATAATCCAGGAATGTCTCGTCTACTTCCACAACTTACATTGTATCTGACATTCTAACGACTCTACCAATTCGAAGTCTTTCTACTACAATACTAACTTTAAACAATCCAGGATTGTCTCCTCTATTTCCACAACTTACATTCTATCTGACATTCTAACGACTCTACCAATTCGATTTCTTTCTACTACAATACTCACAACAAATAATCCAGGATTGTCTCGTCTATTTCCACAACTTACATTCTATCTGACATTCAAACGACTCTATCAATTCGAAGTCTTTCTACTACAATACTAACGTCAAATAATCCAGGAATGTCTCGTCCATTTCCATAACTTACATTCTATCTGACATTCTAACGACTCTACCAATTCGAAGTCTATCTATTACAATAATAACAACAAATAATCTAGGATTGTCTCGTCTATTTCCACAACTTACATTCTATCTGACATTCTAACGACTCTACCAATTCGAAGTTTTTCTACTACAATACTCACAACAAATAATCCAAGATTGTCTCGTCTATTTCCACAACTTAAATTCTATCTGACATTCTAACGACTCTACCAATTCGAAGTCTATCTATTACAGTACTAACAACAAATAATCCAGGATTCTATCGTCTATTTCCACAACTTACATTCTATCTGATATTCTAACGACTCTACCAATTCGCTGTATTTCTACTACAATACTAACTTCAAATAATCCAGGATTGTCTCGTCTATTTCCACAACTTACATTCTACCTGACATCCTAACGACTCTACGAATTCGAAGTCTTTCTACTACAGTACTCACAACAAATAATCCAGGATTGTCTCGTCTATTTCCACAACTTACATTCTATCTGACATTCTAACGACTCAACCAATTCGAAGTTTTTCTACTACAATACTCACAACAAATAATCAAGGATTGTATCGTCTATTTCCACAACGTACATTCTATCTGACATTCTAACGACTCTACCAATTCGAAGTCATTCTACTACAATACTCACAACAATTAATCCAGGAATGTCTCGTCTATTTCCACACCTTACATTCTATCTGACATTCTAACGACTCTACCCATTCGCTGTATTTCTACTACAATACTAACTTCAAATAATCCAGGAATGTCTCGTCTACTTCCACAACTTACATTGTATCTGACATTCTAACGACTCTACCAATTCGAAGTCTTTCTACTACAATACTAACTTTAAACAATCCAGGATTGTCTCCTCTATTTCCACAACTTACATTCTATCTGACATTCTAACGACTCTACCAATTCGATTTCTTTCTACTACAATACTCACAACAAATAATCCAGGATTGTCTCGTCTATTTCCACAACTTACATTCTATCTGACATTCAAACGACTCTATCAATTCGAAGTCTTTCTACTACAATACTAACGTCAAATAATCCAGGAATGTCTCGTCCATTTCCATAACTTACATTCTATCTGACATTCTAACGACTCTACCAATTCGAAGTCTATCTATTACAATAATAACAACAAATAATCTAGGATTGTCTCGTCTATTTCCACAACTTACATTCTATCTGACATTCTAACGACTCTACCAATTCGAAGTTTTTCTACTACAATACTCACAACAAATAATCCGAGATTGTCTCGTCTATTTCCACAACTTAAATTCTATCTGACATTCTAACGACTCTACCAATTCGAAGTCTATCTATTACAGTACTAACAACAAATAATCCAGGATTCTATCGTCTATTTCCACAACTTACATTCTATCTGATATTCTAACGACTCTACCAATTCGCTGTATTTCTACTACAATACTAACTTCAAATAATCCAGGATTGTCTCATCTATTTCCACAACTTACATTCTATCTGACATTTAAAGGACTCTATCAATTCGAAGTCTTTCTACTACAATACTAACGTCAAATAATCCAGGATAGTCACGTCTATTTCCACAACTTACATTCTATCTGACATTCTAACGACTCTACCAATTCGAAGTATTTCTACTACAATACTAACAACAAATAATCTAGGATTGTCTCGTCTATTTACACAACTTACATTCTATCTGACATTCTAACGACTCTACCAGTTCGAAGTCTATCTATTACAGTACTAACAACAAATAATGCAGGATTCTATCGTCTATTTCCACAACTTACATTCTATCTGACATTCTAACGACTCTACCAATTCGAAGTTTTTCTACTACAATACTCACAACAAATAATCCAGGATTGTCTCGTCTATTCCCACAACTTACATTATATCTGACATTCTAATGACTCTACCAATTCGAAGTCTTTCTACTACAATACTAACAACAAATAATCTAAGATTGTCTCGTCTATTTCCACAACTTACATTCGATCTGATATTCGAACGACTCTACCAATTTGAAGTCTTTCTACTACAATACTAACAACAAATAATCCAGTATTGTCTCCCCTTTTTTCACAACTTACATTCTATCTGACATTCAAACGACTCTATCAATTCGAAGTCTTTATACTACAATACTAACGTCATATAATCCAGGATTGTCTCGTCTATTTCCACAACTTACATTCTATCTGACATTCTAACGACTCTACCAATTCGAAGTTTTTCTACTCCAATACTCACAACAAATAATCAAGGATTGTATCTTCTATTTCCACAACTTACATTCTATCTAACATTCTAACGACTCTACCCATTCGCTGTATTTCTACTACAATACTAACTTCAAATATTCCAGGATTGTCTCGTCTACTTCCACAACTTACATTGTATCTGATATTCTAACGACTCTACCAATTCGAAGTCTTTCTACTACAATACTAACGTCAAATAATCCAGGATTGTCTCCTCTATTTCCACAACTTACATTCTATCTCACATTCCAACGAGTCTACCAATTCGCTGTATTTCTAATACAATACTCACAACAAATAAACCAGGATTGTCTCGTCTATTTCCACAACTTACATTCTACCTGACATCCTAACGACTCTACGAATTCGAAGTCTTTCTACTACAATACTCACAACAAATAATCCAGGATTGTCTCGTCTATTTCCACAACTTACATTCTATCTGACATTCTAACGACTCAACCAATTCGAAGTTTTTCTACTACAATACTCACAACAAATAATCAAGGATTGTATCGTCTATTTCCACAACGTACATTCTATCTGACATTCTAACGACTCTACCAATTCGAAGTCATTCTACTACAATACTCACAACAATTAATCCAGGAATGTCTCGTCTATTTCCACACCTTACATTCTATCTGACATTCTAACGACTCTACCCATTCGCTGTATTTCTACTACAATACTAACTTCAAATAATCCAGGAATGTCTCGTCTACTTCCACAACTTACATTGTATCTGACATTCTAACGACTCTACCAATTCGAAGTCTTTCTACTACAATACTAACTTTAAACAATCCAGGATTGTCTCCTCTATTTCCACAACTTACATTCTATCTGACATTCTAACGACTCTACCAATTCGATTTCTTTCTACTACAATACTCACAACAAATAATCCAGGATTGTCTCGTCTATTTCCACAACTTACATTCTATCTGACATTCAAACGACTCTATCAATTCGAAGTCTTTCTACTACAATACTAACGTCAAATAATCCAGGAATGTCTCGTCCATTTCCATAACGTACATTCTATCTGACATTCTAACGACTCTACCAATTCGAAGTCTATCTATTACAATAATAACAACAAATAATCTAGGATTGTCTCGTCTATTTCCACAACTTACATTCTATCTGACATTCTAACGACTCTACCAATTCGAAGTTTTTCTACTACAATACTCACAACAAATAATCCAAGATTGTCTCGTCTATTTCCACAACTTAAATTCTATCTGACATTCTAACGACTCTACCAATTCGAAGTCTATCTATTACAGTACTAACAACAAATAATCCAGGATTCTATCGTCTATTTCCACAACTTACATTCTATCTGATATTCTAACGACTCTACCAATTCGCTGTATTTCTACTACAATACTAACTTCAAATAATCCAGGATTGTCTCGTCTATTTCCACAACTTACATTCTACCTGACATCCTAACGACTCTACGAATTCGAAGTCTTTCTACTACAGTACTCACAACAAATAATCCAGGATTGTCTCGTCTATTTCCACAACTTACATTCTATCTGACATTCTAACGACTCAACCAATTCGAAGTTTTTCTACTACAATACTCACAACAAATAATCAAGGATTGTATCGTCTATTTCCACAACGTACATTCTATCTGACATTCTAACGACTCTACCAATTCGAAGTCATTCTACTACAATACTCACAACAATTAATCCAGGAATGTCTCGTCTATTTCCACACCTTACATTCTATCTGACATTCTAACGACTCTACCCATTCGCTGTATTTCTACTACAATACTAACTTCAAATAATCCAGGAATGTCTCGTCTACTTCCACAACTTACATTGTATCTGACATTCTAACGACTCTACCAATTCGAAGTCTTTCTACTACAATACTAACTTTAAACAATCCAGGATTGTCTCCTCTATTTCCACAACTTACATTCTATCTGACATTCTAACGACTCTACCAATTCGATTTCTTTCTACTACAATACTCACAACAAATAATCCAGGATTGTCTCGTCTATTTCCACAACTTACATTCTATCTGACATTCAAACGACTCTATCAATTCGAAGTCTTTCTACTACAATACTAACGTCAAATAATCCAGGAATGTCTCGTCCATTTCCATAACTTACATTCTATCTGACATTCTAACGACTCTACCAATTCGAAGTCTATCTATTACAATAATAACAACAAATAATCTAGGATTGTCTCGTCTATTTCCACAACTTACATTCTATCTGACATTCTAACGACTCTACCAATTCGAAGTTTTTCTACTACAATACTCACAACAAATAATCCGAGATTGTCTCGTCTATTTCCACAACTTAAATTCTATCTGACATTCTAACGACTCTACCAATTCGAAGTCTATCTATTACAGTACTAACAACAAATAATCCAGGATTCTATCGTCTATTTCCACAACTTACATTCTATCTGATATTCTAACGACTCTACCAATTCGCTGTATTTCTACTACAATACTAACTTCAAATAATCCAGGATTGTCTCATCTATTTCCACAACTTACATTCTATCTGACATTTAAAGGACTCTATCAATTCGAAGTCTTTCTACTACAATACTAACGTCAAATAATCCAGGATAGTCACGTCTATTTCCACAACTTACATTCTATCTGACATTCTAACGACTCTACCAATTCGAAGTATTTCTACTACAATACTAACAACAAATAATCTAGGATTGTCTCGTCTATTTACACAACTTACATTCTATCTGACATTCTAACGACTCTACCAGTTCGAAGTCTATCTATTACAGTACTAACAACAAATAATGCAGGATTCTATCGTCTATTTCCACAACTTACATTCTATCTGACATTCTAACGACTCTACCAATTCGAAGTTTTTCTACTACAATACTCACAACAAATAATCCAGGATTGTCTCGTCTATTCCCACAACTTACATTATATCTGACATTCTAATGACTCTACCAATTCGAAGTCTTTCTACTACAATACTAACAACAAATAATCTAAGATTGTCTCGTCTATTTCCACAACTTACATTCGATCTGATATTCGAACGACTCTACCAATTTGAAGTCTTTCTACTACAATACTAACAACAAATAATCCAGTATTGTCTCCCCTTTTTTCACAACTTACATTCTATCTGACATTCAAACGACTCTATCAATTCGAAGTCTTTATACTACAATACTAACGTCAAGTAATCCAGGATTGTCTCGTCCATATCCACAACTTACATTCTATCTGACATTCTAACAACTCTACCAATTCGAAGTCTATCTACTACAGTACTAACAACAAATAATCCATGATTATATCGTCTATTTCCACAACTTACATTCTATCTGATATTCTAACGACACTACCAATTCGCTGTATTTCTACTACAATACTAACTTCAAATAATCCAGGATTGTCTCATCTATTTCCACAACTTACATTCTATCTGATATTCGAACGACTCTACCAATTCGAAGTCTTTGTACTACAATACTAACAACAAATAATGCAGGATTGTCTCGTCTATTTCCACAACTTACATTCTATCTGACATTCTAACGACTCTACCAATTCGAAGTCTTTCTATTACAATACTCACAACAAATAATCCAGGATTGTCTCGTCTATTTCCACAACTTACATTCTACCTGACATCCTAACGACTCTACGAATTCGAAGTCTTTCTACTACAATACTCACAACAAATAATCCAGGATTGTCTCGTCTATGTCCACAACTTACATTCTATCTGACATTCTAACGACTCAACCAATTCGAAGTTTTTCTACTACAATACTCACAACAAATAATCCAGGAATGTCTCGTCTATTTCCACACCTTACATTCTATCTGACATTCTAAGGACTCTACCCATTCGCTGTATTTCTACTACAATACTAACTTCAAATAATCCAGGAATGTCTCGTCTACTTCCACAACTTACATTGTATCTGACATTCTAACGACTCTACCAATTCGAAGTCTTTCTACTACAATACTAACTTTAAACAATCCAGGATTGTCTCCTCTATTTCCACAACTTACATTCTATCTGACATTCTAACGACTCTACCAATTCGAAGTTTTTCTACTACAATACTCACAACAAATAATCCAAGATTGTCTCGTCTATTTCCACAACTTAAATTCTATCTGACATTCTAACGACTCTACCAATTCGAAGTCTATCTATTACAGTACTAACAACAAATAATCCAGGATTCTATCGTCTATTTCCACAACTTACATTCTATCTGATATTCTAACGACTCTACCAATTCGCTGTATTTCTACTACAATACTAACTTCAAATAATCCAGGATTGTCTCATCTATTTCCACAACTTACATTCTATGTGACATTCAAAGGACTCTATCAATTCGAAGTCTTTCTACAACAATACTAACGTCAAATAATCCAGGATAGTCACGTCTTTCCACAACTTACATTCTATCTGACATTCTAACGACTCTACCAATTCGAAGTATTTCTACTACAATACTAACAACAAATAATCTAGGATTGTCTCGTCTATTTACACAACTTACATTCTATCTGACATTCTAACGACTCTACCAATTCGAAGTATTTCTACTACAATACTCACAACAAATAATCCAGGATTGTCTCGTCTATTTCCACAACTTACATTCTATCTGACATTCTAACGACTCAACCAATTCGAAGTTTTTCTACTACAATACTCACAACAAATAATCAAGGATTGTATCGTCTATTTCCACAACGTACATTCTATCTGACATTCTAACGACTCTACCAATTCGAAGTCATTCTACTACAATACTCACAACAATTAATCCAGGAATGTCTCGTCTATTTCCACACCTTACATTCTATCTGACATTCTAACGACTCTACCCATTCGCTGTATTTCTACTACAATACTAACTTCAAATAATCCAGGAATGTCTCGTCTACTTCCACAACTTACATTGTATCTGACATTCTAACGACTCTACCAATTCGAAGTCTTTCTACTACAATACTAACTTTAAACAATCCAGGATTGTCTCCTCTATTTCCACAACTTACATTCTATCTGACATTCTAACGACTCTACCAATTCGATTTCTTTCTACTACAATACTCACAACAAATAATCCAGGATTGTCTCGTCTATTTCCACAACTTACATTCTATCTGACATTCAAACGACTCTATCAATTCGAAGTCTTTCTACTACAATACTAACGTCAAATAATCCAGGAATGTCTCGTCCATTTCCATAACTTACATTCTATCTGACATTCTAACGACTCTACCAATTCGAAGTCTATCTATTACAATAATAACAACAAATAATCTAGGATTGTCTCGTCTATTTCCACAACTTACATTCTATCTGACATTCTAACGACTCTACCAATTCGAAGTTTTTCTACTACAATACTCACAACAAATAATCCGAGATTGTCTCGTCTATTTCCACAACTTAAATTCTATCTGACATTCTAACGACTCTACCAATTCGAAGTCTATCTATTACAGTACTAACAACAAATAATCCAGGATTCTATCGTCTATTTCCACAACTTACATTCTATCTGATATTCTAACGACTCTACCAATTCGCTGTATTTCTACTACAATACTAACTTCAAATAATCCAGGATTGTCTCATCTATTTCCACAACTTACATTCTATCTGACATTTAAAGGACTCTATCAATTCGAAGTCTTTCTACTACAATACTAACGTCAAATAATCCAGGATAGTCACGTCTATTTCCACAACTTACATTCTATCTGACATTCTAACGACTCTACCAATTCGAAGTATTTCTACTACAATACTAACAACAAATAATCTAGGATTGTCTCGTCTATTTACACAACTTACATTCTATCTGACATTCTAACGACTCTACCAGTTCGAAGTCTATCTATTACAGTACTAACAACAAATAATGCAGGATTCTATCGTCTATTTCCACAACTTACATTCTATCTGACATTCTAACGACTCTACCAATTCGAAGTTTTTCTACTACAATACTCACAACAAATAATCCAGGATTGTCTCGTCTATTCCCACAACTTACATTATATCTGACATTCTAATGACTCTACCAATTCGAAGTCTTTCTACTACAATACTAACAACAAATAATCTAAGATTGTCTCGTCTATTTCCACAACTTACATTCGATCTGATATTCGAACGACTCTACCAATTTGAAGTCTTTCTACTACAATACTAACAACAAATAATCCAGTATTGTCTCCCCTTTTTTCACAACTTACATTCTATCTGACATTCAAACGACTCTATCAATTCGAAGTCTTTATACTACAATACTAACGTCAAGTAATCCAGGATTGTCTCGTCCATATCCACAACTTACATTCTATCTGACATTCTAACAACTCTACCAATTCGAAGTCTATCTACTACAGTACTAACAACAAATAATCCATGATTATATCGTCTATTTCCACAACTTACATTCTATCTGATATTCTAACGACACTACCAATTCGCTGTATTTCTACTACAATACTAACTTCAAATAATCCAGGATTGTCTCATCTATTTCCACAACTTACATTCTATCTGATATTCGAACGACTCTACCAATTCGAAGTCTTTGTACTACAATACTAACAACAAATAATGCAGGATTGTCTCGTCTATTTCCACAACTTACATTCTATCTGACATTCTAACGACTCTACCAATTCGAAGTCTTTCTATTACAATACTCACAACAAATAATCCAGGATTGTCTCGTCTATTTCCACAACTTACATTCTACCTGACATCCTAACGACTCTACGAATTCGAAGTCTTTCTACTACAATACTCACAACAAATAATCCAGGATTGTCTCGTCTATGTCCACAACTTACATTCTATCTGACATTCTAACGACTCAACCAATTCGAAGTTTTTCTACTACAATACTCACAACAAATAATCCAGGAATGTCTCGTCTATTTCCACACCTTACATTCTATCTGACATTCTAAGGACTCTACCCATTCGCTGTATTTCTACTACAATACTAACTTCAAATAATCCAGGAATGTCTCGTCTACTTCCACAACTTACATTGTATCTGACATTCTAACGACTCTACCAATTCGAAGTCTTTCTACTACAATACTAACTTTAAACAATCCAGGATTGTCTCCTCTATTTCCACAACTTACATTCTATCTGACATTCTAACGACTCTACCAATTCGAAGTTTTTCTACTACAATACTCACAACAAATAATCCAAGATTGTCTCGTCTATTTCCACAACTTAAATTCTATCTGACATTCTAACGACTCTACCAATTCGAAGTCTATCTATTACAGTACTAACAACAAATAATCCAGGATTCTATCGTCTATTTCCACAACTTACATTCTATCTGATATTCTAACGACTCTACCAATTCGCTGTATTTCTACTACAATACTAACTTCAAATAATCCAGGATTGTCTCATCTATTTCCACAACTTACATTCTATGTGACATTCAAAGGACTCTATCAATTCGAAGTCTTTCTACAACAATACTAACGTCAAATAATCCAGGATAGTCACGTCTTTCCACAACTTACATTCTATCTGACATTCTAACGACTCTACCAATTCGAAGTATTTCTACTACAATACTAACAACAAATAATCTAGGATTGTCTCGTCTATTTACACAACTTACATTCTATCTGACATTTTAACGACTCTACCAATTCGAAGTTTTTCTACTACAATACTCACAACAAATATTCAAGGATTGTATCGTCTATTTCCACAACTTACATTCTATATGACATTCTAACGACTCTACCAATTCGACTTCTTTGTACTACAATACTAACAACAAATAATGCAGGATTGTCTCGTCTATTTCCACAACTTACATTCTATCTGACATTCTAACGACTCTATCAATTCGAAGTCTTTCTACTACAATACTCACAACAAATAATCCAGGATTGTCTCGTCTATTTCCACAACTTACATTCTATCTGACATTCTAACGACTCTACCAATTCGAAGTTTTTCTACTTCAATACTCACAACAAATAATCAAGGATCGTATCGTCTATTTCCACAACGTACATTCTATCTGACATTCTAACGACTCTACCAATTCGAAATCTTTCTACTACAATACTCACAACAATTAATCCAGGAATGTCTCGTCTATTTCCACACCTTACATTCTATCTGACATTCTAACGACTCTACCCATTAGCTGTATTTCTACTACAATACTAACTTCATATAATCCAGGATTGTCTCGTCTACTTCCACAACTTACATTGTATCTGACATTCTAACGAGTCTACCATTTCGCTGTATTTCTACTACAATACTCACAACAAATAAACCAGGATTGTCTCGTCTATTTCCACAACATACATTCTATCTGACATTCTAACGACTCTACCAATTCGCTGTCTTTCTACTACAATACTCAACAAATAATCCAGCACTGTCTCGTCTATTTACACAACTTACATTCTATCTGACATTCTAACGACTCTACCAATTCGAAGTCTTTCTACTACAATACTCACAACAAATAATCCAGGATTGTCTCGTCTATTTCCACAACTTACATTCTATCTGACATTCAAACGACTCTATCAATTCGAAGTCTTTCTACTACAATACTAACTTTAAACAATCCAGGATTGTCTCCTCTATTTCCACAACTTACATTATATCTGACATTCTAACGAGTCTACCATTTCGCTGTATTTCTACTACAATACTCACAACAAATAAACCAGGATTGTCTCGTCTATTTCCACAACATACATTCTATCTGACATTCTAACGACTCTACCAATTCGCTGTCTTTCTACTACAATACTCAACAAATAATCCAGCACTGTCTCGTCTATTTCCACAACTTACATTCTATCTGACATTCTAACGACTCTACCAATTCGAAGTCTTTCTACTACAATACTCACAACAAATAATCCAGGATTGTCTCGTCTATTTCCACAACTTACATTCTATCTGACATTCAAACGACTCTATCAATTCGAAGTCTTTCTACTACAATACTAACGTCATATAATCCAGGATTGTCTCGTCTATTTCCACAACTTACATTCTATCTGACATTCTAACGACTCTACCAATTCGAAGTTTTTCTACTCCAATACTCACAACAAATAATCAAGGATTGTATCTTCTATTTCCACAACGTACATTCTATCTGACATTTTAACGACTCTACCAATTCGAAGTCTTTCTACTACAATACTCACAACAATTAATCCAGGAATGTCTCGTCTATTTCCACACCTTACATTCTATGTAACATTCTAACGACTCGACCCATTCGCTGTATTTCTACTACAATACTAACTTCAAATATTCCAGGATTGTCTCGTCTACTTCCACAACTTACATTGTATCTGATATTCTAACGACTCTACCAATTCGAAGTCTTTCTACTACAATACTCACAACAATTAATCCAGGAATGTCTCGTCTATTTCCACACCTTACATTCTATGTAACATTCTAACGACTCTACCCATTCGCTGTATTTCTACTACAATACTAACTTCAAATATTCCAGGATTGTCTCGTCTACTTCCACAACTTACATTGTATCTGATATTCTAACGACTCTACCAATTCGAAGTCTTTCTACTACAATACTAACGTCAAATAATCCAGGATTGTCTCCTCTATTTCCACAACTTACATTCTATCTCACATTCCAACGAGTCTACCAATTCGCTGTATTTCTAATACAATACTCACAACAAATAAACCAGGATTGTCTCGTCTATTTCCACAACTTACATTCTACCTGACATCCTAACGACTCTACGAATTCGAAGTCTTTCTACTACAATACTCACAACAAATAATCCAGGATTGTCTCGTCTATTTCCACAACTTACATTCTATCTGACATTCTAACGACTCTACCAATTCGAAGTCATTCTACTACAATACTCACAACAATTAATCCAGGAATGTCTCGTCTATTTCCACACCTTACATTCTATCTGACATTCTAACGACTCTACCCATTCGCTGTATTTCTACTACAATACTAACTTCAAATAATCCAGGAATGTCTCGTCTACTTCCACAACTTACATTGTATCTGACATTCTAACGACTCTACCAATTCGAAGTCTTTCTACTACAATACTAACTTTAAACAATCCAGGATTGTCTCCTCTATTTCCGCAACTTACATTTTATCTGACATTCTAACGACTCTACCAATTCGATTTCTTTCTACTACAATACTCACAACAAATAATCCAGGATTGTCTCGTCTATTTCCACAACTTACATTCTATCTGACATTCAAACGACTCTATCAATTCGAAGTCTTTCTACTACAATACTAACGTCAAATAATCCAGGAATGTCTCGTCCATTTCCATAACTTACATTCTATCTGACATTCTAACGACTCTACCAATTCGAAGTCTATCTATTACAATAATAACAACAAATAATCTAGGATTGTCTCGTCTATTTCCACAACTTACATTCTATCTGACATTCTAACGACTCTACCAATTCGAAGTTTTTCTACTACAATACTCACAACAAATAATCCAAGATTGTCTCGTCTATTTCCACAACTTAAATTCTATCTGACATTCTAACGACTCTACCAATTCGAAGTCTATCTATTACAGTACTAACAACAAATAATCCAGGATTCTATCGTCTATTTCCACAACTTACATTCTATCTGATATTCTAACGACTCTACCAATTCGCTGTATTTCTACTACAATACTAACTTCAAATAATCCAGGATTGTCTCATCTATTTCCACAACTTACATTCTATCTGACATTCAAAGGACTCTATCAATTCGAAGTCTTTCTACTACAATACTAACGTCAAATAATCCAGGATTGTCTCGTCTATTTCCACAACTTACATTCTATCTGACATTCTAACGACTCTACCATTTCGAAGTTTTTCTACTACAATACTCACAACAAATAATCAAGGATTGTATCGTCTATTTCCACAACTTTCATTCTATCTGATATTCGAACGACTCTACCAATTCGAAGTCTTTCTACTACAATACTCACAACAAATAATCCAGGATTGTCTCGTCTATTTCCACAACTTACATTCTATCTCAGTTTCTAACGAGTCTACCAATTCGCTGTATTTATACTACAATACACACAACAAATAAACCAGGATTGTCTCGTCTATTTCCACAACTTACATTCTATCTGACATTCTAACGACTCTACCCATTCGCTGTATTTCTACTACAATACTAACTTTAAACAATCCAGGATTGTCTCCTCTATTTCCACAACTTACATTCTATCTGACATTCTAACGACTCTACCAATTCGATGTCTCTCTACTACAATACTCACAACAAATAATCCAGGATTGTCTCCCCTTTTTCCACAACTTACATTCTATCTGACATTCAAACGACTCTATCAATTCGAAGTCTTTCTACTACAATACTAACGTCAAATAATCCAGGATTGTCTCGTCCATTTCCACAACTTACATTCTATCTGACATTCTAACGACTCTACCAATTCGAAGTCTATCTATTACAGTACTAACAACAAATAATCCATGATTCTATCGTCTATTTCCACAACTTACATTCTATCTGACATTCTAACGACTCTACGAATTCGAAGTCTTTCTACTACAATACTCACAACAAATAATCCAGGATTGTCTCGTCTATTTCCACAAATTACATTCTATCTGACATTCTAACGACTCTACCAATTCGAAGTTTTTCTACTACAATACTCACAACAAATAATCAAGGATTGTATCGTCTATTTCCACAACGTACATTCTATCTGACATTCTAACGACTCTACCAATTCGAAGTCTTTCTACTACAATACTCACAACAATTAATCCAGGAATGTCTCGTCTATTTCCACAACTTACATTCTATCTGACATTCTAACGACTCCACCCATTCGCTGTATTTCTACTACAATACTAACTTCAAATAATCCAGGATTGTCTCGTCTACTTCCACAACTTACATTGTATCTGATATTCTAACGATTCTACCAATTCGAAGTCTTTCTACTACAATACTAACTTTAAACAATCCAGGATTGTCTCCTCTATTTCCACAACTTACATTCTATCTGACATTCTAACGACTCTACCAATTCGATTTCTTTCTACTACAATACTCACAACAAATAATCCAGGATTGTCTCGTCTATTTCCACACCTTACATTCTATCTGACATTCAAACGACTCTATCAATTCGAAGTCTTTCTACTACAATACTAACGTCAAATAATCCAGGATTGTCTCGTCCATTTCCATAACTTACATTCTATCTGACATTCTAACGACTCTACCAATTCGAAGTCTATCTATTACAATACTAACAACAAATAATCTAGGATTGTCTCGTCTATTTCCACAACTTACATTCTATCTGACATTCTAACGACTCTACCAATTCGAAGTTTTTCTACTACAATACTCACAACAAATAATCCAGGATTGTCTCGTCTATTTCCACAACTTACATTCTATCTGACATTCTAACGACTCTACCAATTCGAAGTCTATCTATTACAGTACTAACAACAAATAATCCAGGATTCTATCGTCTATTTCCACAACTTACATTCTATCTGATATTCTAACGACTCTACCAATTCGAAGTCTTTCTACTACAATACTAACTTCAAATAATCCAGGATTGTCTCATCTATTTCCACAACTTACATTCTATCTGACATTCAAAGGACTCTATCAATTCGAAGTCTTTCTACTACAATACTAACGTCAAATAATCCAGGATTGTCTCGTCTACTTCCACACCTTACATTCTATCTGACATTCTAACGACTCCACCCATTCGCTGTATTTCTACTACAATACTAACTTCAAATAATCCAGGATTGTCTCGTCTACTTCCACAACTTACATTGTATCTGATATTCTAACGATTCTACCAATTCGAAGTCTTTCTACTACAATACTAACTTTAAACAATCCAGGATTGTCTCCTCTATTTCCACAACTTACATTCTATCTGACATTCTATCGACTCTACCAATTCGATTTCTTTCTACTACAATACTCACAACAAATAATCCAGGATTGTCTCGTCTATTTCCACACCTTACATTCTATCTGACATTCAAACGACTCTACCAATTCGAAGTCTTTCTACTACAATACTCACAACAATTAATCCAGGAATGTCTCGTCTATTTCCACAACTTACATTCTATCTGACATTCTAACGACTCTACCAATTCGAAGTTTTTCTACTACAATACTCACAACAAATAATCAAGGATTGTATCGTCTATTTCCACAACGTACATTCTATCTGACATTGTAACGACTCTACCAATTCGAAGTCTTTCTACTACAATACTCACAACAAATAATCCAGGATTGCCTCGTCTATTTCCACACCTTACATTCTATCTGACATTCTAACGACTCTACCAATTCGCTGTATTTCTACTACGATACTAACTTCAAATAATCCAGGATTGTCTCGTCTATTTCCACAACTTACATTATATCTGATATTCTAACGACTCTACCAATTTGAAGTCTTTCTACTACAATACTAACAACAAATAATCCAGGATTTCTCGTCTATTTCCAAAACTTTCATTCTATCTGATATTCGAACGACTCTACCAATTCGAAGTCTTTCTACTACAATACTAACTTTAAACAATCCAGGATTGTCTCCTCTATTTCCACAACTTACATTCTATCTGACATTCTAACGACTCTACCAATTCGATGTCTCTCTACTACAATACTCACAACAAATAATCCAGGATTGTCTCGTCTTTTTCCACAACTTACATTCTATCTGACATTCAAACGACTCTATCAATTCGAAGTCTTTCTACTACAATACTAACGTCAAATAATCCAGGATTGTCTCATCCATTTCCACAACTTACATCCTATCTGACATTCTAACGACTCTACCAATTCGAAGTCTATCTATTACAGTACTAACAACAAATAATCCAGGATTCTATCGTCTATTTCCACAACTTACATTCTATCTGATATTCTAACGACTCTACCAATTCGCTGTATTTCTACTACAATACTAACTTCATATAATCCAGGATTGTCTCATCTATTTCCACAACTTACATTCTATCTGATATTCGAACGACTCTACCAATGCGAAGTCTTTGTACTACAATAGTCACAACAAATAATGCAGGATTGTCTCGTCTATTTCCACAACTTACATTCTACCTGACATTCTAACGACTCTACGAATTCGAAGTCTTTCTACTACAATACTCACAACAAATAATCCAGGATTGTCTCGTCTATTGCCACAACTTACATTCTACCTGACATTCTAACGACTCTACCAATTCGAAGTCTTTCTACTACAATACTCACAACAAATAATCCAGGATTGTCTCGTCTATTTCCACAACTTACATTCTATCTGACATTCTAACGACTCTACCAATTCGAAGTCTTTCTATTACAATACTCACAACAAATAATCCAGGATTGTCTCGTCTATTCCCACAACTTACATTCTATGTGACATTCTAACGACTCTACCAATTCGAAGTTTTTCTACTACAATACTCACAACAAATAATCCAGGATTGTCTCGTCTATTCCCACAACTTACATTATATCTGACATTCTAATGACTCTACCAATTCGAAGTCTTTCTACTACAATACTAACAACAAATAATCTAAGATTGTCTCGTCTATTTCCACAACTTACATTCTACCTGACATTCTAACGACTCTACCAATTCGAAGTATTTCTACTACAATACTCACAACAAATAATCCAGGATTGCCTCGTCTATTTCCACACCTTACATTCTATCTGACATTCTAACGACTCTACCAATTCGCTGTATTTCTACTACAATACTAACTTCAAATAATCCAGGATTGTCTCCTCTATTTCCACAACTTACATTCTATCTGACATTCTAACGACTCTACCAATTCGAAGTCTTTCTACTACAATACTCACAACAAATAATCCAGGATTGTCTCCCCTTTTTCCACAACTTACATTCTATCTGACATTCAAACGACTCTATCAATTCGAAGTCTTTCTACTACAATACTAACGTCAAATAATCCAGGATTGTCTCGTCCATTTCCACAACTTACATTCTATCTGACATTCTAACGACTCTACCAATTCGCTGTATTTCTACTACGATACTAACTTCAAATAATCCAGGATTGTCTCGTCTATTTCCACAACTTACATTCTATCTGATATTCTAACGACTCTACCAATTTGAAGTCTTTCTACTACAATACTAACGTCAAATAATCCAGGATTTCTCGTCTATTTCCAAAACTTTCATTCTATCTGATATTCGAACGACTCTACCAATTCGAAGTCTATCTATTACAGTACTAACAACAAATAATCCAGGATTCTATCGTCTATTTCCACAACTTACATTCTATCTGATATTCTAACGACTCTACCAATTCGCTGTATTTCTACTACAATACTAACTTCATATAATCCAGGATTGTCTCATCTATTTCCACAACTTACATTCTATCTGATATTCGAACGACTCTACCAATGCGAAGTCTTTGTACTACAATACTCACAACAAATAATGCAGGATTGTCTCGTCTATTTCCACAACTTACATTCTACCTGACATTCTAACGACTCTACGAATTCGAAGTCTTTCTACTACAATACTCACAACAAATAATCCAGGATTGTCTCGTCTATTGCCACAACTTACATTCTACCTGACATTCTAACGACTCTACCAATTCGAAGTCTTTCTACTACAATACTCACAACAAATAATCCAGGATTGTCTCGTCTATTTCCACAACTTACATTCTATCTGACATTCTAACGACTCTACCAATTCGAAGTCTTTCTATTACAATACTCACAACAAATAATCCAGGATTGTCTCGTCTATTCCCACAACTTACATTCTATGTGACATTCTAACGACTCTACCAATTCGAAGTTTTTCTACTACAATACTCACAACAAATAATCCAGGATTGTCTCGTCTATTCCCACAACTTACATTATATCTGACATTCTAATGACTCTACCAATTCGAAGTCTTTCTACTACAATACTAACAACAAATAATCTAAGATTGTCTCGTCTATTTCCACAACTTACATTCTACCTGACATTCTAACGACTCTACCAATTCGAAGTATTTCTACTACAATACTCACAACAAATAATCCAGGATTGCCTCGTCTATTTCCACACCTTACATTCTATCTGACATTCTAACGACTCTACCAATTCGCTGTATTTCTACTACAATACTAACTTCAAACAATCCAGGATTGTCTCCTCTATTTCCACAACTTACATTCTATCTGACATTCTAACGACTCTACCAATTCGAAGTCTTTCTACTACAATACTCACAACAAATAATCCAGGATTGTCTCCCCTTTTTCCACAACTTACATTCTATCTGACATTCAAACGACTCTATCAATTCGAAGTCTTTCTACTACAATACTAACGTCAAATAATCCAGGATTGTCTCGTCCATTTCCACAACTTACATTCTATCTGACATTCTAACGACTCTACCAATTCGAAGTCTATCTATTACAGTACTAACAACAAATAATCCATGATTCTATCGTCTATTTCCACAACTTACATTCTATCTGATATTCTAACGACTCTACCAATTCGCTGTATTTCTACTACAATACTAACTTCAAATAATCCAGGATTGTCTCATCTATTTCCACAACTTACATTCTATCTGATATTCGAACGACTCTACCAATTCGAAGTCTTTGTACTACAATACTAACAACAAATAATGCAGGATTGTCTCGTCTATTTCCACAACTTACATTCTATCTGACATTCTAACGACTCTACCAATTCGAAGTCTTTCTATTACAATACTCACAACAAATAATCCAGGATTGTCTCGTCTATTTCCACAACTTACATTCTACCTGACATTCTAACGACTCTACGAATTCGAAGTCTTTCTACTACAATACTCACAACAAATAATCCAGGATTGTCTCGTCTATTTCCACAACTTACATTCTATCTGACATTCTAACGACTCAACCAATTCGAAGTTTTTCTACTACAATACTCACAACAAATAATCAAGGATTGTATCGTCTATTTCCACAACGTACATTCTATCTGACATTCTAACGACTCTACCAATTCGAAGTCATTCTACTACAATACTCACAACAATTAATCCAGGAATGTCTCGTCTATTTCCACACCTTACATTCTATCTGACATTCTAACGACTCTACCCATTCGCTGTATTTCTACTACAATACTAACTTCAAATAATCCGGGATTGTCTCGTCTACTTCCACAACTTACATTGTATCTGACATTCTAACGACTCTACCAATTCGAACTCTTTCTACTACAATACTAACTTTAAACAATCCAGGATTGTCTCCTCTATTTCCACAACTTACATTCTATCTGACATTCTAACGACTCTACCAATTCGATTTCTTTCTACTACAATACTCACAACAAATAATCCAGGATTGTCTCGTCTATTTCCACAACTTACATTCTATCTGACATTCAAACGACTCTATCAATTCGAAGTCTTTCTACTACAATACTAACGTCAAATAATCCAGGACTGTCTCGTCCATTTCCATAACTTACATTCTATCTGACATTCTAACGACTCTACCAATTCGAAGTCTATCTATTACAATAATAACAACAAATAATCTAGACTTGTCTCGTCTATTTCCACAACTTACATTCTATCTGACATTCTAACGACTCTACCAATTCGAAGTTTTTCTACTACAATACTCACAACAAATAATCCAGGATTGTCTCGTCCATTTCCACAACTTACATTCTATCTGACATTCTAACGACTCTACCAATTCGAAGTCTTTCTATTACAGTACTAACAACAAATAATCCATGATTCTATCGTCTATTTCCACAACTTACATTCTATCTGATATTCTAACGACTCTACCAATTCGCTGTATTTCTACTACAATACTAACTTCAAATAATCCAGGATTGTCTCATCTATTTCCACAACTTACATTCTATCTGATATTCGAACGACTCTACCAATTCGAAGTCTTTGTACTACAATACTAACAACAAATAATGCAGGATTGTCTCGTCTATTTCCACAACTTACATTCTATCTGACATTCTAACGACTCTACCAATTCGAAGTCTTTCTATTACAATACTCACAACAAATAATCCAGGATTGTCTCGTCTATTTCCACAACTTACATTCTACCTGACATTCTAACGACTCTACGAATTCGAAGTCTTTCTACTACAATACTCACAACAAATAATCCAGGAGTGTCTCGTCTATTTCCACAACTTACATTCTATCTGACATTCTAACGACTCAACCAATTCGAAGTTTTTCTACTACAATACTCACAACAAATAATCAAGGATTGTATCGTCTATTTCCACAACGTACATTCTATCTGACATTCTAACGACTCTACCAATTCGAAGTCATTCTACTACAATACTCACAACAATTAATCCAGGAATGTCTCGTCTATTTCCACACCTTACATTCTATCTGACATTCTAACGACTCTACCCATTCGCTGTATTTCTACTACAATACTAACTTCAAATAATCCGGGATTGTCTCGTCTACTTCCACAACTTACATTGTATCTGACATTCTAACGACTCTACCAATTCGAAGTCTTTCTACTACAATACTAACTTTAAACAATCCAGGATTGTCTCCTCTATTTCCACAACTTACATTCTATCTGACATTCAAACGACTCTATCAATTCGAAGTCTTTCTACTACAATACTAACGTCAAATAATCCAGGATTGTCTCGTCTATTTCCACAACTTAAATTCTATCTGACATTCTAACGACTCTACCAATTCGATTTCTTTCTACTACAATACTCACAACAAATAATCCAGGATTGTCTCGTCTATTTCCACAACTTACATTGTATCTGACATTCAAACGACTCTATCAATTCGAAGTCTTTCTACTACAATACTAACGTCAAATAATCCAGGACTGTCTCGTCCATTTCCATAACTTACATTCTATCTGACATTCTAACGACTCTACCAATTCGAAGTCTATCTATTACAATAATAACAACAAATAATCTAGACTTGTCTCGTCTATTTCCACAACTTACATTCTATCTGACATTCTAACGACTCTACCAATTCGAAGTTTTTCTACTACAATACTCACAACAAATAATCCAGGATTGTCTCGTCCATTTCCACAACTTACATTCTATCTGACATTCTAACGACTCTACCAATTCGAAGTCTATCTATTACAGTACTAACAACAAATAATCCATGATTCTATCGTCTATTTCCACAACTTACATTCTATCTGATATTCTAACGACTCTACCAACTCGCTGTATTTCTACTACAATACTAACTTCAAATAATCCATGATTGTCTCATCTATTTCCACAACTTACATTCTATCTGATATTCGAACGACTCTACTAATTCGAAGTCTTTGTACTACAATACTAACAACAAATAATGCAGGATTGTCTCGTCTATTTCCACAACTTACATTCTATCTGACATTCTAACGACTCTACCAATTCGAAGTCTTTCTATTACAATACTCACAACAAATAATCCAGGATTGTCTCGTCTATTTCCACAACTTACATTCTACCTGACATTCTAACGACTCTACGAATTCGAAGTCTTTCTACTACAATACTCACAACAAATAATCCAGGATTGTCTCGTCTATTTCCACAACTTACATTCTATCTGACATTCTAACGACTCTACCAATTCGAAGTATTTCTACTACAATACTAACGTCAAATAATCCAGGATTGTCACGTCTATTTCCACACCTTACATTCTATCTGACATTCTAACGACTCTACCAATTCGAAGTATTTCTACTACAATACTAACAACAAATAATCTAGGATTGTCTCGTCTATTTCCACAACTTACATTCTATCTGACATTCTAACGACTCTACCAATTCGAAGTATTTCTACTACAATACTAACAACAAATAATCTAGGATTGTCTCGTCTATTTACACAACTTACATTCTATCTGACATTCTAACGACTCTACCAATTCGAAGTTTTTCTACTACAATACTCACAACAAATATTCAAGGATTGTATCGTCTATTTCCACAACTTACATTCTATCTGACATTCTAACGACTCTACCCATTCGCTGTTTTTCTACTACAATACTAACTTCAAATAATCCAGGATTGTCTCATCTATTTCCGCAACTTACATTCTATATGATATTCGAACGTCTCTACCAATTCGACTTCTTTGTACTACAATACTAACAACAAATAATGCAGGACTGTCTCGTCTATTTCCACAACTTACATTCTATCTGACATTCTAACGACTCTACCAATTCGAAGTTTTTCTACTACAATACTCACAACAAATAATCAAGGATTGTATCGTCTATTTCCACAATGTATATTCTATCTGACATTCTAACGACTCTACCAATTCGAAGTCTTTCTACTACAATACTCACAACAATTAATCCAGGAATGCCTCGTCTATTTCCACACCTTACATTCTATCTGACATTCTAACGACTCTACCCATTCGCTGTATTTCTACTACAATACTGACTTCAAATAATCCAGGATTGTCTCGTCTACCTCCACAACTTACATTGTATCTGATATTCTAACGACTCTACCAATTCGAAGTCTTTCTACTACAATACTAACTTTAAACAATCCAGGATTGTCTCCTCTATTTCCACAACTTACATTCTATCTGACATTCTAACGACTCTACCAATTCGATGTCTTTCTACTACAATACTCACAACAAATAATCCAGGATTGTCTCGTCTATTTCCACAACTTACATTCTATCTGACATTCAAACGACTCTATCAATTCGAAGTCTTTCTACTACAATACTAACGTCAAATAATCCAGGATTGTCTCGTCCATTTCCATAACTTACATTCTATCTGACATTCTAACGACTCTACCAATTCGAAGTCTATCTATTACAATACTAACAACAAATAATCTGGGATTGTCTCGTCTATTTCCACAACTTACATTCTATCTGACATTCTAACGACTCTACCAATTCGAAGTCTAACTATTACAGTACTAACAACAAATAATCCAGGATTCTCTCGTCTATTTCCACAACTTACATTCTATCTGATATTCTAACGACTCTACCAATTCGCTGTATTTCTACTACAATACTAACTTCAAATAATTAAGGATTGTCTCATCTATTTCCACAACTTACATTCTATCTGACATTCAAAGGACTCTATCAATTCGAAGTCTTTCTACTACAATACTAACGTCAAATAATCCAGGATTGTCTCGTCTATTTCCACAACTTACATTCTATCCGACATTCTAACGACTCTACCAATTCGAAGTCTTTCTACTACAATACTAACTTCAAATAATCCAGGATTGTCTCATCTATTTCTGCAACTTCCATTCTATCTGATATTCGAACGACTCTACCAATTCGAATTCTTTGTACTACAATACTAACAACAAATAATGCAGGATTGACTCGTCTATTTCCACAACTTACATTCTATCTGACATTCTAACGACTCTACCAATTCGAAGTCTTTCTATTACAATACTCACAACAAATAATCCAGGATTGACTCGTCTATTTCCACAACCTACATTCTATCTGACATTCTAACGACTCTACCAATTCGATGTCTCTCTACTACAATACTCACAACAAATAATCCAGGATTGTCTCCCCTTTTTCCACAACTTACATTCTATCTGACATTCAAACGACTCTATCAATTCGAAGTCTTTCTACTACAATACTAACGTCAAATAATCCAGGATTGTCTCGTCCATTTCCACAACTTACATTCTATCTGACATTCTAACGACTCTACCAATTCGAAGTCTATCTATTACAGTACTAACAACAAATAATCCATGATTCTATCGTCTATTTCCACAACTTACATTCTATCTGATATTCTAACGACTCTACCAATTCGCTGTATTTCTACTACAATACTAACTTCAAATAATCCAGGATTGTCTCATCTATTTCCACAACTTACATTCTATCTGATATTCGAACGACTCCACCAATTCGAAGTCTTTGTACTACAATACTAACAACAAATGATGCAGGATTGTCTCGTCTATTTCCACAACTTACATTCTATCTGACATTCTAACGACTCTACCAATTCGAAGTCTTTCTATTACGATACTCACAACAAATAATCCAGGATTGTCTCGTCTATTTCCACAACTTACATTCTACCTGACATTCTAACGACTCTACGAATTCGAAGTCTTTCTACTACAATACTCACAACAAATAATCCAGGATTGCCTCGTCTATTTCCACAAATTACATTCTATCTGACATTATAACGACTCTACCAATTCGAAGTTTTTCTACTACAATACTCACAACAAATAATCAAGGATTGTATCGTCTATTTCCACAACGTACATTCTATCTGACATTCTAACGACTCTACCAATTCGAAGACTTTCTACTACAATACTCACAACAATTAATCCAGGAATGTCTCGTCTATTTCCACACCTTACATTCTATCTGACATTCTAACGACTCCACCCATTCGCTGTATTTCTACTACAATACTAACTTCAAATAATCCAGGATTGTCTCCTCTTTTTCCACAACTTACATTCTATCTGACATTCTAACGACTCTACCAATTCGATTTCTTTCTACTACAATACTCACAACAAATAATGCAGGATTGTCTCGTCTATTTCCACAACTTACATTCTATCTGACATTCTAACGACTCTACCAATTCGAAGTTTTTCTACTACAATACTCACAACAAATAATCAAGGATTGTATCGTCTATTTCCACAATGTACATTCTATCTGACATTCTAACGACTCTACCAATTCGAAGTCTTTCTACTACAATACTCACAACAATTAATCCAGGAATGTCTCGTCTATTTCCACACCTTACATTCTATCTGACATTCTAACGACTCTACCCATTCGCTGTATTTCTACTACAATACTGACTTCAAATAATCCAGGATTGTCTCGTCTACTTCCACAACTTACATTGTATCTGATATTCTAACGACTCTACCAATTCGAAGTCTTTCTACTACAATACTAACTTTAAACAATCCAGGATTGTCTCCTCTATTTCCACAACTTACATTCTATCTGACATTCTAACGACTCTACCAATTCGAAGTCTAACTACTACAGTACTAACAACAAATAATCCAGGATTCTCTCGTCTATTTCCACAACTTACATTCTATCTGATATTCTAACGACTCTACCAATTCGCTGTATTTCTACTACAATACTAACTTCAAATAATTAAGGATTGTCTCATCTATTTCCACAACTTACATTCTATCTGACATTCAAAGGACTCTATCAATTCGAAGTCTTTCTACTACAATACTAACTTCAAATAATCCAGGATTGTCTCATCTATTTCTGCAACTTACATTCTATCTGATATTCGAACGACTCTACCAATTCGAATTCTTTGTACTACAATACTAACAACAAATAATGCAGGATTGACTCGTCTATTTCCACAACTTACATTCTATCTGACATTCTAACGACTCTACCAATTCGAAGTCTATCTATTACAGTACTAACAACAAATAATCCATGATTCTATCGTCTATTTCCACAACTTACATTCTATCTGATATTCTAACGACTCTACCAATTCGCTGTATTTCTACTACAATACTAACTTCAAATAATCCAGGATTGTCTCATCTATTTCCACAACTTACATTCTATCTGATATTCGAACGACTCCACCAATTCGAAATCTTTGTACTACAATACTAACAACAAATGATGCAGGATTGTCTCGTCTATTTCCACAACTTACATTCTATCTGACATTCTAACGACTCTACCAATTCGAAGTCTTTCTATTACGATACTCACAACAAATAATCCAGGATTGTCTCGTCTATTTCCACAACTTACATTCTACCTGACATTCTAACGACTCTACGAATTCGAAGTATTTCTACTACAATACTCACAACAAATAATCCAGGATTGCCTCGTCTATTTCCACAAATTACATTCTATCTGACATTATAACGACTCTACCAATTCGAAGTTTTTCTACTACAATACTCACAACAAATAATCAAGGATTGTATCGTCTATTTCCACAACGTACATTCTATCTGACATTCTAACGACTCTACCAATTCGAAGACTTTCTACTACAATACTCACAACAATTAATCCAGGAATGTCTCGTCTATTTCCACACCTTACATTCTATCTGACATTCTAACGACTCCACCCATTCGCTGTATTTCTACTACAATACTAACTTCAAATAATCCAGGATTGTCTCGTCTACTTCCACAACTTACATTGTATCTGATATTCTAACGACTCTACCAATTCGATTTCTTTCTACTACAATACTCACAACAAATAATGCAGGATTGTCTCGTCTATTTCCACAACTTACATTCTATCTGACATTCTAACGACTCTACCAATTCGAAGTCTTTCTACTACAATACTCACAACAATTAATCCAGGAATGTCTCGTCTATTTCCACACCTTACATTCTATCTGACATTCTAACGACTCTACCCATTCGCTGTATTTCTACTACAATACTGACTTCAAATAATCCAGGATTGTCTCGTCTACTTCCACAACTTACATTGTATCTGATATTCTAACGACTCTACCAATTCGAAGTCTTTCTACTACAATACTAACTTTAAACAATCCAGGATTGTCTCCTCTATTTCCACAACTTACATTCTATCTGACATTCTAACGACTCTACCAATTCGATTTCTTTCTACTACAATACTCACAACAAATAATCCAGGATTGTCTCGTCTATTTCCACAACTTACATTCTATCTGACATTCAAACGACTCTATCAATTCAAAGTTTTTCTACTACAATACTCACAACAAATAATCCAGGATTGTCCCGTCTATTTCCACAACTTACATTCTATCTGATATTCTAACGACTCTACCAATTCGAAGTCTAACTACTACAGTACTAACAACAAATAATCCAGGATTCTCTCGTCTATTTCCACAACTTACATTCTATCTGATATTCTAACGACTCTACCAATTCGCTGTATTTCTACTACAATACTAACTTCAAATAATTAAGGATTGTCTCATCTATTTCCACAACTTACATTCTATCTGACATTCTAACGACTCTACCAATTCGAAGTCTATCTATTACAATACTAACAACAAATAATCTAGGATTGTCTCGTCTATTTCCACAACTTACATTCTATCTGACATTCTAACGACTCTACCAATTCGAAGTTTTTCTACTACAATACTCACAACAAATAATCCAGGATTGTCTCATCTATTTCTGCAACTTACATTCTATCTGATATTCGAACGACTCTACCAATTCGAATTCTTTGTACTACAATACTAACAACAAATAATGCAGGATTGACTCGTCTATTTCCACAACTTACATTCTATCTGACATTCTAACGACTCTACCAATTCGAAGTCTTTCTATTACAATACGCACAACAAATAATCCAGGATTGACTCGTCTATTTCCACAACTTACATTCTAGCTGACATTCTAACGACTCTACCAATTCGATGTCTCTCTACTACAATACTCACAACAAATAATCCAGGATTGTCTCCCCTTTTTCCACAACTTACATTCTATCTGACATTCAAACGACTCTATCAATTCGAAGTCTTTCTACTACAATACTAACGTCAAATAATCCAGGATTGTCTCGTCCATTTCCACAACTTACATTCTATCTGACATTCTAACGACTCTACCAATTCGAAGTCTATCTATTACAGTACTAACAACAAATAATCCATGATTCTATCGTCTATTTCCACAACTTACATTCTATCTGATATTCTAACGACTCTACCAATTCGCTGTATTTCTACTACAATACTAACTTCAAATAATCCAGGATTGTCTCATCTATTTCCACAACTTACATTCTATCTGATATTCGAACGACTCCACCAATTCGAAGTCTTTGTACTACAATACTAACAACAAATGATGCAGGATTGTCTCGTCTATTTCCACAACTTACATTCTATCTGACATTCTAACGACTCTACCAATTCGAAGTCTTTCTATTACGATACTCACAACAAATAATCCAGGATTGTCTCGTCTATTTCCACAACTTACATTCTACCTGACATTCTAACGACTCTACGAATTCGAAGTCTTTCTACTACAATACTCACAACAAATAATCCAGGATTGCCTCGTCTATTTCCACAAATTACATTCTATCTGACATTATAACGACTCTACCAATTCGAAGTTTTTCTACTACAATACTCACAACAAATAATCAAGGATTGTATCGTCTATTTCGACAACGTACATTCTATCTGACATTCTAACGACTCTACCAATTCGAAGACTTTCTACTACAATACTCACAACAATTAATCCAGGAATGTCTCGTCTATTTCCACACCTTACATTCTATCTGACATTCTAACGACTCCACCCATTCGCTGTATTTCTACTACAATACTAACTTCAAATAATCCAGGATTGTCTCGTCTACTTCCACAACTTACATTGTATCTGATATTCTAACGACTCTACCAATTCGAAGTCTTTCTACTACAATACTAACTTTAAACAATCCAGGATTGTCTCCTCTATTTCCACAACTTACATTCTATCTGACATTCTAACGACTCTACCAATTCGATTTCTTTCTACTACAATACTCACAACAAATAATGCAGGATTGTCTCGTCTATTTCCACAACTTACATTCTATCTGACATTCTAACGACTCTACCAATTCGAAGTTTTTCTACTACAATACTCACAACAAATAATCAAGGATTGTATCGTCTATTTCCACAATGTACATTCTATCTGACATTCTAACGACTCTACCAATTCGAAGTCTTTCTACTACAATACTCACAACAATTAATCCAGGAATGTCTCGTCTATTTCCACACCTTACATTCTATCTGACATTCTAACGACTCTACCCATTCGCTGTATTTCTACTACAATACTGACTTCAAATAATCCAGGATTGTCTCGTCTACTTCCACAACTTACATTGTATCTGATATTCTAACGACTCTACCAATTCGAAGTCTTTCTACTACAATACTAACTTTAAACAATCCAGGATTGTCTCCTCTATTTCCACAACTTACATTCTATCTGACATTCTAACGACTCTACCAATTCGATTTCTTTCTACTACAATACTCACAACAAATAATCCAGGATTGTCTCGTCTATTTCCACAACTTACATTCTATCTGACATTCAAACGACTCTATCAATTCAAAGTTTTTCTACTACAATACTCACAACAAATAATCCAGGATTGTCCCGTCTATTTCCACAACTTACATTCTATCTGACATTCTAACGACTCTACCAATTCGAAGTCTAACTACTACAGTACTAACAACAAATAATCCAGGATTCTCTCGTCTATTTCCACAACTTACATTCTATCTGATATTCTAACGACTCTACCAATTCGCTGTATTTCTACTACAATACTAACTTCAAATAATTAAGGATTGTCTCATCTATTTCCACAACTTACATTCTATCTGACATTCAAAGGACTCTATCAATTCGAAGTCTTTCTACTACAATACTAACTTCAAATAATCCAGGATTGTCTCATCTATTTCTGCAACTTACATTCTATCTGATATTCGAACGACTCTACCAATTCGAATTCTTTGTACTACAATACTAACAACAAATAATGCAGGATTGACTCGTCTATTTCCACAACTTTCATTCTATCTGACATTCTAACGACTCTACCAATTCGAAGTCTTTCTATTACAATACGCACAACAAATAATCCAGGATTGACTCGTCTATTTCCACAACTTACATTCTAGCTGACATTCTAACGACTCTACCAATTCGATGTCTCTCTACTACAATACTCACAACAAATGATCCAGGATTGTCTCCCCTTTTTCCACAACTTACATTCTATCTGACATTCAAACGACTCTATCAATTCGAAGTCTTTCTACTACAATACTAACGTCAAATAATCCAGGATTGTCTCGTCCATTTCCACAACTTACATTCTATCTGACATTCTAACGACTCTACCAATTCGAAGTCTATCTATTACAGTACTAACAACAAATAATCCATGATTCTATCGTCTATTTCCACAACTTACATTCTATCTGATATTCTAACGACTCTACCAATTCGCTGTATTTCTACTACAATACTAACTTCAAATAATCCAGGATTGTCTCATCTATTTCCACAACTTACATTCTATCTGATATTCGAACGACTCCACCAATTCGAAGTCTTTGTACTACAATACTAACAACAAATGATGCAGGATTGTCTCGTCTATTTCCACAACTTACATTCTATCTGACATTCTAACGACTCTACCAATTCGAAGTCTTTCTATTACGATACTCACAACAAATAATCCAGGATTGTCTCGTCTATTTCCACAACTTACATTCTACCTGACATTCTAACGACTCTACGAATTCGAAGTCTTTCTACTACAATACTCACAACAAATAATCCAGGATTGCCTCGTCTATTTCCACAAATTACATTCTATCTGACATTATAACGACTCTACCAATTCGAAGTTTTTCTACTACAATACTCACAACAAATAATCAAGGATTGTATCGTCTATTTCGACAACGTACATTCTATCTGACATTCTAACGACTCTACCAATTCGAAGACTTTCTACTACAATACTCACAACAATTAATCCAGGAATGTCTCGTCTATTTCCACACCTTACATTCTATCTGACATTCTAACGACTCCACCCATTCGCTGTATTTCTACTACAATACTAACTTCAAATAATCCAGGATTGTCTCGTCTACTTCCACAACTTACATTGTATCTGATATTCTAACGACTCTACCAATTCGAAGTCTTTCTACTACAATACTAACTTTAAACAATCCAGGATTGTCTCCTCTATTTCCACAACTTACATTCTATCTGACATTCTAACGACTCTACCAATTCGATTTCTTTCTACTACAATACTCACAACAAATAATGCAGGATTGTCTCGTCTATTTCCACAACTTACATTCTATCTGACATTCTAACGACTCTACCAATTCGAAGTTTTTCTACTACAATACTCACAACAAATAATCAAGGATTGTATCGTCTATTTCCACAATGTACATTCTATCTGACATTCTAACGACTCTACCAATTCGAAGTCTTTCTACTACAATACTCACAACAATTAATCCAGGAATGTCTCGTCTATTTCCACACCTTACATTCTATCTGACATTCTAACGACTCTACCCATTCGCTGTATTTCTACTACAATACTGACTTCAAATAATCCAGGATTGTCTCGTCTACTTCCACAACTTACATTGTATCTGATATTCTAACGACTCTACCAATTCGAAGTCTTTCTACTACAATACTAACTTTAAACAATCCAGGATTGTCTCCTCTATTTCCACAACTTACATTCTATCTGACATTCTAACGACTCTACCAATTCGATTTCTTTCTACTACAATACTCACAACAAATAATCCAGGATTGTCTCGTCTATTTCCACAACTTACATTCTATCTGACATTCAAACGACTCTATCAATTCAAAGTTTTTCTACTACAATACTCACAACAAATAATCCAGGATTGTCCCGTCTATTTCCACAACTTACATTCTATCTGACATTCTAACGACTCTACCAATTCGAAGTCTAACTACTACAGTACTAACAACAAATAATCCAGGATTCTCTCGTCTATTTCCACAACTTACATTCTATCTGATATTCTAACGACTCTACCAATTCGCTGTATTTCTACTACAATACTAACTTCAAATAATTAAGGATTGTCTCATCTATTTCCACAACTTACATTCTATCTGACATTCAAAGGACTCTATCAATTCGAAGTCTTTCTACTACAATACTAACTTCAAATAATCCAGGATTGTCTCATCTATTTCTGCAACTTACATTCTATCTGATATTCGAACGACTCTACCAATTCGAATTCTTTGTACTACAATACTAACAACAAATAATGCAGGATTGACTCGTCTATTTCCACAACTTTCATTCTATCTGACATTCTAACGACTCTACCAATTCGAAGTCTTTCTATTACAATACGCACAACAAATAATCCAGGATTGACTCGTCTATTTCCACAACTTACATTCTAGCTGACATTCTAACGACTCTACCAATTCGATGTCTCTCTACTACAATACTCACAACAAATGATCCAGGATTGTCTCCCCTTTTTCCACAACTTACATTCTATCTGACATTCAAACGACTCTATCAATTCGAAGTCTTTCTACTACAATACTAACGTCAAATAATCCAGGATTGTCTCGTCCATTTCCACAACTTACATTCTATCTGACATTCTAACGACTCTACCAATTCGAAGTCTATCTATTACAGTACTAACAACAAATAATCCATGATTCTATCGTCTATTTCCACAACTTACATTCTATCTGATATTCTAACGACTCTACCAATTCGCTGTATTTCTACTACAATACTAACTTCAAATAATCCAGGATTGTCTCATCTATTTCCACAACTTACATTCTATCTGATATTCGAACGACTCCACCAATTCGAAGTCTTTGTACTACAATACTAACAACAAATGATGCAGGATTGTCTCGTCTATTTCCACAACTTACATTCTATCTGACATTTTAACGACTCTACCAATTCGAAGTCTTTCTATTACGATACTCACAACAAATAATCCAGGATTGTCTCGTCTATTTCCACAACTTACATTCTACCTGACATTCTAACGACTCTACGAATTCGAAGTCTTTCTACTACAATACTCACAACAAATAATCCAGGATTGCCTCGTCTATTTCCACAAATTACATTCTATCTGACATTATAACGACTCTACCAATTCGAAGTTTTTCTACTACAATACTCACAACAAATAATCAAGGATTGTATCGTCTATTTCCACAACGTACATTCTATCTGACATTCTAACGACTCTACCAATTCGAAGACTTTCTACTACAATACTAACTTTAAACAATCCAGGATTGTCTCCTCTATTTCCACAACTTACATTCTATCTGACATTCTAACGACTCTACCAATTCGATTTCTTTCTACTACAATACTCACAACAAATAATCCAGGATTGTCTCGTCTATTTCCACAACTTACATTCTATCTGACATTATAACGACTCTACCAATTCGAAGTTTTTCTACTACAATACTCACAACAAATAATCAAGGATTGTATCGTCTATTTCCAAAACGGACATTCTATCTGACATTCTAACGACTCTACCAATTCGAAGACTTTCTACTACAATACTAACTTTAAACAATCCAGGATTGTCTCCTCTATTTCCACAACTTACATTCTATCTGACATTCTAACGACTCTACCAATTCGATTTCTTTCTACTACAATACTCACAACAAATAATCCAGGATTGTCTCGTCTATTTCCACAACTTACATTCTATCTGACATTCAAACGACTCTATCAATTCGAAATCTTTCTACTACAATACTAACGTCAAATAATCCAGGATTGTCTCGTCCATTTCCATAACTTACATTCTATCTGACATTCTAACGACTCTACCAATTCGAAGTCTATCTATTACAATACTAACAACAAATAATCTAGGATTGTCTCGTCTATTTCCACAACTTACATTCTATCTGACATTCTAACGACTCTACCAATTCGAAGTTTTTCTACTACAATACTCACAACAAATAATCCAGGATTGTCTCGTCCATTTCCATGACTTACATTCTATCTGACATTCTAAGGACTCTACCAATTCGAAGTCTATCTATTACAGTACTAACAACAAATAATCCAGGATTCTATCGTCTATTTCCACAACTTACATTCTATCTGATATTCTAACGACTCTACCAATTCGCTGTATTTCTACTACAATACTAACTTCAAATAATCCAGGATTGTCTCATCTATTTCCACAACTTACATTCTATCTGACATTCAAAGGACTCTATCAATTCGAAGTCTTTCTACTACAATACTCACAACAAATAATCCAGGATTGCCTCGTCTATTTCCACACCTTACATTCTATCTGACATTCTAACGACTCTACCAATTCGCTGTATTTCTACTACGATACTAACTTCAAATAATCCAGGATTGTCTCGTCTATTTCCACAACTTACATTCTATCTGATATTCTAACGACTCTACCAATTTGAAGTCTTTCTACTACAATACTAACAACAAATAATCCAGGATTTCTCGTCTATTTCCAAAACTTTCATTCTAACTGATATTCGAACGACTCTACCAATTCGAAGTCTTTCTACTACAATACTCACAACAAATAATCCAGGATTGTCTCGTCTATTTCCACAACTTACATTCTATCTCAGTTTCTAACGAGTCTACCAATTCGCTGTATTTATACTACAATACTCACGACAAATAAACCAGGATTGTCTCGTCTATTTCCACAACTTACATCCTATCTGACATACTAACGACTCTACCAATTCGAAGTCTTTCTACTACAATACTAACTTTAAACAATCCAGGATTGTCTCCTCTATTTCCACAACTTACATTCTATCTGACATTCTAACGACTCTACCAATTCGATGTCTCTCTACTACAATACTCACAACAAATAATCCAGGATTGTCTCGTCTTTTTCCACAACTTACATTCTATCTGACAGTCAAACGACTCTATCAATTCGAAGTCTTTCTACTACAATACTAACGTCAAATAATCCAGGATTGTCTCGTCCATTTCCACAACTTACATTGTATCTGACATTCTAACGACTCTACCAATTCGAAGTCTATCTATTACAGTACTAACAACAAATAATCCAGGATTCTATCGTCTATTTCCACAACTTACATTCTATCTGATATTCTAACGACTCTACCAATTCGCTGTATTTCTACTACAATACTCACAACAAATAATCCAGGATTGTCTCGTCTATTGCCACAAATTACATTCTACCTGACATTCTAACGACTCTACCAATTCGAAGTCTTTCTACTACAATACTCACAACAAATAATCCAGGATTGTCTCGTCTATTTCCACAACTTACATTCTATCTGACATTCTAACGACTCTACCAATTCGAAGTCTTTCTATTACAATACTCACAACAAATAATCCAGGATTGTCTCGTCTATTCCCACAACTTACATTCTATGTGACATTCTAACGACTCTACCAATTCGAAGTTTTTCTACTACAATACTCACAACAAATAATCCAGGATTGTCTCGTCTATTTCCACAACTTACATTCTATCTGACATTCTAACGATTCTACCAATTCGAAGTTTTTCTACTACAATACTCACAACAAATAATCCAGGATTGTCTCGTCTATTCCCACAACTTACATTATATCTGACATTCTAATGACTCTACCAATTCGAAGTCTTTCTACTACAATACTAACAACAAATAATCTAAGATTGTCTCGTCTATTTCCACAACTTACATTCTATCTGACATTCTAACGACTCTACCAATTCGAAGTATTTCTACTACAATACTCACAACAAATAATCCAGGACTGTCTCGTCTATTTCCACAACTTACGTTCTATCTGACATTCTAAAGACTCTAACAATTCGAAGTCTTTCTACAACAATACTCAGAACAAATAATCCAGGTTTGTGTCGTCTATTTCCACAACTTACATTCTATCTGACATTCTAACGACTCTACCAATTCGATGTCTCTCTACTACAATACTCACAACAAATAATCCAGGATTGTCTCCCCTTTTTCCACAACTTACATTCTATCTGACATTCAAACGACTCTATCAATTCGAAGTCTTTCTACTACAATACTAACGTCAAATAATCCAGGATTGTCTCGTCCATTTCCACAACTTACATTCTATCTGACATTCTAACGACTCTACCAATTCGAAGTCTATCTATTACAGTACTAACAACAAATAATCCATGATTCTATCGTCTATTTCCACAACTTACATTCTATCTGATATTCTAACGACTCTACCAATTCGCTGTATTTCTACTACAATACTAGCTTCAAATAATCCAGGATTGTCTCATCTATTTCCACAACTTACATTCTATCTGATATTCGAACGACTCCACCAATTCGAAGTCTTTGTACTACAATACTAACAACAAATGATGCAGGATTGTCTCGTCTATTTCCACAACTTACATTCTATCTGACATTCTAACGACTCTACCAATTCGAAGTCTTTCTATTACGATACTCACAACAAATAATCCAGGATTGTCTCGTCTATTTCCACAACTTACATTCTACCTGACATTCTAACGACTCTACGAATTCGAAGTCTTTCTACTACAATACTCACAACAATTAATCCAGGAATGTCTCGTCTATTTCCACACCTTACATTCTATCTGACATTCTAACGACTCCACCCATTCGTTGTATTTCTACTACAATACTAACTTCAAATAATCCAGGATTGTCTCGTCTACTTCCACAACTTACATTGTATCTGATATTCTAACGACTCTACCAATTCGAAGTCTTTCTACTACAATACTAACTTTAAACAATCCAGGATTGTCTCCTCTATTTCCACAACTTACATTCTATCTGACATTCTAACGACTCTACCAATTCGATTTCTTTCTACTACAATACTCACAACAAATAATCCAGGATTGTCTCGTCTATTTCCACAACTTACATTCTATCTGACATTCAAACGACTCTATCAATTCGAAGTCTTTCTACTACAATACTAACGTCAAATAATCCAGGATTGTCTCGTCCATTTCCATAACTTACATTCTATCTGACATTCTAACGACTCTACCAATTCGAAGTCTATCTATTACAATACTAACAACAAATAATCTAGGATTGTCTCGTCTATTTCCACAACTTACATTCTATCTGACATTCTAACGACTCTACCAATTCGAAGTTTTTCTACTACAATACTCACAACAAATAATCCAGGATTGTCTCGTCCATTTCCATAACTTACATTCTATCTGACATTCTAACGACTGTACCAATTCGAAGTCTATCTATTACAGTACTAACAACAAATAATCCAGGATTCTATCGTCTATTTCCACAACTTACATTCTATCTGATATTCTAACGACTCTACCAATTCGAAGTCTTTCTACTACAATACTAACGTCAAATAATCCAGGATTGTCTCGTCTATTTCCACAACTTACATTCTATCTGACATTCTAACGACTCTACCAATTCGAAGTCTTTCTACTACAATACTCACAACAAATAATCCAGGATTGCCTCGTCTATTTCCACACCTTACATTCTATCTGACATTCTAACGACTCTACCAATTCGCTGTATTTCTACTACGATACTAACTTCAAATAATCCAGGATTGTCTCGTCTATTTCCACAACTTACATTCTATCTGATATTCTAACGACTCTACCAATTTGAAGTCTTTCTACTACAATACTAACAACAAATAATCCAGGATTTCTCGTCTATTTCCAAAACTTTCATTCTATCTGATATTCGAACGACTCTACCAATTCGAAGTCTTTCTACTACAATACTCACAACAAATAATCCAGGATTGTCTCGTCTATTTCCACAACATACATTCTATCTCAGTTTCTAACGAGTCTACCAATTCGCTGTATTTATACTACAATACTCACGACAAATAAACCAGGATTGTCTCCTCTATTTCCACAACTTACATTCTATCTGACATTCTAACGACTCTACCAATTCGATGTCTCTCTACTATAATACTCACAACAAATAATCCAGGATTGTCTCGTCTTTTTCCACAACTTACATTCTATCTGACATTCAAACGACTCTATCAATTCGAAGTCTTTCTACTACAATACTAACGTCAAATAATCCAGGATTGTCTCGTCCATTTCCACAACTTACATCCTATCTGATATTCGAACGACTCTACCAATTCGAAGTCTTTGTACTACAATACCAACAACAAATAATGCAGGATTGTCTCGTCTATTTCCACAACTTACATTCTATCTGACATTCTAACGACTCTACCAATTCGAAGTCTTTCTATTACAATACTCACAACAAATAATCCAGGATTGTATCGTCTATTTCCACAACGTACATTCTATCTGACATTCTAACGACTCTACCAATTCGAAGACTTTCTACTACAATACTAACTTTAAACAATCCAGGATTGTCTCCTCTATTTCCACAACTTACATTCTATCTGACATTCTAACGACTCTACCAATTCGAAGACTTTCTACTACAATACTAACTTTAAACAATCCAGGATTGTCTCCTCTATTTCCACAACTTACATTCTATCTGACATTCTAACGACTCTACCAATTCGATTTCTTTCTACTACAATACTCACAACAAATAATCCAGGATTGTCTCGTCTATTTCCACAACTTACATTCTATCTGACATTATAACGACTCTACCAATTCGAAGTTTTTCTACTACAATACTCACAACAAATAATCAAGGATTGTATCGTCTATTTCCACAACGTACATTCTATCTGACATTCTAACGACTCTACCAATTCGAAGACTTTCTACTACAATACTAACTTTAAACAATCCAGGATTGTCTCCTCTATTTCCACAACTTACATTCTATCTGACATTCTAACGACTCTACCAATTCGATTTCTTTCTACTACAATACTCACAACAAATAATCCAGGATTGTCTCGTCTATTTCCACAACTTACATTCTATCTGACATTCAAACGACTCTATCAATTCGAAATCTTTCTACTACAATACTAACGTCAAATAATCCAGGATTGTCTCGTCCATTTCCATAACTTACATTCTATCTGACATTCTAACGACTCTACCAATTCGAAGTCTATCTATTACAATACTAACAACAAATAATCTAGGATTGTCTCGTCTATTTCCACAACTTACATTCTATCTGACATTCTAACGACTCTACCAATTCGAAGTTTTTCTACTACAATACTCACAACAAATAATCCAGGAATTGTCTCGTCCATTTCCATGACTTACATTCTATCTGACATTAAGGACTCTACCAATTCGAAGTCTATCTATTACAGTACTAACAACAAATAATCCAGGATTCTATCGTCTATTTCCACAACTTACATTCTATCTGATATTCTAACGACTCTACCAATTCGCTGTATTTCTACTACAATACTAACTTCAAATAATCCAGGATTGTCTCATCTATTTCCACAACTTACATTCTATCTGACATTCAAAGGACTCTATCAATTCGAAGTCTTTCTACTACAATACTCACAACAAATAATCCAGGATTGCCTCGTCTTTTTCCACACCTTACATTCTATCTGACATTCTAACGACTCTACCAATTCGCTGTATTTCTACTACGATACTAACTTCAAATAATCCAGGATTGTCTCGTCTATTTCCACAACTTACATTCTATCTGATATTCTAACGACTCTACCAATTTGAAGTCTTTCTACTACAATACTAACAACAAATAATCCAGGATTTCTCGTCTATTTCCAAAACTTTCATTCTAACTGATATTCGAACGACTCTACCAATTCGAAGTCTTTCTACTACAATACTCACAACAAATAATCCAGGATTGTCTCGTCTATTTCCACAACTTACATTCTATCTCAGTTTCTAACGAGTCTACCAATTCGCTGTATTTATACTACAATACTCACGACAAATAAACCAGGATTGTCTCGTCTATTTCCACAACTTACATCCTATCTGACATACTAACGACTCTACCAATTCGAAGTCTTTCTACTACAATACTAACTTTAAACAATCCAGGATTGTCTCCTCTATTTCCACAACTTACATTCTATCTGACATTCTAACGACTCTACCAATTCGATGTCTCTCTACTACAATACTCACAACAAATAATCCAGGATTGTCTCGTCTTTTTCCACAACTTACATTCTATCTGACAGTCAAACGACTCTATCAATTCGAAGTCTTTCTACTACAATACTAACGTCAAATAATCCAGGATTGTCTCGTCCATTTCCACAACTTACATTGTATCTGACATTCTAACGACTCTACCAATTCGAAGTCTATCTATTACAGTACTAACAACAAATAATCCAGGATTCTATCGTCTATTTCCACAACTTACATTCTATCTGATATTCTAACGACTCTACCAATTCGCTGTATTTCTACTACAATACTCACAACAAATAATCCAGGATTGTCTCGTCTATTGCCACAAATTACATTCTACCTGACATTCTAACGACTCTACCAATTCGAAGTCTTTCTACTACAATACTCACAACAAATAATCCAGGATTGTCTCGTCTATTTCCACAACTTACATTCTATCTGACATTCTAACGACTCTACCAATTCGAAGTTTTTCTATTACAATACTCACAACAAATAATCCAGGATTGTCTCGTCTATTCCCACAACTTACATTCTATGTGACATTCTAACGACTCTACCAATTCGAAGTTTTTCTACTACAATACTCACAACAAATAATCCAGGATTGTCTCGTCTATTTCCACAACTTACATTCTATCTGACATTCTAACGATTCTACCAATTCGAAGTTTTTCTACTACAATACTCACAACAAATAATCCAGGATTGTCTCGTCTATTCCCACAACTTACATTATATCTGACATTCTAATGACTCTACCAATTCGAAGTCTTTCTACTACAATACTAACAACAAATAATCTAAGATTGTCTCGTCTATTTCCACAACTTACATTCTATCTGACATTCTAACGACTCTACCAATTCGAAGTATTTCTACTACAATACTCACAACAAATAATCCAGGACTGTCTCGTCTATTTCCACAACTTACGTTCTATCTGACATTCTAAAGACTCTAACAATTCGAAGTCTTTCTACTACAATACTCAGAACAAATAATCCAGGTTTGTGTCGTCTATTTCCACAACTTACATTCTATCTGACATTCTAACGACTCTACCAATTCGATGTCTCTCTACTACAATACTCACAACAAATAATCCAGGATTGTCTCCCCTTTTTCCACAACTTACATTCTATCTGACATTCAAACGACTCTATCAATTCGAAGTCTTTCTACTACAATACTAACGTCAAATAATCCAGGATTGTCTCGTCCATTTCCACAACTTACATTCTATCTGACATTCTAACGACTCTACCAATTCGAAGTATTTCTACTACAATACTCACAACAAATAATCCAGGACTGTCTCGTCTATTTCCACAACTTACGTTCTATCTGACATTCTAAAGACTCTAACAATTCGAAGTCTTTCTACAACAATACTCAGAACAAATAATCCAGGTTTGTGTCGTCTATTTCCACAACTTACATTCTATCTGACATTCTAACGACTCTACCAATTCGATGTCTCTCTACTACAATACTCACAACAAATAATCCAGGATTGTCTCCCCTTTTTCCACAACTTACATTCTATCTGACATTCAAACGACTCTATCAATTCGAAGTCTTTCTACTACAATACTAACGTCAAATAATCCAGGATTGTCTCGTCCATTTCCACAACTTACATTCTATCTGACATTCTAACGACTCTACCAATTCGAAGTCTATCTATTACAGTACTAACAACAAATAATCCATGATTCTATCGTCTATTTCCACAACTTACATTCTATCTGATATTCTAACGACTCTACCAATTCGCTGTATTTCTACTACAATACTAGCTTCAAATAATCCAGGATTGTCTCATCTATTTCCACAACTTACATTCTATCTGATATTCGAACGACTCCACCAATTCGAAGTCTTTGTACTACAATACTAACAACAAATGATGCAGGATTGTCTCGTCTATTTCCACAACTTACATTCTATCTGACATTCTAACGACTCTACCAATTCGAAGTCTTTCTATTACGATACTCACAACAAATAATCCAGGATTGTCTCGTCTATTTCCACAACTTACATTCTACCTGACATTCTAACGACTCTACGAATTCGAAGTCTTTCTACTACAATACTCACAACAATTAATCCAGGAATGTCTCGTCTATTTCCACACCTTACATTCTATCTGACATTCTAACGACTCCACCCATTCGTTGTATTTCTACTACAATACTAACTTCAAATAATCCAGGATTGTCTCGTCTACTTCCACAACTTACATTGTATCTGATATTCTAACGACTCTACCAATTCGAAGTCTTTCTACTACAATACTAACTTTAAACAATCCAGGATTGTCTCCTCTATTTCCACAACTTACATTCTATCTGACATTCTAACGACTCTACCAATTCGATTTCTTTCTACTACAATACTCACAACAAATAATCCAGGATTGTCTCGTCTATTTCCACAACTTACATTCTATCTGACATTCAAACGACTCTATCAATTCGAAGTCTTTCTACTACAATACTAACGTCAAATAATCCAGGATTGTCTCGTCCATTTCCATAACTTACATTCTATCTGACATTCTAACGACTCTACCAATTCGAAGTCTATCTATTACAATACTAACAACAAATAATCTAGGATTGTCTCGTCTATTTCCACAACTTACATTCTATCTGACATTCTAACGACTCTACCAATTCGAAGTTTTTCTACTACAATACTCACAACAAATAATCCAGGATTGTCTCGTCCATTTCCATAACTTACATTCTATCTGACATTCTAACGACTGTACCAATTCGAAGTCTATCTATTACAGTACTAACAACAAATAATCCAGGATTCTATCGTCTATTTCCACAACTTACATTCTATCTGATATTCTAACGACTCTACCAATTCGAAGTCTTTCTACTACAATACTAACGTCAAATAATCCAGGATTGTCTCGTCTATTTCCACAACTTACATTCTATCTGACATTCTAACGACTCTACCAATTCGAAGTCTTTCTACTACAATACTCACAACAAATAATCCAGGATTGCCTCGTCTATTTCCACACCTTACATTCTATCTGACATTCTAACGACTCTACCAATTCGCTGTATTTCTACTACGATACTAACTTCAAATAATCCAGGATTGTCTCGTCTATTTCCACAACTTACATTCTATCTGATATTCTAACGACTCTACCAATTTGAAGTCTTTCTACTACAATACTAACAACAAATAATCCAGGATTTCTCGTCTATTTCCAAAACTTTCATTCTATCTGATATTCGAACGACTCTACCAATTCGAAGTCTTTCTACTACAATACTCACAACAAATAATCCAGGATTGTCTCGTCTATTTCCACAACATACATTCTATCTCAGTTTCTAACGAGTCTACCAATTCGCTGTATTTATACTACAATACTCACGACAAATAAACCAGGATTGTCTCCTCTATTTCCACAACTTACATTCTATCTGACATTCTAACGACTCTACCAATTCGATGTCTCTCTACTACAATACTCACAACAAATAATCCAGGATTGTCTCGTCTTTTTCCACAACTTACATTCTATCTGACATTCAAACGACTCTATCAATTCGAAGTCTTTCTACTACAATACTAACGTCAAATAATCCAGGATTGTCTCGTCCATTTCCACAACTTACATCCTATCTGATATTCGAACGACTCTACCAATTCGAAGTCTTTGTACTACAATACTAACAACAAATAATGCAGGATTGTCTCGTCTATTTCCACAACTTACATTCTATCTGACATTCTAACGACTCTACCAATTCGAAGTCTTTCTATTACAATACTCACAACAAATAATCCAGGATTGTCTCGTCTATTTCCACAACTTACATTCTACCTGACATTCTAACGACTCTACGAATTCGAAGTCTTTGTACTACAATACTCACAACAAATAATCCAGGATTGTCTCGTCTATTCCCACAACTTACATTCTATGTGACATTCTAACGACTCTACCAATTCGCTGTATTTATACTACAATACTCACGACAAATAAACCAGGATTGTCTCGTCTATTTCCACAACTTACATCCTATCTGACATACTAACGACTCTACCAATTCGAAGTCTTTCTACTACAATACTAACTTTAAACAATCCAGGATTGTCTCCTCTATTTCCACAACTTACATTCTATCTGACATTCTAACGACTCTACCAATTCGATGTCTCTCTACTACAATACTCACAACAAATAATCCAGGATTGTCTCGTCTTTTTCCACAACTTACATTCTATCTGACAGTCAAACGACTCTATCAATTCGAAGTCTTTCTACTACAATACTAACGTCAAATAATCCAGGATTGTCTCGTCCATTTCCACAACTTACATTGTATCTGACATTCTAACGACTCTACCAATTCGAAGTCTATCTATTACAGTACTAACAACAAATAATCCAGGATTCTATCGTCTATTTCCACAACTTACATTCTATCTGATATTCTAACGACTCTACCAATTCGCTGTATTTCTACTACAATACTCACAACAAATAATCCAGGATTGTCTCGTCTATTGCCACAAATTACATTCTACCTGACATTCTAACGACTCTACCAATTCGAAGTCTTTCTACTACAATACTCACAACAAATAATCCAGGATTGTCTCGTCTATTTCCACAACTTACATTCTATCTGACATTCTAACGACTCTACCAATTCGAAGTCTTTCTATTACAATACTCACAACAAATAATCCAGGATTGTCTCGTCTATTCCCACAACTTACATTCTATGTGACATTCTAACGACTCTACCAATTCGAAGTTTTTCTACTACAATACTCACAACAAATAATCCAGGATTGTCTCGTCTATTTCCACAACTTACATTCTATCTGACATTCTAACGATTCTACCAATTCGAAGTTTTTCTACTACAATACTCACAACAAATAATCCAGGATTGTCTCGTCTATTCCCACAACTTACATTATATCTGACATTCTAATGACTCTACCAATTCGAAGTCTTTCTACTACAATACTAACAACAAATAATCTAAGATTGTCTCGTCTATTTCCACAACTTACATTCTATCTGACATTCTAACGACTCTACCAATTCGAAGTATTTCTACTACAATACTCACAACAAATAATCCAGGACTGTCTCGTCTATTTCCACAACTTACGTTCTATCTGACATTCTAAAGACTCTAACAATTCGAAGTCTTTCTACTACAATACTCAGAACAAATAATCCAGGTTTGTGTCGTCTATTTCCACAACTTACATTCTATCTGACATTCTAACGACTCTACCAATTCGATGTCTCTCTACTACAATACTCACAACAAATAATCCAGGATTGTCTCCCCTTTTTCCACAACTTACATTCTATCTGACATTCAAACGACTCTATCAATTCGAAGTCTTTCTACTACAATACTAACGTCAAATAATCCAGGATTGTCTCGTCCATTTCCACAACTTACATTCTATCTGACATTCTAACGACTCTACCAATTCGAAGTCTATCTATTACAGTACTAACAACAAATAATCCATGATTCTATCGTCTATTTCCACAACTTACATTCTATCTGATATTCTAACGACTCTACCAATTCGCTGTATTTCTACTACAATACTAGCTTCAAATAATCCAGGATTGTCTCATCTATTTCCACAACTTACATTCTATCTGATATTCGAACGACTCCACCAATTCGAAGTCTTTGTACTACAATACTAACAACAAATGATGCAGGATTGTCTCGTCTATTTCCACAACTTACATTCTATCTGACATTCTAACGACTCTACCAATTCGAAGTCTTTCTATTACGATACTCACAACAAATAATCCAGGATTGTCTCGTCTATTTCCACAACTTACATTCTACCTGACATTCTAACGACTCTACGAATTCGAAGTCTTTCTACTACAATACTCACAACAATTAATCCAGGAATGTCTCGTCTATTTCCACACCTTACATTCTATCTGACATTCTAACGACTCCACCCATTCGTTGTATTTCTACTACAATACTAACTTCAAATAATCCAGGATTGTCTCGTCTACTTCCACAACTTACATTGTATCTGATATTCTAACGACTCTACCAATTCGAAGTCTTTCTACTACAATACTAACTTTAAACAATCCAGGATTGTCTCCTCTATTTCCACAACTTACATTCTATCTGACATTCTAACGACTCTACCAATTCGATTTCTTTCTACTACAATACTCACAACAAATAATCCAGGATTGTCTCGTCTATTTCCACAACTTACATTCTATCTGACATTCAAACGACTCTATCAATTCGAAGTCTTTCTACTACAATACTAACGTCAAATAATCCAGGATTGTCTCGTCCATTTCCATAACTTACATTCTATCTGACATTCTAACGACTCTACCAATTCGAAGTCTATCTATTACAATACTAACAACAAATAATCTAGGATTGTCTCGTCTATTTCCACAACTTACATTCTATCTGACATTCTAACGACTCTACCAATTCAAAGTTTTTCTACTACAATACTCACAACAAATAGTCCAGGATTGTCTCGTCTATTTCCACAACTTACATTCTATCTGACATTCTAACGACTCTACCAATTCGAAGTCTATCTATTACAGTACTAACAACAAATAATCCAGGATTCTATCGTCTATTTCCACAACTTACATTCTATCTGATATTCTAACGACTCTACCAATTCGCTGTATTTCTACTACAATACTAACTTCAAATAATTAAGGATTGTCTCATCTATTTCCACAACTTACATTCTATCTGACATTCAAAGGACTCTATCAATTCGAAGTTTTCTACTACAATACTAACGTCAAATAATCCAGGATTGTCTCGTCTATTTCCACAACTTACATTCTATCTGACATTCTAACGACTCTACCAATTCGAAGTCTTTCTACTACAATACTAACAGCAAATAATCTAGGATTGTCTCGTCTATTTCCACAACTTACATTCTATCTGACATTCTAACGACTCTACCAATTCGAAGTTTTTCTACTACAATACTCACAACAAATAATCAATCATTGTATCGTCTATTTCCACAACTTACATTCTATATGAAATTCTAACGCCTCTATCAATTCGAAGTCTTTCTACTACAATACTCACAACAATTAATCCAGGAATGTCTCGTCTATTTCCACACCTTACATTCTATGTGACATTCTACCGACTCTACCCATTCGCTGTTTTTCTACTACAATACTAACTTCAAATAATCCAGGATTGTCTCATCTATTTCCGCAACTTACATTCTATCTGATATTCGAACGACTCTACCAATTCGAATTCTTTGTACTACAATACTAACAACAAATAATGCAGGATTGACTCGTCTATTTCCACAACTTACATTCTATCTGACATTCTAACGACTCTACCAATTCGAAGTCTTTCTATTACAATACTCACAACAAATAATCCAGGAGTGTCTCGTCTACTTCCACAACTTACATTGTATCTGATATTCTAACGACTCTACCAATTCGAAGTCTTTCTACTACAATACTAACGTGAAATAATCCAGGATTGTCTCCTCTATTTCCACAACTTACATTCTATCTCACATTCTAACGAGTCTACCAATTCGCTGTATTTCTACTACAATACTCACAACAAATAAACCAGGATTGTCTCGTCTATTTCCAGAACTTACATTCTATCTGACATACTAACGACTCTACCAATTCGAAGTCTTTCTACTACAATACTAACGTCATATAATCCAGGATTGTCTCGTCTATTTCCACAACTTACATTCTATCTGACATTCTAACGATTCTACCAATTCGAAGTTTTTCTACTCCAATACTCACAACAAATAATCAAGGATTGTATCTTCTATTTCCACAACGTACATTCTATCTGACATTCTAACGACTCTACCAATTCGAAGTCTTTCTACTACAATACTCACAACAATTAATCCAGGAATGTCTCGTCTATTTCCACACCTTACATTCTATCTGACATTCTAACGACTCTACCCATTCGCTGTATTTCTACTACAATACTAACTTCAAATAATCCAGGATTGTCTCGTCTACTTCCACAACTTACATTGTATCTGATATTCTAACGACTCTACCAATTCGAAGTCTTTCTACTACAATACTAACGTCAAATAATCCAGGATTGTCTCCTCTATTTCGACAACTTACATTCTATCTCACCTTCTAACGAGTCTACCAATTCGCTGTATTTCTACTACAATACTAACTTCAAATAATCCAGGATTGTCTCATCTATTTTCACAACTTACATTCTATCTGATGTTCGAACGACTCTACCAATTCGAAGTCTTTGTACTACAATACTAACAACAAATAATGCAGGATTGTCTCGTCTATTTCCACAACTTACATTCTATCTGACATTCGAAGGACTCTACCAATTCGAAGTCTTTCTACTACAATACTCACAACAAATAATCCAGGATTGTATCGTCTATTTCTACAACTTACATTCTATCTGACATTCTAACGACTCTACCAATTCGAAGTCTTTCTATTACAATACATACAACAAATAATCCAGGATTGTCTCATCTATTTCCACACCTTACATTCTATCTGACATTCTAACGACTCTACCAATTCGCTGTATTTCTACTACAATACTAACTTAAAATAATCCAGGATTGTCTCGTCTATTTCCACAACTTACATTCTATCTGACATTCTAACGACTCTACGAATTCGAAGTCTTTCTACTACAATACTCACAACAAATAATCCAGGATTGTCTCGTCTATTTCCACAACTTACATTCTATCTGACATTCAAACGACTCTATCAATTCGAAGTCTTTCTACTACAATACTAACAACAAATAATCCAGGATTGACTCGTCTATTTCCACAACTTACATTCTATCTGACATTCTAACGACTCTACCAATTCGAAGTTTTTCTACTACAATACTCACAACAAATAATCAAGGATTGTATCGTCTATTTCCACAACTTACATTCTATCTGACGTTCTAACGACTCTATCAATTCGAAGTCTTTCTTCAACAATACTCACAACAAATAATCCAGGATTGTCTCATCTATTTCAACAACTTACATTCTATCTGATATTCTAACGACTCTACCAATTTGAAGTCTTTCTACTACAATACTAACAACAAATAATCCAGGATCTCTCGTCTATTTCCACAACTTACATTCTATCTGACATTCGAACGACTCTACCAATTCGAAGTCTTTCTACTAAAATACTAACTTTAAACAATCCAGGATTGTCTCCTCTATTTCCACAACTTACATTCTATCTGACATTGTAACGACTCTACCAATTCGATGTCTTTCTACTACAATACTAATTTCAAATAATCCAGGATTGTCACCTCTATTTCCACAACTTACATTCTATCTGACATTCTAATGACTCTACCAATTCGAAGTCTTTCTACTACAATACTCACAACAAATAATTCAGGGTTGTATCGTCTATTTCCACAACTTACATTCTATCTGACATTCGAACGACTCTACCAATTCGCTGTATTTTTACTACAATACTAACTTCAAATAATCCATGATTGTCTCATCTACTTCCACAACTTACATTCTATCTGATATTCGAACGACTCACTCAATTCGAAGTCTTTCTACTACAATACTCACAACAAATAATCCAGGATTGTCTCGTCTATTACCACAACTTACATTCTATGTGACATTCTAACGACTCTACCAATTCGAAGTCTTTCTATTACAATACTCACGACAAAGAAATCAGGATTGTCTCGTCTATTTCCACAACTTACATTCTATGTGAAATTCTAACGACTCTACCAATTCGAAGTCTTTCTACTACAATACTCACAACAAATAATCCAGGATTGTCTCGTCTATTCCCACAACTTACATTATATCTGACATTCTAATAACTCTACCAATTCGAAATATTTCTACTACAATGCTCACAACAAATAATCCAGGATTGCCTCGTCTATTTCCACAACTTACATTCTATCTGACATTCTAACGACTCTACCAAATCGAAGTCTTTCTACTACAATACTCACAACAAATAATCTAGGATTGTGTCGTCTATTTCCACAACTTACATTCTATCTGACATTCTAACGACTCTACGAATTCGAAGTCTTTCTACTACAATACTCACAACAAGTAATCCAGGATTGTCTCGTCTATTTCCACAACTTACATTCTATCTGACATTCAAACTACTCTATCAATTCGAAGTCTTTCTACTACAATACTAACGTCAAATAATCCAGGATTGTCTCCTCTATTTCCACAACTTACATTCTATCTCACATTCTAACGAGTCTACCAATTCGCTATATTTCTACTACAATACTCACAACAAATAAACCAGGATTGTCTCCTCTATTTCGACAACTTACATTCTATCTGACATTCTAACGACTCTACAGATTCGCTGTATTTCTACTACAATACTAACCTCAAATAATCCAGGATTGTCTCATCTATTTCCACAACTTACATTCTCTCTGATATTCGAACGACTCTACCAATTCGAAGTCTTTCTACTACAATACTCACAACAAATAATCCAGGATTGTCTCGTCTATTTCCACAACTTACATTCTATCTGACATTCAAACGACTCTATCAATTCGAAGTCTTTCTACTACAATACTAACGTCAAATAATCCAGGATTTTCTCGTCCATTTCCACAACTTACATTGTATCTGACATTCTAGCGACTCTACCAATTCGAAGTCTTTCTACTACAATACTAACTTTAAATAATCCAGGATGGTCTCCTCTATTTCAACAACTTACATTCTATCTGACATTCTAACGACTCTACCAATTCGATGTCTTTCTACTATAATACTCACAACAAATAATCCAGGATTGTCTCGTCTATCTCCACACCTTACATTCTATCTGACATTCTAACGACTCTACCAGTTCGCTGTATTACTACTACAATACTCACAACAAATAAACCAGTATCGTCTCGTCTATCTCCACATCTTACATTCTATCTTACATACTAACGACTCTACCAATTCGAAGTCTTTCTACTACAGCACTAACTTTAAATAATCCAGGATTGTCTCCTCTGTTTCCACAACTTACATTCTATCTGACATTCTATCGACTCTACCAATTCGATGTCTTTCTAATACAGTACTCCTAACAAATAATCCAGGATTGTCTCATCTATTTCTACATCTTACATTCTATCTGACATTCTAACGACTCTACCCATTCGCTCTATTTCTACTACAATACTAACTTCAAATAATCCAGGATTGTCTCGTCTATTTCCACACCTTACATTCTATCTGATATTCTAACGACTCTACCAATTCGAAGTCTTTCTACTACAATACTCACAACAAATAATCCAGGATTGTCTCGTCTATTTCCACAACTTACATTCTATCTGACATTCTAATGACTCTACCAATTCGCTGTCTTTCTACTACAATACTCACAACAAATAATCCAGGATTGTCTCGTCTATTTCCACAACTTACATTCTATCTGACATTTTAACGACTCTACCAATTCGAAGTCTTTCTACTACAATATTAACGTCACATAATCCAGGATTGTCTCCTCTATTTCCACAACTTACATTCTACCTGACATTCTAACGACTCTACCAATTCGGAGTTTTTCTGCTACAATACTCACAACAAATAATCCAGGATTGCCTCGTCTATTTCCACACCTTACATTCTATCTGACATTCTAACGACTCTACCAATTCTCTGTATTTCTACTACAATACTAACTCCAAATAATCGAGGATTGTCTCGTCTATTTCCACAACTTACATTCTATCTCACATTCTAACGAGTCTACCAATTCGCTGTATTTCTACTACAATACTCACAACAAATATACCAGGATTGTCTCGTCTATTTCCACAACTTACATTCTATCTTACATACTAACGACTCTACCAATTCGAAGTCTTTCTACTACAATACTAACTTTAAACAATCCAGGATTGTCTCGTCTATTTCCACAACTTACATTCTATGTGAAATTCTAACGACTCTACCAATTCGAAGTCTTTCTACTACAATACTCACACAAAATAATCCAGGATTGTCTCGTCTATTCCCACAACTTACATTATATCTGACATTCTAATAACTCTACCAATTCGAAATATTTCTACTACAATGCTCACAACAAATAATCCAGGATTGCCTCGTCTATTTCCACAACTTACATTCTATCTGACATTCTAACGACTCTACCAAATCGAAGTCTTTCTACTACAATACTCACAACAAATAATCTAGGATTGTATCATCTATTTCTACAACTTACATTCTATCTGACATTCTAACGACTCTACCAATTCGAAGTCTTTCTGCTACAATACTCACAACAAATAATCCAGGATTGCCTCGTCTATTTCCACACATTACATTCTATCTGACATTCTAACGACTCTACCAATTCTCTGTATTTCTACTACAATACTAACTTCAAATAATCGAGGATTGTCTCATCTATTTCCACAACTTACATTCTATCTGATATTCGAACGACTCACTCTACCAATTCGAAGTCTTTGTACTACCATACTAAAAACAAATAATGCAGGATTGTCTCGTCTATTTCCACAACTTACATTCTATCTGACATTCTAACTACTCTACCAATTCGAAGTCTTTCTATTACAATACTCACAACAAATAATCCAGGATTGTGTCGTCTATTTCCACAACTTACATTCTATCTGACATTCTAACGACTCTACGAATTCGAAGTCTTTCTACTACAATACTCACAATAAATAATCCAGGATTGTCTCGTCTATTTCCACAACTTACATTCTATCTGACATTCAAACTACTCTATCAATTCGAAGTCTTTCTACTACAATACTAACTTCAAATAATCCAGGATTGTCTCCTCTATTTCCACAACTTACATTCTATCTCACATTCTAACGAGTCTACCAATTCGCTATATTTCTACTACAATACTCACAACAAATAAACCAGGATTGTCTCGTCTATTTCCACAACTTACATTCTAGCTGACATACTAACGACTCTACCAATTCGAAGTCTTTCTACTACAATACTAACTTTAAACAATCCAGGATTGTCTCCTCTATTTCCACAACTTACATTCTATCTGACATTCTAACGACTCTACCGATTCGCTGTATTTCTACTACAATACTAACCTCAAATAATCCAGGATTGTCTCATCTATTTCCACAACTTACATTCTCTCTGATATTCGAACGACTCTACCAATTCGAAGTCTTTCTACAACAATACTAACGTGAAATAATCCAGGATTGTCTCGTCTATTTCCACAACTTACATTCTATCTGACATTCAAACTACTCTATCAATTCGAAGTCTTTCTACTACAATACTAACTTCAAATAATCCAGGATTGTCTCCTCTATTTCCACAACTTACATTCTATCTCAGTTTCTAACGAGTCTACCAATTCGCTGTATTTCTACTACAATACTCACAACAAATAAACCAGGATTGTCTCGTCTATTTCCACAACTTACATTGTATCTGACATACTAACGACTCTACCAATTCGAAGTCTTTCTACTACAATACTAACTTTAAACAATCCATGATTGTCTCCTCTATTTCCACAACTTACATTCTATGTGAAATTCTAACGACTCTACCAATTCGAAGTCTTTCTACTACAATACTCACACAAAATAATCCAGGATTGTCTCGTCTATTCCCACAACTTACATTATATCTGACATTCTAATAACTCTACCAATTCGAAATATTTCTACTACAATGCTCACAACAAATAATCCAGGATTGCCTCGTCTATTTCCACAACTTACATTCTATCTGACATTCTAACGACTCTACCAAATCGAAGTCTTTCTACTACAATACTCACAACAAATAATCCAGGATTGTCTCGTCTATTTCCACAACTTACATTCTATCTGCCATTCTAATGACTCTACCAATTCGCTGTCTTTCTACTACAATACTCACAACAAATAATCCAGGATTGTCTCGTCTATTTCCACAACTTACATTCTATCTGACATTTTAACGACTCTACCAATTCGAAGTCCTTCTACTACAATATTAACGTCACATAATCCAGGATTGTCTCCTCTATTTCCACAACTTACATTCTACCTGACATTCTAACGACTCTACCAATTCGGAGTCTTTCTGCTACAATACTCACAACAAATAATCCAGGATTGCCTCGTCTATTTCCACACCTTACATTCTATCTGACATTCTAACGACTCTACCAAGTCTCTGTATTTCTACTACAATACTAACTTCAAATAATCGAGGATTGTCTCGTCTATTTCCACAACTTACATTCTATCTCACATTCTAACGAGTCTACCAATTCGCTGTATTTCTACTACAATACTCACAACAAATATACCAGGATTGTCTCGTCTATTTCCACAACTTACATTCTATCTTACATACTAACGACTCTACCAATTCGAAGTCTTTCTACTACAATACTAACTTTAAACAATCCAGGATTGTCTCGTCTATTTCCACAACTTACATTCTATGTGAAATTCTAACGACTCTACCAATTCGAAGTCTTTCTACTACAATACTCACACAAAATAATCCAGGATTGTCTCGTCTATTCCCACAACTTACATTATATCTGACATTCTAATAACTCTACCAATTCGAAATATTTCTACTACAATGCTCACAACAAATAATCCAGGATTGCCTCGTCTATTTCCACAACTTACATTCTATCTGACATTCTAACGACTCTACCAAATCGAAGTCTTTCTACTACAATACTCACAACAAATAATCTAGGATTGTATCGTCTATTTCTACAACTTACATTCTATCTGACATTCTAACGACTCTACCAATTCGAAGTCTTTCTGCTACAATACTCACAACAAATAATCCAGGATTGCCTCGTCTATTTCCACACATTACATTCTATCTGACATTCTAACGACTCTACCAATTCTCTGTATTTCTACTACAATACTAACTTCAAATAATCGAGGATTGTCTCGTCTATTTACACAACTTACATTCTATCTGACATTCTAACGACTCTACCAATTCTCTGTATTTCTACTACAATACTAACTTCAAATAATCGAGGATTGTCTCATCTATTTCCACAACTTACATTCTATCTGATATTCGAACGACTCACTCTACCAATTCGAAGTCTTTGTACTACCATACTAAAAACAAATAATGCAGGATTGTCTCGTCTATTTCCACAACTTACATTCTATCTGACATTCTAACTACTCTACCAATTCGAAGTCTTTCTATTACAATACTCACAACAAATAATCCAGGATTGTGTCGTCTATTTCCACAACTTACATTCTATCTGACATTCTAACGACTCTACGAATTCGAAGTCTTTCTACTACAATACTCACAATAAATAATCCAGGATTGTCTCGTCTATTTCCACAACTTACATTCTATCTGACATTCAAACTACTCTATCAATTCGAAGTCTTTCTACTACAATACTAACTTCAAATAATCCAGGATTGTCTCCTCTATTTCCACAACTTACATTCTATCTCACATTCTAACGAGTCTACCAATTCGCTATATTTCTACTACAATACTCACAACAAATAAACCAGGATTGTCTCGTCTATTTCCACAACTTACATTCTATGTGAAATTCTAACGACTCTACCAATTCGAAGTCTTTCTACTACAATACTCACAACAAATAATCCAGGATTGTCTCGTCTATTCCCACAACTTACATTATATCTGACATTCTAATAACTCTACCAATTCGAAATATTTCTACTACAATGCTCACAACAAATAATCCAGGATTGCCTCGTCTATTTCCACAACTTACATTCTATCTGACATTCTAACGACTCTACCAAATCGAAGTCTTTCTACTACAATACTCACAACAAATAATCTAGGATTGTGTCGTCTATTTCCACAACTTACATTCTATCTGACATTCTAACGACTCTACGAATTCGAAGTCTTTCTACTACAATACTCACAACAAGTAATCCAGGATTGTCTCGTCTATTTCCACAACTTACATTCTATCTGACATTCAAACTACTCTATCAATTCGAAGTCTTTCTACTACAATACTAACGTCAAATAATCCAGGATTGTCTCCTCTATTTCCACAACTTACATTCTATCTCACATTCTAACGAGTCTACCAATTCGCTATATTTCTACTACAATACTCACAACAAATAAACCAGGATTGTCTCCTCTATTTCGACAACTTACATTCTATCTGACATTCTAACGACTCTACAGATTCGCTGTATTTCTACTACAATACTAACCTCAAATAATCCAGGATTGTCTCATCTATTTCCACAACTTACATTCTCTCTGATATTCGAACGACTCTACCAATTCGAAGTCTTTCTACTACAATACTCACAACAAATAATCCAGGATTGTCTCGTCTATTTCCACAACTTACATTCTATCTGACATTCAAACGACTCTATCAATTCGAAGTCTTTCTACTACAATACTAACGTCAAATAATCCAGGATTTTCTCGTCCATTTCCACAACTTACATTGTATCTGACATTCTAGCGACTCTACCAATTCGAAGTCTTTCTACTACAATACTAACTTTAAATAATCCAGGATGGTCTCCTCTATTTCAACAACTTACATTCTATCTGACATTCTAACGACTCTACCAATTCGATGTCTTTCTACTATAATACTCACAACAAATAATCCAGGATTGTCTCGTCTATCTCCACACCTTACATTCTATCTGACATTCTAACGACTCTACCAGTTCGCTGTATTACTACTACAATACTCACAACAAATAAACCAGTATCGTCTCGTCTATCTCCACATCTTACATTCTATCTTACATACTAACGACTCTACCAATTCGAAGTCTTTCTACTACAGCACTAACTTTAAATAATCCAGGATTGTCTCGTCTATTTCCACAACTTACATTCTATCTGACATTCTATCGACTCTACCAATTCGATGTCTTTCTAATACAGTACTCCTAACAAATAATCCAGGATTGTCTCATCTATTTCTACATCTTACATTCTATCTGACATTCTAACGACTCTACCCATTCGCTCTATTTCTACTACAATACTAACTTCAAATAATCCAGGATTGTCTCGTCTATTTCCACACCTTACATTCTATCTGATATTCTAACGACTCTACCAATTCGAAGTCTTTCTACTACAATACTCACAACAAATAATCCAGGATTGTCTCGTCTATTTCCACAACTTACATTCTATCTGACATTCTAATGACTCTACCAATTCGCTGTCTTTCTACTACAATACTCACAACAAATAATCCAGGATTGTCTCGTCTATTTCCACAACTTACATTCTATCTGACATTTTAACGACTCTACCAATTCGAAGTCTTTCTACTACAATATTAACGTCACATAATCCAGGATTGTCTCCTCTATTTCCACAACTTACATTCTACCTGACATTCTAACGACTCTACCAATTCGGAGTTTTTCTGCTACAATACTCACAACAAATAATCCAGGATTGCCTCGTCTATTTCCACACCTTACATTCTATCTGACATTCTAACGACTCTACCAATTCTCTGTATTTCTAATACAATACTAACTTCAAATAATCGAGGATTGTCTCGTCTATTTCCACAACTTACATTCTATCTCACATTCTAACGAGTCTACCAATTCGCTGTATTTCTACTACAATACTCACAACAAATATACCAGGATTGTCTCGTCTATTTCCACAACTTACATTCTATCTTACATACTAACGACTCTACCAATTCGAAGTCTTTCTACTACAATACTAACTTTAAACAATCCAGGATTGTCTCGTCTATTTCCACAACTTACATTCTATGTGAAATTCTAACGACTCTACCAATTCGAAGTCTTTCTACTACAATACTCACACAAAATAATCCAGGATTGTCTCGTCTATTCCCACAACTTACATTATATCTGACATTCTAATAACTCTACCAATTCGAAATATTTCTACTACAATGCTCACAACAAATAATCCAGGATTGCCTCGTCTATTTCCACAACTTACATTCTATCTGACATTCTAACGACTCTACCAAATCGAAGTCTTTCTACTACAATACTCACAACAAATAATCTAGGATTGTATCATCTATTTCTACAACTTACATTCTATCTGACATTCTAACGACTCTACCAATTCGAAGTCTTTCTGCTACAATACTCACAACAAATAATCCAGGATTGCCTCGTCTATTTCCACACATTACATTCTATCTGACATTCTAACGACTCTACCAATTCTCTGTATTTCTACTACAATACTAACTTCAAATAATCGAGGATTGTCTCATCTATTTCCACAACTTACATTCTATCTGATATTCGAACGACTCACTCTACCAATTCGAAGTCTTTGTACTACCATACTAAAAACAAATAATGCAGGATTGTCTCGTCTATTTCCACAACTTACATTCTATCTGACATTCTAACTACTCTACCAATTCGAAGTCTTTCTATTACAATACTCACAACAAATAATCCAGGATTGTGTCGTCTATTTCCACAACTTACATTCTATCTGACATTCTAACGACTCTACGAATTCGAAGTCTTTCTACTACAATACTCACAATAAATAATCCAGGATTGTCTCGTCTATTTCCACAACTTACATTCTATCTGACATTCAAACTACTCTATCAATTCGAAGTCTTTCTACTACAATACTAACTTCAAATAATCCAGGATTGTCTCCTCTATTTCCACAACTTACATTCTATCTCACATTCTAACGAGTCTACCAATTCGCTATATTTCTACTACAATACTCACAACAAATAAACCAGGATTGTCTCGTCTATTTCCACAACTTACATTCTAGCTGACATACTAACGACTCTACCAATTCGAAGTCTTTCTACTACAATACTAACTTTAAACAATCCAGGATTGTCTCCTCTATTTCCACAACTTACATTCTATCTGACATTCTAACGACTCTACCGATTCGCTGTATTTCTACTACAATACTAACCTCAAATAATCCAGGATTGTCTCATCTATTTCCACAACTTACATTCTCTCTGATATTCGAACGACTCTACCAATTCGAAGTCTTTCTACTACAATACTAACGTGAAATAATCCAGGATTGTCTCGTCTATTTCCACAACTTACATTCTATCTGACATTCAAACTACTCTATCAATTCGAAGTCTTTCTACTACAATACTAACTTCAAATAATCCAGGATTGTCTCCTCTATTTCCACAACTTACATTCTATCTCAGTTTCTAACGAGTCTACCAATTCGCTGTATTTCTACTACAATACTCACAACAAATAAACCAGGATTGTCTCGTCTATTTCCACAACTTACATTGTATCTGACATACTAACGACTCTACCAATTCGAAGTCTTTCTACTACAATACTAACTTTAAACAATCCATGATTGTCTCCTCTATTTCCACAACTTACATTCTATCTGTCATTCTAATGACTCTACCAATTCGCTGTATTTTTACTACAATACTAACTTCAAATAATCCAGGATTGTCTCATCTATTTCCACAACTTACATTCTATCTGATATTCGAACGACTCTAGCAATTCGCTGTATTTCTACTACAATACTAACTTCAAATAATCCAGGATTGTCTCATCTATTTCCACAACTTACATTCTATCTGACATTCAAAGGACTCTATCAATTCGAAGTCTTTCTACTACAATACTCACAACAAATAATCCAGGATTGTCTCGTCTATTTCCACAACTTACATTCTATCTGCCATTCTAATGACTCTACCAATTCGCTGTCTTTCTACTACAATACTCACAACAAATAATCCAGGATTGTCTCGTCTATTTCCACAACTTACATTCTATCTGACATTTTAACGACTCTACCAATTCGAAGTCCTTCTACTACAATATTAACGTCACATAATCCAGGATTGTCTCCTCTATTTCCACAACTTACATTCTACCTGACATTCTAACGACTCTACCAATTCGGAGTCTTTCTGCTACAATACTCACAACAAATAATCCAGGATTGCCTCGTCTATTTCCACACCTTACATTCTATCTGACATTCTAACGACTCTACCAAGTCTCTGTATTTCTACTACAATACTAACTTCAAATAATCGAGGATTGTCTCGTCTATTTCCACAACTTACATTCTATCTCACATTCTAACGAGTCTACCAATTCGCTGTATTTCTACTACAATACTCACAACAAATATACCAGGATTGTCTCGTCTATTTCCACAACTTACATTCTATCTTACATACTAACGACTCTACCAATTCGAAGTCTTTCTACTACAATACTAACTTTAAACAATCCAGGATTGTCTCGTCTATTTCCACAACTTACATTCTATGTAAAATTCTAACGACTCTACCAATTCGAAGTCTTTCTACTACAATACTCACACAAAATAATCCAGGATTGTCTCGTCTATTCCCACAACTTACATTATATCTGACATTCTAATAACTCTACCAATTCGAAATATTTCTACTACAATGCTCACAACAAATAATCCAGGATTGCCTCGTCTATTTCCACAACTTACATTCTATCTGACATTCTAACGACTCTACCAAATCGAAGTCTTTCTACTACAATACTCACAACAAATAATCTAGGATTGTATCGTCTATTTCTACAACTTACATTCTATCTGACATTCTAACGACTCTACCAATTCGAAGTCTTTCTGCTACAATACTCACAACAAATAATCCAGGATTGCCTCGTCTATTTCCACACATTACATTCTATCTGACATTCTAACGACTCTACCAATTCTCTGTATTTCTACTACAATACTAACTTCAAATAATCGAGGATTGTCTCGTCTATTTACACAACTTACATTCTATCTGACATTCTAACGACTCTACCAATTCCTGTATTTCTACTACAATACTAACTTCAAATAATCGAGGATTGTCTCATCTATTTCCACAACTTACATTCTATCTGATATTCGAACGACTCACTCTACCAATTCGAAGTCTTTGTACTACCATACTAAAAACAAATAATGCAGGATTGTCTCGTCTATTTCCACAACTTACATTCTATCTGACATTCTAACTACTCTACCAATTCGAAGTCTTTCTATTACAATACTCACAACAAATAATCCAGGATTGTGTCGTCTATTTCCACAACTTACATTCTATCTGACATTCTAACGACTCTACGAATTCGAAGTCTTTCTACTACAATACTCACAATAAATAATCCAGGATTGTCTCGTCTATTTCCACAACTTACATTCTATCTGACATTCAAACTACTCTATCAATTCGAAGTCTTTCTACTACAATACTAACTTCAAATAATCCAGGATTGTCTCCTCTATTTCCACAACTTACATTCTATCTGTCATTCTAATGACTCTACCAATTCGCTGTATTTTTACTACAATACTAACTTCAAATAATCCAGGATTGTCTCATCTATTTCCACAACTTACATTCTATCTGATATTCGAACGACTCTAGCAATTCGCTGTATTTCTACTACAATACTAACTTCAAATAATCCAGGATTGTCTCATCTATTTCCACAACTTACATTCTATCTGACATTCAAAGGACTCTATCAATTCGAAGTCTTTCTACTACAATACTCACAACAAATAATCCAGGATTGTCTCGTCTATTTCCACAACTTACATTCTATCTGCCATTCTAATGACTCTACCAATTCGCTGTCTTTCTACTACAATACTCACAACAAATAATCCAGGATTGTCTCGTCTATTTCCACAACTTACATTCTATCTGACATTTTAACGACTCTACCAATTCGAAGTCCTTCTACTACAATATTAACGTCACATAATCCAGGATTGTCTCCTCTATTTCCACAACTTACATTCTACCTGACATTCTAACGACTCTACCAATTCGGAGTCTTTCTGCTACAATACTCACAACAAATAATCCAGGATTGCCTCGTCTATTTCCACACCTTACATTCTATCTGACATTCTAACGACTCTACCAAGTCTCTGTATTTCTACTACAATACTAACTTCAAATAATCGAGGATTGTCTCGTCTATTTCCACAACTTACATTCTATCTCACATTCTAACGAGTCTACCAATTCGCTGTATTTCTACTACAATACTCACAACAAATATACCAGGATTGTCTCGTCTATTTCCACAACTTACATTCTATCTTACATACTAACGACTCTACCAATTCGAAGTCTTTCTACTACAATACTAACTTTAAACAATCCAGGATTGTCTCGTCTATTTCCACAACTTACATTCTATGTGAAATTCTAACGACTCTACCAATTCGAAGTCTTTCTACTACAATACTCACACAAAATAATCCAGGATTGTCTCGTCTATTCCCACAACTTACATTATATCTGACATTCTAATAACTCTACCAATTCGAAATATTTCTACTACAATGCTCACAACAAATAATCCAGGATTGCCTCGTCTATTTCCACAACTTACATTCTATCTGACATTCTAACGACTCTACCAAATCGAAGTCTTTCTACTACAATACTCACAACAAATAATCTAGGATTGTATCGTCTATTTCTACAACTTACATTCTATCTGACATTCTAACGACTCTACCAATTCGAAGTCTTTCTGCTACAATACTCACAACAAATAATCCAGGATTGCCTCGTCTATTTCCACACATTACATTCTATCTGACATTCTAACGACTCTACCAATTCTCTGTATTTCTACTACAATACTAACTTCAAATAATCGAGGATTGTCTCGTCTATTTACACAACTTACATTCTATCTGACATTCTAACGACTCTACCAATTCCTGTATTTCTACTACAATACTAACTTCAAATAATCGAGGATTGTCTCATCTATTTCCACAACTTACATTCTATCTGATATTCGAACGACTCACTCTACCAATTCGAAGTCTTTGTACTACCATACTAAAAACAAATAATGCAGGATTGTCTCGTCTATTTCCACAACTTACATTCTATCTGACATTCTAACTACTCTACCAATTCGAAGTCTTTCTATTACAATACTCACAACAAATAATCCAGGATTGTGTCGTCTATTTCCACAACTTACATTCTATCTGACATTCTAACGACTCTACGAATTCGAAGTCTTTCTACTACAATACTCACAATAAATAATCCAGGATTGTCTCGTCTATTTCCACAACTTACATTCTATCTGACATTCAAACTACTCTATCAATTCGAAGTCTTTCTACTACAATACTAACTTCAAATAATCCAGGATTGTCTCCTCTATTTCCACAACTTACATTCTATCTCACATTCTAACGAGTCTACCAATTCGCTATATTTCTACTACAATACTCACAACAAATAAACCAGGATTGTCTCGTCTATTTCCACAACTTACATTCTAGCTGACATACTAACGACTCTACCAATTCGAAGTCTTTCTACTACAATACTAACTTTAAACAATCCAGGATTGTCTCCTCTATTTCCACAACTTACATTCTATCTGACATTCTAACGACTCTACCGATTCGCTGTATTTCTACTACAATACTAACCTCAAATAATCCAGGATTGTCTCATCTATTTCCACAACTTACATTCTCTCTGATATTCGAACGACTCTACCAATTCGAAGTCTTTCTACTACAATACTAACGTGAAATAATCCAGGATTGTCTCCTCTATTTCCACAACTTACATTCTATCTCACATTCTAACGAGTCTACCAATTCGCTGTATTTCTACTACAATACTCACAACAAATAAACCAGGATTGTCTCGTCTATTTCCAGAACTTACATTATATCTGACATACTAACGACTCTACCAATTCGAAGTCTTTCTACTACAATACTAACGTCATATAATCCAGGATTGTCTCGTCTATTTCCACAACTTACATTCTATCTGACATTCTAAAGATTCTACCAATTCGAAGTTTTTCTACTCCAATACTCACAACAAATAATCAAGGATTGTATCTTCTATTTCCACAACGTACATTCTATCTGACATTCTAACGACTCTACCAATTCGAAGTCTTTCTACTACAATACTCACAACAATTAATCCAGGAATGTCTCGTCTATTTCCACACCTTACATTCTATCTGACATTCTAACGACTCTACCCATTCGCTGTATTTCTACTACAATACTAACTTCAAATAATCCAGGATTGTCTCGTCTACTTCCACAACTTACATTGTATCTGATATTCTAACGACTCTACCAATTCGAAGTCTTTCTACTACAATACTAACGTCAAATAATCCAGGATTGTCTCCTCTATTTCGACAACTTACATTCTATCTCACATTCTAACGAGTCTACCAATTCGCTGTATTTCTACTACAATACTAACTTCAAATAATCCAGGATTGTCTCATCTATTTTCACAACTTACATTCTATCTGATATTCGAACGACTCTACCAATTCGAAGTCTTTGTACTACAATACTAACAACAAATAATGCAGGATTGTCTCGTCTATTTCCACAACTTACATTCTATCTGACATTCGAAGGACTCTACCAATTCGAAGTCTTTCTACTACAATACTCACAACAAATAATCCAGGATTGTATCGTCTATTTCTACAACTTACATTCTATCTGACATTCTAACGACTCTACCAATTCGAAGTCTTTCTATTACAATACAGACAACAAATAATCCAGGATTGTCTCATCTATTTCCACACCTTACATTCTATCTGACATTCTAACGACTCTACCAATTCGCTGTATTTCTACTACAATACTAACTTCAAATAATCCAGGATTGTCTCGTCTATTTCCACAACTTACATTCTACCTGGCATTCTAACGACTCTACGAATTCGAAGTCTTTCTACTACAATACTCACAACAAATAATCCAGGATTGTCTCGTCTATTTCCACAACTTACATTCTATCTGACATTCAAACGACTCTATCAATTCGAAGTCTTTCTACTACAAAACTAACAACAAATAATGTAGGATTGACTCGTCTATTTCCACAACTTACATTCTATCTGACATTCTAACGACTCTACCAATTCGAAGTTTTTCTACTACAATACTCACAACAAATAATCAAGGATTGTATCGTCTATTTCCACAACTTACATTCTATCTGACATTCGAACGACTCTACCAATTCGAAGTCTTTCTACTAAAATACTAACTTTAAACAATCCAGGATTGTCTCCTCTATTTCCACAACTTACATTCTATCTGACATTGTAACGACTCTACCAATTCGATGTCTTTCTACTACAATACTAATTTCAAATAATCCAGGATTGTCACCTCTATTTCCACAACTTACATTCTATCTGACATTCTAATGACTCTACCAATTCGAAGTCTTTCTACTACAATACTCACAACAAATAATTCAGGGTTGTATCGTCTATTTCCACAACTTACATTCTATCTGACATTCTAACGACTCTACCAATTCGCTGTATTTTTACTACAATACTAACTTCAAATAATCCAGGATTGTCTCATCTACTTCCACAACTTACATTCTATCTGATATTCGAACGACTCTACCAATTCGAAGTCTTTCTACTACAATACTCACAACAAATAATCCAGGATTGTCTCGTCTATTACCACAACTTACATTCTATGTGACATTCTAACGACTCTACCAATTCGAAGTCTTTCTATTACAATACTCACGACAAAGAAATCAGGATTGTCTCGTCTATTTCCACAACTTACATTCTATGTGAAATTCTAACGACTCTACCAATTCAAAGTCTTTCTACTACAATACTCACAACAAATAATCCAGGATTGTCTCTTCTATTCCCACAACTTACATTATATCTGACATTCTAATAACTCTACCAATTCGAAATATTTCTACGACAATGCTCACAACAAATAATCCAGGATTGCCTCGTCTATTTCCACAACTTACATTCTATCTGACATTCTAACGACTCTACCAAATCGAAGTCTTTCTACTACAATACTCACAACAAATAATCTAGGATTGTGTCGTCTATTTCCACAACTTACATTCTATCTGACATTCTAACGACTCTACGAATTCGAAGTCTTTCTACTACAATACTCACAACAAGTAATCCAGGATTGTCTCGTCTATTTCCACAACTTACATTCTATCTGACATTCAAACTACTCTATCAATTCGAAGTCTTTCTACTACAATACTAACGTCAAATAATCCAGGATTGTCTCCTCTATTTCCACAACTTACATTCTATCTCACATTCTAACGAGTCTACCAATTCGCTATATTTCTACTACAATACTCACAACAAATAAACCAGGATTGTCTCCTCTATTTCCACAATTTACATTCTATCTGACATTCTAACGACTCTACAGATTCGCTGTATTTCTACTACAATACTAACCTCAAATAATCCAGGATTGTCTCATCTATTTCCACAACTTACATTCTCTCTGATATTCGAACGACTCTACCAATTCGAAGTCTTTCTACTACAATACTCACAACAAATAATCCAGGATTGTCTCGTCTATTTCCACAACTTACATTCTATCTGACATTCAAACGACTCTATCAATTCGAAGTCTTTCTACTACAATACTAACGTCAAATAATCCAGGATTGTCTCGTCCATTTCCACAACTTACATTGTATCTGACATTCTAGCGACTCTACCAATTCGAAGTCTTTCTACTACAATACTAACTTTAAATAATCCAGGATGGTCTCCTCTATTTCCACAACTTACATTCTATCTGACATTCTAACGACTCTACCAGTTCGCTGTATTACTACTACAATACTCACAACAAATAAACCAGTATCGTCTCGTCTATCTCCACATCTTACATTCTATCTTACATACTAACGACTCTACCAATTCGAAGTCTTTCTACTACAGCACTAACTTTAAATAATCCAGGATTGTCTCCTCTATTTCCACAACTTACATTCTATCTGACATTCTATCGACTCTACCAATTCGATGTCTTTCTAATACAGTACTCCCAACAAATAATCCAGGATTGTCTCATCTATTTCTACATCTTACATTCTATCTGACATTCTAACGACTCTACCCATTCGCTCTATTTCTACTACAATACTAACTTCAAATAATCCAGGATTGTCTCGTCTATTTCCACACCTTACATTCTATCTGATATTCTAACGACTCTACCAATTCGAAGTCTTTCTACTACAATACTCACAACAAATAATCCAGGATTGTCTCGTCTATTTCCACAACTTACATTCTATCTGCCATTCTAATGACTCTACCAATTCGCTGTCTTTCTACTACAATACTCACAACAAATAATCCAGGATTGTCTCGTCTATTTCCACAACTTACATTCTATCTGACATTTTAACGACTCTACCAATTCGAAGTCTTTCTACTACAATATTAACGTCACATAATCCAGGATTGTCTCCTCTATTTCCACAACTTACATTCTACCTGACATTCTAACGACTCTACCAATTCGGAGTCTTTCTGCTACAATACTCACAACAAATAATCCAGGATTGCCTCGTCTATTTCCACACCTTACATTCTATCTGACATTCTAACGACTCTACCAATTCTCTGTATTTCTACTACAATACTAACTTCAAATAATCGAGGATTGTCTCGTCTATTTCCACAACTTACATTCTATCTCACATTCTAACGAGTCTACCAATTCGCTGTATTTCTACTACAATACTCACAACAAATATACCAGGATTGTCTCGTCTATTTCCACAACTTACATTCTATCTTACATACTAACGACTCTACCAATTCGAAGTCTTTCTACTACAATACTAACTTTAAACAATCCAGGATTGTCTCGTCTATTTCCACAACTTACATTCTATGTGAAATTCTAACGACTCTACCAATTCGAAGTCTTTCTACTACAATACTCACACAAAATAATCCAGGATTGTCTCGTCTATTCCCACAACTTACATTATATCTGACATTCTAATAACTCTACCAATTCGAAATATTTCTACTACAATGCTCACAACAAATAATCCAGGATTGCCTCGTCTATTTCCACAACTTACATTCTATCTGACATTCTAACGACTCTACCAAATCGAAGTCTTTCTACTACAATACTCACAACAAATAATCTAGGATTGTATCGTCTATTTCTACAACTTACATTCTATCTGACATTCTAACGACTCTACCAATTCGAAGTCTTTCTGCTACAATACTCACAACAAATAATCCAGGATTGCCTCGTCTATTTCCACACATTACATTCTATCTGACATTCTAACGACTCTACCAATTCTCTGTATTTCTACTACAATACTAACTTCAAATAATCGAGGATTGTCTCGTCTATTTACACAACTTACATTCTATCTGATATTCTAACGACTCTACCAATTCGCTGTATGTCTACTACAATACTAACTTCAAATAATCCAGGATTGTCTCATCTATTTCCACAACTTACATTCTATCTGATATTCTAACGACTCACTCTACCAATTCGAAGTCTTTGTACTACAATACTAAAAACAAATAATGCAGGATTGTCTCGTCTATTTCCACAACTTACATTCTATCTGACATTCTAACTACTCTACCAATTCGAAGTCTTTTTATTACAATACTCACAACAAATAATCCAGGATTGTGTCGTCTATTTCCACAACTTACATTCTATCTGACATTCTAACGACTCTACGAATTCGAAGTCTTTCTACTACAATACTCACAATAAATAATCCAGGATTGTCTCGTCTATTTCCACAACTTACATTCTATCTCACATTCTAACGAGTCTACCAATTCGCTGTATTTCTACTACAATACTCACAACAAATATACCAGGATTGTCTCGTCTATTTCCACAACTTACATTCTATCTTACATACTAACGACTCTACCAATTCGAAGTCTTTCTACTACAATACTAACTTTAAACAATCCAGGATTGTCTCCTCTATTTCAACAACTTACATTATATCTGACATTCTAACGACTCTACCGATTCGATGTCTTTCTACTACAATACTCACAACAAATAATCCAGGATTGTCTCGTCTATTTCCACAACTTACATTCTATCTGACATTCAAACGACTCTATCAATTTGAAGTCTTTGTACTACAATACTAACGTCAAATAATCCAGGATTGTCTCGTTCATTTCCACAACTTACATTCTATCTGACGTTCTAACGACTCTATCAATTCGAATTCTTTCTTCAACAATACTCACAACAAATAATCCAGGATTGTCTCATCTATTTCAACACCTTACATTCTATCTGACATTCTAACGACTCTACCAATTCGCTGTATTTCTACTACAATACTAACTTCAAATAATCCAGGATTGTCTCGTCTATTTCCACAACTTACATTCTATTTGATATTCTAACGACTCTACCAATTTGAAGTATTTCTACTACAATACTAACAACAAATAATCCAGGATTTCCCGTCTATTTCCACAACTTACATTCTATCTGACATGCGAACGACTCTACCAATTTGAAGTATTTCTACTACAATACTCACATCAAATAATCCTGGATTGTCTCCTCTATTTCCACAACTTACATTCTATCTCAGTTTCTAACGAGTCTACCAATTCGCTGTATTTCTACTACAATACTCACAACAAATAAACCAGGATTGTCTCGTCTATTTCCACAACTTACATTGTATCTGACATACTAACGACTCTACCAATTCGAAGTCTTTCTACTACAATACTAACTTTAAACAATCCATGATTGTCTCCTCTATTTCCACAACTTACATTCTATCTGTCATTCTAATGACTCTACCAATTCGCTGTATTTTTACTACAATACTAACTTCAAATAATCCAGGATTGTCTCATCTATTTCCACAACTTACATTCTATCTGATATTCGAACGACTCTACCAATTCGAAGTCTTTCTACTACAATACTCACAACAAATAATCCAGGATTGTCTCGTCTATTTCCATAACTTACGTTCTATGTGACATTCTAACGACTCTACCAATTCGAAGTCTTTCTACTACAATACTCACAACAAATAATCCAGGATTGTCTCGTCTATTTCCACAACTTACGTTCTATCTGACATTCTAACGACTCTACCAATTCTCTGTATTTCTACTACAATACTAACTTCAAATAATCGAGGATTGTCTCGTCTATTTCCACAACTTACATTCTATCTGACATTCTAACGACTCTACCAATTCGAAATCTTTCTACTACAATACTCACAACAAATAATCCAGGATTGTATCGTCTATTTCTACGACTTACATTCTATCTGACATTCTAACGACTCTACCAATTCGGAGTCTTTCTGCTACAATACTCACAACAAATAATCCAGGATTGCCTTGTCTATTTCCACACCTTACATTCTATCTGACATTCTAACGACTCTACCAATTCGCTGTATTTCTACTACAATACTAACTTCAAATAATCCCGGATTGTCTCGACTATTTCCACAACTTACATTCTATTTGATATTCTAACGACTCTACCAATTTGTAGTATTTCTACTACAATACTAACAACAAATAATCCAGGATTTCCCGTCTATTTCCACAACTTACATTCTATCTGACAATCGAACGACTCTACCAATTCGAAGTCTTTCTACTACAATACTCACATCAAATAATCCTGGATTGTCTCGTCTATTTCCACACCTTACATTCTATCTCAGTTTCTAACGAGTCTACCAATTCGCTGTATTTCTACTACAATACTCACAACAAATAATCCAGGATTGTATCGTCTATTTCTACGACTTACATTCTATCTGACATACTAACGACTCTACCAATTCGAAGTCTTTCTACTACAATACTAACTTTAAACAATCCATGATTGTCTCCTCTATTTCCACAACTTACATTCTATCTGACATTCTAATGACTCTACCAATTCGAAGTCTTTCTACTACAATACTCACAACAAATAATCCAGGATTGTATCGTCTATTTCCACAACTTACATTCTATCTGACATTCTAACTACTCTACCAATTCGCTGTATTTTTACTACAATACTAACTTCAAATAATCCCGGATTGTCTCATCTACTTCCACAACTTACATTCTATCTGATATTCGAACGACTCTACCAATTCGAAGTCTTTCTACTACAATACTCACAACAAATAATCCAGGATTGTCTCGTCTATTTCCACAACTTACGTTCTATGTGACATTCTAACGACTCTACCAATTCGAAGTCTTTCTACTACAATACTCACAACAAATAATCCAGGATTGTCTCGTCTATTTCCACAACTTACGTTCTATGTGACATTCTAATGACTCTACCAATTCGAAGTCTTTGTACTACAATACTAACAACAAATAATGCAGGATTGTCTCGTCTATTTCCACAACTTACATTCTATCTGACATTCGAACGACTCTACGAATTCGAAGTCTTTCTACTACAATACTCACAACAAATAATCCAGGATTGTCTCGTCTATTTCCACAACTTACATTCTATCTGACATTCAAACGACTCTATCAATTCGAAGTCTTTCTACTACAATACTAACGTCAAATAATCCAGGATTGTCTCCTCTATTTCCACAACTTACATTCTATCTGACATTCTAACGACTCTACCAATTCGATGTCTTTCTACTACAATACTCACAACAAATAATCCAGGATTGTATCGTCTATTTCTACGACTTACATTCTATCTGACATTCTAACGACTCTACCAATTCGAAGTGTTTCTACTACAATACTCACAACAAATAATCCAGGATTGTCTCATCTATTTCCACACCTTACATTCTATCTGACATTCTAACGACTCTACCCATTCGCTCTATTTCTACTACAATACTAACTTCAAATAATCCAGGATTGTCTCGTCTACTTCCACAACTTACATTGTATCTGATATTCTAACGACTCTACCAATTCGAAGTCTTTCTACTACAATACTCACAACAAATAATCCAGGATTGTCTCGTCTATTTCCACAACTTACATTCTATCTGACATTCTAATGACTCTACCAATTCGCTGTATTTCTACTACAATACTCACAACAAATAATCCAGGATTGTCCCGTCTATTTCCACAACTTACATTCTATCTGACATTTTAACGACTCTACCAATTCGAAGTCTTTCTACTACAATATTAACGTCAAATAATCCAGGATTGTCTCCTCTATTTCCACAACTTACATTCTACCTGACATTCTAACGACTCTACCAAATCTCTGTATTTCTACTACAATACTAACTTTAAACAATCCAGGATTGTCTCTTCTATTTCCACAACTTACATTCTATCTGACATTCTAACGACTCTACCAATTCGATGTCTTTCTACTACAATACTCACAACAAATAATCCAGGATTGTATCGTCTATTTCTACGACTTACATTCTATCTGACATTCTAACGACTCTACCAATTCGGAGTCTTTCTGCTACAATACTCACAACAAATAATCCAGGATTGCCTTGTCTATTTCCACACCTTACATTCTATCTGACATTCTAACGACTCTACCAATTCTCTGTATTTCTACTACAATACTAACTTCAAATAATCGAGGATTGTCTCGTCTATTTCCACAACTTACATTCTATCTGATATTCTAACGACTCTACAAATTCGAAGTCTTTCTACTACAATACTCACAACAAATAATCCAGGATTGTCTCGTCTATTTCCACAACTTACGTTCTATGTGACATTCTAATGACTCTACCAATTCGAAGTCTTTGTACTACAATACTAACAACAAATAATGCAGGATTGTCTCGTCTATTTCCACAACTTACATTCTATCTGACATTCGAACGACTCTACGAATTCGAAGTCTTTCTACTACAATACTCACAACAAATAATCCAGGATTGTCTCGTCTATTTCCACAACTTACATTCTATCTGACATTCAAACGACTCTATCAATTCGAAGTCTTTCTACTACAATACTAACGTCAAATAATCCAGGATTGTCTCCTCTATTTCCACACCTTACATTCTATCTGACATTCTAACGACTCTACCAATTCGATGTCTTTCTACTACAATACTCACAACAAATAATCCAGGATTGTATCGTCTATTTCTACGACTTACATTCTATCTGACATTCTAAGGACTCTACCAATTCGGAGTCTTTCTGCTACAATACTCACAACAAATAATCCAGGATTGCCTTGTCTATTTCCACACCTTACATTCTATCTGACATTCTAACGACTCTACCAATTCTCTGTATTTCTACTACAATACTAACTTCAAATAATCGAGGATTGTCTCGTCTATTTCCACAACTTACATTCTATCTGACATTCTAACGACTCTACCAATTTGTAGTATTTCTACTACAATACTAACAACAAATAATCCAGGATTTCCCGTCTATTTCCACAAGTTACATTCTATCTGACATTCGAACGACTCTACCAATTCGAAGTCTTTCTACTACAATACTCACATCAAATAATCCTGGATTGTCTCGTCTATTTCCACACCTTACATTCTATCTCAGTTTCTAACGAGTCTACCAATTCGCTGTATTTCTACTACAATACTCACAACAAATAATCCAGGATTGTATCGTCTATTTCTACGACTTACATTCTATCTGACATACTAACGACTCTACCAATTCGAAGTCTTTCTACTACAATACTAACTTTAAACAATCCATGATTGTCTCCTCTATTTCCACAACTTACATTCTATCTGACATTATAACGACTCTACCAATTCGAAGTCTTTCTACTACAATATTAACGTCAAATAATCCAGGATTGTCTCCTCTATTTCCACAACTTACATTATACCTGACATTCTAACGACTCTACCAATTCTCTGTATTTCTACTACAATACTAACTTTAAACAATCCAGGATTGTCTCCTCTATTTCCACAACTTACATTCTATCTGACATTCTAACGACTCTACCAATTCGATGTCTTTCTACTACAATACTCACAACAAATAATCCAGGATTGTATCGTCTATTTCTACGACTTACATTCTATCTGACATTCTAACGACTCTACCAATTCGGAGTCTTTCTGCTACAATACTCACAACAAATAATCCAGGATTGCCTTGTCTATTTCCACACCTTACATTCTATCTGACATTCTAACGACTCTACCAATTCGCTGTATTTCTACTACAATACTAACTTCAAATAATCCCGGATTGTCTCGACTATTTCCACAACTTACATTCTATTTGATATTCTAACGACTCTACCAATTTGAAGTATTTCTACTACAATACTAACAACAAATAATCCAGGATTTCCCGTCTATTTCCACAACTTACATTCTATCTGACATTCGAACGACTCTACCAATTCGAAGTCTTTCTACTACAATACTCACATCAAATAATCCTGGATTGTCTCGTCTATTTCCACACCTTACATTCTATTTCAGTTTCTAACGAGTCTACCAATTCGCTGTATTTCTACTACAATACTCACAACAAATAATCCAGGATTGTATCGTCTATTTCTACGACTTACATTCTATCTGACATACTAACGACTCTACCAATTCGAAGTCTTTCTACTACAATACTAACATTAAACAATCCATGATTGTCTCCTCTATTTCCACAACTTACATTCTTTCTGACATTCTAACAACACTACCAATTCGCTGTATTTTTACTACAATACTAACTTCAAATAATCCCGGATTGTCTCATCTACTTCCACAACTTACATTCTATCTGATATTCGAACGACTCTACCAATTCGAAGTCTTTCTACTACGATACTCACAACAAATAATCCAGGATTGTCTCGTCTATTTCCACAACTTACGTTCTATGTGACATTCTAACGACTCTACCAATTCGAAGTCTTTCTACTAGAATACTCACAACAAATAATCCAGGATTGTATCGTCTATTTCCACAACTTACGTTCTATGTGACATTCTAATGACTCTACCAATTCGAAGTCTTTGTACTACAATACTAACAACAAATAATGCAGGATTGTCTCGTCTAGTTCCACAACTTACATTCTATCTGACATTCTAACGACTCTACGAATTCGAAGTCTTTCTACTACAATACTCACAACAAATAATCCAGGATTGTCTCGTCTATTTCCACAACTTACATTCTATCTGACATTCAAACGACTCTATCAATTCGAAGTCTTTCTACTACAATACTAACGTCAAATAATCCAGGATTGTCTCCTCTATTTCCACAACTTACATTCTATCTGACATTCTAACGACTCTACCAATTCGATGTCTTTCTACTACAATACTCACAACAAATAATCCAGGATTGTATCGTCTATTTCTACGACTTACATTCTATCTGACATTCTAACGACTCTACCAATTCGGAGTCTTTCTGCTACAATACTCACAACAAATAATCCAGGATTGCCTTGTCTATTTCCACACCTTACATTCTATCTGACATTCTAACGACTCTACCAATTCTCTGTATTTCTACTACAATACTAACTTCAAATAATCGAGGATTGTCTCGTCTATTTCCACAACTTACATTCTATCTGATATTCTAACGACTCTACCAATTCGAAGTCTTTCTACTACAATACTAACTTTAAACAATCCAGGATTGTCTCCTCTATTTCCACAACTTACATTCTATCTGACATTCGAACGACTTTACCAATTCGAAGTCTTTCTACTACAATACTCACATCAAATAATCCTGGATTGTCTCGTCTATTTCCACACCTTACATTCTATCTCAGTTTCTAACGAGTCTACCAATTCGCTGTATTTCTACTACAATACTCACAACAAATAATCCAGGATTGTATCGTCTATTTTTACGACTTACATTCTATCTGACATACTAACGACTCTACCAATTCGAAGTCTTTCTACTACAATACTAACTTTAAACAATCCATGATTGTCTCCTCTATTTCCACAACTTACATTCTATCTGACATTCTAATGACTCTACCAATTCGAAGTCTTTCTACTACAATACTCACAACAAATAATCCAGGATTGTATCGTCAATTTCCACAACTTACATTCTTTCTGACATTCTAACTACTCTACCAATTCGCTGTATTTTTACTACAATACTAACTTCAAATAATCCCGGATTGTCTCATCTACTTCCACAACTTACATTCTATCTGATATTCGAACGACTCTACCAATTCGAAGTCTTTCTACTACAATACTCACAACAAATAATCCAGGATTGTCTCGTCTATTTCCACAACTTACGTTCTATGTGACATTCTAACGACTCTACCAATTCGAAGTCTTTCTACTAGAATACTCACAACAAATAATCCAGGATTGTCTCGTCTATTTCCACAACTTACGTTCTATGTGACATTCTAATGACTCTACCAATTCGAAGTCTTTGTACTACAATACTAACAACAAATAATGCAGGATTGTCTCGTCTATTTCCACAACTTACATTCTATCTGACATTCTAACGACTCTACGAATTCGAAGTCTTTCTACTACAATACTCACAACAAATAATCCAGGATTGTCTCATCTATTTCCACAACTTACATTCTATCTGACATTCAAACGACTCTATCAATTCGAAGTCTTTCTACTACAATACTAACGTCAAATAATCCAGGATTGTCTCCTCTATTTCCACAACTTACATTCTATCTGACATTCTAACGACTCTACCAATTCGATGTCTTTCTACTACAATACTCACAACAAATAATATCGTCTATTTCTACGACTTACATTCTATCTGACATTCTAACGACTCTACCAATTCGGAGTCTTTCTGGTACAATACTCACAACAAATAATCCAGGATTGCCTTGTCTATTTCCACACCTTACATTCTATCTGACATTCTAACGACTCTACCAATTCTCTGTATTTCTACTACAATACTAACTTCCAATAATCGAGGATTGTCTCGTCTATTTCCACAACTTACATTCTATCTGACATTCTAACGACTCTACCAATTCGAAGTGTTTCTACTACAATACTCACAACAAATAATCCAGGATTGCCTTGTCTATTTCCACACCTTACATTCTATCTGACATCCTAACGACTCTACCAATTCTCTGTATTTCTACTACAATACTAACTTCAAATAATCCAGGATTGTCTCGTCTACTTCCACAACTTACATTGTATCTGATATTCTAACGACTCTACCAATTCGAAGTGTTTCTACTACAATACTCACAACAAATAATCCAGGATTGTCTCGTCTATTTCCACAACTTACATTCTATCTGACATTCTAATGACTCTACCAATTCGCTGTCTTTCTACTACAATACTCACAACAAATAATCCAGGATTGTCCCGTCTATTTCCACAACTTACATTCTATCTGACATTTTAACGACTCTACCAATTCGAAGTCTTTCTACTACAATATTAACGTCAAATAATCCAGGATTGTCTCCTCTATTTCCACAACTTACATTATACCTGACATTCTAACGACTCTACCAATTCTCTGTATTTCTACTACAATCCTAACTTTAAACAATCCAGGATTGTCTCCTCTATTTCCACAACTTACATTCTATCTGACATTCTAACGACTCTACCAATTCGATGTCTTTCTACTACAATACTCACAACAAATAATCCAGGATTGTATCGTCTATTTCTACGACTTACATTCTATCTGACATTCTAACGACTCTACCAATTCTCTGTATTTCTACTACAATACTAACTTCAAATAATCGAGGATTGTCTCGTCTATTTACACAACTTACATTCTATCTGATATTCTAACGACTCTACCAATTCGAAGTCTTTCTACTACAATACTAACTTTAAACAATCCAGGATTGTCTCCTCTATTTCCACAACTTACATTCTATCTGACATTCGAACGACTCTACCAATTCGAAGTCTTTCTACTACAATACTCACATCAAATAATCCTGGATTGTCTCGTCTATTTCCACACCTTACATTCTATCTCAGTTTCTAACGAGTCTACCAATTCGCTGTATTTCTACTACAATACTCACAACAAATAATCCAGGATTGTATCGTCTATTTTTACGACTTATATTCTATCTGACATACTAACGACTCTACCAATTCGAAGTCTTTCTACTACAATACTAACTTTAAACAATCCATGATTGCCTCCTCTATTTCCACAACTTACATTCTATCTGACATTCTAATGACTCTACCAATTCGAAGTCTTTCTACTACAATACTCACAACAAATAATCCAGGATTGTATCGTCTATTTCCACAACTTACATTCTTTCTGACATTCTAACTACTCTACCAATTCGCTGTATTTTTACTACAATACTAACTTCAAATAATCCCGGATTGTCTCATCTACTTCCACAACTTACATTCTATCTGATATTCGAACGACTCTACCAATTCGAAGTCTTTCTACTACAATACTCACAACAAATAATCCAGGATTGTCTCGTCAATTTCCACAACTTACGTTCTATGTAACATTCTAACGACTCTACCAATTCGAAGTCTTTCTACTACAATACTCACAACAAATAATCCAGGATTGTCTCGTCTATTTCCACAACTTACGTTCTATGTGACATTGTAATGACTCTACCAATTCGAAGTCTTTGTACTACAATACTAACAACAAATTATGCAGGATTGTCTCGTCTATTTCCACAACTTACATTCTATCTGACATTCTAACGACTCTACGAATTCGAAGTCTTTCTACTACAATACTCACAACAAATAATCCAGGATTGTCTCGTCTATTTCCACAACTTACATTCTATCTGACATTCAAACGACTCTACCAATTCGAAGTGTTTCTACTACAATACTCACAACAAATAATCCAGGATTGTCTCATCTATTTCCGCACCTTACATTCTATCTGACATTCTAACGACTCTACCCATTCGCTCTATTTCTACTACAATACTAACTTCAAATAATCCAGGATTGTCTCGTCTTCTTCCACAACTTACATTGTATCTGATATTCTAACGACTCTACCAATTCGAAGTCTTTCTACTACAATACTCACAACAAATAATCCAGGATTGTCCCGTCTATTTCCACAACTTACATTCTATCTGACATTTTAACGACTCTACCAATTCGAAGTCTTTCTACTACAATATTAACGTCAAATAATCCAGGATTGTCTCCTCTATTTCCACAACTTACATTCTACCTGACATTCTAACGACTCTACCAATTCTCTGTATTTCTACTACAATACTAACTTTAAACAATCCAGGATTGTCTCCTCTATTTCCACAACTTACATTCTATCTGACATTCTAACGACTCTACCAGTTCGCTGTATTTCTACTACAATACTCACAACAAATAATCCAGGATTGTCTCGTCTATTTCCACAACTTACATTCTTTCTGACATTCTAATGACTCTACCAATTCGATGTCTTTCTACTACAATACTCACAACAAATAATCCAGGATTGTATCGTCTATTTCTACGACTTACATTCTATCTGACATTCTAACGACTCTACCAATTCGGAGTCTTTCTGCTACAATACTCACAACAAATAATCCAGGATTGCCTTGTCTATTTCCACACCTTACATTCTATCTGACATTCTAACGACTCTACCAATTCGCTGTATTTCTACTACAATACTAACTTCAAATAATCCCGGATTGTCTCGACTATTTCCACAACTTACATTCTATTTGATATTCTAACGACTCTACCAATTTGAAGTATTTCTACTACAATACTAACAACAAATAATCCAGGATTTCCCGTCTATTTCCACAACTTACATTCTATCTGACATTCGAACGACTCTACCAATTCGAAGTCTTTCTACTACAATACTCACATCAAATAATCCTGGATTGTCTCGTCTATTTCCACACCTTACATTCTATCTCAGTTTCTAACGAGTCTACCAATTCGCTGTATTTCTACTACAATACTCACAACAAATAATCCAGGATTGTCCCGTCTATTTCCACAACTTACATTCTATCTGACATTTTAACGACTCTACCAATTCGAAGTCTTTCTACTACAATATTAACGTCAAATAATCCAGGATTGTCTCCTCTATTTCCACAACTTACATTCTACCTGACATTCTAACGACTCTACCAATTCTCTGTATTTCTACTACAATACTAACTTTAAACAATCCAGGATTGTCTCCTCTATTTCCACAACTTACATTCTATCTGACATTCTAACGACTCTACCAATTCGATGTCTTTCTACTACAATACTCACAACAAATAATCCAGAATTGTATCGTCTATTTCTACGACTTACATTCTATCTGACATTCTAACGACTCTACCAATTCGGAGTCTTTCTGCTACAATACTCACAACAAATAATCCAGGATTGCCTTGTCTATTTCCACACCTTACATTCTATCTGACATTCTAACGACTCTACCAATTCGCTGTATTTCTACTACAATACTAACTTCAAATAATCCCGGATTGTCTCGACTATTTCCACAACTTACATTCTATTTGATATTCTAACGACTCTACCAATTTGAAGTATTTCTACTACAATACTAACAACAAATAATCCAGGATTTCCCGTCTATTTCCACAACTTACATTCTATCTGACATTCGAACGTCTCTACCAATTCGAAGTCTTTCTACTACAATACTCACATCAAATAATCCTGGATTGTCTCGTCTATTTCCACACCTTACATTCTATCTCAGTTTCTAACGAGTCTACCAATTCGCTGTATTTCTACTACAATACTCACAACAAATAATCCAGGATTGTATCGTCTATTTCTACGACTTACATTCTATCTGACATACTAACGACTCTAACAATTCGAAGTCTTTCTACTACAATACTAACTTTAAACAATCCATGATTGTCTCCTCTATTTCCACAACTTACATTCTTTCTGACATTCTAACAACACTACCAATTCGCTGTATTTTTACTACAATACTAACTTCAAATAATCCCGGATTGTCTCATCTTCTTCCACAACTTACATTCTATCTGATATTCGAACGACTCTACCAATTCGAAGTCTTTCTACTACAATACTCACAACAAATAATCCAGGATTGTCTCGTCTATTTCCACAACTTACGTTCTATGTGACATTCTAATGACTCTACCAATTCGAAGTCTTTGTACTACAATACTAACAACAAATAATGCAGGATTGTCTCCTCTAGTTCCACAACTTACATTCTATCTGACATTCTAACGACTCTACGAATTCGAAGTCTTTCTACTACAATACTCACAACAAATAATCCAGGATTGTCTCGTCTATTTCCACAACTTACATTCTATCTGACATTCAAACGACTCTATCAATTCGAAGTGTTTCTACTACAATACTAACGTAAAATAATCCAGGATTGTCTCCTCTATTTCCACAACTTACATTCTATCTGACATTCTAACGACTCTACCAATTCGATATCTTTCTACTACAATACTCACAACAAATAATCCAGGATTGTATCGTCTATTTCTACGACTTACATTCTATCTGACATTCTAACGACTCTACCAATTCGGAGTCTTTCTGCTACAATACTCACAACAAATAATCCAGGATTGCCTTGTCTATTTCCACACCTTACATTGTATCTGACATTCTAACGACTCTACCAATTCTCTGTATTTCTACTACAATACTAACTTCAAATAATCGAGGATTGTCTCGTCTATTTCCACAACTTACATTCTATCTGACATTCTAACGACTCTACCAATTCGAAGTGTTTCTACTACAATACTCACAACAAATAATCCAGGATTGCCTTGTCTATTTCCACACCTTACATTCTATCTGACATTCTAACGACTCTACCAATTCTCTGTATTTCTACTACAATACTAACTTCAAATAATCCAGGATTGTCTCGTCTACTTCCACAACTTACATTGTATCTGATATTCTAACGACTCTACCAATTCGAAGTCTTTCTACTACAATACTCACAACAAATAATCCAGGATTGTCTCGTCTATTTCCACAACTTACATTCTATCTGACATTCTAATGACTCTACCAATTCGCTGTCTTTCTACTACAATACTCACAACAAATAATCCAGGATTGTCCCGTCTATTTCCACAACTTACATTCTATCTGACATTCTAACGACTCTACCAATTCGAAGTCTTTCTACTAGAATACTCACAACAAATAATCCAGGATTGTCTCGTCTATTTCCACAACTTACGTTCTATGTGACATTCTAATGACTCTACCAATTCGAAGTCTTTGTACTACAATACTAACAACAAATAATGCAGGATTGTCTCGTCTAGTTCCACAACTTACATTCTATCTGACATTCTAACGACTCTACGAATTCGAAGTCTTTCTACTACAATACTCACAACAAATAATCCAGGATTGTCTCGTCTATTTCCACAACTTACATTCTATCTGACATTCAAACGACTCTATCAATTCGAAGTCTTTCTACTACAATACTAACGTCAAATAATCCAGGATTGTCTCCTCTATTTCCACAACTTACATTCTATCTGACATTCTAACGACTCTACCAATTCGATGTCTTTCTACTACAATACTCACAACAAATAATCCAGGATTGTATCGTCTATTTCTACGACTTACATTCTATCTGACATTCTAACGACTCTACCAATTCGGAGTCTTTCTGCTACAATACTCACAACAAATAATCCAGGATTGCCTTGTCTAATTCCACACCTTACATTCTATCTGACATTCTAACGACTCTACCAATTCTCTGTATTTCTACTACAATACTAACTTCAAATAATCGAGGATTGTCTCGTCTACTTCCACAACTTACATTGTATCTGATATTCTAACGACTCTACCAATTCGAAGTCTTTCTACTACAATACTCACAACAAATAATCCAGGATTGTCTCGTCTATTTCCACAACTTACATTCTATCTGACATTCTAATGACTCTACCAACTCGCTGTCTTTCTACTACAATACTCACAACAAATAATCCAGGATTGTCCCGTCTATTTCCACAACTTACATTCTACCTGACATTCTAACGACTCTACCAATTCTCTGTATTTCTACTACAATACTAACTTTAAACAATCCAGGATTGTCTCCTCTATTTCCACAACTTACATTCTATCTGACATTCTAACGACTCTACCAATTCGATGTCTTTCTACTACAATACTCACAACAAATAATCCAGGATTGTATCGTCTATTTCTACGACTTACATTCTATCTGACATTCTAACGACTCTACCAATTCGGAGTCTTTCTGCTACAATACTCACAACAAATAATCCAGGATTGCCTTGTCTATTTCCACACCTTACATTCTATCTGACATTCTAACGACTCTACCAATTCTCTGTATTTCTACTACAATACTAACTTCAAATAATCGAGGATTGTCTCGTCTATTTCCACAACTTACATTCTATCTGATATTCGAACGACTCTACCATTTCGAAGTCTTTCTACTACAATACTCACAACAAATAATCCAGGATTGTCTCGTCTATTTCCACAACTTACATTCTATCTGACATTCAAACGACTCTATCAATTCGAAGTCTTTCTACTACAATACTAACGTCAAATAATCCAGGATTGTCTCGTCCATTTCCACAACTTACATTCTATCTGACATTCTAACGACTCTACCAATTCGAAGTCTATCTATTACAATACTAACAACAAATAATCTAGGATTGTCTCGTCTATTTCCACAACTTACATTCTATCTGACATTCTAACGACTCTACCAATTCGAAGTCTTTCTACTACCATACTCACAACAAATAATCCAGGATTGTCTCATCTATTTCCACACCTTACATTCTATCTGACATTCTAACGACTCTACCCATTCGCTGTATTTCTACTACAATACTAACTTCAAATAATCCAGTATTGTCTCGTCTATCTCCACACCTTACATTCTATCTGACATTCTAACGACTCTACCAGTTCGCTGTATTTCTACTACAATACTAACTTCAAATAATCCAGGATTGTCTCGTCTATTTCCACAACTTACATTCTATCTGATATTCTAACGACTCTACCAATTCGAAGTCTTTCTACTACAATACTCACAACAAATAATCCAGGATTGTCTCGTCTATCTCCACACCTTACATTCTATCTGACATTCTAACGACTCTACCAGTTCGCTGTATTTCAACTACAATACTAACTTCAAATAATCCAGGATTGTCTCGTCTATTTCCACAACTTACATTCTATCTGATATTCTAACGACTCTACCCATTCGCTGTATTTCTACTACAATATTAACTTCAAATAATCCATATTGTCTCGTCCATTTCCACAACTTACATTCTATCTGACATTCTAACGACTCTACCAATTCGAAGTCTATCTATTACAATACTAACAACAAATAATCTAGGATTGTCTCGTCTATTTCCACAACTTACATTCTATCTGACATTCTAGCGACTCTACCAATTCGAAGTCTTTCTACTACAATACTCACAACAAATAATCCAGGATTGTCTCGTCTATTTCCACAACTTACATTCTATCTGACATTCAAACGACTCTATCAATTGGAAGTCTTTCTACTACAATACTAACGTCAAATAATCCAGGATTGTCTCCTCTATTTCCACAACTTACATTCTATCTGACATTCTAACGACTCTACCAATTCGATGTATTTCTACTACAATACTCACAACAAATAATCCAGGATTGTCTCCTCTATTTCCACAACTTACATTCTATCTGACATTCTAACGACTTTACCAATTCGGAGTCTTTCTGCTACAATACTCACAACAAATAATCCAGGATTGCCTCGTCTATTTCCACACCTTACATTCTATCTGACATTCTAACGACTCTACCAATTCTCTGTATTTCTACTACAATACTAACTTCAAATAATCGAGGATTGTCTCGACTATTTCCACAACTTACATTCTATCTGATATTCTAACGACTCTACCAATTCGAAGTCTTTCTACTACAATACTAACTTTAAATAATCCAGGATTGTCTCCTCTATTTCCACAAATTACATATTATCTGAAATTCTAACGACTCTACCAATTCGATGTCTTTCTACTACAATACTCACAACAAATAATCCAGGATTGTATAGTCTATTTCTACAACTTACATTCTATCTGACATTCTAACGACTCTACCAATTCGAAGACTTTTTGCTACAATACTCACAACAAATAATCCAGGATTGTCTCGTCTATTTCCACACCTTACATTCTATCTCACATTCTAACGACTCTACCTATTCGCTGTATTTCTACTACAATACTCACAACAAATAATCCAGCATTGTCCCGTCTATTTCCACAACTCACATTCTATCTGACATTCTAACGACTCTATCAATTCGAAGTCTTTCTACTACAATACTAACGTCAAATAATCCAGGATCGTCTCGTCTATTTCCACAACTTACATTCTATCTGACATTCTAACGACTCTACCAATTCGAAGTCTTTCTACTACAATACTAACAACAAATAATCTAGGATTGTCTCGTCTATCTCCACAACTTACATTTTCTCTGACATTCTAACGACTCTCCCAATTCGAAGTCTTTCTACTACAATACTCACAACAAATAATCCAGGATTGTCTCGTCTATGTCCACAACTTACATTTTATCTGACATTCTAACGACTCTAACGATTCGAAGTCTTTCTACTACAATACTAACAACAAATAATCTGGGATTGTCTCGTCTATTTCCACAACTTACATTCTATCTGACATTCTAAAGACTCTACCAATTCGAAGTTTTTCTACTACAATAATCCCAACAAATAATCAAGGATTGTATCGTCTATTTCCACAACTTACATTCTATCTGACATTCTAACGACTCTACCCATTCGCTGTATTTCTACTAGAATACTAACTGCAAATAATCCAGGATCGTTTCCTCTATTTCCACAACTTACATTCTATCTCACATTCTAACGAGTCTACCAATTCGCTGTATTTCTACTACAATACTCACAACAAATAAACCAGGATTGTCTCGTCTATTTCCACAACTTACATTCTATCTGACATACTAACGACTCTACCAATTCGCTGTATTTCTACTACAATACTAACTTCAAATAATCCAGGATTGTCTCGTCTATTTCCACAATTTACATTCTATCTGACATTCTAACGACTCTACCAATTCGAAGTCTTTCTACTACAATACTAACTTTAAATAATCCAGGATTGTCTCCTCTATTTCCCCAACTTACATATTATCTGAAATTCTAACGACTCTACCAATTCGATGTCTTTCTACTACAATACTCACAACAAATAATCCAGCATTGTCTCGTCTATTTCCACAACTCACATTCTATCTGACATTCTAACGACTCTATCAATTCGAAGTCTTTCTACTACAATACTAACTTCAAATAATCCAGGATTGTCTCGTCTACTTCCACAACTTACATTGTATCTGATATTCTAACGACTCTACCAATTCGAAGTCTTTCTACTACAATACTCACAACAAATAATCCAGGATTGTCTCGTCTATTTCGACAACTTACATTCTATCTGACATTCTAACGACTCTACCAATTCGAAGTCTTTCTACTACAATACTCACAACAAATAATCCAGGATTGTCTCATCTATTTCCACACCTTACATTCTATCTGACATTCTAACGACTCTACCGATTCGCTGTATTTCTACTACAATACTAACTTCAAATAATCCATGATTGTCACGTCTATCTCCACACCTTACATTCTATCTGACATTCTAACGACTCTACCAGTTCGCTGTATATCTACTACAATACTCACAACAAATAATCCAGGATTGTCTCGTCTATTTCCACAACTTACATTCTTTCTGACATTCTAATGACTCTACCAATTCGCTGTCTTTCTACTACAATACTCACAACAAATAATCCAGGAGTGTCTCGTCTATTTCCACAACTTACATTCTATCTGACATTCTAACGACTCTAGCAATTCGAAGTCTTTCTACTACAATACTAACTTTAAATAATCCAGGATTGTCTCCTCTATTTCCACAACTTACATTCTATCTGACATTCTAACGACTCTACCAGTTCGCTGTATTTCTACTAAAATACTAACTTAAAATAATCCAGGATTGTCTCGTCTATTTCCACAACTTACATTCTATCTGATATTCTAACGACTCTACCAATTTGAAGTATTTCTACTACAATACTAACAGCAAATAATCCAGGATAGTCTCGTCTATTTCCACAACTTACATTTTGTCAAACATTCTAACGACTCTACCAATTCGAAGTCTTTCTACTACAATACTCACAACAAATAATCCAGGATTGTCTCGGCTATTTCCACAACTTACTTTCTATCTCACATTTTAACGAGTCTACCAATTCGCTGTATTTCTACTACAATACTAACTTTAAACAATCCAGAATTGTCTCCTCTATTTCCACAACTTACATTCTATCTGATATTCTAACGACTCTACCCATTCGCTGTATTTCTACTACAATACTAACTTTAAATAATCCATATTGTCTCGTCTATTTCCACAACTTACATTCTATCTGACATTCAAACGACTTTATCAATTCGAAGTCTTTCTACTAGAATACTCACAACAAATAATCCAGGATTGTCTCATCTATTTCCACACCTTACATTCTATCTGACATTCTAACGACTCTACCAGTTCGCTGTATTTCTACTACAATACTCACAACAACTAATCCAGAATTGTCTCGTCTATTTCCACAACTTACATTCTTTCTGACATTCTAATGACTCTACCAATTCGCTGTCTTTCAACTACAATACTCACAACAAATAATCCAGGATTGTCTCGTCTATTTCCACAACTTACATTCTATCTAACATTCTAACGACTCTACCAATTCGAAGTCTTTCTACTACAATACAAACAACAAATAATCCAGGATAGTCTCGTCTATTTCCACAACTTACATTCTATCTAACATTCTAACGACTCTACCAATTCGAAGTCTTTCTACTACAATACTCACAACAAATAATCCAGGATTGTCTCGTCTATTTCCACAACTTACATTCTATCTCACATTTTAACGAGTCTACCAATTCGCTGTATTTCTACTACAATACTAACTTCAAATAATCCAGGATTGTCTTATCTATTTCCACAACTTACATTCTATCTGATATTCGAACGACTCTACAAATTTGCTGTCTTTCTACTACAATACTAACGTCAAATAATCCAGGATTGTCTCGTCCATTTCCACAACTTACATTCTATCTGACATTCTAACGACTCTACCAATTCGAATTCTTTCTACTACAATACTAACTTTAAATAATCCAGGATTGTCTCCTCTATTTCCACAACTTACATTCTATCTGACATTCTAACGACTCTACCAATTCGCTGTCTTTCTACTACAATACTCACAACAAATAATCCAGGATTGTCTCGTCTATTTCCACAACTTACATTCTAACTGACATTTTAACGACTCTACCAATTCGAATTCTTTCTACTACAATACTAACTTTAAATAATCCAGGATTGTCTCCTCTATTTCCACAACTTACATTCTATCTAACATTCTAACGACTCTACCAATTCGATGTCTTTCTACTACAATACTCACAACAAATAATCCAGGATTGTCTCGTCTATCTCCAAACCTTACATTCTATCTGACATTCTAACGACTCTACCAGTTCGCTGTATTTCTACTACAATACTAACTTCAAATAATCCAGGATTGTCCCGTCTATTTCCACAACTTACATTCTATCTGATATTCTAACGACTCTACCCATTCGCTGTATTTCTACTACAATACTAACTTTAAATAATCCATATTGTCTCGTCTATTTCCACAACTTACATTCTATCTGACATTCAAACGACTTTATCAATTCGAAGTCTTTCTACTAGAATACTAACGTCAAATAATCCAGGATTGTCTCGTCTATTTCCACAACTTACTTTCTATCTGACATTCTAACGACTCTACCAATTCGAAGTCTTTCTACTACAATACTAACTTTAAATAATCCAGGATTGTCTCCTCTATTTCTACAACTTACATATTATCTGACATTCTAACGACTCTACCAATTCGATGTCTTTCTACTACAATACTCACAACGAATAAACCAGGATTGTCTCGTCTATTTCCACAACTTACATTCTATCTGACATGCTAACGACTCTACCAATTCGCTGTATTTCTACTACAATACTAACTTCAAATAATCCAGGATCGTCTTATCTATTTCCACAACTTACATTCTATCTGATATTCGAAAGACTCTACCAATTCGAAGTCTTTTTACTACAATACTAACGTCAAATAATCTAGGATTGTCTCGTCTATTTCCACAACTTACTTTCTATCTGACATTCTAACGACTTTACCAATTCGAAGTCTTTCTACTACGATACTCACAACAAATAATCCAGGATTGTCTCGTCTATTTCCACAACTTACATTCTATCTGACATTTTAACGACTCTACCAATTCGAAGTCTTTCTACTACAATACTAACGTCAAATAATCCAGGATTGTCTCCACTATTTCCACAACTTACATTCTACCTGACATTCTAACGACTCTACCAATTCGCTGTATTTCTACTACAATACTCACAACAGATAATCCAGGATTGTATCGTCTATTTCTACACCGTACATTCTATCTGACATTCTAACGACTCTACCAATTCGCTGTATTTATGCTACAATACAAACGTCAAATAATCCAGGATTGTCCCGTCCATTTCCACAACTTACATTCTATCTGACATTCTGACGACTCTACCAATTCGAAGTCTATCTATTACAATACTAACAACAAATAATCTAGGATTGTCTCGTCTATTTCTACAACTTACATACTATCTGACATTCAAACGACTCTACCAGTTCGCTGTATTTCTACTACAATACTAACTTCAAATAATCCATGATTGTCACGTCTATCTCCACACCTTACATTCTATCTGACATTCTAACGACTCTACCAGTTCGCTGTATTTCTACTACAATACTCACAACAAATAATCCAGGATTGTCTCGTCTATTTCCACAACTTACATTCTTTCTGACATTCTAATGACTCTACCAATTCGCTGTCTTTCTACTACATTACTCACAACAAATATTCCAGGATTGTCTCGTCTATTTCCACAACTTACATTCTATCTGACATTCTAACGACTCTACCAATTCGAAGTCTTTCTACTACAATACTAAGTTTAAATAATCCAGGATTGTCTCCTCTATTTCCACAACTTACATATTATCTGAAATTCTAACGACTCTACCAATTCGATGTCTTTCTACTACAATACTCACAACACATAATCCAGGATTGTATAGTCTATTTCTACAACTTACAATCTATCTGACATTCTAACGACTCTACCAATTCGAAGTCTTTCTGCTACAATAATCACAACAAATAATCCAGCATTGTCTCGTCTATTTCCACAACTCACATTCTATCTGACATTTTAACGACTCTATCAAATCGAAGTCTTTCTACTACAATACTAACGTCAAATAATCCAGGATTGTCTCGTCCATTTCCACAACTTACATTCTATCTGACATTCTAACGACTCTACCAATTCGAAGTCTATCTATTACAATACTAACAACAAATAATCTAGGATTGTCTCGTCTATTTCCACAACTTACATTCTATCTGACATTCTAACGACTCTACCCATTCGCTCTATTTCTACTACAATACTAACTTCAAATAATCCAGGATTGTCTCGTCGACATCCACAACTTACATTGTATTTGATATTCTAACGACTCTACCAATTCGAAGTCTTTCTACTACAATACTCACAACAAATAATCCAGGATTGTCTCGTCTATTTCCACAACTTACATTCTATCTGACATTTTAACGACTCTACCAATTCGAAGTCTTTCTACTACAATACTAACGTCAAATAATCCAGGATTGTCTCCACTATTTCCACAACTTACATTCTACCTGACATTCTAACGACTCTACCAATTCGATGTCTTTCTACTACAATACTCACAACAGATAATCCAGGATTGTATCGTCTATTTCTACAACGTACATTCTATCTGACATTCTAACGACTCTACCAATTCGCTGTATTTATGCTACAATACTAACGTCAAATAATCCAGGATTGTCTCGTCCATTTCCACAACTTACATTCTATCTGACATTCTGACGACTCTACCAATTCGAAGTCTATCTATTACAATACTAACAACAAATAATCTAGGATTGTCTCGTCTATTTCCACAACTTACATACTATCTGACATTCAAACGACTCTACCAGTTCGCTGTATTTCTACTACAATACTAACTTCAAATAATCCATGATTGTCACGTCTATCTCCACACCTTACATTCTATCTGACATTCTAACGACTCTACCAATTCGCTGTATTTCTACTACAATACTCACAACAAATAATCCAGGATTGTCTCGTCTATTTCCACAACTTACATTCTTTCTGACATTCTAATGACTCTACCAATACGCTGTGTTTCTACTACAATACTCACAACAAATAATCCAGGATTGTCTCGTCTATTTCCACAACTTACATTCTATCTGACATTCGACTCTACCAATTCGAAGTCTTTCTACTACAATACTAACGTCAAATAATCCAGGATTGTCTCGTCCATTTCCACAACTTACATTCTATCTGACATTCTAACGACTCTACCAATTCGAAGTCTATCTATTACAATACTAACAACAAATAATCTAGGATTGTCTCGTCTATTTCCACAACTTACGTTCTATCTGAGATTCTAACGACTCTACCCATTCGCTCTATTTCTACTACAATACTAACTTCAAATAATCCAGGATTGTCTCGTCTACATCCACAGCTTACATTGTATCTGATATTCTAACGACTCTACCAATTCGAAGTCTTTCTACTACAATACTCACAACAAATAATCCAGGATTGTCTCGTCTATTTCCACAACTTACATTCATCTGACATTCTAATGACTCTACCAATTCGCTGTCTTTCTACTACAATACTCACAACAAATAATCCAGGATTGTCTCGTCTATTTCCACAACTCACATTCTATCTGACATTTTAACGACTCTACCAATTCGAAGTCTTTCTACTACAATACTAACGTCAAATAATCCAGGATTGTCTCCACTATTTCCACAACTTACTTTCTACCTGACATTCTAACGACTCTACCAATTCGATGTCTTTCTACTACAATACTCACAACAGATAATCCAGGATTGTATCGTCTATTTCTACAACGTACATTCTATCTGACATTCTAACGACTCTACCAATTCGCTGTATTTATACTACAATACTAACGTCAAATAATCCAGGATTGTCTCCACTATTTCCACAACTTACTTTCTACCTGACATTCTAACGACTCTACCAATTCGATGTCTTTCTACTACAATACTCACAACAGATAATCCAGGATTGTATCGTCTATTTCTACAACTTACATTCTATCTGACATTCTGACGACTCTACCAATTCGAAGTCTATCTATTACAATACTAACAACAAATAATCTAGGATTGTCTCGTCTATTTCCACAACTTACATACTATCTGACATTCAAACGACTCTACCAATTCGAAGTCTTTCTACTACAATACTCACAACAAATAATCCAGGATTGTCTCATCTATTTCCACACCTTACATTCTATCTGACATTCTAACGACTCTACCCATTCGCTGTATTTCTACTACAATACTAACTTCAAATAATCCATGATTGTCACGTCTATCTCCACACCTTACATTCTATCTGACATTCTAACGACTCTACCAGTTCGCTGTATTTCTACTACATTACTTACAACAAATAATCCAGGATTGTCTCGTCTATTTCCACAACTTACATTCTTTCTGACATTCTAATGACTCTACCAATTCGCTGTCTTTCTACTACAATACTCACAACAAATAATCCAGGATTGTCTCGTCTATTTCCACAACTTACGTTCTATCTGACATTCTAACGACTCTAGCAATTCGAAGTCTTTCTACTACAATACTAACTTTAAATAATCCAGGATTGTCTCCTCTATTTCCACAACTTACATTCTATCTGACATTCTAACGACTCTACCAGTTCGCTGTATTTCTACTAAAATACTAACTTCAAATAATCCAGGATTGTCTCGTCGATTTCCACAACTTACATTCTATCTGATATTCTAACGACTCTACCAATTTGAAGTATTTCTACTACAATACTAACAACAAATAATCCAGGATAGTCTCGTCTATTTCCACAACTTACATTCTATCTAACATTCTAACGACTCTACCAATTCGAAGTCTTTCTACTACAATACTCACAACAAATAATCCAGGATTGTCTCGTCTATTTCCACAACTTACATTCTTTCTCACATTTTAACGAGTCTACCAATTCGCTGTATTTCTACTACAATACTCACAACAAATAAACCAGTATCGTCTCGTCTCTTTCCACAACTTTCATTCTATCTTACATACTAACGACTCTACCAATTCGAAGTCTTTCTACTAAAATACTAACTTTAAACAATCCAGAATTGTCTCCTCTATTTCCACAACTTACATTCTATCTGACATTCTAACGACTCTACCCATTCGCTGTATTTCTACTACAATACTAACTTCAAATAATCCAGGATTGTCTTATCTATTTCCACAACTTACATTCTATCTGATATTCGAACGACTCTACAAATTCGCTGTCTTTCTACTACAATACTAACGTCAAATAATCCAGGATTGTCTCGTCCATTTCCACAACTTACATTATATCTGACATTCTAACGACTCTACCAATTCGCTGTCTTTCTACTACAATACTCACAACAAATAATCCAGGATTGTCTCGTCTATTTCCACAACTTACATTCTAACTGACATTTTAACGACTCTACCAATTCGAATTCTTTCTACTACAATACTAACTTTAAATAATCCAGGATTGTCTCCTCTATTTCCACAACTTACATTCTATCTGACATTCTAACGACTCTACCAATTCGCTGTCTTCCTACTACAATACTCACAACAAATTATCCAGGATTGTCTCGTCTATCTCCAGACCTTACATTCTATCTGACATTCTAACGACTCTACCAGTTCGCTCTAATTCTACTACAATACTAACTTCAAATAATCCAGGATTGTCTCGTCGACATCCACAACTTACATTGTATTTGATATTCTAACGACTCTACCAATTCGAAGTCTTTCTACTACAATACTCACAACAAATAATCCAGGATTGTCTCGTCTATTTCCACAACTTACATTCTATCTGACATTTTAACGACTCTACCAATTCGAAGTCTTTCTACTACAATACTAACGTCAAATAATCCAGGATTGTCTCCACTATTTCCACAACTTACATTCTACCTGACATTCTAACGACTCTACCAATTCGATGTCTTTCTACTACAATACTCACAGCAGATAATCCAGGATTGTATCGTCTATTTCTACAACGTACATTCTATCTGACATTCTAACGACTCTACCAATTCGCTGTATTTATGCTACAATACTAACGTCAAATAATCCAGGATTGTCTCGTCCATTTCCACAACTTACATTCTATCTGACATTCTGACGACTCTACCAATTCGAAGTCTATCTATTACAATACTAACAACAAATAATCTAGGATTGTCTCGTCTATTTCCACAAATTACATACTATCTGACATTCAAACGACTCTACCTGTTCGCTGTATTTCTACTACAATACTAACTTCAAATAATCCATGATTGTCACGTCTATCTCCACACCTTACATTCTATCTGACATTCTAACGACTCTACCCATTCGCTGTATTTCTACTACGATACTAACTTCAAATAATCCATGATTGTCACGTCTATCTCCACACCTTACATTATATCTAACATTCTAACGACTCTACCAATTCGAAGTCTTTCTACTACAATACTCACAACAAATAATCCAGGATTGTCTCGTCTTTTTCCAAAACTTACATTCTATCTCACATTTTAACGAGTCTACCAATTCGCTGTATTTCTACTACAATACTCACAACAAATACACCAGTATCGTCTCGTCTATTTCCACAACTTTCATTCTATCTTACATACTAACGACTCTACCAATTCGAAGTCTTTCTACTACAATACTAACTTTAAACAATCCAGGATTGTCTCGTCCATTTCCACAACTTACATTCTATCTGACATTTTAACGACTCTACCAATTCGCTGTCTTTCTACTACAATACTCACAACAAATAATCCAGGATTGTCTCGTCTATTTCCACAACTTACATTCTAACTGACATTTTAACGACTCTACCAATTCGAATTCTTTCTACTACAATACTAACTTTAAATAATCCAGGATTGTCTCCTCTATTTCCACAACTTACATTCTATCTGACATTCTAACGACTCTACCAATTCGCTGTCTTCCTACTACAATACTCACAACAAATTATCCAGGATTGTCTCGTCTATCTCCAGACCTTACATTCTATCTGACATTCTAACGACTCTACCAGTTCGCTGTATTTCTACTACAATACTAACTTTAAATAATCCAGGATTGTCTCGTCTATTTCCACATCTTACATTCTATCTGATATTCTAACGACTCTACCCATTCGCTGTATTTCTACTAAAATACTAACTTTAAGTAATTCATATTGTCTCGTCTATTTCCACAACTTACATTCTATCTGACATTCAAACGACTTTATCAATTCGAAGTCTTTCTACTAGAATACTAACGTCAAATAATCCAGGATTGTCTCGTCTATTTCCACAACTTACTTTCTATCTGACATTCTAACGACTCTACCAATTCGAAGTCTTTCTACTACAATACTCACAACAAATATTCCAGGATTGTCTGGTCTATTTCCACAACTTACATTCTATCTGACATTCTAACGACTCTACCAATTCGAAGTCTTTCTACTACAATACTAACTTTAAATAATCCAGGATTGTCTCGTCTATCTCCAGACCTTACATTCTATCTGACATTCTAACGACTCTACCAATTCGAAGTCTTTCTGCTACAATACTCACAACAAATAATCCAGGATTGTCTCGTCTATTTCCACACCTTACATTCTATCTGACATTCTAACGACTCTACCTATTCGATGTATTTCTACTACAATACTCACAACAAATAATCCAGCATTGTCTCGTCTATTTCCACAACTCACATTCTATCTGACGTTCTAACCACTCTATCAATTCGAAGTCTTTCTACTACAATACTAACTTTAAATAATCCAGGATTGTCTCCTCTATTTCCACAACTTACATTCTATCTGACATTCTAACGACTCTACCAATTCGATGCCTTTCTACTACAATACTCACAACAAATAATCCAGGATTGTCTCGTCTATCTCCACACCTTACGTTCTATCTGACATTCTAACGACTCTACCAGTTCGCTATATTTCTACTACAATACTAACTTCAAATAATCCAGGATTGTCTCGTCTATTTCCACAACTTACATTCTATCTGATATTCTAACGACTCTACCAATTTGAAGTATTTTTACTACAATACTAACAACAAATAATCTAGGATTGTCTCGTCTATTTCCACAACTTACATACTATCTGACATTCAAACGACTCTACCAATTCGAAGTCTTTCTACTACAATACTCACAACAAATAATCCAGGATTGTCTCATCTATTTCCACACCTTACATTCTATCTGACATTCTAACGACTCTACCCATTCGCTGTATTTCTACTACAATACTAACTTCAAATAATCCATGATTGTCACGTCTATCTCCACACCTTACATTCTATCTGACATTCTAACGACTCTACCAGTTCGCTGTATTTCTACAACAATACTCACAACAAATAATCCAGGATTGTCTCGTCTATTTCCACAACTTACATTCTTTCTGACATTCTAATGACTCTACCAATTCCCTGTGTTTCTACTACAATACTCACAACAAATAATCCAGGATTGTCTCGTCTATTTCCACAACTTACATTCTATCTGACATTCTAACGACTCTACCAATTCGAAGTCTTTCTACTACAATACTAACTTTAAATAATCCAGGATTGTCTCCTCTATTTCCACAACTTACATTCTATCTGACATTCTAACGACTCTACCAATTCGAAGTCTTTCTACTACAATACTAACTTTAAATAATCCAGGATTGTCTCCTCTATTTCCACAACTTACATATTATCTGAAATTCTAACGACTCTACCAATTCGATGTCTTTCTACTACAATACTCACAACAAATAATCCAGGATTGTATAGTCTATCTCTACAACTTACATTCTATCTGACATTCTAACGACTCTACCAATTCGAAGTCTTTCTGCTACAATACTCACAACAAATAATCCAGCATTGTCTCGTCTATTTCCACAACTCACATTCTATCTGACATTTTAACGACTCTACCAATTCGAAGTCTTTCTGCTACAATACTAACGTCAAATAATCCAGGATTGTCTCGTCCATTTCCACAACTTACATTCTATCTGACATTGTAACGACTCTACCCATTCGCTCTATTTCTACTACAATACTAACTTCAAATAATCCAGGATTGTCTCGTCTACATCCACAACTTACATTGTATCTGATATTCTAACGACTCTACCAATTCGAAGTCTTTCTACTACAATACTCACAACAAATAATCCAGGATTGTCTCGTCTATTTCCACAACTTACATTCTATCTGACATTCTAATGACTCTACCAATTCGCTGTCTTTCTACTACAATACTCACAACAAATAATCCAGGATTGTCTCGTCTATTTCCACAACTTACATTCTATCTGACATTTTAACGACTCTACCATTTCGAAGTCTTTCTACTACAATACTAACGTCAAATAATCCAGGATTGTCTCCACTATTTCCACAACTTACTTTCTACCTGACATTCTAACGACTCTACCAATTCGATGTCTTTCTACTACAATACTCACAACAGATAATCCAGGATTGTATCGTCTATTTCTACAACGTACATTCTATCTGACATTCTAACGACTCTACCAATTCGCTGTATTTATACTACAATACTAACGTCAAATAATCCAGGATTGTCTCGACCATTTCCACAACTTACATTCTATCTGACATTCTGACGACTCTACCAATTCGAAGTCTATCTATTACAATACTAACAACAAATAATCTAGGATTGTCTGGTCTATTTCCACAACTTACATTCTATCTGACATTCTAACGACTCTACCAATTCGAAGTCTTTCTACTACAATACTAACTTTAAATAATCCAGGATTGTCTCGTCTATCTCCAGACCTTACATTCTATCTGACATTCTAACGACTCTACCAATTCGAAGTCTTTCTGCTACAATACTCACAACAAATAATCCAGGATTGTCTCGTCTATTTCCACACCTTACATTCTATCTGACATTCTAACGACTCTACCTATTCGATGTATTTCTACTACAATACTCACAACAAATAATCCAGCATTGTCTCGTCTATTTCCACAACTTACATTCTATCTGATATTCTAACGACTCTACCAATTTGAAGTATTTTTACTACAATACTAACAACAAATAATCTAGGATTGTCTCGTCTATTTCCACAACTTACATACTATCTGACATTCAAACGACTCTACCAATTCGAAGTCTTTCTACTACAATACTCACAACAAATAATCCAGGATTGTCTCATCTATTTCCACACCTTACATTCTATCTGACATTCTAACGACTCTACCCATTCGCTGTATTTCTACTACAATACTAACTTCAAATAATCCATGATTGTCACGTCTATCTCCACACCTTACATTCTATCTGACATTCTAACGACTCTACCAGTTCGCTGTATTTCTACAACAATACTCACAACAAATAATCCAGGATTGTCTCGTCTATTTCCACAACTTACATTCTTTCTGACATTCTAATGACTCTACCAATTCCCTGTGTTTCTACTACAATACTCACAACAAATAATCCAGGATTGTCTCGTCTATTTCCACAACTTACATTCTATCTGACATTCTAACGACTCTACCAATTCGAAGTCTTTCTACTACAATACTAACTTTAAATAATCCAAGATTGTCTCCTCTATTTCCACAACTTACATTCTATCTGACATTCTAACGACTCTACCAATTCGAAGTCTTTCTACTACAATACTAACTTTAAATAATCCAGGATTGTCTCCTCTATTTCCACAACTTACATATTATCTGAAATTCTAACGACTCTACCAATTAGATGTCTTTCTACTACAATACTCACAACAAATAATCCAGGATTGTATAGTCTATCTCTACAACTTACATTCTATCTGACATTCTAACGATTCTACCAATTCGAAGTCTTTCTGCTACAATACTCACAACAAATAATCCAGCATTGTCTCGTCTATTTCCACAACTCACATTCTATCTGACATTTTAACGACTCTACCAATTCGAAGTCTTTCTGCTACAATACTAACGTCAAATAATCCAGGATTGTCTCGTCCATTTCCACAACTTACATTCTATCTGACATTGTAACGACTCTACCCATTCGCTCTATTTCTACTACAATACTAACTTCAAATAATCCAGGATTGTCTCGTCTACATCCACAACTTACATTGTATCTGATATTCTAACGACTCTACCAATTCGAAGTCTTTCTACTACAATACTCACAACAAATAATCCAGGATTGTCTCGTCTATTTCCACAACTTACATTCTATCTGACATTCTAATGACTCTACCAATTCGCTGTCTTTCTACTACAATACTCACAACAAATAATCCAGGATTGTCTCGTCTATTTCCACAACTTACATTCTATCTGACATTTTAACGACTCTACCATTTCGAAGTCTTTCTACTACAATACTAACGTCAAATAATCCAGGATTGTCTCCACTATTTCCACAACTTACTTTCTACCTGACATTCTAACGACTCTACCAATTCGATGTCTTTCTACTACAATACTCACAACAGATAATCCAGGATTGTATCGTCTATTTCTACAACGTACATTCTATCTGACATTCTAACGACTCTACCAATTCGCTGTATTTATACTACAATACTAACGTCAAATAATCCAGGATTGTCTCGACCATTTCCACAACTTACATTCTATCTGACATTCTGACGACTCTACCAATTCGAAGTCTATCTATTACAATACTAACAACAAATAATCTAGGATTGTCTCGTCTATTTCCACAACTTACATACTATCTGACATTCAAACGACTCTACCAATTCGAAGTCTTTCTACAACAATACTCACAACAAATAATCCAGGATTGTCTCGTCTATCTCCACACCTTACGTTCTATCTGACATTCTAACGACTCTACCAGTTCGCTATATTTCTACTACAATACTAACTTCAAATAATCCAGGATTGTCTCGTCTATTTCCACAACTTACATTCTATCTGATATTCTAACGACTCTACCAATTTGAAGTATTTTTACTACAATACTAACAACAAATAATCTAGGATTGTCTCGTCTATTTCCACAACTTACATACTATCTGACATTCAAACGACTCTACCAATTCGAAGTCTTTCTACTACAATACTCACAACAAATAATCCAAGATTGTCTCATCTATTTCCACACCTTACATTCTATCTGACATTCTAACGACTCTACCCATTCGCTGTATTTCTACTACAATACTAACTTCAAATAATCCATGATTGTCACGTCTATCTCCACACCTTACATTCTATCTGACATTCTAACGACTCTACCAGTTCGCTGTATTTCTACAACAATACTCACAACAAATAATCCAGGATTGTCTCGTCTATTTCCACAACTTACATTCTTTCTGACATTCTAATGACTCTACCAATTCCCTGTGTTTCTACTACAATACTCACAACAAATAATCCAGGATTGTCTCGTCTATTTCCACAACTTACATTCTATCTGACATTCTAACGACTCTACCAATTCGAAGTCTTTCTACTACAATACTAACTTTAAATAATCCAGGATTGTCTCCTCTATTTCCACAACTTACATTCTATCTGACATTCTAACGACTCTACCAATTCGAAGTCTTTCTACTACAATACTAACTTTAAATAATCCAGGATTGTCTCCTCTATTTCCACAACTTACATATTATCTGAAATTCTAACGACTCTACCAATTCGATGTCTTTCTACTACAATACTCACAACAAATAATCCAGGATTGTATAGTCTATCTCTACAACTTACATTCTATCTGACATTCTAACGACTCTACCAATTCGAAGTCTTTCTGCTACAATACTCACAACAAATAATCCAGCATTGTCTCGTCTATTTCCACAACTCACATTCTATCTGACATTTTAACGACTCTACCAATTCGAAGTCTTTCTGCTACAATACTAACGTCAAATAATCCAGGATTGTCTCGTCCATTTCCACAACTTACATTCTATCTGACATTGTAACGACTCTACCCATTCGCTCTATTTCTACTACAATACTAACTTCAAATAATCCAGGATTGTCTCGTCTACATCCACAACTTACATTGTATCTGATATTCTAACGACTCTACCAATTCGAAGTCTTTCTACTACAATACTCACAACAAATAATCCAGGATTGTCTCGTCTATTTCCACAACTTACATTCTATCTGACATTCTAATGACTCTACCAATTCGCTGTCTTTCTACTACAATACTCACAACAAATAATCCAGGATTGTCTCGTCTATTTCCACAACTTACATTCTATCTGACATTTTAACGACTCTACCATTTCGAAGTCTTTCTACTACAATACTAACGTCAAATAATCCAGGATTGTCTCCACTATTTCCACAACTTACTTTCTACCTGACATTCTAACGACTCTACCAATTCGATGTCTTTCTACTACAATACTCACAACAGATAATCCAGGATTGTATCGTCTATTTCTACAACGTACATTCTATCTGACATTCTAACGACTCTACCAATTCGCTGTATTTATACTACAATACTAACGTCAAATAATCCAGGATTGTCTCGACCATTTCCACAACTTACATTCTATCTGACATTCTGACGACTCTACCAATTCGAAGTCTATCTATTACAATACTAACAACAAATAATCTAGGATTGTCTCGTCTATTTCCACAACTTACATACTATCTGACATTCAAACGACTCTACCAATTCGAAGTCTTTCTACTACAATACTCACAACAAATAATCCAGGATTGTCTCATCTATTTCCACACCTTACATTCTATCTGACATTCTAACGACTCTACCCATTCGCTGTATTTCTACTACAATACTAACTTCAAATAATCCTTGATTGTCACGTCTATCTCCACACCTTACATTCTATCTGACATTCTAACGACTCTACCAGTTCGCTGTATTTCTACTACAATACTCACAACAAATAATCCAGGATTGTCTCGTCTATTTCCACAACTTACATTCTTTCTGACATTCTAATGACTCTACCAATTCGCTGTCTTTCTACTACAATACTCACAACAAATAATCCAGGATTGTCTCGTCTATTTCCACAACTTACATTCTATCTGACATTCTAACGACTCTAGCAATTCGAAGTCTTTCTACTACAATACTAACTTTAAATAATCCAGGATTGTCTCCTCTATTTCCACAACTTACATTCTATCTGACATTCTAACGACTCTACCAATTCGAAGTCTTTCTACTACAATACTAACTTTAAATAATCCAGGATTGTCTCCTCTATTTCCACAACGTACATATTATCTGAAATTCTAACGACTCTACCAATTCGAGGTCTTTCTACTACAATACTCACAACAAATAATCCAGGATTGTATAGTCTATTTCTACAACTTACATTCTATCTGACATTCTAACGACTCTACCAATTCGAAGTCTTTCTGCTACAATACTCACAACAAATAATCCAGCATTGTCTCGTCTATTTCCACAACTCACATTCTATCTGACATTTTAACGACTCTACCAATTCGAAGTCTTTCTGCTACAATACTAACGTCAAATAATCCAGGATTGTCTCGTCCATTTCCACAACTTACATTCTATCTGACATTGTAACGACTCTACCCATTCGCTCTATTTCTACTACAATACTAACTTCAAATAATCCAGGATTGTCTCGTCTACATCCACAACTTACATTGTATCTGATATTCTAACGACTCTACCAATTCGAAGTCTTTCTACTACAATACTCACAACAAATAATCCAGGATTGTCTCGTCTATTTCCACAACTTACATTCTATCTGACATTCTAATGACTCTACCAATTCGCTGTCTTTCTACTACAATACTCACAACAAATAATCCAGGATTGTCTCGTCTATTTCCACAACTTACATTCTATCTGACATTTTAACGACTCTACCATTTCGAAGTCTTTCTACTACAATACTAACGTCAAATAATCCAGGATTGTCTCCACTATTTCCACAACTTACTTTCTACCTGACATTCTAACGACTCTACCAATTCGATGTCTTTCTACTACAATACTCACAACAGATAATCCAGGATTGTATCGTCTATTTCTACAACGTACATTCTATCTGACATTCTAACGACTCTACCAATTCGCTGTATTTATACTACAATACTAACGTCAAATAATCCAGGATTGTCTCGACCATTTCCACAACTTACATTCTATCTGACATTCTGACGACTCTACCAATCCGAAGTCTATCTATTACAATACTAACAACAAATAATCTAGGATTGTCTCGTCTATTTCCACAACTTACATACTATCTGACATTCAAACGACTCTACCAATTCGAAGTCTTTCTACTACAATACTCACAACAAATAATCCAGGATTGTCTCATCTATTTCCACACCTTACATTCTATCTGACATTCTAACGACTCTACCAATTCGATGTATTTCTACTACAATACTAACTTTAAATAATCCAGGATTGTCTCGTCTATTTCCACAACTTACATTCTTTCTGACATTCTAATGACTCTACCAATTCGCTGTCTTTCTACTACAATACTCACAACAAATAATCCAGGATTGTCTCGTCTATTTCCACAACTTACATTCTATCTGACATTCTAACGACTCTAGCAATTCGAAGTCTTTCTACTACAATACTAACTTTAAATAATCCAGGATTGTCTCCTCTATTTCCACAACTTACATTCTATCTGTCATTCTAACGACTCTACCAATTCGATGTCTTTCTACTACAATACTCACGACAAATAATCCAGGATTGTCTCGTCTATCTCCACACCTTACATTCTATCTGACATTCTAACGACTCTACCAGTTCGCTGTATTTCTACTGAAATACTAACTTCAAATAATCCAGGATTGTCTCGTCGATTTCCACAACTTACATTCTATCTGATATTCTAACGACTCTACCAATTTGAAGTCTTTCTACTACAATACTAACTTTAAACAATCCAGGATTGTCTCGTCCATTTCCACAACTTACATTCTATCTGACATTCTAACGACTCTACCAATTCGCTGTCTTTCTACTACAATACTCACAACAAATAATCCAGGATTGTCTCGTCTATTTCCACAACTTACATTCTTTCTGACATTCTAATGACTCTACCAATTCGCTGTCTTTCTACTACAATACTCACAACAAATAATCCAGGATTGTCTCGTCTATTTCCACAACTTACATTCTAACTGACATTTTAACGACTCTACCAATTCGAATTCTTTCTACTACAATACTAACTTTAAATAATCCAGGATTGTCTCCTCTATTTCCACAACTTACATTCTATCTGATATTCTAACGACTCTACCCATTCGCTGTATTTCTACTACAATACTCACAACAAATTATCCAGGATTGTCTCGTCTATTTCCACACCTTACATTCTATCTGACATTCTAACGACTCTACCAGTTCGCTGTATTTCTACTACAATACTAACTTTAAATAATCCAGGATTGTCTCGTCTATTTCCACAACTTACATTCTATCTGACATTCTAACGACTCTACCAATTCGAAGTCTTTCTACTACAATACTAACTTTAAATAATCCAGGATTGTCTCGTCTATCTCCAGACCTTACATTCTATCTGACATTCTAACGACTCTACCAATTCGAAGTCTTTCTGCTACAATACTCACAACAAATAATCCAGGATTGTCTCGTCTATTTCCACACCTTACATTCTATCTGACATTCTAACGACTCTACCTATTCGATGTATTTCTACTACAATACTCACAACAAATAATCCAGCATTGTCTCGTCTATTTCCACAACTTACTTTCTATCTGACATTCTAACGACTCTACCAATTCGAAGTCTTTCTACTACAATACTCACAACAAATATTCCAGGATTGTCTGGTCTATTTCCACAACTTACATTCTATCTGACGTTCTAACCACTCTATCAATTCGAAGTCTTTCTACTACAATACTAACTTTAAATAATCCAGGATTGTCTCCTCTATTTCCACAACTTACATTCTATCTGACATTCTAACGACTCTACCAATTCGATGTCTTTCTACTACAATACTCACAACAAATAATCCAGGATTGTCTCGTCTATCTCCACACCTTACGTTCTATCTGACATTCTAACGACTCTACCAGTTCGCTATATTTCTACTACAATACTAACTTCAAATAATCCAGGATTGTCTCGTCTATTTCCACAACTTACATTCTATCTGATATTCTAACGACTCTACCAATTCGAAGTCTTTCTACTACAATACTCACAACAAATAATCCAGGATTGTCTCATCTATTTCCACACCTTACATTCTATCTGACATTCTAACGACTCTACCCATTCGCTGTATTTCTACTACAATACTAACTTCAAATAATCCATGATTGTCACGTCTATCTCCACACCTTACATTCTATCTGACATTCTAACGACTCTACCAGTTCGCTGTATTTCTACAACAATACTCACAACAAATTATCCAGGATTGTCTCGTCTATTTCCACAACTTACATTCTTTCTGACATTCTAATGACTCTACCAATTCCCTGTGTTTCTACTACAATACTCACAACAAATAATCCAGGATTGTCTCGTCTATTTCCACAACTTACATTCTATCTGACATTCTAACGACTCTACCAATTCGAAGTCTTTCTACTACAATACTAACTTTAAATAATCCAGGATTGTCTCCTCTATTTCCACAACTTACATATTATCTGAAATTCTAACGACTCTACCAATTCGATGTCTTTCTACTACAATACTCACAACAAATAATCCAGGATTGTATAGTCTATTTCTACAACTTACATTCTATCTGACATTCTAACGACTCTACCAATTCGAAGTCTTTCTGCTACAATACTCACAACAAATAATCCAGCATTGTCTCGTCTATTTCCACAACTCACATTCTACCTGACATTTTAACGACTCTATCAATTCGAAGTCTTTCTACTACAATACTAACGTCAAATAATCCAGGATTGTCTCGTCCATTTCCACAACTTACATTCTATCTGACATTCTAACGACTCTACCAATTCGAAGTCTATCTATTACAATACTAACAACAAATAATCTAGGATTGTCTCGTCTATTTCCACAACTTACATTCTATCTGACATTCTAACGACTCTACCCATTCGCTCTATTTCTACTACAATACTAACTTCAAATAATCCAGGATTGTCTCGTCTACATCCACAACTTACATTGTATCTGATATTCTAACGACTCTACCAATTCGAAGTCTTTCTACTACAATACTCACAACAAATAATCCAGGATTGTCTCGTCTATTTCCACAACTTACATTCTATCTGACATTCTAATGACTCTACCAATTCGCTGTCTTTCTACTACAATACTCACAACAAATAATCCATGATTGTCTCGTCTATTTCCACAACTTACATTCTATCTGACATTCTAACGACTCTAGCAATTCGAAGTCTTTCTACTACAATACTAACTTCAAATAATCCAGGATTGTCTCGTCTATTTCCACAACTTACATTCTATCTGATATTCTAACGACTCTACCAATTTGAAGTATTTCTACTACAATACTAACAACAAATAATCCAGGATTGTCTCATCTATTTCCACACCTTACATTCTATCTGACATTCTAACGACTCTACCCATTCGCTGTATTTCTACTACAATACTAACTTCAAATAATCCATGATTGTCACGTCTATCTCCACACCTTACATTCTATCTGACATTCTAACGACTCTACCAGTTCGCTGTATTTCTACAACAATACTCACAACAAATAATCCAGGATTGTCTCGTCTATTTCCACAACTTACATTCTTTCTGACATTCTAATGACTCTACCAATTCCCTGTGTTTCTACTACAATACTCACAACAAATAATCCAGGATTGTCTCGTCTATTTCCACAACTTACATTCTATCTGACATTCTAACGACTCTACCAATTCGAAGTCTTTCTACTACAATACTAACTTTAAATAATCCAAGATTGTCTCCTCTATTTCCACAACTTACATTCTATCTGACATTCTAACGACTCTACCAATTCGAAGTCTTTCTACTACAATACTAACTTTAAATAATCCAGGATTGTCTCCTCTATTTCCACAACTTACATATTATCTGAAATTCTAACGACTCTACCAATTAGATGTCTTTCTACTACAATACTCACAACAAATAATCCAGGATTGTATAGTCTATCTCTACAACTTACATTCTATCTGACATTCTAACGATTCTACCAATTCGAAGTCTTTCTGCTACAATACTCACAACAAATAATCCAGCATTGTCTCGTCTATTTCCACAACTCACATTCTATCTGACATTTTAACGACTCTACCAATTCGAAGTCTTTCTGCTACAATACTAACGTCAAATAATCCAGGATTGTCTCGTCCATTTCCACAACTTACATTCTATCTGACATTGTAACGACTCTACCCATTCGCTCTATTTCTACTACAATACTAACTTCAAATAATCCAGGATTGTCTCGTCTACATCCACAACTTACATTGTATCTGATATTCTAACGACTCTACCAATTCGAAGTCTTTCTACTACAATACTCACAACAAATAATCCAGGATTGTCTCGTCTATTTCCACAACTTACATTCTATCTGACATTCTAATGACTCTACCAATTCGCTGTCTTTCTACTACAATACTCACAACAAATAATCCAGGATTGTCTCGTCTATTTCCACAACTTACATTCTATCTGACATTTTAACGACTCTACCATTTCGAAGTCTTTCTACTACAATACTAACGTCAAATAATCCAGGATTGTCTCCACTATTTCCACAACTTACTTTCTACCTGACATTCTAACGACTCTACCAATTCGATGTCTTTCTACTACAATACTCACAACAGATAATCCAGGATTGTATCGTCTATTTCTACAACGTACATTCTATCTGACATTCTAACGACTCTACCAATTCGCTGTATTTATACTACAATACTAACGTCAAATAATCCAGGATTGTCTCGACCATTTCCACAACTTACATTCTATCTGACATTCTGACGACTCTACCAATTCGAAGTCTATCTATTACAATACTAACAACAAATAATCTAGGATTGTCTCGTCTATTTCCACAACTTACATACTATCTGACATTCAAACGACTCTACCAATTCGAAGTCTTTCTACAACAATACTCACAACAAATAATCCAGGATTGTCTCGTCTATCTCCACACCTTACGTTCTATCTGACATTCTAACGACTCTACCAGTTCGCTATATTTCTACTACAATACTAACTTCAAATAATCCAGGATTGTCTCGTCTATTTCCACAACTTACATTCTATCTGATATTCTAACGACTCTACCAATTTGAAGTATTTTTACTACAATACTAACAACAAATAATCTAGGATTGTCTCGTCTATTTCCACAACTTACATACTATCTGACATTCAAACGACTCTACCAATTCGAAGTCTTTCTACTACAATACTCACAACAAATAATCCAAGATTGTCTCATCTATTTCCACACCTTACATTCTATCTGACATTCTAACGACTCTACCCATTCGCTGTATTTCTACTACAATACTAACTTCAAATAATCCATGATTGTCACGTCTATCTCCACACCTTACATTCTATCTGACATTCTAACGACTCTACCAGTTCGCTGTATTTCTACAACAATACTCACAACAAATAATCCAGGATTGTCTCGTCTATTTCCACAACTTACATTCTTTCTGACATTCTAATGACTCTACCAATTCCCTGTGTTTCTACTACAATACTCACAACAAATAATCCAGGATTGTCTCGTCTATTTCCACAACTTACATTCTATCTGACATTCTAACGACTCTACCAATTCGAAGTCTTTCTACTACAATACTAACTTTAAATAATCCAGGATTGTCTCCTCTATTTCCACAACTTACATTCTATCTGACATTCTAACGACTCTACCAATTCGAAGTCTTTCTACTACAATACTAACTTTAAATAATCCAGGATTGTCTCCTCTATTTCCACAACTTACATATTATCTGAAATTCTAACGACTCTACCAATTCGATGTCTTTCTACTACAATACTCACAACAAATAATCCAGGATTGTATAGTCTATCTCTACAACTTACATTCTATCTGACATTCTAACGACTCTACCAATTCGAAGTCTTTCTGCTACAATACTCACAACAAATAATCCAGCATTGTCTCGTCTATTTCCACAACTCACATTCTATCTGACATTTTAACGACTCTACCAATTCGAAGTCTTTCTGCTACAATACTAACGTCAAATAATCCAGGATTGTCTCGTCCATTTCCACAACTTACATTCTATCTGACATTGTAACGACTCTACCCATTCGCTCTATTTCTACTACAATACTAACTTCAAATAATCCAGGATTGTCTCGTCTACATCCACAACTTACATTGTATCTGATATTCTAACGACTCTACCAATTCGAAGTCTTTCTACTACAATACTCACAACAAATAATCCAGGATTGTCTCGTCTATTTCCACAACTTACATTCTATCTGACATTCTAATGACTCTACCAATTCGCTGTCTTTCTACTACAATACTCACAACAAATAATCCAGGATTGTCTCGTCTATTTCCACAACTTACATTCTATCTGACATTTTAACGACTCTACCATTTCGAAGTCTTTCTACTACAATACTAACGTCAAATAATCCAGGATTGTCTCCACTATTTCCACAACTTACTTTCTACCTGACATTCTAACGACTCTACCAATTCGATGTCTTTCTACTACAATACTCACAACAGATAATCCAGGATTGTATCGTCTATTTCTACAACGTACATTCTATCTGACATTCTAACGACTCTACCAATTCGCTGTATTTATACTACAATACTAACGTCAAATAATCCAGGATTGTCTCGACCATTTCCACAACTTACATTCTATCTGACATTCTGACGACTCTACCAATTCGAAGTCTATCTATTACAATACTAACAACAAATAATCTAGGATTGTCTCGTCTATTTCCACAACTTACATACTATCTGACATTCAAACGACTCTACCAATTCGAAGTCTTTCTACTACAATACTCACAACAAATAATCCAGGATTGTCTCATCTATTTCCACACCTTACATTCTATCTGACATTCTAACGACTCTACCCATTCGCTGTATTTCTACTACAATACTAACTTCAAATAATCCTTGATTGTCACGTCTATCTCCACACCTTACATTCTATCTGACATTCTAACGACTCTACCAGTTCGCTGTATTTCTACTACAATACTCACAACAAATAATCCAGGATTGTCTCGTCTATTTCCACAACTTACATTCTTTCTGACATTCTAATGACTCTACCAATTCGCTGTCTTTCTACTACAATACTCACAACAAATAATCCAGGATTGTCTCGTCTATTTCCACAACTTACATTCTATCTGACATTCTAACGACTCTAGCAATTCGAAGTCTTTCTACTACAATACTAACTTTAAATAATCCAGGATTGTCTCCTCTATTTCCACAACTTACATTCTATCTGACATTCTAACGACTCTACCAATTCGAAGTCTTTCTACTACAATACTAACTTTAAATAATCCAGGATTGTCTCCTCTATTTCCACAACGTACATATTATCTGAAATTCTAACGACTCTACCAATTCGAGGTCTTTCTACTACAATACTCACAACAAATAATCCAGGATTGTATAGTCTATTTCTACAACTTACATTCTATCTGACATTCTAACGACTCTACCAATTCGAAGTCTTTCTGCTACAATACTCACAACAAATAATCCAGCATTGTCTCGTCTATTTCCACAACTCACATTCTATCTGACATTTTAACGACTCTACCAATTCGAAGTCTTTCTGCTACAATACTAACGTCAAATAATCCAGGATTGTCTCGTCCATTTCCACAACTTACATTCTATCTGACATTGTAACGACTCTACCCATTCGCTCTATTTCTACTACAATACTAACTTCAAATAATCCAGGATTGTCTCGTCTACATCCACAACTTACATTGTATCTGATATTCTAACGACTCTATCAATTCGAAGTCTTTCTACTACAATACTCACAACAAATAATCCAGGATTGTCTCGTCTATTTCCACAACTTACATTCTATCTGACATTCTAATGACTCTACCAATTCGCTGTCTTTCTACTACAATACTCACAACAAATAATCCAGGATTGTCTCGTCTATTTCCACAACTTACATTCTATCTGACATTTTAACGACTCTACCATTTCGAAGTCTTTCTACTACAATACTAACGTCAAATAATCCAGGATTGTCTCCACTATTTCCACAACTTACTTTCTACCTGACATTCTAACGACTCTACCAATTCGATGTCTTTCTACTACAATACTCACAACAGATAATCCAGGATTGTATCGTCTATTTCTACAACGTACATTCTATCTGACATTCTAACGACTCTACCAATTCGCTGTATTTATACTACAATACTAACGTCAAATAATCCAGGATTGTCTCGACCATTTCCACAACTTACATTCTATCTGACATTCTGACGACTCTACCAATCCGAAGTCTATCTATTACAATACTAACAACAAATAATCTAGGATTGTCTCGTCTATTTCCACAACTTACATACTATCTGACATTCAAACGACTCTACCAATTCGAAGTCTTTCTACTACAATACTCACAACAAATAATCCAGGATTGTCTCATCTATTTCCACACCTTACATTCTATCTGACATTCTAACGACTCTACCAATTCGATGTATTTCTACTACAATACTAACTTTAAATAATCCAGGATTGTCTCGTCTATTTCCACAACTTACATTCTTTCTGACATTCTAATGACTCTACCAATTCGCTGTCTTTCTACTACAATACTCACAACAAATAATCCAGGATTGTCTCGTCTATTTCCACAACTTACATTCTATCTGACATTCTAACGACTCTAGCAATTCGAAGTCTTTCTACTACAATACTAACTTTAAATAATCCAGGATTGTCTCCTCTATTTCCACAACTTACATTCTATCTGTCATTCTAACGACTCTACCAATTCGATGTCTTTCTACTACAATACTCACGACAAATAATCCAGGATTGTCTCGTCTATCTCCACACCTTACATTCTATCTGACATTCTAACGACTCTACCAGTTCGCTGTATTTCTACTGAAATACTAACTTCAAATAATCCAGGATTGTCTCGTCGATTTCCACAACTTACATTCTATCTGATATTCTAACGACTCTACCAATTTGAAGTCTTTCTACTACAATACTAACTTTAAACAATCCAGGATTGTCTCGTCCATTTCCACAACTTACATTCTATCTGACATTCTAACGACTCTACCAATTCGCTGTCTTTCTACTACAATACTCACAACAAATAATCCAGGATTGTCTCGTCTATTTCCACAACTTACATTCTTTCTGACATTCTAATGACTCTACCAATTCGCTGTCTTTCTACTACAATACTCACAACAAATAATCCAGGATTGTCTCGTCTATTTCCACAACTTACATTCTAACTGACATTTTAACGACTCTACCAATTCGAATTCTTTCTACTACAATACTAACTTTAAATAATCCAGGATTGTCTCCTCTATTTCCACAACTTACATTCTATCTGATATTCTAACGACTCTACCCATTCGCTGTATTTCTACTACAATACTCACAACAAATTATCCAGGATTGTCTCGTCTATTTCCACACCTTACATTCTATCTGACATTCTAACGACTCTACCAGTTCGCTGTATTTCTACTACAATACTAACTTTAAATAATCCAGGATTGTCTCGTCTATTTCCACAACTTACATTCTATCTGATATTCTAACGACTCTACCCATTCGCTGTATTTCTACTAAAATACTAACTTTAAGTAATCCATATTGTCTCGTCTATTTCCACAACTTACATTCTATCTGACATTCAAACGACTTTATCAATTCGAAGTCTTTCTACTAGAATACTAACGTCAAATAATCCAGGATTGTCTCGTCTATTTCCACAACTTACTTTCTATCTGACATTCTAACGACTCTACCAATTCGAAGTCTTTCTACTACAATACTCACAACAAATATTCCAGGATTGTCTGGTCTATTTCCACAACTTACATTCTATCTGACATTCTAACGACTCTACCAATTCGAAGTCTTTCTACTACAATACTAACTTTAAATAATCCAGGATTGTCTCGTCTATCTCCAGACCTTACATTCTATCTGACATTCTAACGACTCTACCAATTCGAAGTCTTTCTGCTACAATACTCACAACAAATAATCCAGGATTGTCTCGTCTATTTCCACACCTTACATTCTATCTGACATTCTAACGACTCTACCTATTCGATGTATTTCTACTACAATACTCACAACAAATAATCCAGCATTGTCTCGTCTATTTCCACAACTTACTTTCTATCTGACATTCTAACGACTCTACCAATTCGAAGTCTTTCTACTACAATACTCACAACAAATATTCCAGGATTGTCTGGTCTATTTCCACAACTTACATTCTATCTGACGTTCTAACCACTCTATCAATTCAAAGTCTTTCTACTACAATACTAACTTTAAATAATCCAGGATTGTCTCCTCTATTTCCACAACTTACATTCTATCTGACATTCTAACGACTCTACCAATTCGATGTCTTTCTACTACAATACTCACAACAAATAATCCAGGATTGTCTCGTCTATCTCCACACCTTACGTTCTATCTGACATTCTAACGACTCTACCAGTTCGCTATATTTCTACTACAATACTAACTTCAAATAATCCAGGATTGTCTCGTCTATTTCCACAACTTACATTCTATCTGATATTCTAACGACTCTACCAATTCGAAGTCTTTCTACTACAATACTCACAACAAATAATCCAGGATTGTCTCATCTATTTCCACACCTTACATTCTATCTGACATTCTAACGACTCTACCCATTCGCTGTATTTCTACTACAATACTAACTTCAAATAATCCATGATTGTCACGTCTATCTCCACACCTTACATTCTATCTGACATTCTAACGACTCTACCAGTTCGCTGTATTTCTACAACAATACTCACAACAAATTATCCAGGATTGTCTCGTCTATTTCCACAACTTACATTCTTTCTGACATTCTAATGACTCTACCAATTCCCTGTGTTTCTACTACAATACTCACAACAAATAATCCAGGATTGTCTCGTCTATTTCCACAACTTACATTCTATCTGACATTCTAACGACTCTACCAATTCGAAGTCTTTCTACTACAATACTAACTTTAAATAATCCAGGATTGTCTCCTCTATTTCCACAACTTACATATTATCTGAAATTCTAACGACTCTACCAATTCGATGTCTTTCTACTACAATACTCACAACAAATAATCCAGGATTGTATAGTCTATTTCTACAACTTACATTCTATCTGACATTCTAACGACTCTACCAATTCGAAGTCTTTCTGCTACAATACTCACAACAAATAATCCAGCATTGTCTCGTCTATTTCCACAACTCACATTCTACCTGACATTTTAACGACTCTATCAATTCGAAGTCTTTCTACTACAATACTAACGTCAAATAATCCAGGATTGTCTCGTCCATTTCCACAACTTACATTCTATCTGACATTCTAACGACTCTACCAATTCGAAGTCTATCTATTACAATACTAACAACAAATAATCTAGGATTGTCTCGTCTATTTCCACAACTTACATTCTATCTGACATTCTAACGACTCTACCCATTCGCTCTATTTCTACTACAATACTAACTTCAAATAATCCAGGATTGTCTCGTCTACATCCACAACTTACATTGTATCTGATATTCTAACGACTCTACCAATTCGAAGTCTTTCTACTACAATACTCACAACAAATAATCCAGGATTGTCTCGTCTATTTCCACAACTTACATTCTATCTGACATTCTAATGACTCTACCAATTCGCTGTCTTTCTACTACAATACTCACAACAAATAATCCATGATTGTCTCGTCTATTTCCACAACTTACATTCTATCTGACATTCTAACGACTCTAGCAATTCGAAGTCTTTCTACTACAATACTAACTTCAAATAATCCAGGATTGTCTCGTCTATTTCCACAACTTACATTCTATCTGATATTCTAACGACTCTACCAATTTGAAGTATTTCTACTACAATACTAACAACAAATAATCCAGGATAGTCTCGTCTATTTCTACAACTTACATTCTATCTAACATTCTAACGACTCTACCAATTCGAAGTCTTTCTACTACAATACTCACAACAAATAATCCAGGATTGTCTCGTCTATTTCCAAAACTTACATTCTATCTCACATTTTAACGAGTCTACCAATTCGCTGTATTTCTACTACAATACTCACAACAAATAAACCAGTATCGTCTCGTCTATTTCCACAACTTTCATTCTATCTTACATACTAACGACTCTACCAATTCGAAGTCTTTCTACTACAATACTAACTTTAAACAATCCAGAATTGTCTCCTCTATTTCCACAACTTACATTCTATCTGACATTCTAACGACTCTACCCATTCGCTGTATTTCTACTACAATACCCACAACAAATAATCCAGGATTGTCTTATCTATTTCCACAACTTACATTCTATCTGATATTCGAACGACTCTACGAATTCGCTGTCTTTCTACTACAATACTAACGTCAAATAATCCAGGATTGTCTCGTCCATTTCCACAACTTACATTCTATCTGACATTCTAACGACTCTACCAATTCGCTGTCTTTCTACTACAATACTCACAACAAATAATCCAGGATTGTCTCGTCTATTTCCACAACTTACATTCTAACTGACATTTTAACGACTCTACCAATTCGAATTCTTTCTACTACAATACTAACTTTAAATAATCCAGGATTGTCTCCTCTATTTCCACAACTTACATTCTATCTGACATTCTAACGACTCTACCAATTCGCTGTCTTTCTACTACAATACTCACAACAAATAATCCAGGATTGTCTGGTCTATCTCCAGACCTTACATTCTATCTGACATTCTAACGACTCTACCAGTTCGCTGTATTTCTACTACAATACTAACTTTAAGTAATCCATATTGTCTCGTCTATTTCCACAACTTACATTCTATCTGACATTCAAACGACTTTATCAATTCGAAGTCTTTCTACTAGAATACTAACGTCAAATAATCCAGGATTGTCTCGTCTATTTCCACAACTTACTTTCTATCTGACATTCTAACGACTCTACCAATTCGAAGTCTTTCTACTACAATACTCACAACAAATATTCCAGGATTGTCTGGTCTATTTCCACAACTTACATTCTATCTGACATTCTAACGACTCTACCAATTCGAAGTCTTTCTACTACAATACTAACTTTAAATAATCCAGGATTGTCTCGTCTATCTCCAGACCTTACATTCTATCTGACATTCTAACGAGTCTACCAATTCGAAGTCTTTCTGCTACAATACTCACAACAAATAATCCAGGATTGTCTCGTCTATTTCCACACCTTACATTCTATCTGACATTCTAACGACTCTACCTATTCGCTGTATTTCTACTACAATACTCACAACAAATAATCCAGCATTGTCTCGTCTATTTCCACAACTCACATTCTATCTGACGTTCTAACGACTCTATCAATTCAAAGTCTTTCTACTACAATACTAACTTTAAATAATCCAGGATTGTCTCCTCTATTTCCACAACTTACATTCTATCTGACATTCTAACGACTCTACCAATTCGATGTCTTTCTACTACAATACTCACAACAAATAATCCAGGATTGTATCGTCTATCTCCACACCTTACGTTCTATCTGACATTCTAACGACTCTACCAGTTCGCTCTATTTCTACTACAATACTAACTTCAAATAATCCAGGATTGTCTCGTCTATTTCCACAACTTACATTCTATCTGATATTCTAACGACTCTACCAATTTGAAGTATTTTTACTACAATACTAACAACAAATAATCCAGGATAGTCTCGTCTATTTCCACAACTTACATTCTATCTGACATTCTAACGACTCTACCAATTCGAAGTCTTTCTACTACAATACTCACAACAAATATTCCAGGATTGTCTCGTCTATCTCCAGACCTTACATTCTATCTGACATTCTAACGACTCTACCAGTTCGCAGTATTTCTACTACAATACTAACTTTAAACAATCCAGGATTGTCTCCTCTATTTCCACAACTTACATTCTATCTGACATTCTAACGACTCTACCAATTCGCTGTATTTCTACTACAATACTAACTTCAAATAATCCAGGATTGCCTTATCTATTTCCACAACTTACATTCTATCTGATATTCGAAAGACTCTACCAATTCGAAGTCTTTCTACTACAATACTAACGTCAAATAATCCAGGATTGTCTCGTCCATTTCCACAACTTACATTCTATCTGACATTCTAACGACTCTACCAATTCGCTGTCTTTCTACCACAATACTCACAACAAATAATCCAGGATTGTCTCGTCTATTTCCATAACTTACATTCTATCTGACATTTTAACGACTCTACCAATTCGAATTCTTTCTACTACAATACTAACTTTAAATAATCCAGGATTGTCTCCTCTATTTCAACAACTTACATTCTATCTTACGTTCTAACGACTCTACGAATCCGATGCGTTTCTACTATAATACTCACAACAAATAATCCAGGATTGTCTCGTCTATCTCCAGACATTACATTCTATCTGACATTCTAACGACTCTACCAGTTCGCTGTATTTCTACTACAATACTAACTCCAAATGATCCAGGATTGTCTCGTCTATTTCCACAACTTACATTCTATCTGACATTCTAACGACTCTACCTATTCGCTGTATTTCTACTACAATACTCACAACAAATAATCCAGGATTGTCTGGTCTATCTCCAGACCTTACATTCTATCTGACATTCTAACGACTCTACCAGTTCGCTTTATTTCTACTACAATACTAACTTCAAATAATCCAGGATTGTCTCGTCTATTTCCACAACTTACATTCTATCTGATATTCTAACGACTCTACCCATTCGCTGTATTTCTACTACAATACTAACTTTAAGTAATCCATATTGTCTCGTCTATTTCCACAACTTACATTCTATCTGACATTCAAACGACTTTATCAATTCGAAGTCTTTCTACTAGAATACTAACGTCAAATAATCCAGGATTGTCTCGTCTATTTCCACAACTTACTTTCTATCTGACATTCTAACGACTCTACCAATTCGAAGTCTTTCTACTACAATACTCACAACAAATATTCCAGGATTGTCTGGTCTATTTCCACAACTTACATTCTATCTGACATTCTAACGACTCTACCAATTCGAAGTCTTTCTACTACAATACTAACTTTAAATAATCTAGGATTGTCTCGTCTATCTCCAGACCTTACATTCTATCTGACATTCTAACGAGTCTACCAATTCGAAGTCTTTCTGCTACAATACTCACAACAAATAATCCAGGATTGTCTCGTCTATTTCCACACCTTACATTCTATCTGACATTCTAACGACTCTACCTATTCGCTGTATTTCTACTACAATACTCACAACAAATACTCCAGCATTGTCTCGTCTATTTCCACAACTCACATTCTATCTGACGTTCTAACGACTCTATCAATTCGAAGTCTTTCTACTACAATACTAACTTTAAATAATCCAGGATTGTCTCCTCTATTTCCACAACTTACATTATATCTGACATTCTAACGACTCTACCAATTCGATGTCTTTCTACTACAATACTCACAACAAATAATCCAGGATTGTATCGTCTATCTCCACACCTTACGTTCTATCTGACATTCTAACGACTCTACCAGTTCGCTCTATTTCTACTACAATACTAACTTCAAATAATCCAGGATTGTCTCGTCTATTTCCACAACTTACATTCTATCTGATATTCTAACGACTCTACCAATTTGAAGTATTTTTACTACAATACTAACAACAAATAATCCAGGATAGTCTCGTCTATTTCCACAACTTACATTCTATCTGACATTCTAACGACTCTACCAATTCGAAGTCTTTCTACTACAATACTCACAACAAATATTCCAGGATTGTCTCGTCTATCTCCAGACCTTACATTCTATCTGACATTCTAACGACTCTACCAGTTCGCAGTATTTCTACTACAATACTAACTTTAAACAATCCAGGATTGTCTCCTCTATTTCCACAACTTACATTCTATCTGACATTCTAACGACTCTACCAATTCGAAGTCTTTCTACTACAATACTCACAACAAATAATCCAGGATTGTCTCATCTATTTCCACACCTTACATTCTATCTGACATTCTAACGACTCGACCCATTCGCTGTATTTCTACTACAATACTAACTTCAAATAATCCAGGATTGTCACGTCTATCTCCACACCTTACATTCTATCTGACATTCTAACGACTCTACCAGTTCGCTGTATTTCTACTACAATACTCACAACAAATAAACCAGTATCGTCTCGTCTATTTCCACAACTTACATTCTATCTTACATACTAACGACTCTACCAATTCGAAGTCTTTCTACTACAATACTAACTTTAAACAATCCAGGATTGTCTCCTCTATTTCCACAACTTACATTCTATCTGACATTCTAACGACTCTACCCATTCGCTGTATTTCTACTACAATACTAACTTTAAATAATCCATATTGTCTCGTCTATTTCCACAACTTACATTCTATCTGATATTCTAACGACTCTACCAATTCGAAGTCTTTCTACTACAATACTAACTTTAAATAATCCAGGATTGTCTCCTCTATTTCCACAACTTACATTCTATCTGACATTCTAACGACTCTACCAATTCGATGTGTTTCTACTACAATACTCACAACAAATAATCCAGGATTGTCTCGTCTATCTCCAGACCTTACATTCTATCTAACATTCTAACGACTCTACCAGTTCGCTGTATTTCTACTACAATACTAACTTTAAACAATCCAGGATTGTCTCCTCTATTTCCACAACTTACATTCTATCTGACATTCTAACGACTCTACCCATTCGCTGTATTTCTACTACAATACTAACTTCAAATAATCCAGGATTGTCTTATCTATTTCCACAACTTACATTCTATCTGATATTCGAACGAATCTACCAATTCGAAGTCTTTCTACTACAATACTAACGCCAAATAATCCAGGATTGTCTCGTCTATTTCCACAACTTACTTTCTATCTGACATTCTAACGACTCTTCCAATTCGAAGTCTTTCTACTACAATACTCACAACAAATATTCCAGGATTGTCTGGTCTATTTCCACAACTTACATTCTATCTGACATTCTAACGACTCTACCAATTCGAAGTCTTTCTACTACAATACTAACTTTAAATAATCCAGGATTGTCTCCTCTATTTCCACAACTTACATATTATCTGAAATTCTAACGACTCTACCAATTCGATGTCTTTCTACTACAATTCTCACAACAAATAATCCAGGTTTGTATAGTCTATTTCTACAACTTAAATTCTATCTGACATTCTAACGACTCTACCAATTAGAAGTCTTTCTGCTACAATACTCACAACAAATAATCCAGCATTGTCTCGTCTATTTCCACAACTCACATTCTATCTGACATTCTAAAGACTCTACCAGTTCGCTCTATTTCTACTACAATACTAACTTCAAATAATCCAGCATTGTCTCGTCTATTTCCACAACTCACATTCTATCTGACATTCTAAAGACTCTACCAATTCGCTGTATTTCTACTACAATACTAACTTCAAATAATCCAGGATTGTCTCGTCTATTTCCACAACTTACATTCTATCTGACTTTCTAACGACTCTACCAATTCGAAGTTTTTCTACTACAATGCTAACAACAAATAATCTAGGATTGTCTCGTCTATCTCCACAACTTACATTTTCTCTGACATTCTAACGACACTACCAATTCGATGTGTTTCTACTACAATACTCACAACCAATAATCCAGGATTGTCTCGTCTATCTCCACAACTTACGTTATATCTGACATTCTAACGACTCTACCAATTCGAATTCTTTATATTACAATACTCACAACAAATAATCCACGACTGTCTCGTCTATTTCCACAACTTACATTATATCTGATATTCTAACGACTCTACCAATTTGAAGTATTTTTACTACAATACTAACAACAAATAATCCAGGATAGTCTCGTCTATTTCCACAACTTACATTCTATCTGACATTCTAACGACTCTACCAATTCGAAGTCTTTCTACTACAATACTCACAACAAATATTCCAGGATTGTCTCGTCTATCTCCAGACCTTACATTCTATCTGACATTCTAACGACTCTACCAGTTCGCAGTATTTCTACTACAATACTAACTTTAAACAATCCAGGATTGTCTCCTCTATTTCCACAACTTACATTCTATCTGACATTCTAACGACTCTACCAATTCGCTGTATTTCTACTACAATACTAACTTCAAATAATCCAGGATTGCCTTATCTATTTCCACAACTTACATTCTATCTGATAATCGAAAGACTCTACCAATTCGAAGTCTTTCTACTACAATACTAACGTCAAATAATCCAGGATTGTCTCGTCCATTTCCACAACTTACATTCTATCTGACATTCTAACGACTCTACCAATTCGCTGTCTTTCTACCACAATACTCACAACAAATAATCCAGGATTGTCTGGTCTATTTCCACAACTTACATTCTATCTGACATTCTAACGACTCTACCAATTCGAAGTCTTTCTACTACAATACTAACTTTAAATAATCCAGGATTGTCTCCTCTATTTCCACAACTTACATATTATCTGAAATTCTAACGACTCTACCAATTCGATGTCTTTCTACTACAATTCTCACAACAAATAATCCAGGTTTATATAGTCTATTTCTACAACTTAAATTCTATCTGACATTCTAACGACTCTACCAATTAGAAGTCTTTCTGCTACAATACTCACAACAAATAATCCAGCATTGTCTCGTCTATTTCCACAACTCACATTCTATCTGACATTCTAAAGACTCTACCAATTCGCTGTATTTCTACTACAATACTAACTTCAAATAATCCAGGATTGTCTCGTCTATTTCCACAACTTACATTCTATCTGACATTCTAACGACTCTACCAATTCGATGTCTTTCTACTACAATACTCACAACAGATAATCCAGGATTGTCTCGTCCATTTCCACAACTTACATTCTATCTGACATTCTAACGACTCTACCAATTCGCTGTCTTTCTACCACAATACTCACAACAAATAATCCAGGATTGTCTCGTCTATTTCCATAACTTACATTCTATCTGACATTTTAACGACTCTACCAATTCGAATTCTTTCTACTACAATACTAACTTTAAATAATCCAGGATTGTCTCCTCTATTTCAACAACTTACATTCTATCTTACGTTCTAACGACTCTACGAATCCGATGCGTTTCTACTATAATACTCACAACAAATAATCCAGGATTGTCTCGTCTATCTCCAGACATTACATTCTATCTGACATTCTAACGACTCTACCAGTTCGCTGTATTTCTACTACAATACTAACTCCAAATGATCCAGGATTGTCTCGTCTATTTCCACAACTTACATTCTATCTGACATTCTAACGACTCTACCTATTCGCTGTATTTCTACTACAATACTCACAACAAATAATCCAGGATTGTCTGGTCTATCTCCAGACCTTACATTCTATCTGACATTCTAACGACTCTACCAGTTCGCTGTATTTCTACTACAATACTAACTTCAAATAATCCAGGATTGTCTCGTCTATTTCCACAACTTACATTCTATCTGATATTCTAACGACTCTACCCATTCGCTGTATTTCTACTACAATACTAACTTTAAGTAATCCATATTGTCTCGTCTATTTCCACAACTTACATTCTATCTGACATTCAAACGACTTTATCAATTCGAAGTCTTTCTACTAGAATACTAACGTCAAATAATCCAGGATTGTCTCGTCTATTTCCACAACTTACTTTCTATCTGACATTCTAACGACTCTACCAATTCGAAGTCTTTCTACTACAATACTCACAACAAATATTCCAGGATTGTCTGGTCTATTTCCACAACTTACATTCTATCTGACATTCTAACGACTCTACCAATTCGAAGTCTTTCTACTACAATACTAACTTTAAATAATCTAGGATTGTCTCGTCTATCTCCAGACCTTACATTCTATCTGACATTCTAACGAGTCTACCAATTCGAAGTCTTTCTGCTACAATACTCACAACAAATAATCCAGGATTGTCTCGTCTATTTCCACACCTTACATTCTATCTGACATTCTAACGACTCTACCTATTCGCTGTATTTCTACTACAATACTCACAACAAATAATCCAGCATTGTCTCGTCTATTTCCACAACTCACATTCTATCTGACGTTCTAACGACTCTATCAATTCGAAGTCTTTCTACTACAATACTAACTTTAAATAATCCAGGATTGTCTCCTCTATTTCCACAACTTACATTATATCTGACATTCTAACGACTCTACCAATTCGATGTCTTTCTACTACAATACTCACAACAAATAATCCAGGATTGTATCGTCTATCTCCACACCTTACGTTCTATCTGACATTCTAACGACTCTACCAGTTCGCTCTATTTCTACTACAATACTAACTTCAAATAATCCAGGATTGTCTCGTCTATTTCCACAACTTACATTCTATCTGATATTCTAACGACTCTACCAATTTGAAGTATTTTTACTACAATACTAACAACAAATAATCCAGGATAGTCTCGTCTATTTCCACAACTTACATTCTATCTGACATTCTAACGACTCTACCAATTCGAAGTCTTTCTACTACAATACTCACAACAAATATTCCAGGATTGTCTCGTCTATCTCCAGACCTTACATTCTATCTGACATTCTAACGACTCTACCAGTTCGCAGTATTTCTACTACAATACTAACTTTAAACAATCCAGGATTGTCTCCTCTATTTCCACAACTTACATTCTATCTGACATTCTAACGACTCTACCAATTCGAAGTCTTTCTACTACAATACTCACAACAAATAATCCAGGATTGTCTCATCTATTTCCACACCTTACATTCTATCTGACATTCTAACGACTCGACCCATTCGCTGTATTTCTACTACAATACTAACTTCAAATAATCCAGGATTGTCACGTCTATCTCCACACCTTACATTCTATCTGACATTCTAACGACTCTACCAGTTCGCTGTATTTCTACTACAATACTCACAACAAATAAACCAGTATCGTCTCGTCTATTTCCACAACTTACATTCTATCTTACATACTAACGACTCTACCAATTCGAAGTCTTTCTACTACAATACTAACTTTAAACAATCCAGGATTGTCTCCTCTATTTCCACAACTTACATTCTATCTGACATTCTAACGACTCTACCCATTCGCTGTATTTCTACTACAATACTAACTTTAAATAATCCATATTGTCTCGTCTATTTCCACAACTTACATTCTATCTGATATTCTAACGACTCTACCAATTCGAAGTCTTTCTACTACAATACTAACTTTAAATAATCCAGGATTGTCTCCTCTATTTCCACAACTTACATTCTATCTGACATTCTAACGACTCTACCAATTCGATGTGTTTCTACTACAATACTCACAACAAATAATCCAGGATTGTCTCGTCTATCTCCAGACCTTACATTCTATCTAACATTCTAACGACTCTACCAGTTCGCTGTATTTCTACTACAATACTAACTTTAAACAATCCAGGATTGTCTCCTCTATTTCCACAACTTACATTCTATCTGACATTCTAACGACTCTACCCATTCGCTGTATTTCTACTACAATACTAACTTCAAATAATCCAGGATTGTCTTATCTATTTCCACAACTTACATTCTATCTGATATTCGAACGAATCTACCAATTCGAAGTCTTTCTACTACAATACTAACGCCAAATAATCCAGGATTGTCTCGTCTATTTCCACAACTTACTTTCTATCTGACATTCTAACGACTCTTCCAATTCGAAGTCTTTCTACTACAATACTCACAACAAATATTCCAGGATTGTCTGGTCTATTTCCACAACTTACATTCTATCTGACATTCTAACGACTCTACCAATTCGAAGTCTTTCTACTACAATACTAACTTTAAATAATCCAGGATTGTCTCCTCTATTTCCACAACTTACATATTATCTGAAATTCTAACGACTCTACCAATTCGATGTCTTTCTACTACAATTCTCACAACAAATAATCCAGGTTTGTATAGTCTATTTCTACAACTTAAATTCTATCTGACATTCTAACGACTCTACCAATTAGAAGTCTTTCTGCTACAATACTCACAACAAATAATCCAGCATTGTCTCGTCTATTTCCACAACTCACATTCTATCTGACATTCTAAAGACTCTACCAATTCGCTGTATTTCTACTACAATACTAACTTCAAATAATCCAGGATTGTCTCGTCTATTTCCACAACTTACATTCTATCTGACTTTCTAACGACTCTACCAATTCGAAGTCTTTCTACTACAATACTAACTTTAAATAATCCAGGATTGTCTCCTCTATTTCCACAACTTACATTCTATCTGACATTCTAACGACTCTACCAATTCGATGTATTTCTACTACAATACTCACAACAAATAATCCAGGATTGTCTCGTCTATCTCCACACCTTACGTTCTATCTGACATTCTAACGACTCTACCAGTTCGCTCTATTTCTACTACAATACTAACTTCAAATAATCCAGCATTGTCTCGTCTATTTCCACAACTCACATTCTATCTGACATTCTAAAGACTCTACCAATTCGCTGTATTTCTACTACAATACTAACTTCAAATAATCCAGGATTGTCTCGTCTATTTCCACAACTTACATTCTATCTGACTTTCTAACGACTCTACCAATTCGAAGTTTTTCTACTACAATGCTAACAACAAATAATCTAGGATTGTCTCGTCTATCTCCACAACTTACATTTTCTCTGACATTCTAACGACACTACCAATTCGATGTGTTTCTACTACAATACTCACAACCAATAATCCAGGATTGTCTCGTCTATCTCCACAACTTACGTTATATCTGACATTCTAACGACTCTACCAATTCGAATTCTTTATATTACAATACTCACAACAAATAATCCACGACTGTCTCGTCTATTTCCACAACTTACATTATATCTGATATTCTAACGACTCTACCAATTTGAAGTATTTTTACTACAATACTAACAACAAATAATCCAGGATAGTCTCGTCTATTTCCACAACTTACATTCTATCTGACATTCTAACGACTCTACCAATTCGAAGTCTTTCTACTACAATACTCACAACAAATATTCCAGGATTGTCTCGTCTATCTCCAGACCTTACATTCTATCTGACATTCTAACGACTCTACCAGTTCGCAGTATTTCTACTACAATACTAACTTTAAACAATCCAGGATTGTCTCCTCTATTTCCACAACTTACATTCTATCTGACATTCTAACGACTCTACCAATTCGCTGTATTTCTACTACAATACTAACTTCAAATAATCCAGGATTGCCTTATCTATTTCCACAACTTACATTCTATCTGATAATCGAAAGACTCTACCAATTCGAAGTCTTTCTACTACAATACTAACGTCAAATAATCCAGGATTGTCTCGTCCATTTCCACAACTTACATTCTATCTGACATTCTAACGACTCTACCAATTCGCTGTCTTTCTACCACAATACTCACAACAAATAATCCAGGATTGTCTGGTCTATTTCCACAACTTACATTCTATCTGACATTCTAACGACTCTACCAATTCGAAGTCTTTCTACTACAATACTAACTTTAAATAATCCAGGATTGTCTCCTCTATTTCCACAACTTACATATTATCTGAAATTCTAACGACTCTACCAATTCGATGTCTTTCTACTACAATTCTCACAACAAATAATCCAGGTTTATATAGTCTATTTCTACAACTTAAATTCTATCTGACATTCTAACGACTCTACCAATTAGAAGTCTTTCTGCTACAATACTCACAACAAATAATCCAGCATTGTCTCGTCTATTTCCACAACTCACATTCTATCTGACATTCTAAAGACTCTACCAATTCGCTGTATTTCTACTACAATACTAACTTCAAATAATCCAGGATTGTCTCGTCTATTTCCACAACTTACATTCTATCTGACATTCTAACGACTCTACCAATTCGAAGTCTTTCTACTACAATACTAACTTTAAATAATCCAGGATTGTCTCCTCTATTTCAACAACTTACATTCTATCTTACGTTCTAACGACTCTACGAATCCGATGTGTTTCTACTATAATACTCACAACAAATAATCCAGGATTGTCTCGTCTATCTCCAGACATTACATTCTATCTGACATTCTAACGACTCTACCAGTTCGCTGTATTTCTACTACAATACTAACTCCAAATAATCCAGGATTGTCTCGTCTATTTCCACAACTTACATTCTATCTGACATTCTAACGACTCTACCTATTCGCTGTATTTCTACTACAATACTCACAACAGATAATCCAGCATTGTCTCGTCTATTTCCACAACTCACATTCTATCTGACATTCTAACGACTCTACCAATTCGCTGTATTTCTACTACAATACTAACGTCAAATAATCCAGGATTGTCTCGTCCATTTCCACAACTTACGTTCTATCTGACATTCTAACGACTCTACCAATTCGAAGTCTATCTATTACAATACTAACAACAAATAATCTAGGATTGTCTCGTCTATTTCCACAACTTACATTCTATCTGACATTCTAACGACTCTACCAATTCGAAGACTTTCTACTACAATACTCACAACAAATAATCCAGGATTGTCTCATCTATTTCCACACCTTACATTCTATCTGACATTCTAACGACTCGACCCATTCGCTGTATTTCTACTACAATACTAACTTCAAATAATCCAGGATTGTCACGTCTATCTCCACACCTTACATTCCATCTGACATTCTAACGACTCTACCAGTTCGCTGTATTTCTACTACAATACTCACAACAAATAAACCAGTATCGTCTCGTCTATTTCCACAACTTACATTCTATCTTACATACTAACGACTCTACCAATTCGAAGTCTTTCTACTACAATACTAACTTTAAACAATCCAGGATTGTCTCCTCTATTTCCACAACTTACATTCTATCTGACATTCTAACGACTCTACCCATTCGCTGTATTTCTACTACAATACTAAATTTAAATAATCCATATTGTCTCGTCTATTTCCACAACTTACATTCTATCTGATATTCTAACGACTCTAACAATTCGATGTGTTTCTACTACAATACTCACAACAAATAATCCAGGATTGTCTCGTCTATCTCCAGACCTTACATTCTATCTAACATTCTAACGACTCTACCAGTTCGCTGTATTTCTACTACAATACTAACTTTAAACAATCCAGGATTGTCTCCTCTATTTCCACAACTTACATTCTATCTGACATTCTAACGACTCTACCCATTCGCTGTATTTCTACTACAATACTAACTTCAAATAATCCAGGATTGTCTTATCTATTTCCACAACTTACATTCTATCTGATATTCGAACGAATCTATCAATTCGAAGTCTTTCTACTACAATACTAACGCCAAATAATCCAGGATTGTCTCGTCTATTTCCACAACTTACTTTCTATCTGACATTCTAACGACTCTTCCAATTCGAAGTCTTTCTACTACAATACTCACAACAAATATTCCAGGATTGTCTGGTCTATTTCCACAACTTACATTCTATCTGACATTCTAACGACTCTACCAATTCGAAGTCTTTCTACTACAATACTAACTTTAAATAATCCAGGATTGTCTCCTCTATTTCAACAACTTACATTCTATCTTACGTTCTAACGACTCTACGAATCCGATGTGTTTCTACTATAATACTCACAACAAATAATCCAGGATTGTCTCGTCTATCTCCAGACATTACATTCTATCTGACATTCTAACAACTCTACCAGTTCGCTGTATTTCTACTACAATACTAACTCCAAATAATCCAGGATTGTCTCGTCTATTTCCACAACTTACATTCTATCTGACATTCTAACGACTCTACCTATTAGCTGTATTTCTACTACAATACTAACAACAAATAATCCAGCATTGTCTCGTCTATTTCCACAACTCACATTCTATCTGACATTCTAACGACTCTTCCAATTCGAAGTCTTTCTACTACAATACTCACAACAAATATTCCAGGATTGTCTGGTCTATTTCCACAACTTACATTCTATCTGACATTCTAACGACTCTACCAATTCGAAGTCTTTCTACTACAATACTAACTTTAAATAATCCAGGATTGTCTCCTCTATTTCCACAACTTACATATTATCTGAAATTCTAACGACTCTACCAATTCGATGTCTTTCTACTACAATTCTCACAACAAATAATCCAGGTTTGTATAGTCTATTTCTACAACTTAAATTCTATCTGACATTCTAACGACTCTACCAATTAGAAGTCTTTCTGCTACAATACTCACAACAAATAATCCAGCATTGTCTCGTCTATTTCCACAACTCACATTCTATCTGACATTCTAAAGACTCTACCAATTCGCTGTATTTCTACTACAATACTAACTTCAAATAATCCAGGATTGTCTCGTCTATTTCCACAACTTACATTCTATCTGACATTCTAACGACTCTACCAATTCGAAGTCTTTCTACTACAATACTAACTTTAAATAATCCAGGATTGTCTCCTCTATTTCAACAACTTACATTCTATCTTACGTTCTAACGACTCTACGAATCCGATGTGTTTCTACTATAATACTCACAACAAATAATCCAGGATTGTCTCGTCTATCTCCAGACATTACATTCTATCTGACATTCTAACGACTCTACCAGTTCGCTGTATTTCTACTACAATACTAACTCCAAATAATCCAGGATTGTCTCGTCTATTTCCACAACTTACATTCTATCTGACATTCTAACGACTCTACCTATTCGCTGTATTTCTACTACAATACTCACAACAAATAATCCAGCATTGTCTCGTCTATTTCCACAACTCACATTCTATCTGACATTCTAACGACTCTACCAATTCGCTGTATTTCTACTACAATACTAACGTCAAATAATCCAGGATTGTCTCGTCCATTTCCACAACTTACGTTCTATCTGACATTCTAACGACTCTACCAATTCGAAGTCTATCTATTACAATACTAACAACAAATAATCTAGGATTGTCTCGTCTATTTCCACAACTTACATTCTATCTGACATTCTAACGACTCTACCAACTCGAAGTCTTTCTACTACAATACTCACAACAAATAATCCAGGATTGTCTCATCTATTTCCACACCTTACATTCTATCTGACATTCTAACGACTCGACCCATTCGCTGTATTTCTACTACAATACTAACTTCAAATAATCCAGGATTGTCACGTCTATCTCCACACCTTACATTCCATCTGACATTCTAACGACTCTACCAGTTCGCTGTATTTCTACTACAATACTCACAACAAATAAACCAGTATCGTCTCGTCTATTTCCACAACTTACATTCTATCTTACATACTAACGACTCTACCAATTCGAAGTCTTTCTACTACAATACTAACTTTAAACAATCCAGGATTGTCTCCTCTATTTCCACACCTTACATTCTATCTGACATTCTAACGACTCTACCCATTCGCTGTATTTCTACTACAATACTAACTTTAAATAATCCATATTGTCTCGTCTATTTCCACAACTTACATTCTATCTGATATTCTAACGACTCTACCAATTCGAAGTCTTTCTACTACAATACTAACTTTAAATAATCCAGGATTGTCTCCTCTATTTCCACAACTTACATTCTATCTGACATTCTAACGACTCTACCAATTCGATGTGTTTCTACTACAATACTCACAACAAATAATCCAGGATTGTCTCGTCTATCTCCAGACCTTACATTCTATCTAACATTCTAACGACTCTACCAGTTCGCTGTATTTCTACTACAATACTAACTTTAAACAATCCAGGATTGTCTCCTCTATTTCCACAACTTACATTCTATCTGACATTCTAACGACTCTACCCATTCGCTGTATTTCTACTACAATACTAACTTCAAATAATCCAGGATTGTCTTATCTATTTCCACAACTTACATTCTATCTGATATTCGAACGAATCTACCAATTCGAAGTCTTTCTACTACAATACTAACGCCAAATAATCCAGGATTGTCTCGTCTATTTCCACAACTTACTTTCTATCTGACATTCTAACGACTCTTCCAATTCGAAGTCTTTCTACTACAATACTCACAACAAATATTCCAGGATTGTCTGGTCTATTTCCACAACTTACATTCTATCTGACATTCTAACGACTCTACCAATTCGAAGTCTTTCTACTACAATACTAACTTTAAATAATCCAGGATTGTCTCCACTATTTCCACAACTTACATATTATCTGAAATTCTAACGACTCTACCAATTCGATGTCTTTCTACTACAATTCTCACAACAAATAATCCAGGTTTGTATAGTCTATTTCTACAACTTAAATTCTATCTGACATTCTAACGACTCTACCAATTAGAAGTCTTTCTGCTACAATACTCACAACAAATAATCCAGCATTGTCTCGTCTATTTCCACAACTCACATTCTATCTGACATTCTAAAGACTCTACCAATTCGCTGTATTTCTACTACAATACTAACGCCAAATAATCCAGGATTGTCTCGTCTATTTCCACAACTTACTTTCTATCTGACATTCTAACGACTCTTCCAATTCGAAGTCTTTCTACTACAATACTCACAACAAATATTCCAGGATTGTCTGGTCTATTTCCACAACTTACATTCTATCTGACATTCTAACGACTCTACCAATTCGAAGTCTTTCTACTACAATACTAACTTTAAATAATCCAGGATTGTCTCCTCTATTTCAACAACTTACATTCTATCTTACGTTCTAACGACTCTACGAATCCGATGTGTTTCTACTATAATACTCACAACAAATAATCCAGGATTGTCTCGTCTATCTCCAGACATTACATTCTATCTGACATTCTAACGACTCTACCAGTTCGCTGTATTTCTACTACAATACTAACTCCAAATAATCCAGGATTGTCTCGTCTATTTCCACAACTTACATTCTATCTGACATTCTAACGACTCTACCTATTCGCTGTATTTCTACTACAATACTAACAACAAATAATCCAGCATTGTCTCGTCTATTTCCACAACTCACATTCTATCTGACATTCTAACGACTCTTCCAATTCGAAGTCTTTCTACTACAATACTCACAACAAATATTCCAGGATTGTCTGGTCTATTTCCACAACTTACATTCTATCTGACATTCTAACGACTCTACCAATTCGAAGTCTTTCTACTACAATACTAACTTTAAATAATCCAGGATTGTCTCCTCTATTTCCACAACTTACATATTATCTGAAATTCTAACGACTCTACCAATTCGATGTCTTTCTACTACAATTCTCACAACAAATAATCCAGGTTTGTATAGTCTATTTCTACAACTTAAATTCTATCTGACATTCTAACGACTCTACCAATTAGAAGTCTTTCTGCTACAATACTCACAACAAATAATCCAGCATTGTCTCGTCTATTTCCACAACTCACATTCTATCTGACATTCTAAAGACTCTACCAATTCGCTGTATTTCTACTACAATACTAACTTCAAATAATCCAGGATTGTCTCGTCTATTTCCACAACTTACATTCTATCTGACATTCTAACGACTCTACCAATTCGAAGTCTTTCTACTACAATACTAACTTTAAATAATCCAGGATTGTCTCCTCTATTTCAACAACTTACATTCTATCTTACGTTCTAACGACTCTACGAATCCGATGTGTTTCTACTATAATACTCACAACAAATAATCCAGGATTGTCTCGTCTATCTCCAGACATTACATTCTATCTGACATTCTAACGACTCTACCAGTTCGCTGTATTTCTACTACAATACTAACTCCAAATAATCCAGGATTGTCTCGTCTATTTCCACAACATACATTCTATCTGACATTCTAACGACTCTACCTATTCGCTGTATTTCTACTACAATACTCACAACAAATAATCCAGCATTGTCTCGTCTATTTCCACAACTCACATTCTATCTGACATTCTAACGACTCTACCAATTCGCTGTATTTCTACTACAATACTAACGTCAAATAATCCAGGATTGTCTCGTCCATTTCCACAACTTACGTTCTATCTGACATTCTAACGACTCTACCAATTCGAAGTCTATCTATTACAATACTAACAACAAATAATCTAGGATTGTCTCGTCTATTTCCACAACTTACATTCTATCTGACATTCTAACGACTCTACCAATTCGAAGTCTTTCTACTACAATACTCACAACAAATAATCCAGGATTGTCTCATCTATTTCCACACCTTACATTCTATCTGACATTCTAACGACTCGACCCATTCGCTGTATTTCTACTACAATACTAACTTCAAATAATCCAGGATTGTCACGTCTATCTCCACACCTTACATTCCATCTGACATTCTAACGACTCTACCAGTTCGCTGTATTTCTACTACAATACTCACAACAAATAAACCAGTATCGTCTCGTCTATTTCCACAACTTACATTCTATCTTACATACTAACGACTCTACCAATTCGAAGTCTTTCTACTACAATACTAACTTTAAATAATCCAGGATTGTCTCCTCTATTTCAACAACTTACATTCTATCTTACGTTCTAACGACTCTACGAATCCGATGTGTTTCTACTATAATACTCACAACAAATAATCCAGGATTGTCTCGTCTATCTCCAGACATTACATTCTATCTGACATTCTAACGACTCTACCAGTTCGCTGTATTTCTACTACAATACTAACTCCAAATAATCCAGGATTGTCTCGTCTATTTCCACAACTTACATTCTATCTGACATTCTAACGACTCTACCTATTCGCTGTATTTCTACTACAATACTCACAACAGATAATCCAGCATTGTCTCGTCTATTTCCACAACTCACATTCTATCTGACATTCTAACGACTCTACCAATTCGCTGTATTTCTACTACAATACTCACAACAAATAAACCAGTATCGTCTCGTCTATTTCCACAACTTACATTCTATCTTACATACTAACGACTCTACCAATTCGAAGTCTTTCTACTACAATACTAACTTTAAACAATCCAGGATTGTCTCCTCTATTTCCACAACTTACATTCTATCTGACATTCTAACGACTCTACCCATTCGCTGTATTTCTACTACAATACTAAATTTAAATAATCCATATTGTCTCGTCTATTTCCACAACTTACATTCTATCTGATATTCTAACGACTCTACCAATTCGAAGTCTTTCTACTACAATACTAACTTTAAATAATCCAGGATTGTCTCCTCTATTTCCACAACTTACATTCTATCTGACATTCTAACGACTCTACCAATTCGATGTGTTTCTACTACAATACTCACAACAAATAATCCAGGATTGTCTCGTCTATCTCCAGACCTTACATTCTATCTAACATTCTAACGACTCTACCAGTTCGCTGTATTTCTACTACAATACTAACTTTAAACAATCCAGGATTGTCTCCTCTATTTCCACAACTTACATTCTATCTGACATTCTAACGACTCTACCCATTCGCTGTATTTCTACTACAATACTAACTTCAAATAATCCAGGATTGTCTTATCTATTTCCACAACTTACATTCTATCTGATATTCGAACGAATCTATCAATTCGAAGTCTTTCTACTACAATACTAACGCCAAATAATCCAGGATTGTCTCGTCTATTTCCACAACTTACTTTCTATCTGACATTCTAACGACTCTTCCAATTCGAAGTCTTTCTACTACAATACTCACAACAAATATTCCAGGATTGTCTGGTCTATTTCCACAACTTACATTCTATCTGACATTCTAACGACTCTACCAATTCGAAGTCTTTCTACTACAATACTAACTTTAAATAATCCAGGATTGTCTCCTCTATTTCAACAACTTACATTCTATCTTACGTTCTAACGACTCTACGAATCCGATGTGTTTCTACTATAATACTCACAACAAATAATCCAGGATTGTCTCGTCTATCTCCAGACATTACATTCTATCTGACATTCTAACAACTCTACCAGTTCGCTGTATTTCTACTACAATACTAACTCCAAATAATCCAGGATTGTCTCGTCTATTTCCACAACTTACATTCTATCTGACATTCTAACGACTCTACCTATTAGCTGTATTTCTACTACAATACTAACAACAAATAATCCAGCATTGTCTCGTCTATTTCCACAACTCACATTCTATCTGACATTCTAACGACTCTTCCAATTCGAAGTCTTTCTACTACAATACTCACAACAAATATTCCAGGATTGTCTGGTCTATTTCCACAACTTACATTCTATCTGACATTCTAACGACTCTACCAATTCGAAGTCTTTCTACTACAATACTAACTTTAAATAATCCAGGATTGTCTCCTCTATTTCCACAACTTACATATTATCTGAAATTCTAACGACTCTACCAATTCGATGTCTTTCTACTACAATTCTCACAACAAATAATCCAGGTTTGTATAGTCTATTTCTACAACTTAAATTCTATCTGACATTCTAACGACTCTACCAATTAGAAGTCTTTCTGCTACAATACTCACAACAAATAATCCAGCATTGTCTCGTCTATTTCCACAACTCACATTCTATCTGACATTCTAAAGACTCTACCAATTCGCTGTATTTCTACTACAATACTAACTTCAAATAATCCAGGATTGTCTCGTCTATTTCCACAACTTACATTCTATCTGACATTCTAACGACTCTACCAATTCGAAGTCTTTCTACTACAATACTAACTTTAAATAATCCAGGATTGTCTCCTCTATTTCAACAACTTACATTCTATCTTACGTTCTAACGACTCTACGAATCCGATGTGTTTCTACTATAATACTCACAACAAATAATCCAGGATTGTCTCGTCTATCTCCAGACATTACATTCTATCTGACATTCTAACGACTCTACCAGTTCGCTGTATTTCTACTACAATACTAACTCCAAATAATCCAGGATTGTCTCGTCTATTTCCACAACTTACATTCTATCTGACATTCTAACGACTCTACCTATTCGCTGTATTTCTACTACAATACTCACAACAAATAATCCAGCATTGTCTCGTCTATTTCCACAACTCACATTCTATCTGACATTCTAACGACTCTACCAATTCGCTGTATTTCTACTACAATACTAACGTCAAATAATCCAGGATTGTCTCGTCCATTTCCACAACTTACGTTCTATCTGACATTCTAACGACTCTACCAATTCGAAGTCTATCTATTACAATACTAACAACAAATAATCTAGGATTGTCTCGTCTATTTCCACAACTTACATTCTATCTGACATTCTAACGACTCTACCAATTCGAAGTCTTTCTACTACAATACTCACAACAAATAATCCAGGATTGTCTCATCTATTTCCACACCTTACATTCTATCTGACATTCTAACGACTCGACCCATTCGCTGTATTTCTACTACAATACTAACTTCAAATAATCCAGGATTGTCACGTCTATCTCCACACCTTACATTCCATCTGACATTCTAACGACTCTACCAGTTCGCTGTATTTCTACTACAATACTCACAACAAATAAACCAGTATCGTCTCGTCTATTTCCACAACTTACATTCTATCTTACATACTAACGACTCTACCAATTCGAAGTCTTTCTACTACAATACTAACTTTAAATAATCCAGGATTGTCTTATCTATTTCCACAACTTACATTCTATCTGATATTCGAACGAATCTATCAATTCGAAGTCTTTCTACTACAATACTAACGCCAAATAATCCAGGATTGTCTCGTCTATTTCCACAACTTACTTTCTATCTGACATTCTAACGACTCTTCCAATTCGAAGTCTTTCTACTACAATACTCACAACAAATATTCCAGGATTGTCTGGTCTATTTCCACAACTTACATTCTATCTGACATTCTAACGACTCTACCAATTCGAAGTCTTTCTACTACAATACTAACTTTAAATAATCCAGGATTGTCTCCTCTATTTCAACAACTTACATTCTATCTTACGTTCTAACGACTCTACGAATCCGATGTGTTTCTACTATAATACTCACAACAAATAATCCAGGATTGTCTCGTCTATCTCCAGACATTACATTCTATCTGACATTCTAACAACTCTACCAGTTCGCTGTATTTCTACTACAATACTAACTCCAAATAATCCAGGATTGTCTCGTCTATTTCCACAACTTACATTCTATCTGACATTCTAACGACTCTACCTATTAGCTGTATTTCTACTACAATACTAACAACAAATAATCCAGCATTGTCTCGTCTATTTCCACAACTCACATTCTATCTGACATTCTAACGACTCTTCCAATTCGAAGTCTTTCTACTACAATACTCACAACAAATATTCCAGGATTGTCTGGTCTATTTCCACAACTTACATTCTATCTGACATTCTAACGACTCTACCAATTCGAAGTCTTTCTACTACAATACTAACTTTAAATAATCCAGGATTGTCTCCTCTATTTCCACAACTTACATATTATCTGAAATTCTAACGACTCTACCAATTCGATGTCTTTCTACTACAATTCTCACAACAAATAATCCAGGTTTGTATAGTCTATTTCTACAACTTAAATTCTATCTGACATTCTAACGACTCTACCAATTAGAAGTCTTTCTGCTACAATACTCACAACAAATAATCCAGCATTGTCTCGTCTATTTCCACAACTCACATTCTATCTGACATTCTAAAGACTCTACCAATTCGCTGTATTTCTACTACAATACTAACTTCAAATAATCCAGGATTGTCTCGTCTATTTCCACAACTTACATTCTATCTGACATTCTAACGACTCTACCAATTCGAAGTCTTTCTACTACAATACTAACTTTAAATAATCCAGGATTGTCTCCTCTATTTCAACAACTTACATTCTATCTTACGTTCTAACGACTCTACGAATCCGATGTGTTTCTACTATAATACTCACAACAAATAATCCAGGATTGTCTCGTCTATCTCCAGACATTACATTCTATCTGACATTCTAACGACTCTACCAGTTCGCTGTATTTCTACTACAATACTAACTCCAAATAATCCAGGATTGTCTCGTCTATTTCCACAACTTACATTCTATCTGACATTCTAACGACTCTACCTATTCGCTGTATTTCTACTACAATACTCACAACAAATAATCCAGCATTGTCTCGTCTATTTCCACAACTCACATTCTATCTGACATTCTAACGACTCTACCAATTCGCTGTATTTCTACTACAATACTAACGTCAAATAATCCAGGATTGTCTCGTCCATTTCCACAACTTACGTTCTATCTGACATTCTAACGACTCTACCAATTCGAAGTCTATCTATTACAATACTAACAACAAATAATCTAGGATTGTCTCGTCTATTTCCACAACTTACATTCTATCTGACATTCTAACGACTCTACCAATTCGAAGTCTTTCTACTACAATACTCACAACAAATAATCCAGGATTGTCTCATCTATTTCCACACCTTACATTCTATCTGACATTCTAACGACTCGACCCATTCGCTGTATTTCTACTACAATACTAACTTCAAATAATCCAGGATTGTCACGTCTATCTCCACACCTTACATTCCATCTGACATTCTAACGACTCTACCAGTTCGCTGTATTTCTACTACAATACTCACAACAAATAAACCAGTATCGTCTCGTCTATTTCCACAACTTACATTCTATCTTACATACTAACGACTCTACCAATTCGAAGTCTTTCTACTACAATACTAACTTTAAACAATCCAGGATTGTCTCCTCTATTTCCACACCTTACATTCTATCTGACATTCTAACGACTCTACCCATTCGCTGTATTTCTACTACAATACTAACTTTAAATAATCCATATTGTCTCGTCTATTTCCACAACTTACATTCTATCTGATATTCTAACGACTCTACCAATTCGAAGTCTTTCTACTACAATACTAACTTTAAATAATCCAGGATTGTCTCCTCTATTTCCACAACTTACATTCTATCTGACATTCTAACGACTCTACCAATTCGATGTGTTTCTACTACAATACTCACAACAAATAATCCAGGATTGTCTCGTCTATCTCCAGACCTTACATTCTATCTAACATTCTAACGACTCTACCAGTTCGCTGTATTTCTACTACAATACTAACTTTAAACAATCCAGGATTGTCTCCTCTATTTCCACAACTTACATTCTATCTGACATTCTAACGACTCTACCCATTCGCTGTATTTCTACTACAATACTAACTTCAAATAATCCAGGATTGTCTTATCTATTTCCACAACTTACATTCTATCTGATATTCGAACGAATCTACCAATTCGAAGTCTTTCTACTACAATACTAACGCCAAATAATCCAGGATTGTCTCGTCTATTTCCACAACTTACTTTCTATCTGACATTCTAACGACTCTTCCAATTCGAAGTCTTTCTACTACAATACTCACAACAAATATTCCAGGATTGTCTGGTCTATTTCCACAACTTACATTCTATCTGACATTCTAACGACTCTACCAATTCGAAGTCTTTCTACTACAATACTAACTTTAAATAATCCAGGATTGTCTCCACTATTTCCACAACTTACATATTATCTGAAATTCTAACGACTCTACCAATTCGATGTCTTTCTACTACAATTCTCACAACAAATAATCCAGGTTTGTATAGTCTATTTCTACAACTTAAATTCTATCTGACATTCTAACGACTCTACCAATTAGAAGTCTTTCTGCTACAATACTCACAACAAATAATCCAGCATTGTCTCGTCTATTTCCACAACTCACATTCTATCTGACATTCTAAAGACTCTACCAATTCGCTGTATTTCTACTACAATACTAACGCCAAATAATCCAGGATTGTCTCGTCTATTTCCACAACTTACTTTCTATCTGACATTCTAACGACTCTTCCAATTCGAAGTCTTTCTACTACAATACTCACAACAAATATTCCAGGATTGTCTGGTCTATTTCCACAACTTACATTCTATCTGACATTCTAACGACTCTACCAATTCGAAGTCTTTCTACTACAATACTAACTTTAAATAATCCAGGATTGTCTCCTCTATTTCAACAACTTACATTCTATCTTACGTTCTAACGACTCTACGAATCCGATGTGTTTCTACTATAATACTCACAACAAATAATCCAGGATTGTCTCGTCTATCTCCAGACATTACATTCTATCTGACATTCTAACGACTCTACCAGTTCGCTGTATTTCTACTACAATACTAACTCCAAATAATCCAGGATTGTCTCGTCTATTTCCACAACTTACATTCTATCTGACATTCTAACGACTCTACCTATTCGCTGTATTTCTACTACAATACTAACAACAAATAATCCAGCATTGTCTCGTCTATTTCCACAACTCACATTCTATCTGACATTCTAACGACTCTTCCAATTCGAAGTCTTTCTACTACAATACTCACAACAAATATTCCAGGATTGTCTGGTCTATTTCCACAACTTACATTCTATCTGACATTCTAACGACTCTACCAATTCGAAGTCTTTCTACTACAATACTAACTTTAAATAATCCAGGATTGTCTCCTCTATTTCCACAACTTACATATTATCTGAAATTCTAACGACTCTACCAATTCGATGTCTTTCTACTACAATTCTCACAACAAATAATCCAGGTTTGTATAGTCTATTTCTACAACTTAAATTCTATCTGACATTCTAACGACTCTACCAATTAGAAGTCTTTCTGCTACAATACTCACAACAAATAATCCAGCATTGTCTCGTCTATTTCCACAACTCACATTCTATCTGACATTCTAAAGACTCTACCAATTCGCTGTATTTCTACTACAATACTAACTTCAAATAATCCAGGATTGTCTCGTCTATTTCCACAACTTACATTCTATCTGACATTCTAACGACTCTACCAGTTCGCTGTATTTCTACTACAATACTAACTCCAAATAATCCAGGATTGTCTCGTCTATTTCCACAACATACATTCTATCTGACATTCTAACGACTCTACCTATTCGCTGTATTTCTACTACAATACTCACAACAAATAATCCAGCATTGTCTCGTCTATTTCCACAACTCACATTCTATCTGACATTCTAACGACTCTACCAATTCGCTGTATTTCTACTACAATACTAACGTCAAATAATCCAGGATTGTCTCGTCCATTTCCACAACTTACGTTCTATCTGACATTCTAACGACTCTACCAATTCGAAGTCTATCTATTACAATACTAACAACAAATAATCTAGGATTGTCTCGTCTATTTCCACAACTTACATTCTATCTGACATTCTAACGACTCTACCAATTCGAAGTCTTTCTACTACAATACTCACAACAAATAATCCAGGATTGTCTCATCTATTTCCACACCTTACATTCTATCTGACATTCTAACGACTCGACCCATTCGCTGTATTTCTACTACAATACTAACTTCAAATAATCCAGGATTGTCACGTCTATCTCCACACCTTACATTCCATCTGACATTCTAACGACTCTACCAGTTCGCTGTATTTCTACTACAATACTCACAACAAATAAACCAGTATCGTCTCGTCTATTTCCACAACTTACATTCTATCTTACATACTAACGACTCTACCAATTCGAAGTCTTTCTACTACAATACTAACTTTAAACAATCCAGGATTGTCTCCTCTATTTCCACAACTTACATTCTATCTGACATTCTAACGACTCTACCCATTCGCTGTATTTCTACTACAATACTAACTTTAAATAATCCATATTGTCTCGTCTATTTCCACAACTTACATTCTATCTGATATTCTAACGACTCTACCAATTCGAAGTCTTTCTACTACAATACTAACTTTAAATAATCCAGGATTGTCTCCTCTATTTCCACAACTTACATTCTATCTGACATTCTAACGACTCTACCAATTCGATGTGTTTCTACTACAATACTCACAACAAATAATCCAGGATTGTCTCGTCTATCTCCAGACCTTACATTCTATCTAACATTCTAACGACTCTACCAGTTCGCTGTATTTCTACTACAATACTAACTTTAAACAATCCAGGATTGTCTCCTCTATTTCCACAACTTACATTCTATCTGACATTCTAACGACTCTACCCATTCGCTGTATTTCTACTACAATACTAACTTCAAATAATCCAGGATTGTCTTATCTATTTCCACAACTTACATTCTATCTGATATTCGAACGAATCTACCAATTCGAAGTCTTTCTACTACAATACTAACGCCAAATAATCCAGGATTGTCTCGTCTATTTCCACAACTTACTTTCTATCTGACATTCTAACGACTCTTCCAATTCGAAGTCTTTCTACTACAATACTCACAACAAATATTCCAGGATTGTCTGGTCTATTTCCACAACTTACATTCTATCTGACATTCTAACGACTCTACCAATTCGAAGTCTTTCTACTACAATACTAACTTTAAATAATCCAGGATTGTCTCCTCTATTTCCACAACTTACATATTATCTGAAATTCTAACGACTCTACCAATTCGATGTCTTTCTACTACAATTCTCACAACAAATAATCCAGGTTTGTATAGTCTATTTCTACAACTTAAATTCTATCTGACATTCTAACGACTCTACCAATTAGAAGTCTTTCTGCTACAATACTCACAACAAATAATCCAGCATTGTCTCGTCTATTTCCACAACTCACATTCTATCTGACATTCTAAAGACTCTACCAATTCGCTGTATTTCTACTACAATACTAACTTCAAATAATCCAGGATTGTCTCGTCTATTTCCACAACTTACATTCTATCTGACATTCTAACGACTCTACCAGTTCGCTGTATTTCTACTACAATACTAACTCCAAATAATCCAGGATTGTCTCGTCTATTTCCACAACATACATTCTATCTGACATTCTAACGACTCTACCTATTCGCTGTATTTCTACTACAATACTCACAACAAATAATCCAGCATTGTCTCGTCTATTTCCACAACTCACATTCTATCTGACATTCTAACGACTCTACCAATTCGCTGTATTTCTACTACAATACTAACGTCAAATAATCCAGGATTGTCTCGTCCATTTCCACAACTTACGTTCTATCTGACATTCTAACGACTCTACCAATTCGAAGTCTATCTATTACAATACTAACAACAAATAATCTAGGATTGTCTCGTCTATTTCCACAACTTACATTCTATCTGACATTCTAACGACTCTACCAATTCGAAGTCTTTCTACTACAATACTCACAACAAATAATCCAGGATTGTCTCATCTATTTCCACACCTTACATTCTATCTGACATTCTAACGACTCGACCCATTCGCTGTATTTCTACTACAATACTAACTTCAAATAATCCAGGATTGTCACGTCTATCTCCACACCTTACATTCCATCTGACATTCTAACGACTCTACCAGTTCGCTGTATTTCTACTACAATACTCACAACAAATAAACCAGTATCGTCTCGTCTATTTCCACAACTTACATTCTATCTTACATACTAACGACTCTACCAATTCGAAGTCTTTCTACTACAATACTAACTTTAAACAATCCAGGATTGTCTCCTCTATTTCCACAACTTACATTCTATCTGACATTCTAACGACTCTACCCATTCGCTGTATTTCTACTACAATACTAACTTTAAATAATCCATATTGTCTCGTCTATTTCCACAACTTACATTCTATCTGATATTCTAACGACTCTACCAATTCGAAGTCTTTCTACTACAATACTAACTTTAAATAATCCAGGATTGTCTCCTCTATTTCCACAACTTACATTCTATCTGACATTCTAACGACTCTACCAATTCGATGTGTTTCTACTACAATACTCACAACAAATAATCCAGGATTGTCTCGTCTATCTCCAGACCTTACATTCTATCTAACATTCTAACGACTCTACCAGTTCGCTGTATTTCTACTACAATACTAACTTTAAACAATCCAGGATTGTCTCCTCTATTTCCACAACTTACATTCTATCTGACATTCTAACGACTCTACCCATTCGCTGTATTTCTACTACAATACTAACTTCAAATAATCCAGGATTGTCTTATCTATTTCCACAACTTACATTCTATCTGATATTCGAACGAATCTACCAATTCGAAGTCTTTCTACTACAATACTAACGCCAAATAATCCAGGATTGTCTCGTCTATTTCCACAACTTACTTTCTATCTGACATTCTAACGACTCTTCCAATTCGAAGTCTTTCTACTACAATACTCACAACAAATATTCCAGGATTGTCTGGTCTATTTCCACAACTTACATTCTATCTGACATTCTAACGACTCTACCAATTCGAAGTCTTTCTACTACAATACTAACTTTAAATAATCCAGGATTGTCTCCTCTATTTCCACAACTTACATATTATCTGAAATTCTAACGACTCTACCAATTCGATGTCTTTCTACTACAATTCTCACAACAAATAATCCAGGTTTGTATAGTCTATTTCTACAACTTAAATTCTATCTGACATTCTAACGACTCTACCAATTAGAAGTCTTTCTGCTACAATACTCACAACAAATAATCCAGCATTGTCTCGTCTATTTCCACAACTCACATTCTATCTGACATTCTAAAGACTCTACCAATTCGCTGTATTTCTACTACAATACTAACTTCAAATAATCCAGGATTGTCTCGTCTATTTCCACAACTTACATTCTCTCTGACATTCTAACGACTCTACCAATTCGAAGTTTTTCTACTACAATGCTAACAACAAATAATCTAGGATTGTCTCGTCTATTTCCACAACTTACATTCTATCTGACATTCTAACGACTCTACCAATTCGAAGTCTTTCTACTACAATACTCACAACAAATAATCCAGGATTGTCTCATCTATTTCCACACCTTACATTCTATCTGACATTCTAACGACTCGACCCATTCGCTGTATTTCTACTACAATACTAACTTCAAATAATCCAGGATTGTCACGTCTATCTCCACACCTTACATTCCATCTGACATTCTAACGACTCTACCAGTTCGCTGTATTTCTACTACAATACTCACAACAAATAAACCAGTATCGTCTCGTCTATTTCCACAACTTACATTCTATCTTACATACTAACGACTCTACCAATTCGAAGTCTTTCTACTACAATACTAACTTTAAACAATCCAGGATTGTCTCCTCTATTTCCACAACTTACATTCTATCTGACATTCTAACGACTCTACCCATTCGCTGTATTTCTACTACAATACTAACTTTAAATAATCCATATTGTCTCGTCTATTTCCACAACTTACATTCTATCTGATATTCTAACGACTCTACCAATTCGATGTGTTTCTACTACAATACTAACTTTAAATAATCCAGGATTGTCTCCTCTATTTCCACAACTTACATTCTATCTGACATTCTAACGACTCTACCAATTCGATGTGTTTCTACTACAATACTCACAACAAATAATCCAGGATTGTCTCGTCTATCTCCAGACCTTACATTCTATCTAACATTCTAACGACTCTACCAGTTCGCTGTATTTCTACTACAATACTAACTTCAAATAATCCAGGATTGTCTTATCTATTTCCACAACTTACATTCTATCTGATATTCGAACGAATCTACCAATTCGAAGTCTTTCTACTACAATACTAACGCCAAATAATCCAGGATTGTCTCGTCTATTTCCACAACTTACTTTCTATCTGACATTCTAACGACTCTTCCAATTCGAAGTCTTTCTACTACAATACTAACGCCAAATAATCCAGGATTGTCTCGTCTATTTCCACAACTTACTTTCTATCTGACATTCTAACGACTCTTCCAATTCGAAGTCTTTCTACTACAATACTCACAACAAATAATCCAGGTTTGTATAGTCTATTTCTACAACTTAAATTCTATCTGACATTCTAACGACTCTACCAATTAGAAGTCTTTCTGCTACAATACTCACAACAAATAATCCAGCATTGTCTCGTCTATTTCCACAACTCACATTCTATCTGACATTCTAAAGACTCTACCAATTCGCTGTATTTCTACTACAATACTAACTTCAAATAATCCAGGATTGTCTCGTCTATTTCCACAACTTACATTCTATCTGACTTTCTAACGACTCTACCAATTCGAAGTTTTTCTACTACAATGCTAACAACAAATAATCTAGGATTGTCTCGTCTATCTCCACAACTTACATTTTCTCTGACATTCTAACGACTCTACCAATTCGATGTGTTTCTACTACAATACTCACAACAAATAATCCAGGATTGTCTCGTCTATCTCCACAACTTACGTTATATCTGACATTCTAACGACTCTACCAATTCGAATTCTTTATATTACAATACTCACAACAAATAATCCACGACTGTCTCGTCTATTTCCACTACTTACATTCTATCTGACATTCTAACGACTCTACCAATTCGATGTGTTTCTACTACAATACTCACGACAAATAATCCAGGATTGTCTCGTCTATCTCCAGACCTTACATTCCATCTGACATTCTAACGACTCTACCAGTTCGCTGTATTTCTACTACAAAACTAACTTCAAATAATCCAGGATTGTCTCGTCTATTTCCACAACTTACATTCTATCTGATATTCTAACGACTCTACCCATTCGCTGTATTTCTACTACAATACTAACTTCAAATAATCCAGGATTGTCTCGTCTACTTCCACAAGTTACATTGTATCTGATATTCTAACGACTCTACCAATTCGAAGTCTTTCTACTACAATACTCACAACAAATAATCCAGGATTGTCTCGTCTATTTCCACAACTTACATTCTATCTGGCATTCTAATGACTCTACCAATTCGCTGTCTTTCTACTACAATACTCACAACAAATAATCCATATTGTCTCGTCTATTTCCACAACTTACATTCTATCTGACATTCAAACGACTCTATCAATTCGAAGTCTTTCTACTACAATACTAACTTTAAATAATCCAGGATTGTCTCCTCTATTTCCACAATTTACATTTTATCTGAAATTCTAACGACTCTACCAATTCGATGTCTTTCTACTACAATACTCACAACAAATAATCCAGGATTGTATAGTCTATTTCTACAACTTACATTCTATCTGACATTCTAACGACTCTACCAATTCGAAGTCTTTCTGCTACAATACTCACAACAAATAATCAAGGATTGTCTCGTCTATTTCCACACCTTACATTCTATCTGACATTCTATCGACTCTACCTATTCGCTGTATTTCTACTACAATACTCACAACAAATAATCCAGCATTGTCTCGTCTATTTCCACAACTCACATTCTATCTGACATTCTAACGACTCTATCACTTCGAATTCTTTATATTACAATACTCACAACAAATAATCCACGACTGTCTCGTCTATTTCCACAACTTACATTCTATCTGACATTCTAACGACTCTACCAGTTCGCTGTATTTCAACTACAATACTCACAACAAATAATCCATATTGTCTCGTCTATTTCCACAACTTACATTCTATCTGACATTCAAACGACTCTATCAATTCGAAGTCTTTCTACTACAATACTAACGTCAAATAATCCAGGATTGTCTCGTCTATTTCCACAACTTACTTTCTATCTGACATTCTAACGACTCTACCAATTCGAAGTCTTTCTACTACAATACTCACAACAAATATTCCAGGATTGTCTCGTCTATATCCACAACTTACATTCTATCTGACATTCTAACGACTCTACCAATTCGAAGTCTTTCTACTACAATACTAACTTTAAATAATCCAGGATTGTCTCCTCTATTTCCACAACTTACATACTATCTGACATTCTAACGACTCTACCTATTCGCTGTATTTCTACTACAATACTCACAACAAATAATCCAGCATTGTCTCGTCTATTTCCACAACTTACATTCTATCTTACATACTAACGACTCTACCAATTCGAAGTCTTTCTACTACAATACTAACTTTAAACAATCCAGGATTGTCTCCTCTATTTCCACAACTTACATTCTATCTGACATTCTAACGACTCTACCCATTCGCTGTATTTCTACTACAATACTAACTTTAAATAATCCATATTGTCTCGTCTATTTCCACAACTTACATTCTATCTGATATTCTAACGACTCTACCAATTCGATGTGTTTCTACTACAATACTAACTTTAAATAATCCAGGATTGTCTCCTCTATTTCCACAACTTACATTCTATCTGACATTCTAACGACTCTACCAATTCGATGTGTTTCTACTACAATACTCACAACAAATAATCCAGGATTGTCTCGTCTATCTCCAGACCTTACATTCTATCTAACATTCTAACGACTCTACCAGTTCGCTGTATTTCTACTACAATACTAACTTCAAATAATCCAGGATTGTCTTATCTATTTCCACAACTTACATTCTATCTGATATTCGAACGAATCTACCAATTCGAAGTCTTTCTACTACAATACTAACGCCAAATAATCCAGGATTGTCTCGTCTATTTCCACAACTTACTTTCTATCTGACATTCTAACGACTCTTCCAATTCGAAGTCTTTCTACTACAATACTCACAACAAATATTCCAGGATTGTCTGGTCTATTTCCACAACTTACATTCTATCTGACATTCTAACGACTCTACCAATTCGAAGTCTTTCTACTACAATACTAACTTTAAATAATCCAGGATTGTCTCCTCTATTTCCACAACTTACATATTATATGAAATTCTAACGACTCTACCAATTCGATGTCTTTCTACTACAATTCTCACAACAAATAATCCAGGTTTGTATAGTCTATTTCTACAACTTAAATTCTATCTGACATTCTAACGACTCTACCAATTAGAAGTCTTTCTGCTACAATACTCACAACAAATAATCCAGCATTGTCTCGTCTATTTCCACAACTCACATTCTATCTGACATTCTAACGACTCTACCAATTCGATGTGTTTCTACTACAATGCTAACAACAAATAATCTAGGATTGTCTCGTCTATCTCCACAACTTACATTTTCTCTGACATTCTAACGACTCTACCAATTCGATGTGTTTCTACTACAATACTCACAACAAATAATCCAGGATTGTCTCGTCTATCTCCACAACTTACGTTATATCTGACATTCTAACGACTCTACCAATTCGAATTCTTTATATTACAATACTCACAACAAATAATCCACGACTGTCTCGTCTATTTCCACTACTTACATTCTATCTGACATTCTAACGACTCTACCAATTCGATGTGTTTCTACTACAATACTCACGACAAATAATCCAGGATTGTCTCGTCTATCTCCAGACCTTACATTCCATCTGACATTCTAACGACTCTACCAGTTCGCTGTATTTCTACTACAAAACTAACTTCAAATAATCCAGGATTGTCTCGTCTATTTCCACAACTTACATTATATCTGATATTCTAACGACTCTACCCATTCGCTGTATTTCTACTACAATACTAACTTCAAATAATCCAGGATTGTCTCGTCTACTTCCACAAGTTACATTGTATCTGATATTCTAACGACTCTACCAATTCGAAGTCTTTCTACTACAATACTCACAACAAATAATCCAGGATTGTCTCGTCTATTTCCACAACTTACATTCTATCTGGCATTCTAATGACTCTACCAATTCGCTGTCTTTCTACTACAATACTCACAACAAATAATCCATATTGTCTCGTCTATTTCCACAACTTACATTCTATCTGACATTCAAACGACTCTATCAATTCGAAGTCTTTCTACTACAATACTAACTTTAAATAATCCAGGATTGTCTCCTCTATTTCCACAATTTACATTTTATCTGAAATTCTAACGACTCTACCAATTCAATGTCTTTCTACTACAATACTCACAACAAATAATCCAGGATTGTATAGTCTATTTCTACAACTTACATTCTATCTGACATTCTAACGACTCTACCAATTCGAAGTCTTTCTGCTACAATACTCACAACAAATAATCAAGGATTGTCTCGTCTATTTCCACACCTTACATTCTATCTGACATTCTATCGACTCTACCTATTCGCTGTATTTCTACTACAATACTCACAACAAATAATCCAGCATTGTCTCGTCTATTTCCACAACTCACATTCTATCTGACATTCTAACGACTCTATCACTTCGAATTCTTTATATTACAATACTCACAACAAATAATCCACGACTGTCTCGTCTATTTCCACAACTTACATTCTATCTGACATTCTAACGACTCTACCAGTTCGCTGTATTTCAACTACAATACTCACAACAAATAATCCATATTGTCTCGTCTATTTCCACAACTTACATTCTATCTGACATTCAAACGACTCTATCAATTCGAAGTCTTTCTACTACAATACTAACGTCAAATAATCCAGGATTGTCTCGTCTATTTCCACAACTTACTTTCTATCTGACATTCTAACGACTCTACCAATTCGAAGTCTTTCTACTACAATACTCACAACAAATATTCCAGGATTGTCTCGTCTATATCCACAACTTACATTCTATCTGACATTCTAACGACTCTACCAATTCGAAGTCTTTCTACTACAATACTAACTTTAAATAATCCAGGATTGTCTCCTCTATTTCCACAACTTACATACTATCTGACATTCTAACGACTCTACCTATTCGCTGTATTTCTACTACAATACTCACAACAAATAATCCAGCATTGTCTCGTCTATTTCCACAACTCACATTCTATCTGACATTCTAACGACTCTATCAATTCGAAGTCTTTCTACTACAATACTAACGTCAAATAATCCAGGATCGTCTCGTCTATTTCCACAACTTACATTCTATCTGACATTCTAACGACTCTACCAATTCGAAGTCTTTCTACTATAATACTAACAACAAATAATCTGGGATTGTCTCGACTATTTCCACAACATACATTCTATCTGACATTCTAACGACTCTACCAATTCGAAGTTTTTCTACTACAATACTAACAACAAATAATCAAGGATTGTATCGTCTATTTCCACAACTTACATTCTATCTGACATTCTAACGACTCTACCCATTCGCTGTATTTCTACGATAATACTAACTTCAAATAATCCAGGATTGTCTCCTCTATTTCCACAACTTACATTCTATGTCACGTTCTAACGAGTCTACCAATTCGCTGTGTTTCTACTACAATACTCACAACAAATAAACCAGGATTGTCTCCTCTATTTCCACAACTTACATTCTATCTGACATTCTAACGACTCTACCAATTCGCTGTCTTTCTACTGCAATACTAACTTCAAATAATCCAGGATTGTATCGGCTATTTCCACAACTTACATTCTATCTGACATTCTAACGACTCTACCAATTCGCTGTCTTTCTACTACAATACTAACAACATATAATCTAGGATTGTCTCGACTATTTCCACAACTTACAATCTATCTGATATTCGAACGACTCTACCAATTCGAAGTCTTTCTGCTACAATACTAACAACAAATAATCTAGGATTGTCTCGTCTATTTCCACAACTTACATTCTATCTGACATTCTAACGACTCTAACAATTCGAAGTCTTTCTACTACAATACTCACAACAAATAATCCAGGATTGTCTCATCTATTTCCACAACTTACATTCTATCTGACATTCTAACGACTCTACCAATTCGATGTGTTTCTACTACAATACTCACGTCAAATAATCCAGGATTGTCTCGTCTATCTCCAGACCTTACATTCTATCTGACATTCTAACGACTCTACCAGTTCGCTGTATTTCTGCTACAATACTCACAACAAATAATCCAGGATTGTCTCGTCTATTTCCACAACTTACATTCTATCTGATATTCTAACGACTCTACCAATTCGAAGTCTTTCCACTACAATACTCACAACAAATAATCCAGGATTGTCTCGTCTATTTACACAACTTACATTCTATCTGACATTCTAACGTGTCTACCAATTCGAAGTCTTTCTACTACAATACTAACTTTAAACAATCCAGGATTGTCTCCTCTATTTCCACAACTTACATTCTATCTGAAATTGAAACGACTCTACCAATTCGATGTCTTTGTACTACAATACTCACGAAAAAATAATCCAGGATTGTATCGTCTTTTTCCACAACTTACATTCTATCTGACATTCTAACGACTCTACCAATTCGCTGTATTTCTTCTACAATACTAACTTCAATTAGTCCCGGATTGTCTCATCTATTTCCACAACTTACATTCTATCTGATATTCGAACGACTCTACCAATTCGAAGTCTTTCTACTACAATACTGACAACAAATAATGCAGGATTGTCTCGTCTATTTCCACAACTTACATTCTATCTGACATTCTAACGACTCTACCAATTCGAAGTCTTTCTATTACAATACTCACAACAAATAATCCAGGATTGTCTCGTCTATTTCCACAACTTACATTCTATCTGACATTCTAACGACTCTACGAATTCGCTGTCTCTCTACTACAATACTCACAACAATCAATCCAGGATTGTCTCGTCTATTTCTACAACTTACATTCTATGTGACATTCAAACGACTCTATCAATTCGAAGTCTTTCTACTACAATACTAACGTCAAATAATCCAGGATTGTCTCGTCTATTTCCACAACTTACGTTATATCTGACATTCTAACGACTCTACCAATTCGAATTCTTTATATTACAATACTCACAACAAATAATCCACGACTGTCTCGTCTATTTCCACAACTTACATTCTATCTGACATTCTAACGACTCTACCAATTCGATGTGTTTCTACTACAATACTCACAACAAATAATCCAGGATTGGCTCGTCTATCTCCAGACCTTACATTCTATCTGACATTCTAACGACTCTACCAGTTCGCTGTATTTCTACTACAAAACTAACTTCAAATAATCCAGGATTGTCTCGTCTATTTCCACAACTTACATTCTATCTGATATTCTAATGACTCTACCCATTCGCTGTATTTCTACTACAATACTAACTTCAAATAATCCAGGATCGTCTCGTCTACTTCCACAAGTTACATTGTATCTGATATTCTAACGACTCTACCAATTCGAAGTCTTTCTACTACAATACTCACAACAAATAACCCAGGATTGTCTCGTCTATTTCCACAACTTACATTCTATCTGGCATTCTAATGACTCTACCAATTCGCTGTCTTTCTACTACAATACTCACAACAAATAATCCATATTGTCTCGTCTATTTCCACAACTTACATTCTATCTGACATTCAAACGACTCTATCAATTCGAAGTCTTTCTACTACAATACTAACTTTAAATAATCCAGGATTGTCTCCTCTATTTCCACAATTTACATTTTATATGAAATTCTAACGACTCTACCAATTCGATGTCTTTCTACTACAATACTCACAACAAATAATCCAGGATTGTATAGTCTATTTCTACAACTTACATTCTATCTGACATTCTAACGACTCTACCAATTCGAAGTCTTTCTGCTACAATACTCACAACAAATAATCAAGGATTGTCTCGTCTATTTCCACACCTTACATTCTATCTGACATTCTATCGACTCTACCTATTCGCTGTATTTCTACTACAATACTCACAACAAATAATCCAGCATTGTCTCGTCTATTTCCACAACTCACATTCTATCTGACATTCTAACGACTCTATCAATTCGAATTCTTTATATTACAATACTCACAACAAATAATCCACGACTGTCTCGTCTATTTCCACAACTTACATTCTATCTGACATTCTAACGACTCTACCAGTTCGCTGTATTTCAACTACAATACTAACTTCAAATAATCCAGGATTGTCTCGTCTATTACCACAACTTACATTCTATCTGATATTCTAACGACTCTACCAATTCGAAGTCTTTCTACTACAATACTCACAACAAATTTCCAGGATTGTCTCGTCTATTTCCACAACTTACATTCTATCTGGCATTCTAATGACTCTACCAATTCGCTGTCTTTCTACTACAATACTCACAACAAATAATCCATATTGTCTCGTCTATTTCCACAACTTACATTCTATCTGACATTCAAACGACTCTATCAATTCGAAGTCTTTCTACTACAATACTAACGTCAAATAATCCAGGATTGTCTCGTCTATTTCCACAACTTACTTTCTATCTGACATTCTAACGACTCTACCAATTCGAAGTCTTTCTACTACAATACTCACAACAAATATTCCAGGATTGTCTCGTCTATATCCACAACTTACATTCTATCTGACATTCTAACGACTCTACCAATTTGAAGTCTTTCTACTACAATACTAACTTTAAATAATCCAGGATTCTCTCCTCTATTTCCACAACTTACATTCTATCTGACATTCTAACGACTCTACCAATTCGAAGTCTTTCTACTACAATACTCACAACAAATAATCCAGGATTGTATAGTCTATTTCTACAACTTACATTCTATCTGACATTCTAACGACTCTACCAATTCGAAGTCTTTCTGCTACAATACTCACAACAAATAATCCAGGATTGTCTCGTCTATTTCCACACCTTACATTCTACCTGACATTCTAACGACTCTACCTATTCGCTGTATTTCTACTACAATACTCACAACAAATAATCCAGCATTGTCTCGTCTATTTCCACAACTCACATTCTATCTGACATTCTAACGACTCTATCAATTCGAAGTCTTTCTACTACAATACTAAAGTCAAATAATCCAGGATCGTCTCGTCTATTTCCACAACTTACATTCTATCTGACATTCTAACGACTCTACCAATTCGAAGTCTTTCTACTACAATACTAACAACAAATAATCTGGGATTGTCTCGACTATTTCCACAACATACATTCTATCTGACATTCTAACGACTCTACCAATTCGAAGTTTTTCTACTACAATACTAACAACAAATAATCCAGGATTGTCTCCTCTATTTCCACATCTTACATTCTATGTCACATTCTAACGAGTCTACCAATTCGCTGTGTTTCTACTACAATACTCATAACAAATAAACCAGGATTGTCTCCCCTATTTCCACAACTTACATTCTATCTGACATTCTAACGACTCTACCAATTCGAAGTCTTTCTGCTACAATACTAACAACAAATAATCTAGGATTGTCTCGTCTATCTCCAGACCTTACATTCTATCTGACATTCTAACGACTCTACCAGTTCGCTGTATTTCTACTACAATACTCACAACAAATAATCCAGGATTGACTCGTCTATTTCCACAACTTACATTCTATCTCACATTCTAACGTGTCTACCAATTCGAAGTCTTTCTACTACAATACTAACTTTAAACAATCCAGGATTGTCTCCTCTATTTCCACAACTTACATTCTATCTGACATTGAAACGACTCTACCGATTCGATGTCTTTGTACTACAATTCTCACAAAAAAATAATCCAGGATTGTATCGTCTTTTTCCACAACTTACATTCTATCTGATATTCGTACGACTCTACCAATTCGAAGTCTTTAAAATACAATACTAACAACAAATAATGCAGGATTATCTCGTCTATTTCCACAACTTACATTCTATCTGACATTCTAACGACTCTACCAATTCGAAGTCTTTCTATTACAATACTCACAAAAAATAATCCAGGATTGTCTCGTCTATTTCCACAACTTACATTCTATCTGACATTCTAACGACTCTACGAATTCGCTGTCTTTCTACTACAATACTCACAACAAACAATCCAGGATTGTCTCGTCTATTTCTACAACTTACATTCTATGTGACATTAAAACGACTCTATCAATTCGAAGTCTTTCTACTACAATACTAACGTCAAATAATCCAGGATTGTCTCGTCTATTTCCACAACTTACGTTCTATCTGACATTCTAACGACTCTACCAATTCGAATTCTTTATATTACAATACTCACAACAAATAATCCACGACTGTCTCGTCTATTTCCACAATTTACATTCTATCTGACATTCTAACGACTCTACCAATTCGCTGTCTTTCTACTAGAATGCTCACAAAAAATAATCCACGACTGTCTCGTCTATTTCCACAACTTACATTCTATCTGACATTCTAACGACTCTACCAATTCGAAATCTTTCTACTACAATACTCACAACAAACAATCCAGTATTGTCTCGTCTATTTCTACAACTTACATTCTATGTGACATTCAAACGACTCTATCAATTCGAAGTCTTTCTACTACAATACTAACGTCAAATAATCCAGGATTGTCTCGTCTATTTCCACAACTTACGTTCTATCTGACATTCTAACGACTCTACCAATTCGAATTCTTTCTATTACAATACTCACAACAAATAATCCAGGATTGTCTCGTCTATTTCCACAACTTACATTCTATCTGACATTCTAACGACTCTACCAATTCGAAGTCTTTCTACTACAATACTAACAACAAATAATCTGGGATTGTCTCGTCTATTTCCACAACATACATTCTATCTGACATTCTAACGACTCTACCAATTCGAAGTTTTTCTACTACAATACTCCCAACAAATAATCAAGGATTGTATCGTCGATTACCACAACTTACATTCTATCTGACATTCTAACGACTCTAACCATTCGCTGTATTTCTACTACAATACTAACTTCAAATAATCCAGGATTGTCTCCTCTATTTCCACAACTTACATTCTATGTCACATTCTAACGAGTCTACCAATTCGCTGTGTTTCTACTACAATACTCACAACAAATAAACCAGGATTGTCTCCTCTATTTCCACAACTTACATTCTATCTGACATTCTAACGACTCTACCAATTCGCTGTCTTTCTACTACAATACTAACTTCAAATAATCCAGGATTGTATCGGCTATTTCCACAACTTACATTCTATCTGACATTCTAACGACTCTACCAATTCGCTGTCTTTCTACTACAATACTAACAACATATAATCTAGGATTGTCTCGTCTATTTCCACAACTTACAATCTATCTGATATTCGAACGACTCTACCAATTCGAAGTCTTTCTGCTACAATACTAACAACAAATAATCTAGGATTGTCTCGTCTATTTCCACAACTTACATTCTATCTGACATTCTAACGACTCTACCAATTCAATGTGTTTCTACTACAATACTCACGTCAAATAATCCAGGATTGTCTCGTCTATCTCCAGACCTTACATTCTATCTGACATTCTAACGACTCTACCTGTTCGCTGTATTTCTACTACAATACTCACAACAAATAATCCAGGATTGTCTCGTCTATTTCCACAACTTACATTCTATCTCACATTCTAACGTGTCTACCAATTCGAAGCCTTTCTACTACAATACTAACTTTAAACAATCCAGGATTGTCTCCTCTATTTCCACAACTTACATTCTATCTGACATTGAAACGACTCTACCAATTCGATGTCTTTGTACTACAATACTCACAAAAAAATAATCCAGGATTGTATCGTCTTTTTCCACAACTTACATTCTATCTGACATTCTAACGACTCTACCAATTCGCTGTATTTCTACTACAATACTAACTTCAATTAGTCCAGGATTGTCTCATCTATTTCCACAACTTACATTCTATCTGATATTCGAACGACTCTACCAATTCGAAGTCTTTCTACTACAATACTAACAACAAATAATGCAGGATTATCTCGTCTATTTCCACAACTTACATTCTATCTGACATTCTAACGACTCTACCAATTTGAAGTCTTTCTATTACAATACTCACAAAAAATAATCCAGGATTGTCTCGTCTATTTCCACAACTTACATTCTATCTGACATTCTAACGACTCTACGAATTCGCTGTCTTTCTACTACAATACTCACAACAAACAATCCAGGATTGTCTCGTCTATTTCTACAACTTACATTCTATGTGACATTAAAACGACTCTATCAATTCGAAGTCTTTCTACTACAATACTAACGTCAAATAATCCAGGATTGTCTCGTCTATTTCCACAACTTACGTTCTATCTGACATTCTAACGACTCTACCAATTCGAATTCTTTATATTACAATACTCACAACAAATAATCCACGACTGTCTCGTCTATTTCCACAACTTACATTCTATCTGACATTCTAACGACTCTACCAATTCGAAGTCTTTCTATTACAATACTCACAAAAAATAATCCAGGATTGTCTCGTCTATTTCCACAACTTACATTCTATCTGACATTCTAACGACTCTACGAATTCGCTGTCTTTCTACTACAATACTCACAACAAACAATCCAGGATTGTCTCGTCTATTTCTACAACTTACATTCTATGTGACATTAAAACGACTCTATCAATTCGAAGTCTTTCTACTACAATACTAACGTCAAATAATCCAGGATTGTCTCGTCTATTTCCACAACTTACGTTCCATCTGACATTCTAACGACTCTACCAATTCGAATTCTTTATATTACAATACTCACAACAAATAATCCACGACTGTCTCGTCTATTTCCACAACTTACATTCTATCTGACATTCTAACGACTCTACCAATTCGATGTGTTTCTACTACAATACTCACGACAAATAATCCAGGATTGTGTCGTCTATTTCCACAACTTACATTCTATCTGACATTCTAACGACTCTACCAATTCGAAGTGTTTCTACTACAATGCTCACAAAAAATAATCCACGACTGTCTCGTCTATTTCCACAACTTACATTCTATCTGACATTCTAACGACTCTACCAATTCGAAGTCTTTCTACTACAATACTAACTTTAAATAATCCAGGATTGTCTCGTCTATCTCCAGACCTTACATTCTATCTGACATTCTAACGACTCAACCAGTTCGCTGTATTTCAACTACAATACTACCTTCAAATAATCCAGGATTGTCTCGTCTATTTCCACAACTTACATTCTATCTGACATTCTAACGACTCTATCAATTCGAAGTCTTTCTACTACAATACTAACGTCAAATAATCCAGGATCGTCTCGTCTATTTCCACAACTTACATTCTATCTGACATTCTAACGACTCTACCAATTCGAAGTCTTTCTACTACAATACTAACAACAAATAATCTGGGATTGTCTCGTCTATTTCCACAACATACATTCTATCTGACATTCTAACGACTCTACCAATTCGAAGTTTTTCTACTACAATACTCCCAACAAATAATCAAGGATTGTATCGTCGATTACCACAACTTACATTCTATCTGACATTCTAACGACTCTACCCATTCGCTGTATTTCTACTACAATACTAACTTCAAATAATCCAGGATTGTCTCCTCTATTTCCACAACTTACATTCTATGTCACATTCTAACGAGTCTACCAATTCGCTGTGTTTCTACTACAATACTCACAACAAATAAACCAGGAATGTCTCCTCTATTTCCACAACTTACATTCTATCTGACATTCTAACGACTCTACCAATTCGCTGTCTTTCTACTACAATACTAACTTCAAATAATCCAGGATTGTATCGGCTATTTCCACAACTTACATTCTATCTGACATTCTAACGACTCTACCAATTCGCTGTCTTTCTACTACAATACTAACAACATATAATCTAGGATTGTCTCGTCTATTTCCACAACTTACAATCTATCTGATATTCGAACGACTCTACCAATTCGAAGTCTTTCTGCTACAATACTAACAACAAATAATCTAGGATTGTCTCGTCTATTTCCACAACTTACATTCTATCTGACATTCTAACGACTCTAACAATTCGAAGTCTTTCATCTACAATACTCACAACAAATAATCCAGGATTGTCTCATCTATTTCCACAACTTACATTCTATCTGACATTCTAACGACTCTACCAATTCGATGTGTTTCTACTACAATACTCACGTCAAATAATCCAGGATTGTCTCGTCTATCTCCAGACCTTACATTCTATCTGACATTCTAACGACTCTACCAGTTCGCTGTATTTCTACTACAATACTCACAACAAATAATCCAGGATTGTCTCGTCTATTTCCACAACTTACGTTCTATCTAACATTCTAACGTGTCTACCAATTCGAAGTCTTTCTACTACAATACTAACTTTAAACAATCAAGGATTGTCTCCTCTATTTCCACAACTTACATTCTATCTGACATTGAAACGACTCTACCAATTCGATGTCTTTGTACTACAATACTCACAAAACAATAATCCAGGATTGTATCGTCTTTTTCCACAACTTACATTCTATCTGACATTCTAACGACTCTACCAATTCGCTGAATTTCTACTACAATACTAACTTCAATTAGTCCAGGATTGTCTCATCTATTTCCACAACTTACATTCTATCTGATATTCGAACGACTCTACCAATTCGAAGTCTTTCTACTACAATACTAACAACAAATAATGCAGGATTATCTCGTCTATTTCCACAACTTACATTCTATCTGACATTCTAACGACTCTACCAATTCGAAGTCTTTCTATTACAATACTCACAAAAAATAATCCAGGATTGTCTCGTCTATTTCCACAACTTACATTCTATCTGACATTCTAACGACTCTACGAATTCGCTGTCTTTCTACTACAATACTCACAACAAACAATCCAGGATTGTCTCGTCTATTTCTACAACTTACATTCTATGTGACATTAAAACGACTCTATCAATTCGAAGTCTTTCTACTACAATACTAACGTCAAATAATCCAGGATTGTCTCGTCTATTTCCACAACTTACGTTCTATCTGACATTCTAATGACTCTACCAATTCGAATTCTTTATATTACAATACTCACAACAAATAATCCACGACTGTCTCGTCTATTTCCACAACTTACATTCTATCTGACATTCTAACGACTCTACCAATTCGAAGTCTTTCTATTACAATACTCACAAAAAATAATCCAGGATTGTCTCGTCTATTTCCACAACTTACATTCTATCTGACATTCTAACGACTCTACGAATTCGCTGTCTTTCTACTACAATACTCACAACAAACAATCCAGGATTGTCTCGTCTATTTCTACAACTTACATTCTATGTGACATTAAAACGACTCTATCAATTCGAAGTCTTTCTACTACAATACTAACGTCAAATAATCCAGGATTGTCTCGTCTATTTCCACAACTTACGTTCTATCTGACATTCTAACGACTCTACCAATTCGAATTCTTTATATTACAATACTCACAACAAATAATCCACGACTGTCTCGTCTATTTCCACAACTTACATTCTATCTGACATTCTAACGACTCTACCAATTCGATGTGTTTCTACTACAATACTCACGACAAATAATCCAGGATTGTGTCGTCTATTTCCACAACTTACATTCTATCTGACATTCTAACGACTCTACCAATTCGAAGTGTTTCTACTACAATGCTCACAAAAAATAATCCACGACTGTCTCGTCTATTTCCACAACTTACATTCTATCTGACATTCTAACGACTCTACCAATTCGAAGTCTTTCTACTACAATACTAACTTTAAATAATCCAGGATTGTCTCGTCTATCTCCAGACCTTACATTCTATCTGACATTCTAACGACTCAACCAGTTCGCTGTATTTCAACTACAATACTACCTTCAAATAATCCAGGATTGTCTCGTCTATTTCCACAACTTACATTCTATCTGACATTCTAACGACTCTATCAATTCGAAGTCTTTCTACTACAATACTAACGTCAAATAATCCAGGATCGTCTCGTCTATTTCCACAACTTACATTCTATCTGACATTCTAACGACTCTACCAATTCGAAGTCTTTCTACTACAATACTAACAACAAATAATCTGGGATTGTCTCGTCTATTTCCACAACATACATTCTATCTGACATTCTAACGACTCTACCAATTCGAAGTTTTTCTACTACAATACTCCCAACAAATAATCAAGGATTGTATCGTCGATTACCACAACTTACATTCTATCTGACATTCTAACGACTCTACCCATTCGCTGTATTTCTACTACAATACTAACTTCAAATAATCCAGGATTGTGTCCTCTATTTCCACAACTTACATTCTATGTCACATTCTAACGAGTCTACCAATTCGCTGTGTTTCTACTACAATACTCACAACAAATAAACCAGGAATGTCTCCTCTATTTCCACAACTTACATTCTATCTGACATTCTAACGACTCTACCAATTCGCTGTCTTTCTACTACAATACTAACTTCAAATAATCCAGGATTGTATCGGCTATTTCCACAACTTACATTCTATCTGACATTCTAACGACTCTACCAATTCGCTGTCTTTCTACTACAATACTAACAACATATAATCTAGGATTGTCTCGTCTATTTCCACAACTTACAATCTATCTGATATTCGAACGACTCTACCAATTCGAAGTCTTTCTGCTACAATACTAACAACAAATAATCTAGGATTGTCTCGTCTATTTCCACAACTTACATTCTATCTGACATTCTAACGACTCTAACAATTCGAAGTCTTTCATCTACAATACTCACAACAAATAATCCAGGATTGTCTCATCTATTTCCACAACTTACATTCTATCTGACATTCTAACGACTCTACCAATTCGATGTGTTTCTACTACAATACTCACGTCAAATAATCCAGGATTGTCTCGTCTATCTCCAGACCTTACATTCTATCTGACATTCTAACGACTCTACCAGTTCGCTGTATTTCTACTACAATACTCACAACAAATAATCCAGGATTGTCTCGTCTATTTCCACAACTTACGTTCTATCTAACATTCTAACGTGTCTACCAATTCGAAGTCTTTCTACTACAATACTAACTTTAAACAATCAAGGATTGTCTCCTCTATTTCCACAACTTACATTCTATCTGACATTGAAACGACTCTACCAATTCGATGTCTTTGTACTACAATACTCACAAAACAATAATCCAGGATTGTATCGTCTTTTTCCACAACTTACATTCTATCTGACATTCTAACGACTCTACCAATTCGCTGAATTTCTACTACAATACTAACTTCAATTAGTCCAGGATTGTCTCATCTATTTCCACAACTTACATTCTATCTGATATTCGAACGACTCTACCAATTCGAAGTCTTTCTATTACAATACTCACAAAAAATAATCCAGGATTGTCTCGTCTATTTCCACAACTTACATTCTATCTGACATTCTAACGACTCTACGAATTCGCTGTCTTTCTACTACAATACTCACAACAAACAATCCAGGATTGTCTCGTCTATTTCTACAACTTACATTCTATGTGACATTAAAACGACTCTATCAATTCGAAGTCTTTCTACTACAATACTAACGTCAAATAATCCAGGATTGTCTCGTCTATTTCCACAACTTACGTTCTATCTGACATTCTAACGACTCTACCAATTCGAATTCTTTATATTACAATACTCACAACAAATAATCCACGACTGTCTCGTCTATTTCCACAACTTACATTCTATCTGACATTCTAACGACTCTACCAATTCGAAGTCTTTCTATTACAATACTCACAAAAAATAATCCAGGATTGTCTCGTCTATTTCCACAACTTACATTCTATCTGACATTCTAACGACTCTACGAATTCGCTGTCTTTCTACTACAATACTCACAACAAACAATCCAGGATTGTCTCGTCTATTTCTACAACTTACATTCTATGTGACATTAAAACGACTCTATCAATTCGAAGTCTTTCTACTACAATACTAACGTCAAATAATCCAGGATTGTCTCGTCTATTTCCACAACTTACGTTCTATCTGACATTCTAACGACTCTACCAATTCGAATTCTTTATATTACAATACTCACAACAAATAATCCACGACTGTCTCGTCTATTTCCACAACTTACATTCTATCTGACATTCTAACGACTCTACCAATTCGATGTGTTTCTACTACAATACTCACGACAAATAATCCAGGATTGTGTCGTCTATTTCCACAACTTACATTCTATCTGACATTCTAACGACTCTACCAATTCGAAGTGTTTCTACTACAATGCTCACAAAAAATAATCCACGACTGTCTCGTCTATTTCCACAACTTACATTCTATCTGACATTCTAACGACTCTACCAATTCGAAGTCTTTCTACTACAATACTAACTTTAAATAATCCAGGATTGTCTCGTCTATCTCCAGACCTTACATTCTATCTGACATTCTAACGACTCAACCAGTTCGCTGTATTTCAACTACAATACTACCTTCAAATAATCCAGGATTGTCTCGTCTATTTCCACAACTTACATTCTATCTGACATTCTAACGACTCTATCAATTCGAAGTCTTTCTACTACAATACTAACGTCAAATAATCCAGGATCGTCTCGTCTATTTCCACAACTTACATTCTATCTGACATTCTAACGACTCTACCAATTCGAAGTCTTTCTACTACAATACTAACAACAAATAATCTGGGATTGTCTCGTCTATTTCCACAACATACATTCTATCTGACATTCTAACGACTCTACCAATTCGAAGTTTTTCTACTACAATACTCCCAACAAATAATCAAGGATTGTATCGTCGATTACCACAACTTACATTCTATCTGACATTCTAACGACTCTACCCATTCGCTGTATTTCTACTACAATACTAACTTCAAATAATCCAGGATTGTGTCCTCTATTTCCACAACTTACATTCTATGTCACATTCTAACGAGTCTACCAATTCGCTGTGTTTCTACTACAATACTCACAACAAATAAACCAGGAATGTCTCCTCTATTTCCACAACTTACATTCTATCTGACATTCTAACGACTCTACCAATTCGCTGTCTTTCTACTACAATACTAACTTCAAATAATCCAGGATTGTATCGGCTATTTCCACAACTTACATTCTATCTGACATTCTAACGACTCTACCAATTCGCTGTCTTTCTACTACAATACTAACAACATATAATCTAGGATTGTCTCGTCTATTTCCACAACTTACAATCTATCTGATATTCGAACGACTCTACCAATTCGAAGTCTTTCTGCTACAATACTAACAACAAATAATCTAGGATTGTCTCGTCTATTTCCACAACTTACATTCTATCTGACATTCTAACGACTCTAACAATTCGAAGTCTTTCATCTACAATACTCACAACAAATAATCCAGGATTGTCTCATCTATTTCCACAACTTACATTCTATCTGACATTCTAACGACTCTACCAATTCGATGTGTTTCTACTACAATACTCACGTCAAATAATCCAGGATTGTCTCGTCTATCTCCAGACCTTACATTCTATCTGACATTCTAACGACTCTACCAGTTCGCTGTATTTCTACTACAATACTCACAACAAATAATCCAGGATTGTCTCGTCTATTTCCACAACTTACGTTCTATCTAACATTCTAACGTGTCTACCAATTCGAAGTCTTTCTACTACAATACTAACTTTAAACAATCAAGGATTGTCTCCTCTATTTCCACAACTTACATTCTATCTGACATTGAAACGACTCTACCAATTCGATGTCTTTGTACTACAATACTCACAAAACAATAATCCAGGATTGTATCGTCTTTTTCCACAACTTACATTCTATCTGACATTCTAACGACTCTACCAATTCGCTGAATTTCTACTACAATACTAACTTCAATTAGTCCAGGATTGTCTCATCTATTTCCACAACTTACATTCTATCTGATATTCGAACGACTCTACCAATTCGAAGTCTTTCTACTACAATACTAACAACAAATAATGCAGGATTATCTCGTCTATTTCCACAACTTACGTTCTATCTGACATTCTAACGACTCTACCAATTCGAATTCTTTATATTACAATACTCACAACAAATAATCCACGACTGTCTCGTCTATTTCCACAATTTACATTCTATCTGACATTCTAACGACTCTACCAATTCGATGTGTTTCTACTACAATACTCACGACAAATAATCCAGGAATGTGTCGTCTATTTCCACAACTTACATTCTATCTGACATTCTAACGACTCTACGAATTCGCTGTCTTTCTACTAGAATGCTCACAAAAAATAATCCACGACTGTCTCGTCTATTTCCACAACTTACATTCTATCTGACATTCTAAGGACTCTACCAATTCGAAATCTTTCTACTACAATACTCACAACAAACAATCCAGTATTGTCTCGTCTATTTCTACAACTTACATTCTATGTGACATTCAAACGACTCTATCAATTCGAAGTCTTTCTACTACAATACTAACGTCAAATAATCCAGGATTGTCTCGTCTATTTCCACAACTTACGTTCTATCTGACATTCTAACGACTCTACCAATTCGAATTCTTTCTATTACAATACTCACAACAAATAATCCAGGATTGTCTCGTCTATTTCCACAACTTACATTCTATCTGACATTCTAACGACTCTACCAATTCGAAGTCTTTCTACTACAATACTAACAACAAATAATCTGGGATTGTCTCGTCTATTTCCACAACATACATTCTATCTGACATTCTAACGACTCTACCAATTCGAAGTTTTTCTACTACAATACTCCCAACAAATAATCAAGGATTGTATCGTCGATTACCACAACTTACATTCTATCTGACATTCTAACGACTCTACCCATTCGCTGTATTTCTACTACAATACTAACTTCAAATAATCCAGGATTGTCTCCTCTATTTCCACAACTTACATTCTATGTCACATTCTAACGAGTCTACCAATTCGCTGTGTTTCTACTACAATACTCACAACAAATAAACCAGGATTGTCTCCTCTATTTCCACAACTTACATTCTATCTGACATTCTAACGACTCTACCAATTCGCTGTCTTTCTACTACAATACTAACTTCAAATAATCCAGGATTGTATCGGCTATTTCCACAACTTACATTCTATCTGACATTCTAACGACTCTACCAATTCGCTGTCTTTCTACTACAATACTAACAACATATAATCTAGGATTGTCTCGTCTATTTCCACAACTTACAATCTATCTGATATTCGAACGACTCTACCAATTCGAAGTCTTTCTGCTACAATACTAACAACAAATAATCTAGAATTGTCTCGTCTATTTCCACAACTTACATTCTATCTGACATTCTAACGACTCTACCAATTCAATGTGTTTCTACTACAATACTCACGTCAAATAATCCAGGATTGTCTCGTCTATCTCCAGACCTTACATTCTATCTGACATTCTAACGACTCTACCAGTTCGCTGTATTTCTACTACAATACTCACAACAAATAATCCAGGATTGTATCGTCTATTTCCACAACTTACATTCTATCTCACATTCTAACGTGTCTACCAATTCGAAGTCTTTCTACTACAATACTAACTTTAAACAATCCAGGATTGTCTCCTCTATTTCCACAACTTACATTCTATCTGACATTGAAACGACTCTACCAATTCGATGTCTTTGTACTACAATACTCACAAAAAAATAATCCAGGATTGTATCGTCTTTTTCCACAACTTACATTCTATCTGACATTCTAACGATTCTACCAATTCGCTGTATTTCTACTACAATACTAACTTCAATTAGTCCAGGATTGTCTCATCTATTTCCACAACTTACATTCTATCTGATATTCGAACGACTCTACCAATTCGAAGTCTTTCTACTACAATACTAACAACAAATAATGCAGGATTATCTCGTCTATTTCCACAGCTTACATTCTATCTGACATTCTAACGACTCTACGAATTCGCTGTCTTTCTACTACAATACTCACAACAAACAATCCAGGATTGTCTCGTCTATTTCTACAACTTACATTCTATGTGACATTAAAACGACTCTATCAATTCGAAGTCTTTCTACTACAATACTAACGTCAAATAATCCAGGATTGTCTCGTCTATTTCCACAACTTACGTTCTATCTGACATTCTAACGACTCTACCAATTCGAATTCTTTATATTACAATACTCACAACAAATAATCCACGACTGTCTCGTCTATTTCCACAACTTACATTCTATCTGACATTCTAACGACTCTACCAATTCGATGTGTTTCTACTGCAATACTCACGACAAATAATCCAGGATTGTGTCGTCTATTTCCACAACTTACATTCTATCTGACATTCTAACGACTCTACCAATTCGAAGTATTTCTACTACAATGCTCACAAAAAATAATCCACGACTGTCTCGTCTATTTCCACAACTTACATTCTATCTGACATTTTAACGACTCTACCAATTCGAAATGTTTCTACTACAATACTCACAACAAACAATCCAGGATTGTCTCGTCTATTTCTACAACTTACATTCTATGTGACATTCAAACGACTCTATCAATTCGAAGTCTTTCTACTACAATACTAACGTCAAATAATCCAGGATTGTCTCGTCTATTTCCACAACTTACGTTCTATCTGAAATTCTAACGACTCTACCAATTCGAATTCTTTCTATTACAATACTCACAACAAATAATCCAGGATTGTCTCGTCTATTTCCACAACTTACATTCTATCTGACATTCTAACAACTCTACGAATTCGCTGTCTTTCTACTACAATGCTCACAACAAATAATCCACGACTGTCTCGTCTATTTCCACAACTTACATTCTATGTGACATTCTAACGACTCTACCAATTCGAAATCTTTCTACTACAATACTCACAACAAACAATCCAGGATTGTCTCGTCTATTTCTACAACTTACATTCTATCTGACATTCTAACGACTCTACCAATTCGAAATCTTTCTACTACAATACTCACGTCAAATAATCCAGGATTGTCTCGTCTATCTCCAGACCTTACATTCTATCTGACATTCTAACGACTCTACCAGTTCGCTGTATTTCTACTACAATACTCACAACAAATAATCCAGGATTGTCTCGTCTATTTCCACAACTTACATTCTATCTCACATTCTAACGTGTCTACCAATTCGAAGTCTTTCTACTACAATACTAACATTAAACAGTCCAGGATTGTCTCCTCTATTTCCACAACTTACATTCTATCTGACATTGAAACGACTCTACCAATTCGATGTCTTTGTACTACAATACTCACAACAAACAATCCAGGATTGTCTCGTCTATTTCTACAACTTACTTTCTATGTGACATTCAAACGACTCTATCAATTCGAAGTCTTTCTACAACAATACTAACGTAAAATAATCCAGGATTGTCTCGTCCATTTCCACAACTTACATTCTATCTGACATTCTAACGACTCTACCAATTCGAAGTCTTTCTACTACAATACTAACTTTAAATAATCCAGGATTGTCTCGTCTACTTCCACAACTTACATTCTATCTGATATTCTAAAGACTCTACCCATTCGCTGTATTTCTACTACAATACTAACTTCAAATAATCCAGGATTGTCTCGTCTACTTCCACAAATCACATTCTATGTGATATTCTAACGACTCTACCAATTCGAAGTCTTTCTACTACAATACTCACAACAAATAATCCATATCGTCTCGTCTATTTCCACAACATACATTCTATCTGACATTCTAACGACTCTACCAATTCGATGTCTTTGTACTACAATACTCACAAAAAAATAATCCAGGATTGTATCGTCTCTTTCCACAACTTACATTCTATCTGACATTCTAACGACTCTACCAATTCGCTGTATTTCTACTACAATACTAACTTCAATTAGTCCAGGATTGTCTCATCTATTTCCACAACTTACATTCTATCTGATATTCGAACGACTCTACCAATTCGAAGTCTTTCTACTACAATACTCACAACAAACAATCCAGGATTGTCTCGTCTATTTCTACAACTTACATTCTATGTGACATTAAAACGACTCTATCAATTCGAAGTCTTTCTACTACAATACTAACGTCAAATAATCCAGGATTGTCTCGTCTATTTCCACAACTTACGTTCTATCTGACATTCTAACGACTCTACCAATTCGAATTCTTTATATTACAATACTCACAACAAATAATCCACGACTGCCTCGTCTATTTCCACAACTTACATTCTATCTGACATTCTAACGACTCTACCAATTCGATGTGTTTCTACTACAACACTCAAGACAAATAATCCAGGATTGTCTCGCCTATTTTCACAACTTACATTCTATCTGACATTCTAACAACTCTACGAATTCGCTGTCTTTCTACTACAATGCTCACAACAAACAATCCAGGATTGTCTCGTCTATTACTACAACTTACATTCTATGTGACATTCTAACGACTCTACCAATTCGAATTCTTTCTATTACAATACTCACAACAAATAATCCAGGATTGTCTCGTCTATTTCCACAACTTACATTCTATCTGACATTCTAACGACTCTACGAATTCGCTGTCTTTCTACTACAATGCTCACAACAAATAATCCACGACTGTCTCGTCTATTTCCACAACTTACATTCTATCTGACATTCTAACGACTCTACGAATTCGCTGTCTTTCTACTACAATGCTCACAACAAATAATCCACGACTGTCTCGTCTATTTCCACAACTTACATTCTATCTGACATTCTAACGACTCTACGAATTCGCTGTCTTTCTACTACAATGCTCACAACAAACAATCCAGGATTGTCTCGTCTATTTCCACAACATACATTCTATCTGACATTCAAACGACTCTATCAATTCGAAGTCTTTCTACAACAATACTAACGTAAAATAATCCAGGATTGTCTCGTCCATTTCCACAACTTACATTCTATCTGACATTCTAACGACTCTACCAATTCGAAGTCTTTCTACTACAATACTAACTTTAAATAATCCAGGATTGTCTCGTCTATCTCCAGACCTTACATTCTATCTGACATTCTAACGACTCTACCAGTTCGCTGTATTTCAACTACAATACTCACGACAAATAATCCAGGATTGTCTCGTCTATTTCCACAACTTACATTCTATCTGACATTGAAACGACTCTACCAATTCGATTTCTTTGTACTACAATACTCACAAAAAAATAATCCAGGATTGTATCGTCTTTTTCCACAACTTACATTCTATCTGACATTCTAACGACTCTACCAATTCGCTGTATTTCTACTACAATACTAACTTCAATTAGTCCAGGATTGACTCATCTATTTCCACAACTTACATTCTATCTGATATTCGAACGACTCTACCAATTCGAAGTCTTTCTACTACAATACTCACAACAAACAATCCAGGATTGCCTCGTCTATTTCTACAACTTACATTCTATGTGACATTAAAACGACTCTATCAATTCGAAGTCTTTCTACTACAATATTAACGTCAAATAATCCAGGATTGTCTCGTCTATTTCCACAACTTACGTTCTATCTGACATTCTAACGACTCTACCAATTCGAATTCTTTATATTACAATACTCACAACAAATAATCCACGACTGCCTCGTCTATTTCCACAACTTACATTCTATCTGACATTCTAACGACTCTACCAATTCGATGTGTTTCTACTACAATACTCAAGACAACTAATCCAGGATTGTCTCGTCTATTTTCACAACTTACATTCTATCTGACATTCTAACGACTCTACGAATTCGCTGTCTTTCTACTACAATGCTCACAAAAAATAATCCACGACTGTCTCGTCTATTTCCACAACTTACATTCTATCTGACATTCTAACGACTCTACCAATTCGAAATCTTTCTACTACAATACTCACAACAAACAATCCAGGATTGTCTCGTCTATTTCTACAATTTACATTCTATGTGACATTCAAACGACTCTATCAATTCGAAGTCTTTCTACAACAATACTAACGTAAAATAATCCAGGATTGTCTCGTCCATTTCCACAACTTACATTCTATCTGACATTCTAACGACTCTACCAATTCGAAGTCTTTCTACTACAATACTAACATTAAATAATCCAGGATTGTCTCGTCTATCTCCAGACCTTACATTCTATCTGACATTCTAACGACTCTACCAGTTCGCTGTATTTCAACTACAATACTAACTTCAAATAATCCAGGATTGTCTCGTCTGTTTCCACAACTTACATTCTATCTGATATTCTAACGACTCTACCCATTCGCTGTATTTCTACTACAATACTAACTTCAAATAATCCAGGATTGTCGCGTCTACTTCCACAACTTACATTCTATCTGGCATTCTAACGACTCTACCAATTCGAAGTCTTTCTACTACAATACTCACAACAAATAATCCATATTGTCTCGTCTATTTCCACAACTTACATTCTATCTGACATTCAAACGACTCTACCAATTCGATGTGTTTCTACTACAATACTCACGACAAATAATCCAGGATTGTCTCGTCTATTTCCACAACTTACATTCTATCTGACATTCTAACGACTCTACGAATTCGCTGTCTTTCTACTACAATGCTCACAACAAATAATCCACGACTGTCTCGTCTATTTCCACAACATACATTCTATCTGACATTCTAACGACTCTACCAATTCGAATTCTTTATATTACAATACTCACAACAAATAATCCACGACTGTCTCGTCTATTTCCACAACTTACATTCTATCTGACATTCTAACGACTCTACCAATTCGATGTGTTTCTACTACAATACTCACGACAAATAATCCAGGATTGTCTCGTCTATTTCCACAACTTACATTCTATCTGACATTCTAACGACTCTACGAATTCGCTGTCTTTCTACTACAATGCTCACAACAAATAATCCACGACTGTCTCGTCTATTTCCACAACATACATTCTATCTGACATTCTAACGACTCTACCAATTCGAAGTATTTCTACTACAATACTAACAACAGATAATCTGGGATTGTCTCGTCTATTTCCACAACATACATTCTATCTGACATTCTAACGACTCTACCAATTCGAAGTTTTTCTACTACAATACTCCCAACAAATAATCAAGGATTGTATCGTCTATTTCCACAACTTACATTCTATCTGACATTCTAACGACTCTACCCATTCGCTGTATTTCTACTACAATACTAACTTCAAATAATCCAGGATTGTCTCCTCTATTTCCACAACTTACATTCTATGTCACAATCTAACGAGTCTAGCAATTCGCTGTGTTTCTACTACAATACTCACAACAAATAAACCAGGATTGTCTCGTCTATTTCCACAACTTACATTATATCTGACATACTAACGACTCTACGAATTCGAAGTCTTTCTACTACAATACTAACTTTAAACTATCCAGGATTGTCTCCTCTATTTCCACAACTTACATTCTATCTGACATTCTAACGACTCTATCAATTCGAAGTCTTTCTACTACAATACTAACGTCAAATAATCCAGGATTGTCTCGTCTATTTCCACAACTTACGTTCTATCTGACATTCTAACGACTCTACCAATTCGAATTCTTTCTATTACAATACTCACAACAAATAATCCAGGATTGTCTCGTCTATTTCCACAACTTACATTCTATCTGACATTCTAACGACTCTACGAATTCGCTGTCTTTCTACTACAATGCCCACAACAAATAATCCACGACTGTCTCGTCTATTTCCACAACTTACATTCTATCTGACATTCTAACGACTCTACCAATTCGAAATCTTTCTACTAAAATACTCAACAACAAACAATCCAGGATTGTCTCGTCTATTTCTACAACTTACATTCTATGTGACATTCAAACGACTCTATCAATTCGAAGTCTTTCTACAACCATACTAACGTAAAATAATCCAGGATTGTCTCGTCCATTTCCACAACTTACATTCTATCTGACATTCTACACGACTCTACCAATTCGAAGTCTTTCTACTACAAAACTAACTTTAAATAATCCAGGATTGTCTCGTCTATCTCCAGACCTTACATTCTATCTGACATTCTAACGACTCTACCAGTTCGCTGTATTTCAACTACAATACTAACTTCAAATAATCCAGGATTGTCTCGTCTATTTCCACAACTTACATTCTATCTGATATTCTAACGACTCTACCAGTTCGCTGTATTTCTACTACAATACTAACTTCAAATAATCCAGGATTGTCTCGTCTACTTCCACAACTTACATTCTATGTGATATTCTAACGACTCTACCAATTCGAAATCTTTCTACTACAATACTCACAACAAATAATCCATATTGTCTCGTCTATTTCCACCACTTACATTCTATCTGACATTCAAACGACTCTATCAATTCGAAGTCTTTCTACTACAATACTAACGTCAAATAATCCAGGATTGTCTCGTCTATTTCCACAACTTACGTTCTATCTGACATTGAAACGACTCTACCAATTCGATGTCTTTGTACTACAATACTCACAAAAAAATAATCCAGGATTGTATCGTCTTTTTCCACAACTTACATTCTATCTGACATTCTAACGACTCTACCAATTCGCTGTATTTCTACTACAATACTAACTTCAATTAGTCCAGGATTGTCTCATCTATTTCCACAACTTACATTCTATCTGACATTCTAACGACTCTACCAATTCGAAGTATTTCTACTACAATACTAACAACAGATAATCTGGGATTGTCTCGTCTATTTCCACAACATACATTCTATCTGACATTCTAACGACTCTACCAATTCGAAGTTTTTCTACTACAATACTCCCAACAAATAATCAAGGATTGTATCGTCTATTTCCACAACTTACATTCTATCTGACATTCTAACGACTCTACCCATTCGCTGTATTTCTACTACAATACTAACTTCAAATAATCCAGGATTGTCTCCTCTATTTCCACAACTTACATTCTATGTCACAATCTAACGAGTCTAGCAATTCGCTGTGTTTCTACTACAATACTCACAACAAATAAACCAGGATTGTCTCGTCTATTTCCACAACTTACATTATATCTGACATACTAACGACTCTACGAATTCGAAGTCTTTCTACTACAATACTAACTTTAAACTATCCAGGATTGTCTCCTCTATTTCCACAACTTACATTCTATCTGACATTCTAACGACTCTATCAATTCGAAGTCTTTCTACTACAATACTAACGTCAAATAATCCAGGATTGTCTCGTCTATTTCCACAACTTACGTTCTATCTGACATTCTAACGGCTCTACCAATTCGAATTCTTTCTATTACAATACTCACAACAAATAATCCAGGATTGTCTCGTCTATTTCCACAACTTACATTCTATCTGACATTCTAACGACTCTACGAATTCGCTGTCTTTCTACTACAATGCCCACAACAAATAATCCACGACTGTCTCGTCTATTTCCACAACTTACATTCTATCTGACATTCTAACGACTCTACCAATTCGAAATCTTTCTACTAAAATACTCAACAACAAACAATCCAGGATTGTCTCGTCTATTTCTACAACTTACATTCTATGTGACATTCAAACGACTCTATCAATTCGAAGTCTTTCTACAACCATACTAACGTAAAATAATCCAGGATTGTCTCGTCCATTTCCACAACTTACATTCTATCTGACATTCTACACGACTCTACCAATTCGAAGTCTTTCTACTACAAAACTAACTTTAAATAATCCAGGATTGTCTCGTCTATCTCCAGACCTTACATTCTATCTGACATTCTAACGACTCTACCAGTTCGCTGTATTTCAACTACAATACTAACTTCAAATAATCCAGGATTGTCTCGTCTATTTCCACAACTTACATTCTATCTGATATTCTAACGACTCTACCCATTCGCTGTATTTCTACTACAATACTAACTTCAAATAATCCAGGATTGTCTCGTCTACTTCCACAACTTACATTCTATGTGATATTCTAACGACTCTACCAATTCGAAATCTTTCTACTACAATACTCACAACAAATAATCCATATTGTCTCGTCTATTTCCACCACTTACATTCTATCTGACATTCAAACGACTCTATCAATTCGAAGTCTTTCTACTACAATACTAACGTCAAATAATCCAGGATTGTCTCGTCTATTTCCACAACTTACGTTCTATCTGACATTGAAACGACTCTACCAATTCGATGTCTTTGTACTACAATACTCACAAAAAAATAATCCAGGATTGTATCGTCTTTTTCCACAACTTACATTCTATCTGACATTCTAACGACTCTACCAATTCGCTGTATTTCTACTACAATACTAACTTCAATTAGTCCAGGATTGTCTCATCTATTTCCACAACTTACATTCTATCTGATATTCGAACGACTCTACCAATTCGAAGTCTTTCTACTACAATACTCACAACAAACAATCCAGGATTGTCTCGTCTATTTCTACAACTTACATTCTATGTGACATTAAAACGACTCTATCAATTCGAAGTCTTTCTACTACAATACTCCCAACAAATAATCAAGGATTGTATCGTCTATTTCCACAACTTACATTCTATCTGACATTCTAACGACTCTACCCATTCGCTGTATTTCTACTACAATACTAACTTCAAATAATCCAGGATTGTCTCCTCTATTTCCACAACTTACATTCTATGTCACAACCTAACGAGTCTAGCAATTCGCTGTGTTTCTACTACAATACTCACAACAAATAAACCAGGATTGTCTCGTCTATTTCCACAACTTACATTATATCTGACATACTAACGACTCTACGAATTCGAAGTCTTTCTACTACAATACTAACTTTAAACTATCCAGGATTTTCTCCTCTATTTCCACAACTTACATTCTATCTGACATTCTAACGACTCTATCAATTCGAAGTCTTTCTACTACAATACTAACGTCAAATAATCCAGGATTGTCTCGTCTATTTCCACAACTTACGTTCTATCTGACATTCTAACGACTCTACCAATTCGAATTCTTTCTATTACAATACTCACAACAAATAATCCAGGATTGTCTCGTCTATTTCCACAACTTACATTCTATCTGACATTCTAACGACTCTACGAATTCGCTGTCTTTCTACTACAATGCCCACAACAAATAATCCACGACTGTCTCGTCTATTTCCATAACTTACATTCTATCTGACATTCTAACGACTCTACCAATTCGAAATCTTTCTACTAAAATACTCAACAACAAACAATCCAGGATTGTCTCGTCTATTTCTACAACTTACATTCTATGTGACATTCAAACGACTCTATCAATTCGAAGTCTTTCTACAACCATACTAACGTAAAATAATCCAGGATTGTCTCGTCCATTTCCACAACTTACATTCTATCTGACATTCTACACGACTCTACCAATTCGAAGTCTTTCTACTACAAAACTAACTTTAAATAATCCAGGATTGTCTCGTCTATCTCCAGACCTTACATTCTATCTGACATTCTAACGACTCTACCAGTTCGCTGTATTTCAACTACAATACTAACTTCAAATAATCCAGGATTGTCTCGTCTATTTCCACAACTTACATTCTATCTGATATTCTAACGACTCTACCCATTCGCTGTATTTCTACTACAATACTAACTTCAAATAATCCAGGATTGTCTCGTCTACTTCCACAACTTACATTCTATGTGATATTCTAACGACTCTACCAATTCGAAATCTTTCTACTACAATACTCACAACAAATAATCCATATTGTCTCGTCTATTTCCACCACTTACATTCTATCTGACATTCAAACGACTCTATCAATTCGAAGTCTTTCTACTACAATACTAACGTCAAATAATCCAGGATTGTCTCGTCTATTTCCACAACTTACGTTCTATCTGACATTGAAACGACTCTACCAGTTCGATGTCTTTGTACTACAATACTCACAAAAAAATAATCCAGGATTGTATCGTCTTTTTCCACAACTTACATTCTATCTGACATTCTAACGACTCTACCAATTCGCTGTATTTCTACTACAATACTAACTTCAATTAGTCCAGGATTGTCTCATCTATTTCCACAACTTACATTCTATCTGACATTCTAACGACTCTACCAATTCGAAGTATTTCTACTACAATACTAACAACAGATAATCTGGGATTGTCTCGTCTATTTCCACAACATACATTCTATCTGACATTCTAACGACTCTACCAATTCGAAGTTTTTCTACTACAATACTCCCAACAAATAATCAAGGATTGTATCGTCTATTTCCACAACTTACATTCTATCTGACATTCTAACGACTCTACCCATTCGCTGTATTTCTACTACAATACTAACTTCAAATAATCCAGGATTGTCTCCTCTATTTCCACAACTTACATTCTATGTCACAATCTAACGAGTCTAGCAATTCGCTGTGTTTCTACTACAATACTCACAACAAATAAACCAGGATTGTCTCGTCTATTTCCACAACTTACATTATATCTGACATACTAACGACTCTACGAATTCGAAGTCTTTCTACTACAATACTAACTTTAAACTATCCAGGATTGTCTCCTCTATTTCAACAACTTACATTCTATCTGACATTCTAACGACTCTATCAATTCGAAGTCTTTCTACTACAATACTAACGTCAAATAATCCAGGATTGTCTCGTCTATTTCCACAACTTACGTTCTATCTGACATTCTAACGACTCTACCAATTCGAATTCTTTCTATTACAATACTCACAACAAATAATCCAGGATTGTCTCGTCTATTTCCACAACTTACATTCTATCTGACATTCTAACGACTCTACGAATTCGCTGTCTTTCTACTACAATGCCCACAACAAATAATCCACGACTGTCTCGTCTATTTCCACAACTTACATTCTATCTGACATTCTAACGACTCTACCAATTCGAAATCTTTCTACTAAAATACTCAACAACAAACAATCCAGGATTGTCTCGTCTATTTCTACAACTTACATTCTATGTGACATTCAAACGACTCTATCAATTCGAAGTTTTTCTACAACCATACTAACGTAAAATAATCCAGGATTGTCTCGTCCATTTCCACAACTTACATTCTATCTGACATTCTACACGACTCTACCAATTCGAAGTCTTTCTACTACAAAACTAACTTTAAATAATCCAGGATTGTCTCGTCTATCTCCAGACCTTACATTCTATCTGACATTCTAACGACTCTACCAGTTCGCTGTATTTCAACTACAATACTAACTTCAAATAATCCAGGATTGTCTCGTCTATTTCCACAACTTACATTCTATCTGATATTCTAACGACTCTACCCATTCGCTGTATTTCTACTACAATCCTAACTTCAAATAATCCAGGATTGTCTCGTCTACTTCCACAACTTACATTCTATGTGATATTCTAACGACTCTACCAATTCGAAATCTTTCTACTACAATACTCACAACAAATAATCCATATTGTCTCGTCTATTTCCACCACTTACATTCTATCTGACATTCAAACGACTCTATCAATTCGAAGTCTTTCTACTACAATACTAACGTCAAATAATCCAGGATTGTCTCGTCTATTTCCACAACTTACGTTCTATCTGACATTGAAACGACTCTACCAATTCGATGTCTTTGTACTACAATACTCACAAAAAAATAATCCAGGATTGTATCGTCTTTTTCCACAACTTACATTCTATCTGACATTCTAACGACTCTACCAATTCGCTGTATTTCTACTACAATACTAACTTCAATTAGTCCAGGATTGTCTCATCTATTTCCACAACTTACATTCTATCTGATATTCGAACGACTCTACCAATTCGAAGTCTTTCTACTACAATACTCACAACAAACAATCCAGGATTGTCTCGTCTATTTCTACAACTTACATTCTATGTGACATTAAAACGACTCTATCAATTCGAAGTCTTTCTACTACAATACTAACGTCAAATAATCCAGGATTGTCTCGTCTATTTCCACAACTTACGTTCTATCTGACATTCTAACGACTCTACCAATTCGAATTCTTTATATTACAATACTCACAACAAATAATCCACGACTGCCTCGTCTATTTCCACAACTTACATTCTATCTGACATTCTAACGACTCTACCAATTCGATGTGTTTCTACTACAATACTCAAGACAAAAAATCCATGATTGTCTCGTCTATTTTCACAACTTACATTCTATCTGACATTCTAACGACTCTACGAATTCGCTGTCTTTCTACTACAATACTCACAACAAATAATCCAGGATTGTCTCGTCTATTTCCACAACTTACGTTCTATCTGACATTCTAACGACTCTACCAATTCGAATTCTTTATATTACAATACTCACAACAAATAATCCACGACTGCCTCGTCTATTTCCACAACTTACATTCTATCTGACATTCTAACGACTCTACCAATTCGAAGTCTTTCTACTACAATACTAACGTCAAATAATCCAGGATTGTCTCGTCTATTTCCACAACTTACGTTCTATCTGACATTCTAACGACTCTACCAATTCGAATTCTATCTATTACAATACTCACAACAAATAATCCAGGATTGTCTCGTCTATTTCCACAACTTACCTTCTATCTGACATTCTAACGACTCTACGAATTCGCTGTCTTTCTACTACAATGCTCACAACAAATAATCCACGACTGTCTCGTCTATTTCCACAACTTACATTCTATCTGACATTCTAACGACTCTACCAATTCGAAATCGTTCTACTACAATACTCACAACAAACAATCCAGGATTGTCTCGTCTATTTCTACAATTTACATTCTATGTGACATTCAAACGACTCTATCAATTCGAAGTCTTTCTACAACAATACTAACGTAAAATAATCCAGGATTGTCTCGTCCATTTCCACAACTTACATTCTATCTGACATTCTAACGACTCTACCAATTCGAAGTCTTTCTACTACGATACTAACTTTAAATAATCCAGGATTGTCTCGTCCATTTCCACAACTTACATTCTATCTGACATTCTAACGACTCTACCAATTCGAAGTCTTTCTACTACAATACTAACTTCAAATAATCCAGGATTGTCTCGTCTACTTCCACAACTTACATTCTATGTGATATTCTAACGACTCTACCAATTCGAAGTCTTTCTACTACAATACTAACAACAAATAATCTGGGATTGTCTCGTCTATTTCCACAACATACATTCTATCTGACATTCTAACGACTCTACCAATTCGAAGTTTTTCTACTACAATACTCCCAACAAATAATCAAGGATTGTATCGTCTATTTCCACAACTTACATTCTATCTGACATTCTAACGACTCTACCCATTCGCTGTATTTCTACTACAATACTAACTTCAAATAATCCAGGATTGTCTCCTCTATTTCCACAACTTACATTCTATGTCACAATCTAACGAGTCTAGCAATTCGCTGTGTTTCTACTACAATACTCACAACAAATAAACCAGGATTGTCTCGTCTATTTCCACAACTTACATTATATCTGACATACTAACGACTCTACGAATTCGAAGTCTTTCAACTACAATACTAACTTTAAACTATCCAGGATTGTCTCCTCTATTTCCACAACTTACATTCTATCTGACATTCTAACGACTCTATCAATTCAAAGTCTTTCTACTACAATACTAACGTCAAATAATCCAGGATTGTCTCGTCTATTTCCACAACTTACGTTCTATCTGACATTCTAACGACTCTACCAATTCGAATTCTTTCTATTACAATACTCACAACAAATAATCCAGGATTGTCTCGTCTATTTCCACAACTTACATTCTATCTGACATTCTAACGACTCTACGAATTCGCTGTTTTTCTACTACAATGCTCACAATAAATAATCCACGACTGTCTCGTCTATTTCCACAACTTACATTCTATCTGACATTCTAACGACTCTACCAATTCGAAATCTTTCTACTACAATACTCACAACAAACAATCCAGGATTGTCTCGTCTATTTCTACAACTTACATTCTATGTGACATTCAAACGACTCTATCAATTCGAAGTCTTTCTACAACAATACTAACGTAAAATAATCCAGGATTGTCTCGTCCATTTCCACAACTTACATTCTATCTGACATTCTAACGACTCTACCAATTCGAAGTCTTTCTACTACAATACTAACTTTAAATAATCCAGGATTGTCTCGTCTATCTCCAGACCTTACATTCTATCTGACATTCTAACGACTCTACCAGTTCGCTGTATTTCAACTACAATACTAACTTCAAATAATCCAGGATTGTCTCGTCTATTTCCACAACTTACATTCTATCTGATATTCTAACGACTCTACCCATTCGCTGTATTTCTACTACAATACTAACTTCAAATAATCCAGGATTGTCTCGTCTACTTCCACAACTTACATTCTATGTGATATTCTAACGACTCTACCAATTCGAAATCTTTCTACTACAATACTAACAACAAATAATCCATATTGTCTCGTCTATTTCCACAACTTACATTCTATCTGACATTCAAACGACTCTATCAATTCGAAGTCTTTCTACTACAATACTAACGTCAAATAATCCAGGATTGTCTCGTCTATTTCCACAACTTACGTTCTATCTGACATTCTAACGACTCTACCAATTCGAATTCTTTATATTACAATACTCACAACAAATAATCCACGACTGTCTCGTCTATTTCCTCAACTTACATTCTATCTGACATTCTAACGACTCTACCAATTCGATGTGTTTCTACTACAATACTCACGACAAACAATCCAGGATTGTCTCGTCTATTTCCACAACTTACATTCTATCTGACATTGAAACGACTCTACCAATTCGATGTCTTTGTACTACAATACTCACAAAAAAATAATCCAGGATTGTATCGTCTTTTTCCACAACTTACATTCTATCTGACATTCTAACGACTCTACCAATTCGCTGTATTTCTACTACAATACTAACCTCAATTAGTCTAGGATTGTCTCATCTATTTCCACAACTTACATTCTATCTGATATTCGAACGACTCTACCAATTCGAAGTCTTTCTACTACAATACTCACAACAAACAATCCAGGATTGTTTCGTCTATTTCTACAACTTACATTCTATGTGACATTAAAACGACTCTATCAATTCGAAGTCTTTCTACTACAATACTAACGTCAAATAATCCAGGATTGTCTCGTCTATTTCCACAACTTACGTTCTATCTGACATTCTAACGACTCTACCAATTCGAATTCTTTATATTACAATACTCACAACAAATAATCCACGACTGCCTCGTCTATTTCCACAACTTACATTCTATCTGACATTCTAACGACTCTACCAATTCGATGTGTTTCTACTACAATACTCAAGACAAATAATCCAGGATTGTCTCGTCTATTTTCACAACTTACATTCTATCTGACATTCTAACGACTCTACGAATTCGCTGTCTTTCTACTACAATGCTCACAAAAAATAATCCACGACTGTCTCGTCTAATTCCACAACTTACATTCTATCTGACATTCTAACGACTCTACCAATTCGAAATCTTTCTACTACAATACTCACAACAAACAATCCAGGATTGTCTCGTCTATTTCTAGAACTTACATTCTATGTGACATTCAAACGACTCTATCAATTCGAAGTCTTTCTACTACAATACTAACGTCAAATAATCCAGGATTGTCTCGTCTATTTCCACAACTTACGTACTATCTGACATTCTAACGACTCTACCAATTCGAATTCTTTCTATTACAATACTCACAACAAATAATCCAGGATTGTCTCGTCTATTTCCACAACTTACATTCTATCTGACATTCTAACGACTCTACGAATTCGCTGTCTTTCTACTACAATGCTCACAACAAATAATCCACGACTGTCTCGTCTATTTCCACAACTTACATTCAATCTGACATTCTAACGACTCTACCAATTCGAAATCTTTCTACTACAATACTAACTTCAAATAATCCAGGATTGTCTCGTCTACTTCCACAACTTACATTCTATGTGATATTCTAACGACTCTACCAATTCGAAGTCTTTCTACTACAATACTCACAACAAATAATCCATATTGTCTCGTCTATTTCCACAACTTACATTCTATCTGACATTCAAACGACTCTATCAATTCGAAGTCTTTCTACTACAATACTCACAACAAATAATCCATATTGTCTCGTCTATTTCCACAACTTACGTTCTATCTGACATTCTAACGACTCTACCAATTCGAATTCTTTATATTACAATACTCACAACAAATAATCCACGACTGTCTCTTCTATTTCCACAACTTACATTCTATCTGACATTCTAACGACTCTACCAATTCGATGTGTTTCTACTACAATACTCACGACAAACAATCCAGGATTGTCTCGTCTATTTCCACAACTTACATTCTATCTGACATTGAAACGACTCTACCAATTCGATGTATTTGTACTACAATACTCACAAAAAAATAATCCAGGATTGTATCGTCTTTTTCCACAACTTACATTCTATCTGACATTCTAACGACTCTACCAATTTGTTGTATTTCTACTACAATACTAACTTCAATTAGTCCAGGATTGTCTCATCTATTTCCACAACTTACATTCTATCTGATATTCGAACGACTCTACCAATTCGAAGTCTTTCTACTACAATACTCACAACAAACAATCCAGGATTGTTTCGTCTATTTCTACAACTTACATTCTATGTGACATTAAAACGACTCTACCTATTCGAAGTTTTTCTACTACAATACTTCCAACAAATAATCAAGGATTGTATCGTCTATTTCCACAACTTACATTCTATCTGACATTCTAACGACTCTACCAATTCGAATTCTTTATATTACAATACTCACAACAAATAATCCACGACTGTCTCGTCTATTTCCACAACTTACATTCTATCTGACATTCTAACGACTCTACCAATTCGATGTGTTTCTACTACAATACTCACAACAAACAATCCAGGATTGTCTCGTCTATTTCTACAACTTACATTCTATGTGACATTCAAACGACTCTATCAATTCGAAGTCTTTCTACAACAATACTAACGTAAAATAATCCAGGATTGTCTCGTCCATTTCCACAACTTACATTCTATCTGACATTCTAACGACTCTACCAATTCGAAGTCTTTCTACTACAATACTAACTTTAAATAATCCAGGATTGTCTCGTCTATCTCCAGACCTTACATTCTATCTGACATTCTAACGACTCTACCAGTTCGCTGTATTTCAACTACAATACTAACTTCAAATAATCCAGGATTGTCTCGTCTATTTCCACAACTTACATTCTATCTGATATTCTAACGACTCTACCCATTCGCTGTATTTCTACTACAATACTTACTTCAAATAATCCAGGATTGTCTCGTCTACTTCCACAACTTACATTCTATGTGATATTCTAACGACTCTACCAATTCGAAATCTTTCTACTACAATACTAACAACAAATAATCCATATTGTCTCGTCTATTTCCACAACTTACATTCTATCTGACATTGAAACGACTCTATCAATTCGAAGTCTTTCTACTACAATACTAACGTCAAATAATCCAGGATTGTCTCGTCTATTTCCACAACTTACGTTCTATCTGACATTCTAACGACTCTACCAATTCGAATTCTTTATATTACAATACTCACAACAAATAATCCACGACTGTCTCGTCTATTTCCTCAACTTACATTCTATCTGACATTCTAACGACTCTACCAATTCGATGTGTTTCTACTACAATACTCACGACAAACAATCCAGGATTGTCTCGTCTATTTCCACAACTTACATTCTATCTGACATTGAAACGACTCTACCAATTCGATGTCTTTGTACTACAATACTCACAAAAAAAGAATCCAGGATTGTATCGTCTTTTTCCACAACTTACATTCTATCTGACATTCTAACGACTCTACCAATTCGCTGTATTTCTACTACAATACTAACTTCAATTAGTCTAGGATTGTCTCATCTATTTCCACAACTTACATTCTATCTGATATTCGAACGACTCTACCAATTCGAAGTCTTTCTACTACAATACTCACAACAAACAATCCAGGATTGTTTCGTCTATTTCTACAACTTACATTCTATGTGACATTAAAACGACTCTATCAATTCGAAGTCTTTCTACTACAATACTAACGTCAAATAATCCAGGATTGTCTCGTCTATTTCCACAACTTACGTTCTATCTGACATTCTAACGACTCTACCAATTCGAATTCTTTATATTACAATACTCACAACAAATAATCCACGACTGCCTCGTCTATTTCCACAACTTACATTCTATCTGACATTCTAACGACTCTACCAATTCGATGTGTTTCTACTACAATACTCAAGACAAATAATCCAGGATTGTCTCGTCTATTTTCACAACTTACATTCTATCTGACATTCTAACGACTCTACGAATTCGCTGTCTTTCTACTACAATGCTCACAAAAAATAATCCACGACTGTCTCGTCTAATTCCACAACTTACATTCTATCTGACATTCTAACGACTCTACCAATTCGAAATCTTTCTACTACAATACTCACAACAAACAATCCAGGATTGTCTCGTCTATTTCTAGAACTTACATTCTATGTGACATTCAAACGACTCTATCAATTCGAAGTCTTTCTACTACAATACTAACGTCAAATAATCCAGGATTGTCTCGTCTATTTCCACAACTTACGTACTATCTGACATTCTAACGACTCTACCAATTCGAATTCTTTCTATTACAATACTCACAACAAATAATCCAGGATTGTCTCGTCTATTTCCACAACTTACATTCTATCTGACATTCTAACGACTCTACGAATTCGCTGTCTTTCTACTACAATGCTCACAACAAATAATCCACGACTGTCTCGTCTATTTCCACAACTTACATTCAATCTGACATTCTAACGACTCTACCAATTCGAAATCTTTCTACTACAATACTAACTTCAAATAATCCAGGATTGTCTCGTCTACTTCCACAACTTACATTCTATGTGATATTCTAACGACTCTACCAATTCGAAATCTTTCTACTACAATACTAACAACAAATAATCCATATTGTCTCGTCTATTTCCACAACTTACATTCTATCTGACATTCAAACGACTCTATCAATTCGAAGTCTTTCTACTACAATACTAACGTCAAATAATCCAGGATTGTCTCGTCTATTTCCACAACTTACGTTCTATCTGACATTCTAACGACTCTACCAATTCGAATTCTTTATATTACAATACTCACAACAAATAATCCACGACTGTCTCGTCTATTTCCTCAACTTACATTCTATCTGACATTCTAACGACTCTACCAATTCGATGTGTTTCTACTACAATACTCACGACAAACAATCCAGGATTGTCTCGTCTATTTCCACAACTTACATTCTATCTGACATTGAAACGACTCTACCAATTCGATGTCTTTGTACTACAATACTCACAAAAAAATAATCCAGGATTGTATCGTCTTTTTCCACAACTTACATTCTATCTGACATTCTAACGACTCTACCAATTCGCTGTATTTCTACTACAATACTAACCTCAATTAGTCTAGGATTGTCTCATCTATTTCCACAACTTACATTCTATCTGATATTCGAACGACTCTACCAATTCGAAGTCTTTCTACTACAATACTCACAACAAACAATCCAGGATTGTTTCGTCTATTTCTACAACTTACATTCTATGTGACATTAAAACGACTCTATCAATTCGAAGTCTTTCTACTACAATACTAACGTCAAATAATCCAGGATTGTCTCGTCTATTTCCACAACTTACGTTCTATCTGACATTCTAACGACTCTACCAATTCGAATTCTTTATATTACAATACTCACAACAAATAATCCACGACTGCCTCGTCTATTTCCACAACTTACATTCTATCTGACATTCTAACGACTCTACCAATTCGATGTGTTTCTACTACAATACTCAAGACAAATAATCCAGGATTGTCTCGTCTATTTTCACAACTTACATTCTATCTGACATTCTAACGACTCTACGAATTCGCTGTCTTTCTACTACAATGCTCACAAAAAATAATCCACGACTGTCTCGTCTAATTCCACAACTTACATTCTATCTGACATTCTAACGACTCTACCAATTCGAAATCTTTCTACTACAATACTCACAACAAACAATCCAGGATTGTCTCGTCTATTTCTAGAACTTACATTCTATGTGACATTCAAACGACTCTATCAATTCGAAGTCTTTCTACTACAATACTAACGTCAAATAATCCAGGATTGTCTCGTCTATTTCCACAACTTACGTACTATCTGACATTCTAACGACTCTACCAATTCGAATTCTTTCTATTACAATACTCACAACAAATAATCCAGGATTGTCTCGTCTATTTCCACAACTTACATTCTATCTGACATTCTAACGACTCTACGAATTCGCTGTCTTTCTACTACAATGCTCACAACAAATAATCCACGACTGTCTCGTCTATTTCCACAACTTACATTCAATCTGACATTCTAACGACTCTACCAATTCGAAATCTTTCTACTACAATACTAACTTCAAATAATCCAGGATTGTCTCGTCTACTTCCACAACTTACATTCTATGTGATATTCTAACGACTCTACCAATTCGAAGTCTTTCTACTACAATACTCACAACAAATAATCCATATTGTCTCGTCTATTTCCACAACTTACATTCTATCTGACATTCAAACGACTCTATCAATTCGAAGTCTTTCTACTACAATACTCACAACAAATAATCCATATTGTCTCGTCTATTTCCACAACTTACGTTCTATCTGACATTCTAACGACTCTACCAATTCGAATTCTTTATATTACAATACTCACAACAAATAATCCACGACTGTCTCTTCTATTTCCACAACTTACATTCTATCTGACATTCTAACGACTCTACCAATTCGATGTGTTTCTACTACAATACTCACGACAAACAATCCAGGATTGTCTCGTCTATTTCCACAACTTACATTCTATCTGACATTGAAACGACTCTACCAATTCGATGTATTTGTACTACAATACTCACAAAAAAATAATCCAGGATTGTATCGTCTTTTTCCACAACTTACATTCTATCTGACATTCTAACGACTCTACCAATTTGTTGTATTTCTACTACAATACTAACTTCAATTAGTCCAGGATTGTCTCATCTATTTCCACAACTTACATTCTATCTGATATTCGAACGACTCTACCAATTCGAAGTCTTTCTACTACAATACTCACAACAAACAATCCAGGATTGTTTCGTCTATTTCTACAACTTACATTCTATGTGACATTAAAACGACTCTACCTATTCGAAGTTTTTCTACTACAATACTTCCAACAAATAATCAAGGATTGTATCGTCTATTTCCACAACTTACATTCTATCTGACATTCTAACGACTCTACCAATTCGAATTCTTTATATTACAATACTCACAACAAATAATCCACGACTGTCTCGTCTATTTCCACAACTTACATTCTATCTGACATTCTAACGACTCTACCAATTCGATGTGTTTCTACTACAATACTCACAACAAACAATCCAGGATTGTCTCGTCTATTTCTACAACTTACATTCTATGTGACATTCAAACGACTCTATCAATTCGAAGTCTTTCTACAACAATACTAACGTAAAATAATCCAGGATTGTCTCGTCCATTTCCACAACTTACATTCTATCTGACATTCTAACGACTCTACCAATTCGAAGTCTTTCTACTACAATACTAACTTTAAATAATCCAGGATTGTCTCGTCTATCTCCAGACCTTACATTCTATCTGACATTCTAACGACTCTACCAGTTCGCTGTATTTCAACTACAATACTAACTTCAAATAATCCAGGATTGTCTCGTCTATTTCCACAACTTACATTCTATCTGATATTCTAACGACTCTACCCATTCGCTGTATTTCTACTACAATACTTACTTCAAATAATCCAGGATTGTCTCGTCTACTTCCACAACTTACATTCTATGTGATATTCTAACGACTCTACCAATTCGAAATCTTTCTACTACAATACTAACAACAAATAATCCATATTGTCTCGTCTATTTCCACAACTTACATTCTATCTGACATTGAAACGACTCTATCAATTCGAAGTCTTTCTACTACAATACTAACGTCAAATAATCCAGGATTGTCTCGTCTATTTCCACAACTTACGTTCTATCTGACATTCTAACGACTCTACCAATTCGAATTCTTTATATTACAATACTCACAACAAATAATCCACGACTGTCTCGTCTATTTCCTCAACTTACATTCTATCTGACATTCTAACGACTCTACCAATTCGATGTGTTTCTACTACAATACTCACGACAAACAATCCAGGATTGTCTCGTCTATTTCCACAACTTACATTCTATCTGACATTGAAACGACTCTACCAATTCGATGTCTTTGTACTACAATACTCACAAAAAAAGAATCCAGGATTGTATCGTCTTTTTCCACAACTTACATTCTATCTGACATTCTAACGACTCTACCAATTCGCTGTATTTCTACTACAATACTAACTTCAATTAGTCTAGGATTGTCTCATCTATTTCCACAACTTACATTCTATCTGATATTCGAACGACTCTACCAATTCGAAGTCTTTCTACTACAATACTCACAACAAACAATCCAGGATTGTTTCGTCTATTTCTACAACTTACATTCTATGTGACATTAAAACGACTCTATCAATTCGAAGTCTTTCTACTACAATACTAACGTCAAATAATCCAGGATTGTCTCGTCTATTTCCACAACTTACGTTCTATCTGACATTCTAACGACTCTACCAATTCGAATTCTTTATATTACAATACTCACAACAAATAATCCACGACTGCCTCGTCTATTTCCACAACTTACATTCTATCTGACATTCTAACGACTCTACCAATTCGATGTGTTTCTACTACAATACTCAAGACAAATAATCCAGGATTGTCTCGTCTATTTTCACAACTTACATTCTATCTGACATTCTAACGACTCTACGAATTCGCTGTCTTTCTACTACAATGCTCACAAAAAATAATCCACGACTGTCTCGTCTAATTCCACAACTTACATTCTATCTGACATTCTAACGACTCTACCAATTCGAAATCTTTCTACTACAATACTCACAACAAACAATCCAGGATTGTCTCGTCTATTTCTAGAACTTACATTCTATGTGACATTCAAACGACTCTATCAATTCGAAGTCTTTCTACTACAATACTAACGTCAAATAATCCAGGATTGTCTCGTCTATTTCCACAACTTACGTACTATCTGACATTCTAACGACTCTACCAATTCGAATTCTTTCTATTACAATACTCACAACAAATAATCCAGGATTGTCTCGTCTATTTCCACAACTTACATTCTATCTGACATTCTAACGACTCTACGAATTCGCTGTCTTTCTACTACAATGCTCACAACAAATAATCCACGACTGTCTCGTCTATTTCCACAACTTACATTCAATCTGACATTCTAACGACTCTACCAATTCGAAATCTTTCTACTACAATACTAACTTCAAATAATCCAGGATTGTCTCGTCTACTTCCACAACTTACATTCTATGTGATATTCTAACGACTCTACCAATTCGAAGTCTTTCTACTACAATACTCACAACAAATAATCCATATTGTCTCGTCTATTTCCACAACTTACATTCTATCTGACATTCAAACGACTCTATCAATTCGAAGTCTTTCTACTACAATACTCACAACAAATAATCCATATTGTCTCGTCTATTTCCACAACTTACGTTCTATCTGACATTCTAACGACTCTACCAATTCGAATTCTTTATATTACAATACTCACAACAAATAATCCACGACTGTCTCGTCTATTTCCACAACTTACATTCTATCTGACATTCTAACGACTCTACCAATTCGATGTGTTTCTACTACAATACTCACGACAAACAATCCAGGATTGTCTCGTCTATTTCCACAACTTACATTCTATCTGACATTGAAACGACTCTACCAATTCGATGTATTTGTACTACAATACTCACAAAAAAATAATCCAGGATTGTATCGTCTTTTTCCACAACTTACATTCTATCTGACATTCTAACGACTCTACCAATTTGCTGTATTTCTACTACAATACTAACTTCAATTAGTCCAGGATTGTCTCATCTATTTCCACAACTTACATTCTATCTGATATTCGAACGACTCTACCAATTCGAAGTCTTTCTACTACAATACTCACAACAAACAATCCAGGATTGTTTCGTCTATTTCTACAACTTACATTCTATGTGACATTAAAACGACTCTACCTATTCGAAGTTTTTCTACTACAATACTTCCAACAAATAATCAAGGATTGTATCGTCTATTTCCACAACTTACATTCTATCTGACATTCTAACGACTCTACCAATTCGAATTCTTTATATTACAATACTCACAACAAATAATCCACGACTGTCTCGTCTATTTCCACAACTTACATTCTATCTGACATTCTAACGACTCTACCAATTCGATGTGTTTCTACTACAATACTCACGACAAATAATCCAGGATTGTCTCGTCTATTTCCACAACTTACATTCTATCTGACATTCTAACGACTCCACCAATTCGAAATCTTTCTACTACAATACTCACAACAAACAATCCAGGATTGTCTCGTCTATCTATTTCTACAACTTACATTCTATGTGACATTCAAACGACTCTATCAATTTGAAGTCTTTCTACAACAATACTAACGTAAAATAATCCAGGATCGTCTCGTCTATTTCCACAACTTACAACCTATCTGACATTCTAACGACTCTACCAATTCGAAGTCTTTCTACTACAATACTAACAACAAATAATCTGGGATTGTCTCGTCTATTTCCACAACATACATTCTATCTGACATTCTAACGACTCTACCAATTCGAAGTTTTTCTACTACAATACTTCCAACAAATAATCAAGGATTGTATCGTCTATTTCCACAACTTACATTCTATCTGACATTCTAACGACTCTACCCATTCGCTGTATTTCTACTACAATACTAACTTCAAATAATCCAGGATTGTCTCCTCTATTTCCACAACTTACATTCTATGTCACAATCTAACGAGTCTACCAATTCGCTGTGTTTCTACTACAATACTCACAACAAATAAACCAGGATTGTCTCGTCTATTTCCACAACTTACATTATATCTGACATACTAACGACTCTACGAATTCGAAGTCTTTCTACTACAATACTAACTTTAAACTATCCAGGATTGTCTCCTCTATTTCCACAACTTACATTCTATCTGACATTCAAACGACTCTACCAATTCGCTGTATTTCTACTACAATACTAACTTCAAATAATCCAGGATTGTATCGGCTATTTCCACAACTTACATTCTATCTGACATTCTAACGACTCTACCAATTCGCTGTCTTTCTACTACAATAGTAACAACATATAATCTAGGATTGTCTCGTCTATTTCCACAACTTACAATCTATCTGATATTCGAACGACTCTACCAATTCGAAGTCTTTCTGCTACAATACTAACAACAAATAATCTAGGATTGTCTCGTCTATTTCCACAACTTACATTCTATCTGACATTCTAACGACTCTAACAATTCGAAGTCTTTCTACTACAATACTAACAACAAATAATCCAGGATCGTGTCATCTATTTCCACAACTTACATTCTATCTGACATTCTAACGACTATACCAATTCGATGTGTTTCTACTACAATACTCACGTCAAATAATCCAGGATTGTCTCGTCTATCTCCAGACCTTACATTCTATCTGACATTCTAACGACTCTACCAGTTCGCTGTATTTCTACTACAATACTCACAACAAATAATCCAGGATTGTATCGTCTATTTCCACAACTTACATTCTATGTCACATTCTAACGTGTCTACCAATTCGAAGTCTTTCTACTACAATACTAACTTTAAACAATCCAGGATTGTCTCCTCTATTTCCACAACTTACATTCTATCTGACATTGAAACGACTCTACCAATTCAATGTCTTTGTACTACAATACTCACAAAAAAATAATCCAGGATTGTATCGTCTTTTTCCACAACTTACATTCTATCTGACATTCTAACGACTCTACCAATTCGCTGTATTTCTACTACAATACTAACTTCAATTAGTCCAGGATTGTCTCATCTATTTCCACAACTTACATTCTATCTGACATTCTAACGACTCTAACAATTCGAAGTATTTCTACTACAATACTAACAACAGATAATCTGGGATTGTCTCGTCTATTTCCACAACATACATTCTATCTGACATTCTAACGACTCTACCAATTCGAAGTTTTTCTACTACAATACTCCCAACAAATAATCAAGGATTGTATCGTCCATTTCCACAACTTACATTCTATCTGACATTCTAACGACTCTACCCATTCGCTGTATTTCTACTACAATACTAACTTCAAATAATCCAGGATTGTCTCCTCTATTTCCACAACTTACATTCTATGTCACAACCTAACGAGTCTAGCAATTCGCTGTGTTTCTACTACAATACTCACAACAAATAAACCAGGATTGTATCGTCTATTTCCACAACTTACATTATATCTGACATACTAACGACTCTACGAATTCGAAGTCTTTCTACTACAATACTAACTTTAAACTATCCAGGATTGTCTCCTCTATTTCCACAACTTACATTCTATCTGACATTCTAACGACTCTATCAATTCGAAGTCTTTCTACTACAATACTAACGTCAAATAATCCAGGATTGTCTCGTCTATTTCCACAACTTAAGTTCTATCTGACATTCTAACGACTCTACCAATTCGAATTCTTTCTATTACAATACTCACAACAAATAATCCAGGATTGTCTCGTCTATTTCCACAACTTACATTCTATCTGACATTCTAACGACTCTACGAATTCGCTGTCTTTCTACTACAATGCCCACAACAAATAATCCACGACTGTCTCGTCTATTTCCACAACTTACATTCTATCTGACATTCTAACAACTCTACCAATTCGAAATCTTTCTACTAAAATACTCAACAACAAACAATCCAGGATTGTCTCGTCTATTTCTACAACTTACATTCTATGTGACATTCAAACGACTCTATCAATTCGAAGTCTTTCTACAACCATACTAACGTAAAATAATCCAGGATTGTCTCGTCCATTTCCACAACTTACATTCTATCTGACATTCTACACGACTCTACCAATTCGAAGTCTTTCTACTACAAAACTAACTTTAAATAATCCAGGATTGTCTCGTCTATCTCCAGACCTTACATTCTATCTGACATTCTAACGACTCTACCAGTTCGCTGTATTTCAACTACAATACTAACTTCAAATAATCCAGGATTGTCTCGTCTATTTCCACAACTTACATTCTATCTGATATTCTAACGACTCTACCCATTCGCTGTATTTCTACTACAATACTAACTTCAAATAATCCAGGATTGTCTCGTCTACTTCCACAACTTACATTCTATGTGATATTCTAACGACTCTACCAATTCGAAATCTTTCTACTACAATACTCACAACAAATAATCCATATTGTCTCGTCTATTTCCACCACTTACATTCTATCTGACATTCAAACGACTCTATCAATTCGAAGTCTTTCTACTACAATACTAACGTCAAATAATCCAGGATTGTCTCGTCTATTTCCACAACTTACGTTCTATCTAACATTGAAACGACTCTACCAGTTCGATGTCTTTGTACTACAATACTCACAAAAAAATAATCCAGGATTGTATCGTCTTTTTCCACAACTTACATTCTATCTGACATTCTAACGACTCTACCAATTCGCTGTATTTCTACTACAATACTAACTTCAATTAGTCCAGGATTGTCTCATCTATTTCCACAACTTACATTCTATCTGACATTCTAACGACTCTACCAATTCGAAGTATTTCTACTACAATACTAACAACAGATAATCTGGGATTGTCTCGTCTATTTCCACAACATACATTCTATCTGACATTCTAACGACTCTACCAATTCGAAGTTTTTCTACTACAATACTCCCAACAAATAATCAAGGATTGTATCGTCTATTTCCACAACTTACATTCTATCTGACATTCTAACGACTCTACCCATTCGCTGTATTTCTACTACAATACTAACTTCAAATAATCCAGGATTGTCTCCTCTATTTCCACAACTTACATTCTATGTCACAATCTAACGAGTCTAGCAATTCGCTGTGTTTCTACTACAATACTCACAACAAATAAACCAGGATTGTCTCGTCTATTTCCACAACTTACATTATATCTGACATACTAACGACTCTACGAATTCGAAGTCTTTCTACTACAATACTAACTTTAAACTATCCAGGATTGTCTCCTCTATTTCCACAACTTACATTCTATCTGACATTCTAACGACTCTATCAATTCGAAGTCTTTCTACTACAATACTAACGTCAAATAATCCAGGATTGTCTCGTCTATTTCCACAACTTACGTTCTATCTGACATTCTAACGACTCTACCAATTCGAATTCTTTCTATTACAATACTCACAACAAATAATCCAGGATTGTCTCGTCTATTTCCACAACTTACATTCTATCTGACATTCTAACGACTCTACGAATTCGCTGTCTTTCTACTACAATGCCCACAACAAATAATCCACGACTGTCTCGTCTATTTCCACAACTTACATTCTATCTGACATTCTAACGACTCTACCAATTCGAAATCTTTCTACTAAAATACTCAACAACAAACAATCCAGGATTGTCTCGTCTATTTCTACAACTTACATTCTATGTGACATTCAAACGACTCTATCAATTCGAAGTCTTTCTACAACCATACTAACGTAAAATAATCCAGGATTGTCTCGTCCATTTCCACAACTTACATTCTATCTGACATTCTACACGACTCTACCAATTCGAAGTCTTTCTACTACAAAACTAACTTTAAATAATCCAGGATTGTCTCGTCTATCTCCAGACCTTACATTCTATCTGACATTCTAACGACTCTACCAGTTCGCTGTATTTCAACTACAATACTAACTTCAAATAATCCAGGATTGTCTCGTCTATTTCCACAACTTACATTCTATCTGATATTCTAACGACTCTACCCATTCGCTGTATTTCTACTACAATACTAACTTCAAATAATCCAGGATTGTCTCGTCTACTTCCACAACTTACATTCTATGTGATATTCTAACGACTCTACCAATTCGAAATCTTTCTACTACAATACTCACAACAAATAATCCATATTGTCTCGTCTATTTCCACCACTTACATTCTATCTGACATTCAAACGACTCTATCAATTCGAAGTCTTTCTACTACAATACTAACGTCAAATAATCCAGGATTGTCTCGTCTACTTCCACAACTTACATTCTATGTGATATTCTAACGACTCTACCAATTCGAAATCTTTCTACTACAATACTCACAACAAATAATCCATATTGTCTCGTCTATTTCCACAACTTACGTTCTATCTGACATTGAAACGACTCTACCAATTCGATGTCTTTGTACTACAATACTCACAAAAAAATAATCCAGGATTGTATCGTCTTTTTCCACAACTTACATTCTATCTGACATTCTAACGACTCTACCAATTCGCTGTATTTCTACTACAATACTAACTTCAATTAGTCCAGGATTGTCTCATCTATTTCCACAACTTACATTCTATCTGATATTCGAACGACTCTACCAATTCGAAGTCTTTCTACTACAATACTCACAACAAACAATCCAGGATTGTCTCGTCTATTTCTACAACTTACATTCTATGTGACATTAAAACGACTCTATCAATTCGAAGTCTTTCTACTACAATACTAACGTCAAATAATCCAGGATTGTCTCGTCTATTTCCACAACTTACGTTCTATCTGACATTCTAACGACTCTACCAATTCGAATTCTTTATATTACAATACTCACAACAAATAATCCACGACTGCCTCGTCTATTTCCACAACTTACATTCTATCTGACATTCTAACGACTCTACCAATTCGATGTGTTTCTACTACAATACTCAAGACAAAAAATCCAGGATTGTCTCGTCTATTTTCACAACTTACATTCTATCTGACATTCTAACGACTCTACGAATTCGCTGTCTTTCTACTACAATGCTCACAAAAAATAATCCACGACTGTCTCGTCTATTTCCACAACTTACATTCTATCTGACATTCTAACGACTCTACCAATTCGAAATGTTTCTACTACAATACTCACAACAAACAATCCAGGATTGTCTCGTCTATTTCTACAACTTACATTCTATGTGACATTCAAACGACTCTATCAATTCGAAGTCTTTCTACTACAATACTAACGTCAAATAATCCAGGATTGTCTCGTCTATTTCCACAACTTACGTCCTATCTGACATTCTAACGACTCTACCAATTCGAATTCTATCTATTACAATACTCACAACAAATAATCCAGGATTGTCTCGTCTATTTCCACAACTTACCTTCTATCTGACATTCTAACGACTCTACGAATTCGCTGTCTTTCTACTACAATGCTCACAACAAATAATCCACGACTGTCTCGTCTATTTCCACAACTTACATTCTATCTGACATTCTAACGACTCTACCAATTCGAAATCGTTCTACTACAATACTCACAACAAACAATCCAGGATTGTCTCGTCTATTTCTACAATTTACATTCTATGTGACATTCAAACGACTCTATCAATTCGAAGTCTTTCTACAACAATACTAACGTAAAATAATCCAGGATTGTCTCGTCCATTTCCACAACTTACATTCTATCTGACATTCTAACGACTCTACCAATTCGAAGTCTTTCTACTACGATACTAACTTTAAATAATCCAGGATTGTCTCGTCCATTTCCACAACTTACATTCTATCTGACATTCTAACGACTCTACCAATTCGAAGTCTTTCTACTACAATACTAACTTCAAATAATCCAGGATTGTCTCGTCTACTTCCACAACTTACATTCTATGTGATATTCTAACGACTCTACCAATTCGAAGTCTTTCTACTACAATACTAACAACAAATAATCTGGGATTGTCTCGTCTATTTCCACAACATACATTCTATCTGACATTCTAACGACTCTACCAATTCGAAGTTTTTCTACTACAATACTCCCAACAAATAATCAAGGATTGTATCGTCTATTTCCACAACTTACATTCTATCTGACATTCTAACGACTCTACCCATTCGCTGTATTTCTACTACAATACTAACTTCAAATAATCCAGGATTGTCTCCTCTATTTCCACAACTTACATTCTATGTCACAATCTAACGAGTCTAGCAATTCGCTGTGTTTCTACTACAATACTCACAACAAATAAACCAGGATTGTCTCGTCTATTTCCACAACTTACATTATATCTGACATTCTAACGACTCTACGAATTCGAAGTCTTTCAACTACAATACTAACTTTAAACTATCCAGGATTGTCTCCTCTATTTCCACAACTTACATTCTATCTGACATTCTAACGACTCTATCAATTCAAAGTCTTTCTACTACAATACTAACGTCAAATAATCCAGGATTGTCTCGTCTATTTCCACAACTTACGTTCTATCTGACATTCTAACGACTCTACCAATTCGAATTCTTTCTATTACAATACTCACAACAAATAATCCAGGATTGTCTCGTCTATTTCCACAACTTACATTCTATCTGACATTCTAACGACTCTACGAATTCGCTGTTTTTCTACTACAATGCTCACAATAAATAATCCACGACTGTCTCGTCTATTTCCACAACTTACATTCTATCTGACATTCTAACGACTCTACCAATTCGAAATCTTTCTACTACAATACTCACAACAAACATTCCAGGATTGTCTCGTCTATTTCTACAACTTACATTCTATGTGACATTCAAACGACTCTATCAATTCGAAGTCTTTCTACAACAATACTAACGTAAAATAATCCAGGATTGTCTCGTCCATTTCCACAACTTACATTCTATCTGACATTCTAACGACTCTACCAATTCGAAGTCTTTCTACTACAATACTAACTTTAAATAATCCAGGATTGTCTCGTCTATCTCCAGACCTTACATTCTATCTGACATTCTAACGACTCTACCAGTTCGCTGTATTTCAACTACAATACTAACTTCAAATAATCCAGGATTGTCTCGTCTATTTCCACAACTTACATTCTATCTGATATTCTAACGACTCTACCCATTCGCTGTATTTCTACTACAATACTAACTTCAAATAATCCAGGATTGTCTCGTCTACTTCCACAACTTACATTCTATGTGATATTCTAACGACTCTACCAATTCGAAATCTTTCTACTACAATACTAACAACAAATAATCCATATTGTCTCGTCTATTTCCACAACTTACATTCTATCTGACATTCAAACGACTCTATCAATTCGAAGTCTTTCTACTACAATACTAACGTCAAATAATCCAGGATTGTCTCGTCTATTTCCACAACTTACGTTCTATCTGACATTCTAACGACTCTACCAATTCGAATTCTTTATATTACAATACTCACAACAAATAATCCACGACTGTCTCGTCTATTTCCTCAACTTACATTCTATCTGACATTCTAACGACTCTACCAATTCGATGTGTTTCTACTACAATACTCACGACAAACAATCCAGGATTGTCTCGTCTATTTCCACAACTTACATTCTATCTGACATTGAAACGACTCTACCAATTCGATGTCTTTGTACTACAATACTCACAAAAAAATAATCCAGGATTGTATCGTCTTTTTCCACAACTTACATTCTATCTGACATTCTAACGACTCTACCAATTCGCTGTATTTCTACTACAATACTAACTTCAATTAGTCTAGGATTGTCTCATCTATTTCCACAACTTACATTCTATCTGATATTCGAACGACTCTACCAATTCGAAGTCTTTCTACTACAATACTCACAACAAACAATCCAGGATTGTTTCGTCTATTTCTACAACTTACATTCTATGTGACATTAAAACGACTCTATCAATTCGAAGTCTTTCTACTACAATACTAACGTCAAATAATCCAGGATTGTCTCGTCTATTTCCACAACTTACGTTCTATCTGACATTCTAACGACTCTACCAATTCGAATTCTTTATATTACAATACTCACAACAAATAATCCACGACTGCCTCGTCTATTTCCACAACTTACATTCTATCTGACATTCTAACGACTCTACCAATTCGATGTGTTTCTACTACAATACTCAAGACAAATAATCCAGGATTGTCTCGTCTATTTTCACAACTTACATTCTATCTGACATTCTAACGACTCTACGAATTCGCTGTCTTTCTACTACAATGCTCACAAAAAATAATCCACGACTGTCTCGTCTAATTCCACAACTTACATTCTATCTGACATTCTAACGACTCTACCAATTCGAAATCTTTCTACTACAATACTCACAACAAACAATCCAGGATTGTCTCGTCTATTTCTACAACTTACATTCTATGTGACATTCAAACGACTCTATCAATTCGAAGTCTTTCTACTACAATACTAACGTCAAATAATCCAGGATTGTCTCGTCTATTTCCACAACTTACGTACTATCTGACATTCTAACGACTCTACCAATTCGAATTCTTTCTATTACAATACTCACAACAAATAATCCAGGATTGTCTCGTCTATTTCCACAACTTACATTCTATCTGACATTCTAACGACTCTACGAATTCGCTGTCTTTCTACTACAATGCTCACAACAAATAATCCACGACTGTCTCGTCTATTTCCACAACTTACATTCAATCTGACATTCTAACGACTCTACCAATTCGAAATCTTTCTACTACAATACTAACTTCAAATAATCCAGGATTGTCTCGTCTACTTCCACAACTTACATTCTATGTGATATTCTAACGACTCTACCAATTCGAAGTCTTTCTACTACAATACTCACAACAAATAATCCATATTGTCTCGTCTATTTCCACAACTTACATTCTATCTGACATTCAAACGACTCTATCAATTCGAAGTCTTTCTACTACAATACTCACAACAAATAATCCATATTGTCTCGTCTATTTCCACAACTTACGTTCTATCTGACATTCTAACGACTCTACCAATTCGAATTCTTTATATTACAATACTCACAACAAATAATCCACGACTGTCTCGTCTATTTCCACAACTTACATTCTATCTGACATTCTAACGACTCTACCAATTCGATGTGTTTCTACTACAATACTCACGACAAACAATCCAGGATTGTCTCGTCTATTTCCACAACTTACATTCTATCTGACATTGAAACGACTCTACCAATTCGATGTATTTGTACTACAATACTCACAAAAAAATAATCCAGGATTGTATCGTCTTTTTCCACAACTTACATTCTATCTGACATTCTAACGACTCTACCAATTTGCTGTATTTCTACTACAATACTAACTTCAATTAGTCCAGGATTGTCTCATCTATTTCCACAACTTACATTCTATCTGATATTCGAACGACTCTACCAATTCGAAGTCTTTCTACTACAATACTCACAACAAACAATCCAGGATTGTTTCGTCTATTTCTACAACTTACATTCTATGTGACATTAAAACGACTCTACCAATTCGAAGTTTTTCTACTACAATACTTCCAACAAATAATCAAGGATTGTATCGTCTATTTCCACAACTTACATTCTATCTGACATTCTAACGACTCTACCAATTCGAATTCTTTATATTACAATACTCACAACAAATAATCCACGACTGTCTCGTCTATTTCCACAACTTACATTCTATCTGACATTCTAACGACTCTACCAATTCGATGTGTTTCTACTACAATACTCACGACAAATAATCCAGGATTGTCTCGTCTATTTCCACAACTTACATTCTATCTGACATTCTAACGACTCCACCAATTCGAAATCTTTCTACTACAATACTCACAACAAACAATCCAGGATTGTCTCGTCTATCTATTTCTACAACTTACATTCTATGTGACATTCAAACGACTCTATCAATTTGAAGTCTTTCTACAACAATACTAACGTAAAATAATCCAGGATCGTCTCGTCTATTTCCACAACTTACAACCTATCTGACATTCTAACGACTCTACCAATTCGAAGTCTTTCTACTACAATACTAACAACAAATAATCTGGGATTGTCTCGTCTATTTCCACAACATACATTCTATCTGACATTCTAACGACTCTACCAATTCGAAGTTTTTCTACTACAATACTTCCAACAAATAATCAAGGATTGTATCGTCTATTTCCACAACTTACATTCTATCTGACATTCTAACGACTCTACCCATCCGCTGTATTTCTACTACAATACTAACTTCAAATAATCCAGGATTGTCTCCTCTATTTCCACAACTTACATTCTATGTCACAATCTAACGAGTCTACCAATTCGCTGTGTTTCTACTACAATACTCACAACAAATAAACCAGGATTGTCTCGTCTATTTCCACAACTTACATTATATCTGACATACTAACGACTCTACGAATTCGAAGTCTTTCTACTACAATACTAACTTTAAACTATCCAGGATTGTCTCCTCTATTTCCACAACTTACATTCTATCTGACATTCAAACGACTCTACCAATTCGCTGTATTTCTACTACAATACTAACTTCAAATAATCCAGGATTGTATCGGCTATTTCCACAACTTACATTCTATCTGACATTCTAACGACTCTACCAATTCGCTGTCTTTCTACTACAATAGTAACAACATATAATCTAGGATTGTCTCGTCTATTTCCATAACTTACAATCTATCTGATATTCGAACGACTCTACCAATTCGAAGTCTTTCTGCTACAATACTAACAACAAATAATCTAGGATTGTCTCGTCTATTTCCACAACTTACATTCTATCTGACATTCTAACGACTCTAACAATTCGAAGTCTTTCTACTACAATACTAACAACAAATAATCCAGGATCGTGTCATCTATTTCCACAACTTACATTCTATCTAACATTCTAACGACTATACCAATTCGATGTGTTTCTACTACAATACTCACGTCAAATAATCCAGGATTGTCTCGTCTATCTCCAGACCTTACATTCTATCTGACATTCTAACGTGTCTACCAATTCGAAGTCTTTCTACTACAATACTAACTTTAAACAATCCAGGATTGTCTCCTCTATTTCCACAACTTACATTCTATCTGACATTGAAACGACTCTACCAATTCGATGTCTTTGTACTACAATACTCACAACAAACAATCCAGGATTGTCTCGTCTATTTCTACAACTTACATTCTATGTGACATTCAAACGACTCTATCAATTCGAAGTCTTTCTACAACAATACTAACGTAAAATAATCCAGGATTGTCTCGTCCATTTCCACAACTTACATTCTATCTGACATTCAAACGACTCTACCAATTCGAAGTCTTTCAACTACAATACTACCTTCAAATAATCCAGGATTGTCTCGTCTATTTCCACAACTTACATTCTATCTGATATTCTAACGACTCTACCCATTCGCTGTATTTCTACTACAATACTAACTTCAAATAATCCAGGATTGCCTCGTCTACTTCCACAAATCACATTCTATGTGATATTCTAACGACTCTACCAATTAGAAGTCTTTCTACTACAATACTCACAACAAATAATCCATATTGTCTCGTCTATTTCCACAACTCACATTCTATCTGACATTCTAACGACTCTATCAATTCGAAGTCTTTCTACTACAATACTAACGTGAAATAATCCAGGATCGTCTCGTCTATTTCCACAACTTACATTCTATCTGACATTCTAACGACTCTACCAATTCGAAGTTTTTCTACTACAATACTCCCAACAAATAATCAAGGATTGTATCGTCGATTTCCACAACTTACATTCTATCTGACATTGTAACGACTCTACCCATTCGCTGTATTTCTACTACAATACTAACTTCAAATAATCCAGGATTGTCTCCTCTATTTCCACAACTTACATTCTATGTCACATTCTAACGAGTCTACCAATTCGCTGTGTTTCTACTACAATACTCACAACAAATAAACCAGGATTGTCTCGTCTATTTCCACAACTTACATTATATCTGACATACTAACGACTCTACGAATTCGAAGTCTTTCTACTACAATACTAACTTTAAACTATCCAGGATTGTATCGGCTATTTCCACAACTTACATTCTATCTGACATTCTAACGACTCTACCAATTCGCTGTATTTCTACTACAATACTAACTTCAAATAATCCAGGATTGTATCGGCTATTTCCACAACTTACATTCTATCTGACATTCTAACGACTCTACCAATTCGCTGTCTTTCTACTACAATACTAACAACATATAATCTAGGATTGTCTCGTCTATTTCCACAACTTACAATCTATCTGATATTCGAACGACTCTACCAATTCGAAGTCTTTCTGCTACAATACTAACAACAAATAATCTAGGATTGTCTCGTCTATTTCCACAACTTACATTCTATCTGACATTCTAACAACTCTAACAATTCGATGTGTTTCTACTACAATACTCACGTCAAATAATCCAGGATTGTCTCGTCTATCTCCAGACCTTACATTCTATCTGACATTCTAACGACTCTACCAGTTCGCTGTATTTCTACTACAATACTCACAACAAATAATCCAGGATTGTCTCGTCTATTTCCACAACTTACATTCTATCTCACATTCTAACGTGTCTACCAATTCGAAGTCTTTCTACTACAATACTAACTTTAAACAATCCAGGATTGTCTCCTCTATTTCCACAACTTACATTCTATCTGACATTGAAACGACTCTACCAATTCGATGTCTTTGTACTACAATACTCACAAAAAAATAATCCAGGATTGTATCGTCTTTTTCCACAACTTACATTCTATCTGACATTCTAACGACTCTACCAATTCGCTGTATTTCTACTACAATACTAACTTCAATTAGTCCAGGATTGTCTCATCTATTTCCACATCTTACATTCTATCTGATATTCGAACGACTCTACCAATTCGAAGTCTTTCTACTACAATACTCACAACAAACAATCCAGGATTGTCTCGTCTATTTCTACAACTTACATTCTATGTGACATTAAAACGACTCTATCAATTCGAAGTCTTTCTACTACATACTAACGTCAAATAATCCAGGATTGTCTCGTCTATTTCCACAACTTACGTTCTATCTGACATTCTAACGACTCTACCAATTCGAATTCTTTATATTACAATACTCACAACAAATAATCCAGGATTGTCTCGTCTATTTCCACAACTTACATTCTATCTGACATTCTAACGACTCTACGAATTCGCTGTCTTTCTACTACAATGCTCACAACAAATAATCCACGACTGTCTCGTCTATTTCCACAACTTACATTCTATCTGACATTCTAACGACTCTACCAATTCGAAATCTTTCTACTACAATACTCACAACAAACAATCCAGGATTGTCTCGTCTATTTCTACAACTTACATTCTATGTGACATTCAAACGACTCTATCAATTCGAAGTCTTTCTACAACAATACTAACGTCAAATAATCCAGGATTATCTCGTCCATTTCCACAACTTACATTCTATCTGACATTCTAACGACTCTACCAATTCGAAGTCTTTCTACTACAATACTAACTTTAAATAATCCAGGATTGTCTCGTCTATCTCCAGACCTTATATTCTATCTGACATTCTAACGACTCTACCAGTTCGCTGTATTTCAACTACAATACTAACTTCAAATAATCCAGGATTGTCTCGTCTATTTCCACAACTTACATTCTATATGATATTCTAACGACTCTACCCATTCGCTGTATTTCTACTACAATACTAACTTCAAATAATCCAGGATTGTCTCGTCTACTTCCACAACTTACATTCTATGTGATATTCTAACGTCTCTACCATTCGAAGTCTTTCTACTACAATACTCACAACAAATAATCCATATTGTCTCGTCTATTTCCACAACTTACATTCTATCTGACATTCTAACGACTCTACCAATTCGCTGTATTTCTACTACAATACTAACTTCAATTAGTCCAGGATTGTCCCATCTATTTCCACATCTTACATTCTATCTGATATTCGAACGACTCTACCAATTCGAAGTCTTTCTACTACAATACTCACAACAAACAATCCAGGATTGTCTCGTCTATTTCTACAACTTACATTCTATGTGACATTAAAACGACTCTATCAATTCGAAGTCTTTCTACTACAATACTAACGTCAAATAATCCAGGATTGTCTCGTCTATTTCCACAACTTACGTTCTATCTGACATTCTAACGACTCTACCAATTCGAATTCTTTCTATTACAATACTCACAACAAATAATCCAGGATTGTCTCGTCTATTTCCACAACTTACATTCTATCTGACATTCTAACGACTCTACGAATTCGCTGTCTTTCTACTACAATGCTCACAACAAATAATCCACGACTGTCTCGTCTATTTCCACAACTTACATTCTATCTGACATTCTAACGACTCTACCAATTCGAAATCTTTCTACTACAATACTCACAACAAACAATCCAGGATTGTCTCGTCTATTTCTACAACTTACATTCTATGTGACATTTAAACGACTCTATCAATTCGAAGTCTTTCTACAACAATACTAACGTCAAATAATCCAGGATTATCTCGTCCATTTCCACAACTTACATTCTATCTGACATTCTAACGACTCTACCAATTCGAAGTCTTTCTACTACAATACTAACTTTAAATAATCCAGGATCGTCTCGTCTATTTCCACAACTTACATTCTATCTGATATTCTAACGACTCTACCCATTCGCTGTATTTCTACTACAATACTAACTTCAAATAATCCAGGATTGTCTCGTCTACTTCCACAACTTACATTCTATGTGATATTCTAACGACTCTACCAATTCGAAGTCTTTCTACTACAATACTCACAACAAATAATCCATATTGTCTCGTCTATTTCCACAACTTACATTCTATCTGACGTTCTAACGACTCTACCAATTCGCTGTCTTTCTACTACAATGCTCACAAAAAATAATCCACGACTGTCTCGTCTATTTCCACAACTTACATTCTATCTGACATTCTAACGACTCTACGAATTCGCTGTCTTTCTACTACAATGCTCACAAAAAATAATCCACGACTGTCTCGTCTATTTCCACAACTTACATTCTATCTGACATTCTAACGACTCTACCAATTCGAAATCTTTCTACTACAATACTCACAACAAACAATCCAGGATTGTCTCGTCTATTTCTACAACTTACATTCTATGTGACATTCAAACGACTCTATCAATTCGAAGTCTTTCTACTACAATACTAACGTCAAATAATCCAGGATTGTCTCGTCTATTTCCACAACTTACGTTCTATCTGACATTCTAACGACTCTACCAATTCGAATTCTTTCTATTACAATACTCACAACAAATAATCCAGGATTGTCTCGTCTATTTCCACAACTTACATTCTATCTGACATTCTAACGACTCTACGAATTCGCTGTATTTCTACTACAATGCTCACAACAAATAATCCACGACTGTCTCGTCTATTTCCACAACTTACATTCTATCTGACATTCTAACGACTCTACGAATTCGCTGTCTTTCTACTACAATGCTCACAAAAAATAATCCACGACTGTCTCGTCTATTTCCACAACTTACATTCTATCTGACATTCTAACGACTCTACCAATTCGAAATCTTTCTACTACAATACTCACAACAAACAATCCAGGATTGTCTCGTCTATTTCTACAACTTACATTCTATGTGACATTCAAACGACTCTATCAATTCGAAGTCTTTCTACTACAATACTAACGTCAAATAATCCAGGATTGTCTCGTCTATTTCCACAACTTACGTTCTATCTGACATTCTAACGACTCTACCAATTCGAATTCTTTCTATTACAATACTCACAACAAATAATCCAGGATTGTCTCGTCTATTTCCACAACTTACATTCTATCTGACATTCTAACGACTCTACGAATTCGCTGTATTTCTACTACAATGCTCACAACAAATAATCCACGACTGTCTCGTCTATTTCCACAACTTACATTCTATCTGACATTCTAACGACTCTACCAATTCGAAATCTTTCTACTACAATACTCACAACAAACAATCCAGGATTGTCTCGTCTATTTCTACAACTTACATTCTATGTGACATTCAAACGACTCTATCAATTCGAAGTCTTTCTACAACAATACTAACGTAAAATAATCCAGGATTGTCTCGTCCATTTCCACAACTTACATTCTATCTGACATTCTAACGACTCTACCAATTCGAAGTCTTTCTACTACAATACTAACTTTAAATAATCCAGGATTGTCTCGTCTATCTCCAGACCTTACATTCTATCTGACATTCTAACGACTCTACCAGTTCGCTGTATTTCTACTACAATACTCACAACAAATAATCCAGGATTGTCTCGTCTATTTCCACAACTTACATTCTATCTCACATTCTAACGTGTCTACCAATTCGAAGTCTTTCTACTACAATACTAACTTTAAACAATCCAGGATTGTCTCCTCTATTTCCACAACTTACATTCTATCTGACATTGAAACGACTCTACCAATTCGATGTCTTTGTACTACAATACTCACAAAAAAATAATCCAGGATTGTATCGTCTTTTTCCACAACTTACATTCTATCTGACATTCTAACGACTCTACCAATTCGCTGTATTTCTACTACAATACTAACTTCAATTAGTCCAGGATTGTCTCATCTATTTCCACATCTTACATTCTATCTGATATTCGAACGACTCTACCAATTCGAAGTCTTTCTACTACAATACTCACAACAAACAATCCAGGATTGTCTCGTCTATTTCTACAACTTACATTCTATGTGACATTAAAACGACTCTATCAATTCGAAGTCTTTCTACTACATACTAACGTCAAATAATCCAGGATTGTCTCGTCTATTTCCACAACTTACGTTCTATCTGACATTCTAACGACTCTACCAATTCGAATTCTTTATATTACAATACTCACAACAAATAATCCAGGATTGTCTCGTCTATTTCCACAACTTACATTCTATCTGACATTCTAACGACTCTACGAATTCGCTGTCTTTCTACTACAATGCTCACAACAAATAATCCACGACTGTCTCGTCTATTTCCACAACTTACATTCTATCTGACATTCTAACGACTCTACCAATTCGAAATCTTTCTACTACAATACTCACAACAAACAATCCAGGATTGTCTCGTCTATTTCTACAACTTACATTCTATGTGACATTCAAACGACTCTATCAATTCGAAGTCTTTCTACAACAATACTAACGTCAAATAATCCAGGATTATCTCGTCCATTTCCACAACTTACATTCTATCTGACATTCTAACGACTCTACCAATTCGAAGTCTTTCTACTACAATACTAACTTTAAATAATCCAGGATTGTCTCGTCTATCTCCAGACCTTATATTCTATCTGACATTCTAACGACTCTACCAGTTCGCTGTATTTCAACTACAATACTAACTTCAAATAATCCAGGATTGTCTCGTCTATTTCCACAACTTACATTCTATATGATATTCTAACGACTCTACCCATTCGCTGTATTTCTACTACAATACTAACTTCAAATAATCCAGGATTGTCTCGTCTACTTCCACAACTTACATTCTATGTGATATTCTAACGACTCTACCATTCGAAGTCTTTCTACTACAATACTCACAACAAATAATCCATATTGTCTCGTCTATTTCCACAACTTACATTCTATCTGACATTCTAACGACTCTACCAATTCGCTGTATTTCTACTACAATACTAACTTCAATTAGTCCAGGATTGTCCCATCTATTTCCACATCTTACATTCTATCTGATATTCGAACGACTCTACCAATTCGAAGTCTTTCTACTACAATACTCACAACAAACAATCCAGGATTGTCTCGTCTATTTCTACAACTTACATTCTATGTGACATTAAAACGACTCTATCAATTCGAAGTCTTTCTACTACAATACTAACGTCAAATAATCCAGGATTGTCTCGTCTATTTCCACAACTTACGTTCTATCTGACATTCTAACGACTCTACCAATTCGAATTCTTTCTATTACAATACTCACAACAAATAATCCAGGATTGTCTCGTCTATTTCCACAACTTACATTCTATCTGACATTCTAACGACTCTACGAATTCGCTGTCTTTCTACTACAATGCTCACAACAAATAATCCACGACTGTCTCGTCTATTTCCACAACTTACATTCTATCTGACATTCTAACGACTCTACCAATTCGAAATCTTTCTACTACAATACTCACAACAAACAATCCAGGATTGTCTCGTCTATTTCTACAACTTACATTCTATGTGACATTTAAACGACTCTATCAATTCGAAGTCTTTCTACAACAATACTAACGTCAAATAATCCAGGATTATCTCGTCCATTTCCACAACTTACATTCTATCTGACATTCTAACGACTCTACCAATTCGAAGTCTTTCTACTACAATACTAACTTTAAATAATCCAGGATTGTCTCGTCTATCTCCAGACCTTACATTCTATCTGACATTCTAACGACTCTACCAGTTCGCTGTATTTCAACTACAATACTAACTTCAAATAATCCAGGATCGTCTCGTCTATTTCCACAACTTACATTCTATCTGATATTCTAACGACTCTACCCATTCGCTGTATTTCTACTACAATACTAACTTCAAATAATCCAGGATTGTCTCGTCTACTTCCACAACTTACATTCTATGTGATATTCTAACGACTCTACCAATTCGAAGTCTTTCTACTACAATACTCACAACAAATAATCCATATTGTCTCGTCTATTTCCACAACTTACATTCTATCTGACATTCAAACGACTCTATCAATTCGAAGTCTTTCTACTACAATACTAACGTCAAATAATCCAGGATTGTCTCGTCTATTTCCACAACTTACTTTCTATCTGACATTCTAACGACTCTACCAATTCGAAGTCTTTCTACTACAATACTCACAACAAATATTCCAGGAATGTCTCGTCTATTTCCACAACTTACATTCTATCTGACATTCTAACGACTCTACCAATTCGAAGTCTTTCTACTACAATACTAACTTTAAATAATCCAGGATTGTCTCCTCTATTTCCACAACTTACATATTATCTGAAATTCTAACGACTCTACCAATTCGATGTCTTTCTACAACAATACTCACAACAAATAATCCAGGATTGTATAGTCTATTTCTACAACTTACATTCTATCTGACATTCTAACGACTCTACCAATTCGAAGTCTTTCTGCTACAATACTCACAACAAATAATCCAGCATTGACTCGTCTATTTCCACAACTCACATTCTATCTGACATTCTAACGACTCTATCAATTCGAAGTCTTTCTACTACAATACTAACGTCAAATAATCCAGGATCGTCTCGTCTATTTCCACAACTTACATTCTATCTGACATTCTAACGACTCTACCAATTCGAAGTCTTTCTACTACAATACTAACAACAAATAATCTAGGATTGTCTCATCTATCTCCACAACTTACATTTTCTCTGACATTCTAACGACTCTACCAATTCGAAGTCTTTCTACTACAATACTCACAACAAATAATCCAGGATTGTCTCGTCTATTTCCACAACTTACATTCTATCTGACATTCTAACGACTCTACCAATTCGAAGTCTTTCTACTACAATACTCACAACAAATATTCCAGGATTGTCTCGTCTATTTCCACAACTTACATTCTATCTGACATTCTAACGACTCTACCAATTCGCTGTATTTCTACTACAATACTAACTTCAATTAGTCCAGGATTGTCTCATCTATTTCCACAACTTACATTCTATCTGATATTCGAACGACTCTACCAATTCGTAGTCTTTCTACTACAATACTAACAACAAATAATGCAGGATTGTCTCGTCTATTTCCACAACTTACATTCTATCTGACATTCTAACGACTCTACCAATTCGAAGTCTTTCTATTACAATACTCACAACAAATAATCCAGGATTGTCTCGTCTATTTCCACAACTTACATTCTATCTGACATTCTAACGACTCTACGAATTCGCTGTCTTTCTACTACAATGCTCACAACAAATAATCCACGACTGTCTCGTCTATTTCCACAACTTACATTCTATCTGACATTCTAACGACTCTACCAATTCGAAATCTTTCTACTACAATACTCACAACAAACAATCCAGGATTGTCTCGTCTATTTGTACAACTTACATTCTATGTGACATTCAAACGACTCTATCAATTCGAAGTCTTTCTACTACAATACTAACGTCAAATAATCCAGGATTGTCTCGTCTATTTCCACAACTTACGTTCTATCTGACATTCTAACGACTCTACCAATTCGAATTCTTTCTATTACAATACTCACAACAAATAATCCAGGATTGTCTCGTCTATTTCCACAACTTACATTCTATCTGACATTCTAACGACTCTACGAATTCGCTGTCTTTCTACTACATTGCTCACAACAAATAATCCACGACTGTCTCCTCTATTTCCACAACTTACATTTTATCTGACGTTCTAACGACTCTACCAATTCGAAATCTTTCTACTACAATACTCACAACAAACAATCCAGGATTGTCTAGTCTATTTCTACAACTTACATTCTATGTGACATTCAAAAGACTCTATCAATTCGAAGTCTTTCTACAACATTACTAACGTAAAATAATCCAGGATTGTCTCGTCCATTTCCACAACTTACATTCTATCTGACATTCTAACGACTCTACCAATTCGAAGTCTTTCTACTACAATACTAACTTTAAATAATCCAGGATTGTCTCGTCTATCTCCAGACCTTAAATTCTATCTGACATTCTAACGACTCTACCAGTTCGCTGTATTTCAACTACAATACTAACTTCAAATAATCCAGGATTGTCTCGTCTATTTCCACAACTTACATTCTATCTGATATTCTAACGACTCTACCAATTCGAAGTCTTCCTACTACAATACTCACAACAAATAATCCAGGATTGTCTCGTCTATTTCCACATCTTACATTCTATCTGGCATTCTAATGACTCTACCAATTCGCTGTCTTTCTACTACAATACTCACAACAAATAATCCATATTGTCTCGTCTATTTCCACAACTTACATTCTATCTGACATTCAAACGACTCTATCAATTCGAAGTCTTTCTACTACAATACTAACTTCAAATAATCCAGGATTGTCTCGTCTATTTCCACAACTTACTTTCTATCTGACATTCTAACGACTCTACCAATTCGAAGTGTTTCTACTACAATACTCACAACAAATATTCCAGGATTGTCTCGTCTATTTCCACAACTTACATTCTATCTGACATTCTAACGACTCTACCAATTCGAAGTCTTTCTACTACAATACTAACTTTAAATAATCCAGGATTGTCTCCTCTATTTCCACAACTTACATATTATCTGAAATTCTAACGACTCTACCAATTCGATGTCTTTCTACTACAATACTCACAACAAATAATCCAGGATTGTATAGTCTATTTCTACAACTTACATTCTATCTGACATTCTAACGACTCTACCAATTCGAAGTCTTTCTGCTACAATACTCACAACAAATAATCCAGCATTGACTCGTCTATTTCCACAACTCACATTCTATCTGACATTCTAACGACTCTATCAATTCGAAGTCTTTCTACTACAATATTAACGTCAAATAATCCAGGATCGTCTCGTCTATTTTCACAACTTACATTCTATCTGACATTCTAACGACTCTACCAATTCGAAGTCTTTCTACTACAATACTAACAACAAATAATCTAGGATTGTCTCATCTATCTCCACAACTTACATTTTCTCTGACATTCTAACGACTCTACCAATTCGAAGTCTTTCTACTACAATACTCACAACAAATAATCCAGGATTGTCTCGTCTATTTCCACAACTTACATTCTATCTGACATTCTAACGACTCTACCAATTCGAAGTCTTTCTACTACAATACTCACAACAAATATTCCAGGATTGTCTCGTCTATTTCCACAACTTACATTCTATCTGACATTCTAACGACTCTACCAATTCGCTGTATTTCTACTACAATACTAACTTCAATTAGTCCAGGATTGTCTCATCTATTTCCACAACTTACATTCTATCTGATATTCGAACGACTCTACCAATTCGAAGTCTTTCTACTACAATACTAACAACAAATAATGCAGGATTGTCTCGTCTATTTCCACAACTTACATTCTATCTGACATTCTAACGACTCTACCAATTCGAAGTCTTTCTATTACAATACTCACAACAAATAATCCAGGATTGTCTCGTCTATTTCCACAACTTACATTCTATCTGACATTCTAACGACTCTACGTATTCGCTGTCTTTCTACTACAATGCTCACAACAAATAATCCACGACTGTCTCGTCTATTTCCACAACTTACATTCTATCTGACATTCTAACGACTCTACCAATTCGAAATCTTTCTACTACAATACTCACAACAAACAATCCAGGATTGTCTCGTCTATTTCTACAACTTACATTCTATGTGACATTCAAACGACTCTATCAATTCGAAGTCTTTCTACTACAATACTAACGTCAAATAATCCAGGATTGTCTCGTCTATTTCCACAACTTACGTTCTATCTGACATTCTAACGACTCTACCAATTCGAATTCTTTCTATTACAATACTCACAACAAATAATCCAGGATTGTCTCGTCTATTTCCACAACTTACATTCTATCTGACATTCTAACGACTCTACGAATTCGCTGTCTTTCTACTACATTGCTCACAACAAATAATCCACGACTGTCTCGTCTATTTCTACAACTTACATTCTATGTGACATTCAAAAGACTCTATCAATTCGAGGTCTTTCTACAACATTACTAACGTAAAATAATCCAGGATTGTCTCGTCCATTTCCACAACTTACATTCTATCTGACATTCTAACGACTCTACCAATTCGAAGTCTTTCTACTACAATACTAACTTTAAATAATCCAGGATTGTCTCGTCTATCTCCAGACCTTATATTCTATCTGACATTCTAACGACTCTACCAGTTCGCTGTATTTCAACTACAATACTAACTTCAAATAATCCAGGATTGTCTCGTCTATTTCCACAACTTACATTCTATCTGATATTCTAACGACTCTACCAATTCGAAGTCTTCCTACTACAATACTCACAACAAATAATCCAGGATTGTCTCGTCTATTTCCACTACTTACATTCTATCTGGCATTCTAATGACTCTACCAATTCGCTGTCTTTCTACTACAATACTCACAACAAATAATCCATATTGTCTCGTCTATTTCCACAACTTACATTCTATCTGACATTCAAACGACTCTATCAATTCGAAGTCTTTCTACTACAATACTAACTTCAAATAATCCAGGATTGTCTCGTCTATTTCCACAACTTACTTTCTATCTGACATTCTAACGACTCTACCAATTCGAAGTCTTTCTACTACAATACTCACAACAAATATTCCAGGATTGTCTCGTCTATTTCCACAACTTACATTCTATCTGACATTCTAACGACTCTACCAATTCGAAGTCTTTCTACTACAATACTAACTTTAAATAATCCAGGATTGTCTCCTCTATTTCCACAACTTACATATTATCTGAAATTCTAACGACTCTACCAATTCGATGTCTTTCTACTACAATACTCACAACAAATAATCCAGGATTGTCTCGTCTATTTCTACAACTTACATTCTATCTGACATTCTAACGACTCTACCAATTCGAAGTCTTTCTGCTACAATACTCACAACAAATAATCCAGGATTGTCTCGTCTATTTCCACACCTTACATTCTATCTGACATTCTAACGACTCTACCTATTCGCTGTATTTCTACTACAATACTCACAACAAATAATCCAGCATTGACTCGTCTATTTCCACAACTTACATTCTATCTGACATTCTAACGACTCTACCAATTCGAAATCTTTCTACTACAATACTCACAACAAACAATCCAGGATTGTCTCGTCTATTTGTACAACTTACATTCTATGTGACATTCAAACGACTCTATCAATTCGAAGTCTTTCTACTACAATACTAACGTCAAATAATCCAGGATTGTCTCGTCTATTTCCACAACTTACGTTCTATCTGACATTCTAACGACTCTACCAATTCGAATTCTTTCTATTACAATACTCACAACAAATAATCCAGGATTGTCTCGTCTATTTCCACAACTTACATTCTATCTGACATTCTAACGACTCTACGAATTCGCTGTCTTTCTACTACATTGCTCACAACAAATAATCCACGACTGTCTCCTCTATTTCCACAACTTACATTTTATCTGACGTTCTAACGACTCTACCAATTCGAAATCTTTCTACTACAATACTCACAACAAACAATCCAGGATTGTCTAGTCTATTTCTACAACTTACATTCTATGTGACATTCAAAAGACTCTATCAATTCGAAGTCTTTCTACAACATTACTAACGTAAAATAATCCAGGATTGTCTCGTCCATTTCCACAACTTACATTCTATCTGACATTCTAACGACTCTACCAATTCGAAGTCTTTCTACTACAATACTAACTTTAAATAATCCAGGATTGTCTCGTCTATCTCCAGACCTTACATTCTATCTGACATTCTAACGACTCTACCAGTTCGCTGTATTTCAACTACAATACTAACTTCAAATAATCCAGGATTGTCTCGTCTATTTCCACAACTTACATTCTATCTGATATTCTAACGACTCTACCAATTCGAAGTCTTCCTACTACAATACTCACAACAAATAATCCAGGATTGTCTCGTCTATTTCCACATCTTACATTCTATCTGGCATTCTAATGACTCTACCAATTCGCTGTCTTTCTACTACAATACTCACAACAAATAATCCATATTGTCTCGTCTATTTCCACAACTTACATTCTATCTGACATTCAAACGACTCTATCAATTCGAAGTCTTTCTACTACAATACTAACTTCAAATAATCCAGGATTGTCTCGTCTATTTCCACAACTTACTTTCTATCTGACATTCTAACGACTCTACCAATTCGAAGTGTTTCTACTACAATACTCACAACAAATATTCCAGGATTGTCTCGTCTATTTCCACAACTTACATTCTATCTGACATTCTAACGACTCTACCAATTCGAAGTCTTTCTACTACAATACTAACTTTAAATAATCCAGGATTGTCTCCTCTATTTCCACAACTTACATATTATCTGAAATTCTAACGACTCTACCAATTCGATGTCTTTCTACTACAATACTCACAACAAATAATCCAGGATTGTATAGTCTATTTCTACAACTTACATTCTATCTGACATTCTAACGACTCTACCAATTCGAAGTCTTTCTGCTACAATACTCACAACAAATAATCCAGCATTGACTCGTCTATTTCCACAACTCACATTCTATCTGACATTCTAACGACTCTATCAATTCGAAGTCTTTCTACTACAATATTAACGTCAAATAATCCAGGATCGTCTCGTCTATTTTCACAACTTACATTCTATCTGACATTCTAACGACTCTACCAATTCGAAGTCTTTCTACTACAATACTAACAACAAATAATCTAGGATTGTCTCATCTATCTCCACAACTTACATTTTCTCTGACATTCTAACGACTCTACCAATTCGAAGTCTTTCTACTACAATACTCACAACAAATAATCCAGGATTGTCTCGTCTATTTCCACAACTTACATTCTATCTGACATTCTAACGACTCTACCAATTCGAAGTCTTTCTACTACAATACTCACAACAAATATTCCAGGATTGTCTCGTCTATTTCCACAACTTACATTCTATCTGACATTCTAACGACTCTACCAATTCGCTGTATTTCTACTACAATACTAACTTCAATTAGTCCAGGATTGTCTCATCTATTTCCACAACTTACATTCTATCTGATATTCGAACGACTCTACCAATTCGAAGTCTTTCTACTACAATACTAACAACAAATAATGCAGGATTGTCTCGTCTATTTCCACAACTTACATTCTATCTGACATTCTAACGACTCTACCAATTCGAAGTCTTTCTATTACAATACTCACAACAAATAATCCAGGATTGTCTCGTCTATTTCCACAACTTACATTCTATCTGACATTCTAACGACTCTACGTATTCGCTGTCTTTCTACTACAATGCTCACAACAAATAATCCACGACTGTCTCGTCTATTTCCACAACTTACATTCTATCTGACATTCTAACGACTCTACCAATTCGAAATCTTTCTACTACAATACTCACAACAAACAATCCAGGATTGTCTCGTCTATTTCTACAACTTACATTCTATGTGACATTCAAACGACTCTATCAATTCGAAGTCTTTCTACTACAATACTAACGTCAAATAATCCAGGATTGTCTCGTCTATTTCCACAACTTACGTTCTATCTGACATTCTAACGACTCTACCAATTCGAATTCTTTCTATTACAATACTCACAACAAATAATCCAGGATTGTCTCGTCTATTTCCACAACTTACATTCTATCTGACATTCTAACGACTCTACGAATTCGCTGTCTTTCTACTACATTGCTCACAACAAATAATCCACGACTGTCTCGTCTATTTCTACAACTTACATTCTATGTGACATTCAAAAGACTCTATCAATTCGAGGTCTTTCTACAACATTACTAACGTAAAATAATCCAGGATTGTCTCGTCCATTTCCACAACTTACATTCTATCTGACATTCTAACGACTCTACCAATTCGAAGTCTTTCTACTACAATACTAACTTTAAATAATCCAGGATTGTCTCGTCTATCTCCAGACCTTATATTCTATCTGACATTCTAACGACTCTACCAGTTCGCTGTATTTCAACTACAATACTAACTTCAAATAATCCAGGATTGTCTCGTCTATTTCCACAACTTACATTCTATCTGATATTCTAACGACTCTACCAATTCGAAGTCTTCCTACTACAATACTCACAACAAATAATCCAGGATTGTCTCGTCTATTTCCACTACTTACATTCTATCTGGCATTCTAATGACTCTACCAATTCGCTGTCTTTCTACTACAATACTCACAACAAATAATCCATATTGTCTCGTCTATTTCCACAACTTACATTCTATCTGACATTCAAACGACTCTATCAATTCGAAGTCTTTCTACTACAATACTAACTTCAAATAATCCAGGATTGTCTCGTCTATTTCCACAACTTACTTTCTATCTGACATTCTAACGACTCTACCAATTCGAAGTCTTTCTACTACAATACTCACAACAAATATTCCAGGATTGTCTCGTCTATTTCCACAACTTACATTCTATCTGACATTCTAACGACTCTACCAATTCGAAGTCTTTCTACTACAATACTAACTTTAAATAATCCAGGATTGTCTCCTCTATTTCCACAACTTACATATTATCTGAAATTCTAACGACTCTACCAATTCGATGTCTTTCTACTACAATACTCACAACAAATAATCCAGGATTGTCTCGTCTATTTCTACAACTTACATTCTATCTGACATTCTAACGACTCTACCAATTCGAAGTCTTTCTGCTACAATACTCACAACAAATAATCCAGGATTGTCTCGTCTATTTCCACACCTTACATTCTATCTGACATTCTAACGACTCTACCTATTCGCTGTATTTCTACTACAATACTCACAACAAATAATCCAGCATTGACTCGTCTATTTCCACAACTTACATTCTATCTGACATTCTAACGACTCTACCAATTCGAAGTCTTTCTACTACAATACTCACAACAAATATTCCAGGATTGTCTCGTCTATTTCCACAACTTACATTCTATCTCACATTCTAACGACTCTACCAATTCGCTGTATTTCTACTACAATACTAACTTCAATTAGTCCAGGATTGTCTCGTCTATTTCCACAACTTACATTCTATCTGACATTCTAAAGACTCTACGAATTCGCTGTCTTTCTACTACAATGCTCACAACAAATAATCCACGACTGTCTCGTCTATTTCCACAACTTATATTCTATCTGACATTCTAACGACTCTACCAATTCGAAATCTTTCTACTACAATACTCACAACAAACAATCCAGGATTGTCTCGTCTATTTCTACAACTTACATTCTATGTGACATTCAAACGACTCTATCAATTTGAAGTCTTTCTACAACAATACTAACGTAAAATAATCCAGGATCGTCTCGTCTATTTCCACAACTTACATTCTATCTGACATTCTAACGACTCTACCAATTCGAAGTCTTTCTACTACAATACTAACAACAAATAATCTGGGATTGTCTCGTCTATTTCCACAACATACATTCTATCTGACATTCTAACGACTCTACCAAGTCGAAGTTTTTCTACTACAATACTCCCAACAAATAATCCAGGATCGTCTCGTCTATTTCCACAACTTACATTCTATCTGACATTCTAACGACTCTACCCATTCGCTGTATTTCTACTACAATACTAACTTCAAATAATCCAGGATTGTCTCCTCTATTTCCACAACTTACATTCTATGTCACATTCTAACGAGTCTACCAATTCGCTGTGTTTCTACTACAATACTCACAACAAATAAACCAGGATTGTCTCGTCTATTTCCACAACTTACATTATATCTGACATACTAACGACTCTACGAATTCGAAGTCTTTCTACTACAATACTAACTTTAAACTATCCAGGATTGTCTCCTCTATTTCCACAACTTACATTCTATCTGACATTCTAACGACTCTACCAATTCGCTGTATTTCTACTACAATACTAACTTCAAATAATCCAGGATTGTATCGGCTATTTCCACAACTTACATTCTATCTGACATTCTAACGACTCTACCAATTCGCTGTCTTTCTACTACAATACTAACAACATATAATCTAGGATTGTCTCGTCTATTTCCACAACTTACAATCTATCTGATATTCGAACGACTCTACCAATTCGAAGTCTTTCTGCTACAATACTAACAACAAATAATCTAGGATTGTCTCGTCTATTTCAACAACTTACATTCTATCTGACATTCTAACGACTCTAACAATTCGAAGTCTTTCTAATACAATACTAACGTCAAATAATCCAGGATCGTCTCATCTATTTCCACAACTTACATTCTATCTGACATTCTAACGACTCTACCAATTCGATGTGTTTCTACTACAATACTCACGTCAAATAATCCAGGATTGTCTCGTCTATCTCCAGACCTTACATTCTATCTGACATTCTAACGACTCTACCAGTTCGCTGTATTTCTACTACAATACTCACAACAAATAATCCAGGATTGTCTCGTCTATTTCCACAACTTACATTCTATCTCACATTCTAACGTGTCTAACAATTCGAAGTCTTTCTACTACAATACTAACTTTAAACAATCCAGGATTGTCTCCTCTATTTCCACAACTTACATTCTATCTGACATTGAAACGACTCTACCAATTCGATGTCTTTGTACTACAATACTCACAACAAACAATCCAGGATTGTCTCGTCTATTTCTACAACTTACATTCTATTTGACATTCAAACGACTCTATCAATTCGAAGTCTTTCTACAACAATACTAACGTAAAATAATCCAGGATTGTCTCGTCCATTTCCACAACTTACATTCTATCTGACATTCTAACGACTCTACCAATTCGAAGTCTTTCTACTACAATACTAACTTTAAATAATCCAGGATTGTATCGTCTTTTTCCACAACTTACATTCTATCTGACATTCTAACGACTCTACCTATTCGCTGTATTTCTACTACAATACTCACAACAAATAATCCAGCATTGACTCGTCTATTTCCACAACTTACATTCTATCTGACATTCTAACGACTCTACCAATTCGAAGTCTTTCTACTACAATACTCACAACAAATATTCCAGGATTGTCTCGTCTATTTCCACAACTTACATTCTATCTCACATTCTAACGACTCTACCAATTCGCTGTATTTCTACTACAATACTAACTTCAATTAGTCCAGGATTGTCTCGTCTATTTCCACAACTTACATTCTATCTGACATTCTAAAGACTCTACGAATTCGCTGTCTTTCTACTACAATGCTCACAACAAATAATCCACGACTGTCTCGTCTATTTCCACAACTTATATTCTATCTGACATTCTAACGACTCTACCAATTCGAAATCTTTCTACTACAATACTCACAACAAACAATCCAGGATTGTCTCGTCTATTTCTACAACTTACATTCTATGTGACATTCAAACGACTCTATCAATTTGAAGTCTTTCTACAACAATACTAACGTAAAATAATCCAGGATCGTCTCGTCTATTTCCACAACTTACATTCTATCTGACATTCTAACGACTCTACCAATTCGAAGTCTTTCTACTACAATACTAACAACAAATAATCTGGGATTGTCTCGTCTATTTCCACAACATACATTCTATCTGACATTCTAACGACTCTACCAAGTCGAAGTTTTTCTACTACAATACTCCCAACAAATAATCCAGGATCGTCTCGTCTATTTCCACAACTTACATTCTATCTGACATTCTAACGACTCTACCCATTCGCTGTATTTCTACTACAATACTCACAACAAATATTCCAGGATTGTCTCGTCTATTTCCACAACTTACATTCTATCTGACATTCTAACGACTCTACCAATTCGCTGTATTTCTACTACAATACTAACTTCAATTAGTCCAGGATTGTCTCATCTATTTCCACAACTTACATTCTATCTGATATTCGAACGACTCTACCAATTCGAAGTCTTTCTACTACAATACTAACAACAAATAATGCAGGATTGTCTCGTCTATTTCCACAACTTACATTCTATCTGACATTCTAACGACTCTACCAATTCGAAGTCTTTCTATTACAATACTCACAACAAATAATCCAGGATTGTCTCGTCTATTTCCACAACTTACATTCTATCTGACATTCTAACGACTCTACGTATTCGCTGTCTTTCTACTACAATGCTCACAACAAATAATCCACGACTGTCTCGTCTATTTCCACAACTTACATTCTATCTGACATTCTAACGACTCTACCAATTCGAAATCTTTCTACTACAATACTCACAACAAACAATCCAGGATTGTCTCGTCTATTTCTACAACTTACATTCTATGTGACATTCAAACGACTCTATCAATTCGAAGTCTTTCTACTACAATACTAACGTCAAATAATCCAGGATTGTCTCGTCTATTTCCACAACTTACGTTCTATCTGACATTCTAACGACTCTACCAATTCGAATTCTTTCTATTACAATACTCACAACAAATAATCCAGGATTGTCTCGTCTATTTCCACAACTTACATTCTATCTGACATTCTAACGACTCTACGAATTCGCTGTCTTTCTACTACATTGCTCACAACAAATAATCCACGACTGTCTCGTCTATTTCTACAACTTACATTCTATGTGACATTCAAAAGACTCTATCAATTCGAGGTCTTTCTACAACATTACTAACGTAAAATAATCCAGGATTGTCTCGTCCATTTCCACAACTTACATTCTATCTGACATTCTAACGACTCTACCAATTCGAAGTCTTTCTACTACAATACTAACTTTAAATAATCCAGGATTGTCTCGTCTATCTCCAGACCTTATATTCTATCTGACATTCTAACGACTCTACCAGTTCGCTGTATTTCAACTACAATACTAACTTCAAATAATCCAGGATTGTCTCGTCTATTTCCACAACTTACATTCTATCTGATATTCTAACGACTCTACCAATTCGAAGTCTTCCTACTACAATACTCACAACAAATAATCCAGGATTGTCTCGTCTATTTCCACTACTTACATTCTATCTGGCATTCTAATGACTCTACCAATTCGCTGTCTTTCTACTACAATACTCACAACAAATAATCCATATTGTCTCGTCTATTTCCACAACTTACATTCTATCTGACATTCAAACGACTCTATCAATTCGAAGTCTTTCTACTACAATACTAACTTCAAATAATCCAGGATTGTCTCGTCTATTTCCACAACTTACTTTCTATCTGACATTCTAACGACTCTACCAATTCGAAGTCTTTCTACTACAATACTCACAACAAATATTCCAGGATTGTCTCGTCTATTTCCACAACTTACATTCTATCTGACATTCTAACGACTCTACCAATTCGAAGTCTTTCTACTACAATACTAACTTTAAATAATCCAGGATTGTCTCCTCTATTTCCACAACTTACATATTATCTGAAATTCTAACGACTCTACCAATTCGATGTCTTTCTACTACAATACTCACAACAAATAATCCAGGATTGTCTCGTCTATTTCTACAACTTACATTCTATCTGACATTCTAACGACTCTACCAATTCGAAGTCTTTCTGCTACAATACTCACAACAAATAATCCAGGATTGTCTCGTCTATTTCCACACCTTACATTCTATCTGACATTCTAACGACTCTACCTATTCGCTGTATTTCTACTACAATACTCACAACAAATAATCCAGCATTGACTCGTCTATTTCCACAACTTACATTCTATCTGACATTCTAACGACTCTACCAATTCGAAGTCTTTCTACTACAATACTCACAACAAATATTCCAGGATTGTCTCGTCTATTTCCACAACTTACATTCTATCTCACATTCTAACGACTCTACCAATTCGCTGTATTTCTACTACAATACTAACTTCAATTAGTCCAGGATTGTCTCGTCTATTTCCACAACTTACATTCTATCTGACATTCTAAAGACTCTACGAATTCGCTGTCTTTCTACTACAATGCTCACAACAAATAATCCACGACTGTCTCGTCTATTTCCACAACTTATATTCTATCTGACATTCTAACGACTCTACCAATTCGAAATCTTTCTACTACAATACTCACAACAAACAATCCAGGATTGTCTCGTCTATTTCTACAACTTACATTCTATGTGACATTCAAACGACTCTATCAATTTGAAGTCTTTCTACAACAATACTAACGTAAAATAATCCAGGATCGTCTCGTCTATTTCCACAACTTACATTCTATCTGACATTCTAACGACTCTACCAATTCGAAGTCTTTCTACTACAATACTAACAACAAATAATCTGGGATTGTCTCGTCTATTTCCACAACATACATTCTATCTGACATTCTAACGACTCTACCAAGTCGAAGTTTTTCTACTACAATACTCCCAACAAATAATCCAGGATCGTCTCGTCTATTTCCACAACTTACATTCTATCTGACATTCTAACGACTCTACCCATTCGCTGTATTTCTACTACAATACTAACTTCAAATAATCCAGGATTGTCTCCTCTATTTCCACAACTTACATTCTATGTCACATTCTAACGAGTCTACCAATTCGCTGTGTTTCTACTACAATACTCACAACAAATAAACCAGGATTGTCTCGTCTATTTCCACAACTTACATTATATCTGACATACTAACGACTCTACGAATTCGAAGTCTTTCTACTACAATACTAACTTTAAACTATCCAGGATTGTCTCCTCTATTTCCACAACTTACATTCTATCTGACATTCTAACGACTCTACCAATTCGCTGTATTTCTACTACAATACTAACTTCAAATAATCCAGGATTGTATCGGCTATTTCCACAACTTACATTCTATCTGACATTCTAACGACTCTACCAATTCGCTGTCTTTCTACTACAATACTAACAACATATAATCTAGGATTGTCTCGTCTATTTCCACAACTTACAATCTATCTGATATTCGAACGACTCTACCAATTCGAAGTCTTTCTGCTACAATACTAACAACAAATAATCTAGGATTGTCTCGTCTATTTCAACAACTTACATTCTATCTGACATTCTAACGACTCTAACAATTCGAAGTCTTTCTAATACAATACTAACGTCAAATAATCCAGGATCGTCTCATCTATTTCCACAACTTACATTCTATCTGACATTCTAACGACTCTACCAATTCGATGTGTTTCTACTACAATACTCACGTCAAATAATCCAGGATTGTCTCGTCTATCTCCAGACCTTACATTCTATCTGACATTCTAACGACTCTACCAGTTCGCTGTATTTCTACTACAATACTCACAACAAATAATCCAGGATTGTCTCGTCTATTTCCACAACTTACATTCTATCTCACATTCTAACGTGTCTAACAATTCGAAGTCTTTCTACTACAATACTAACTTTAAACAATCCAGGATTGTCTCCTCTATTTCCACAACTTACATTCTATCTGACATTGAAACGACTCTACCAATTCGATGTCTTTGTACTACAATACTCACAACAAACAATCCAGGATTGTCTCGTCTATTTCTACAACTTACATTCTATTTGACATTCAAACGACTCTATCAATTCGAAGTCTTTCTACAACAATACTAACGTAAAATAATCCAGGATTGTCTCGTCCATTTCCACAACTTACATTCTATCTGACATTCTAACGACTCTACCAATTCGAAGTCTTTCTACTACAATACTAACTTTAAATAATCCAGGATTGTATCGTCTTTTTCCACAACTTACATTCTATCTGACATTCTAACGACTCTACCTATTCGCTGTATTTCTACTACAATACTCACAACAAATAATCCAGCATTGACTCGTCTATTTCCACAACTTACATTCTATCTGACATTCTAACGACTCTACCAATTCGAAGTCTTTCTACTACAATACTCACAACAAATATTCCAGGATTGTCTCGTCTATTTCCACAACTTACATTCTATCTCACATTCTAACGACTCTACCAATTCGCTGTATTTCTACTACAATACTAACTTCAATTAGTCCAGGATTGTCTCGTCTATTTCCACAACTTACATTCTATCTGACATTCTAAAGACTCTACGAATTCGCTGTCTTTCTACTACAATGCTCACAACAAATAATCCACGACTGTCTCGTCTATTTCCACAACTTATATTCTATCTGACATTCTAACGACTCTACCAATTCGAAATCTTTCTACTACAATACTCACAACAAACAATCCAGGATTGTCTCGTCTATTTCTACAACTTACATTCTATGTGACATTCAAACGACTCTATCAATTTGAAGTCTTTCTACAACAATACTAACGTAAAATAATCCAGGATCGTCTCGTCTATTTCCACAACTTACATTCTATCTGACATTCTAACGACTCTACCAATTCGAAGTCTTTCTACTACAATACTAACAACAAATAATCTGGGATTGTCTCGTCTATTTCCACAACATACATTCTATCTGACATTCTAACGACTCTACCAAGTCGAAGTTTTTCTACTACAATACTCCCAACAAATAATCCAGGATCGTCTCGTCTATTTCCACAACTTACATTCTATCTGACATTCTAACGACTCTACCCATTCGCTGTATTTCTACTACAATACTAACTTCAAATAATCCAGGATTGTCTCCTCTATTTCCACAACTTACATTCTATGTCACATTCTAACGAGTCTACCAATTCGCTGTGTTTCTACTACAATACTCACAACAAATAAACCAGGATTGTCTCGTCTATTTCCACAACTTACATTATATCTGACATACTAACGACTCTACGAATTCGAAGTCTTTCTACTACAATACTAACTTTAAACTATCCAGGATTGTCTCCTCTATTTCCACAACTTACATTCTATCTGACATTCTAACGACTCTACCAATTCGCTGTATTTCTACTACAATACTAACTTCAAATAATCCAGGATTGTATCGGCTATTTCCACAACTTACATTCTATCTGACATTCTAACGACTCTACCAATTCGCTGTCTTTCTACTACAATACTAACAACATATAATCTAGGATTGTCTCGTCTATTTCCACAACTTACAATCTATCTGATATTCGAACGACTCTACCAATTCGAAGTCTTTCTGCTACAATACTAACAACAAATAATCTAGGATTGTCTCGTCTATTTCAACAACTTACATTCTATCTGACATTCTAACGACTCTAACAATTCGAAGTCTTTCTAATACAATACTAACGTCAAATAATCCAGGATCGTCTCATCTATTTCCACAACTTACATTCTATCTGACATTCTAACGACTCTACCAATTCGATGTGTTTCTACTACAATACTCACGTCAAATAATCCAGGATTGTCTCGTCTATCTCCAGACCTTACATTCTATCTGACATTCTAACGACTCTACCAGTTCGCTGTATTTCTACTACAATACTCACAACAAATAATCCAGGATTGTCTCGTCTATTTCCACAACTTACATTCTATCTCACATTCTAACGTGTCTACCAATTCGAAGTCTTTCTACTACAATACTAACTTTAAACAATCCAGGATTGTCTCCTCTATTTCCACAACTTACATTCTATCTGACATTGAAACGACTCTACCAATTCGATGTCTTTGTACTACAATACTCACAACAAACAATCCAGGATTGTCTCGTCTATTTCTACAACTTACATTCTATTTGACATTCAAACGACTCTATCAATTCGAAGTCTTTCTACAACAATACTAACGTAAAATAATCCAGGATTGTCTCGTCCATTTCCACAACTTACATTCTATCTGACATTCTAACGACTCTACCAATTCGAAGTCTTTCTACTACAATACTAACTTTAAATAATCCAGGATTGTATCGTCTTTTTCCACAACTTACATTCTATCTGACATTCTAACGACTCTACCAATTCGCTGTATTTCTACTACAATACTAACTTCAATTAGTCCAGGATTGTCTCATCTATTTCCACAACTTACATTCTATCTGATATTCGAACGACTCTACCAATTCGAAGTCTTTCTACTACAATACTAACTTTAAATAATCCAGGATCGTCTCGTCTATCTCCAGACCTTACATTCTATCTGACATTCTAACGACTCTACCAGTTCGCTGTATTTCTACTACAATGCTCACAACAAATAATCCACGACTGTCTCGTCTATTTCCACAACTTACATTCTATCTGACATTCTAACGACTCTACCAATTCGAAATCTTTCTACTACAATACTCACAACAAACAATCCAGGATTGTCTCGTCTATTTCTACAACTTACATTCTATGTGACATTCAAACGACTCTATCAATTCGAAGTCTTTCTACAACAATACTAACGTCAAATAATCCAGGATTATCTCGTCTATTTCCACAACTTACGTTCTATCTGACATTCTAACGACTCTACCAATTCGAATTCTTTCTAGTACAATACTCACAACAAATAATCCAGGATTGTCTCGTCTATTTCCACAACTTACATTCTATCTGACATTCTAACGACTCTACGAATTCGCTGTCTTTCTACTACATTGCTCACAACAAATAATCCACGACTGTCTCGTCTATTTCTACAACTTACATTCTATGTGACATTCAAAAGACTCTATCAATTCGAGGTCTTTCTACAACATTACTAACGTAAAATAATCCAGCATTGTCTCGTCCATTTCCACAACTTACATTCTATCTGACATTCTAACGACTCTACCAATTCGAAGTCTTTCTACTACAATACTAACTTTAAATAATCCAGGATTGTCTCGTCTATCTCCAGACCTTATATTCTATCTGACATTCTAACGACTCTACCAGTTCGCTGTATTTCAACTACAATACTAACTTCAAATAATCCAGGATTGTCTCGTCTATTTCCACAACTTACATTCTATCTGATATTCTAACGACTCTACCAATTCGAAGTCTTCCTACTACAATACTCACAACAAATAATCCAGGATTGTCTCGTCTATTTCCACAACTTACATTCTATCTGGCATTCTAATGACTCTACCAATTCGCTGTCTTTCTACTACAATACTCACAACAAATAATCCATATTGTCTCGTCTATTTCCACAACTTACATTCTATCTGACATTCAAACGACTCTATCAATTCGAAGTCTTTCTACTACAATACTAACTTCAAATAATCCAGGATTGTCTCGTCTATTTCCACAACTTACTTTCTATCTGACATTCTACCGACTCTACCAATTCGAAGTCTTTCTACTACAATACTCACAACAAATATTCCAGGATTGTCTCGTCTATTTCCACAACTTACATTCTATCTGACATTCTAACGACTCTACCAATTCGAAGTCTTTCTACTACAATACTAACTTTAAATAATCCAGGATTGTCTCCTCTATTTCCACAACTTACATATTATCTGAAATTCTAACGACTCTACCAATTCGATGTCTTTCTACTACAATACTCACAACAAATAATCCAGGATTGTCTCGTCTATTTCTACAACTTACATTCTATCTGACATTCTAACGACTCTACCAATTCGAAGTCTTTCTGCTACAATACTCACAACAAATAATCCAGGATTGTCTCGTCTATTTCCACACCTTACATTCTATCTGACATTCTAACGACTCTACCTATTCGCTGTATTTCTACTACAATACTCACAACAAATAATCCAGCATTGACTCGTCTATTTCCACAACTTACATTCTATCTGACATTCTAACGACTCTACCTATTCGAAGTCTTTCTACTACAATACTCACAACAAATATTCCAGGATTGTCTCGTCTATTTCCACAACTTACATTCTATCTCACATTCTAACGACTCTACCAATTCGCTGTATTTCTACTACAATACTAACTTCAATTAGTCCAGGATTGTCTCGTCTATTTCCACAACTTACATTCTATCTGACATTCTAAAGACTCTACGAATTCGCTGTCTTTCTACTACAATGCTCACAACAAATAATCCACGACTGTCTCGTCTATTTCCACAACTTATATTCTATCTGACATTCTAACGACTCTACCAATTCGAAATCTTTCTACTACAATACTCACAACAAACAATCCAGGATTGTCTCGTCTATTTCTACAACTCACATTCTATGTGACATTCAAACGACTCTATCAATTTGAAGTCTTTCTACAACAATACTAACGTAAAATAATCCAGGATCGTCTCGTCTATTTCCACAACTTACATTCTATCTGACATTCTAACGACTCTACCAATTGGAAGTCTTTCTACTACAATACTAACAACAAATAATCTGGGATTGTCTCGTCTATTTCCACAACATACATTCTATCTGACATTCTAACGACTCTACCAAGTCGAAGTTTTTCTACTACAATACTCCCAACAAATAATCCAGGATCGTCTCGTCTATTTCCACAACTTACATTCTATCTGACATTCTAACGACTCTACCCATTCGCTGTATTTCTACTACAATACTAACTTCAAATAATCCAGGATTGTCTCCTCTATTTCCACAACTTACATTCTATGTCACATTCTAACGAGTCTACCAATTCGCTGTGTTTCTACTACAATACTCACAACAAATAAACCAGGATTGTCTCGTCTATTTCCACAACTTACATTATATCTGACATACTAACGACTCTACGAATTCGAAGTCTTTCTACTACAATACTAACTTTAAACTATCCAGGATTGTCTCCTCTATTTCCACAACTTACATTCTATCTGACATTCTAACGACTCTACCAATTCGCTGTATTTCTACTACAATACTAACTTCAAATAATCCAGGATTGTATCGGCTATTTCCACAACTTACATTCTATCTGACATTCTAACGACTCTACCAATTCGCTGTCTTTCTACTACAATACTAACAACATATAATCTAGGATTGTCTCGTCTATTTCCACAACTTACAATCTATCTGATATTCGAACGACTCTACCAATTCGAAGTCTTTCTGCTACAATACTAACAACAAATAATCTAGGATTGTCTCGTCTATTTCCACAACTTACATTCTATCTGACATTCTAACGACTCTAACAATTCGAAGTCTTTCTAATACAATACTAACGTCAAATAATCCAGGATCGTCTCATCTATTTCCACAACTTACATTCTATCTGACATTCTAACGACTCTACCAATTCGATGTGTTTCTACTACAATACTCACGTCAAATAATCCAGGATTGTCTCGTCTATCTCCAGACCTTACATTCTATCTGACATTCTAACGACTCTACCAGTTCGCTGTATTTCTACTACAATACTCACAACAAATAATCCAGGATTGTCTCGTCTATTTCCACAACTTACATTCTATCTCACATTCTAACGTGTCTACCAATTCGAAGTCTTTCTACTACAATACTAACTTTAAACAATCCAGGATTGTCTCCTCTATTTCCACAACTTACATTCTATCTGACATTGAAACGACTCTACCAATTCGATGTCTTTGTACTACAATACTCACAACAAACAATCCAGGATTGTCTCGTCTATTTCTACAACTTACATTCTATTTGACATTCAAACGACTCTATCAATTCGAAGTCTTTCTACAACAATACTAACGTAAAATAATCCAGGATTGTCTCGACCATTTCCACAACTTACATTCTATCTGACATTCTAACGACTCTACCAATTCGAAGTCTTTCTACTACAATACTAACTTTAAATAATCCAGGATTGTATCGTCTTTTTCCACAACTTACATTCTATCTGACATTCTAACGACTCTACCAATTCGCTGTATTTCTACTACAATACTAACTTCAATTAGTCCAGGATTGTCTCATCTATTTCCACAACTTACATTCTATCTGATATTCGAACGACTCTACCAATTCGAAGTCTTTCTACTACAATACTCACAACAAACAATCCAGGATTGTCTCGTCTATTTCTACAACTTACATTCTATGTGACATTAAAACGACTCTATCAATTCGAAGTCTTTCTACTACAATACTAACGTTAAATACTCCAGGATTGTCTCGTCTATTTCCACAACTTACGTTCTATCTGACATTCTAACGACTCTACCAATTCGAATTCTTTATATTACAATACTCACAACAAATAATCCACGACTGTCTCGTCTATTTCCACAACTTACATTCTATCTGACATTCTAACGACTCTACCAATTCGATGTGTTTCTACTACAATACTCACGACAAATAATCCAGGATTGTCTCGTCTATTTCCACAACTTACATTCTATCTGACATTCTAACGACTCTACCAATTCGAAATCTTTCTACTACAATACTCACAACAAACAATCCAGGATTGTCTCGTCTATTTCTACAACTTACATTCTATGTGACATTCAAACGACTCTATCAACTTGAAGTCTTTCTACAACAATACTAACGTAAAATAATCCAGGATCGTCTCGTCTATTTCCACAACTTACATTCTATCTGACATTCTAACGACTCTACCAATTCGAAGTTTTTCTACTACAATACTCCCAACAAATAATCAAGGATTGTATCGTCTATTTCCACAACTTACATTCTATCTGACATTCTAACGACTCTACCAATTCGATGTGTTTCTACTACAATACTCACGTCAAATAATCCAGGATTGTCTCGTCTATCTCCAGATCTTACATTCTATCTGACATTCTAACGACTCTACCCATTCGCTGTATTTCTACTACAATACTAACTTCAAATAATCCAGGATTGTCTCCTCTATTTCCACAACTTACATTCTATGTCACATTCTAACGAGTCTACCAATTCGCTGTGTTTCTACTACAATACTCACAACAAATAAACCAGGATTGTCTCGTCTATTTCCACAACTTACATTATATCTGACATAATAACGACTCTACGAATTCGAAGTCTTTCTACTACAATACTAACTTTAAACTATCCAGGATTGTCTCCTCTATTTCCACAACTTACATTCTATCTGACATTCTAACGACTCTACCAATTCGCTGTATTTCTACTACAATACTAACTTCAAATAATCCAGGATTGTATCGGCTATTTCCACAACTCACAATCTATCTGATATTCGAACGATTCTACCAATTCGAAGTCTTTCTGCTACAATACTAACAACAAATAATCTAGGATTGTCTCGTCTATTTCCACAACTTACATTCTATCTGACATTCTAACGACTCTACCAATTCGATGTGTTTCTACTACAATACTCACGTCAAATAATCCAGGATTGTCTCGTCTATCTCCAGATCTTACATTCTATCTGACATTCTAACGACTCTACCAGTTCGCTGTATTTCTACTACAATACTCACAACAAATAATCCAGGATTGTCTCGTCTATTTCCACAACTTACATTCTATCTCACATTCTAACGTGTCTACCAATTCGAAGTCTTTCTACTACAATACTAACTTCAAATAATCCAGGATTGTATCGGCTATTTCCACAACTTACATCCTATCTGACATTCTAACGATTCTACCAATTCGCTGTCTTTCTACTACAATAATAACAACAAATAATCTAGGATTGTCTCGTCTATTTCCACAACTTACATTTTATCTGACATTCTAACGACTCTAACAATTCGAAGTCTTTCTACTACAATACTCACAACAAATAATCCAGGATTGTCTCATCTATTTCCACAACTTACATTCTATCTGACATTCTAACGACTCTACCAATTCGATGTGTTTCTACTACAATACTCACAACAAATAATCCAGGATTGTCTCGTCTATTTCTACAACTTACTTTCTATCTGACATTCTAACGACTCTACCAATTCGAAGTCTTTCTACTACAATACTAACTTTAAATAATCCAGGATTGTCTCGTCTATCTCCAGACCTTATATTCTATCTGACATTCTAACGACTCTACCAGTTCGCTGTATTTCAACTACAATACTAACTTCAAATAATCCAGGATTGTCTCGTCTATTTCCACAACTTACATTCTATCTGATATTCTAACGACTCTACCAATTCGAAGTCTTCCTACTACAATACTCACAACAAATAATCCAGGATTGTCTCGTCTATTTCCACAACTTACATTCTATCTGGCATTCTAATGACTCTACCAATTCGCTGTCTTTCTACTACAATACTCACAACAAATAATCCATATTGTCTCGTCTATTTCCACAACTTACATTCTATCTGACATTCAAACGACTCTATCAATTCGAAGTCTTTCTACTACAATACTAACTTCAAATAATCCAGGATTGTCTCGTCTATTTCCACAACTTACTTTCTATCTGACATTCTACCGACTCTACCAATTCGAAGTCTTTCTACTACAATACTCACAACAAATATTCCAGGATTGTCTCGTCTATTTCCACAACTTACATTCTATCTGACATTCTAACGACTCTACCAATTCGAAGTCTTTCTACTACAATACTAACTTTAAATAATCCAGGATTGTCTCCTCTATTTCCACAACTTACATATTATCTGAAATTCTAACGACTCTACCAATTCGATGTCTTTCTACTACAATACTCACAACAAATAATCCAGGATTGTCTCGTCTATTTCTACAACTTACATTCTATCTGACATTCTAACGACTCTACCAATTCGAAGTCTTTCTGCTACAATACTCACAACAAATAATCCAGGATTGTCTCGTCTATTTCCACACCTTACATTCTATCTGACATTCTAACGACTCTACCTATTCGCTGTATTTCTACTACAATACTCACAACAAATAATCCAGCATTGACTCGTCTATTTCCACAACTTACATTCTATCTGACATTCTAACGACTCTACCTATTCGAAGTCTTTCTACTACAATACTCACAACAAATATTCCAGGATTGTCTCGTCTATTTCCACAACTTACATTCTATCTCACATTCTAACGACTCTACCAATTCGCTGTATTTCTACTACAATACTAACTTCAATTAGTCCAGGATTGTCTCGTCTATTTCCACAACTTACATTCTATCTGACATTCTAAAGACTCTACGAATTCGCTGTCTTTCTACTACAATGCTCACAACAAATAATCCACGACTGTCTCGTCTATTTCCACAACTTATATTCTATCTGACATTCTAACGACTCTACCAATTCGAAATCTTTCTACTACAATACTCACAACAAACAATCCAGGATTGTCTCGTCTATTTCTACAACTTACATTCTATGTGACATTCAAACGACTCTATCAATTTAAGTCTTTCTACAACAATACTAACGTAAAATAATCCAGGATCGTCTCGTCTATTTCCACAACTTACATTCTATCTGACATTCTAACGACTCTACCAATTGGAAGTCTTTCTACTACAATACTAACAACAAATAATCTGGGATTGTCTCGTCTATTTCCACAACATACATTCTATCTGACATTCTAACGACTCTACCAAGTCGAAGTTTTTCTACTACAATACTCCCAACAAATAATCCAGGATCGTCTCGTCTATTTCCACAACTTACATTCTATCTGACATTCTAACGACTCTACACATTCGCTGTATTTCTACTACAATACTAACTTCAAATAATCCAGGATTGTCTCCTCTATTTCCACAACTTACATTCTATGTCACATTCTAACGAGTCTACCAATTCGCTGTGTTTCTACTACAATACTCACAACAAATAAACCAGGATTGTCTCGTCTATTTCCACAACTTACATTATATCTGACATACTAACGACTCTACGAATTCGAAGTCTTTCTACTACAATACTAACTTTAAACTATCCAGGATTGTCTCCTCTATTTCCACAACTTACATTCTATCTGACATTCTAACGACTCTACCAATTCGCTGTATTTCTACTACAATACTAACTTCAAATAATCCAGGATTGTATCGGCTATTTCCACAACTTACATTCTATCTGACATTCTAACGACTCTACCAATTCGCTGTCTTTCTACTACAATACTAACAACATATAATCTAGGATTGTCTCGTCTATTTCCACAACTTACAATCTATCTGATATTCGAACGACTCTACCAATTCGAAGTCTTTCTGCTACAATACTAACAACAAATAATCTAGGATTGTCTCGTCTATTTCCACAACTTACATTCTATCTGACATTCTAACGACTCTAACAATTCGAAGTCTTTCTAATACAATACTAACGTCAAATAATCCAGGATCGTCTCATCTATTTCCACAACTTACATTCTATCTGACATTCTAACGACTCTACCAATTCGATGTGTTTCTACTACAATACTCACGTCAAATAATCCAGGATTGTCTCGTCTATCTCCAGACCTTACATTCTATCTGACATTCTAACGACTCTACCAGTTCGCTGTATTTCTACTACAATACTCACAACAAATAATCCAGGATTGTCTCGTCTATTTCCACAACTTACATTCTATCTCACATTCTAACGTGTCTACCAATTCGAAGTCTTTCTACTACAATACTAACTTTAAACAATCCAGGATTGTCTCCTCTATTTCCACAACTTACATTCTATCTGACATTGAAACGACTCTACCAATTCGATGTCTTTGTACTACAATACTCACAACAAACAATCCAGGATTGTCTCGTCTATTTCTACAACTTACATTCTATTTGACATTCAAACGACTCTATCAATTCGAAGTCTTTCTACAACAATACTAACGTAAAATAATCCAGGATTGTCTCGACCATTTCCACAACTTACATTCTATCTGACATTCTAACGACTCTACCAATTCGAAGTCTTTCTACTACAATACTAACTTTAAATAATCCAGGATTGTATCGTCTTTTTCCACAACTTACATTCTATCTGACATTCTAACGACTCTACCAATTCGCTGTATTTCTACTACAATACTAACTTCAATTAGTCCAGGATTGTCTCATCTATTTCCACAACTTACATTCTATCTGATATTCGAACGACTCTACCAATTCGAAGTCTTTCTACTACAATACTCACAACAAACAATCCAGGATTGTCTCGTCTATTTCTACAACTTACATTCTATGTGACATTAAAACGACTCTATCAATTCGAAGTCTTTCTACTACAATACTAACGTTAAATACTCCAGGATTGTCTCGTCTATTTCCACAACTTACGTTCTATCTGACATTCTAACGACTCTACCAATTCGAATTCTTTATATTACAATACTCACAACAAATAATCCACGACTGTCTCGTCTATTTCCACAACTTACATTCTATCTGACATTCTAACGACTCTACCAATTCGATGTGTTTCTACTACAATACTCACGACAAATAATCCAGGATTGTCTCGTCTATTTCCACAACTTACATTCTATCTGACATTCTAACGACTCTACCCATTCGCTGTATTTCTACTACAATACTAACTTCAATTAGTCCAGGATTGTCTCATCTATTTCCACAACTTACATTCTATCTGATATTCGAACGACTCTACCAATTCGAAATCTTTCTACTACAATACTCACAACAAACAATCCAGGATTGTCTCGTCTATTTCTACAACTTACATTCTATGTGACATTCAAACGACTCTATCAACTTGAAGTCTTTCTACAACAATACTAACGTAAAATAATCCAGGATCGTCTCGTCTATTTCCACAACTTACATTCTATCTGACATTCTAACGACTCTACCAATTCGAAGTCTTTCTACTACAATACTAACAACAAATAATCAAGGATTGTATCGTCTATTTCCACAACTTACATTCTATCTGACATTCTAACGACTCTACCAATTCGATGTGTTTCTACTACAATACTCACGTCAAATAATCCAGGATTGTCTCGTCTATCTCCAGATCTTACATTCTATCTGACATTCTAACGACTCTACCCATTCGCTGTATTTCTACTACAATACTAACGTCAAATAATCCAGGATTGTCTCCTCTATTTCCACAACTTACATTCTATGTCACATTCTAACGAGTCTACCAATTCGCTGTGTTTCTACTACAATACTCACAACAAATAAACCAGGATTGTCTCGTCTATTTCCACAACTTACATTATATCTGACATAATAACGACTCTACGAATTCGAAGTCTTTCTACTACAATACTAACTTTAAACTATCCAGGATTGTCTCCTCTATTTCCACAACTTACATTCTATCTGACATTCTAACGACTCTACCAATTCGCTGTATTTCTACTACAATACTAACTTCAAATAATCCAGGATTGTATCGGCTATTTCCACAACTCACAATCTATCTGATATTCGAACGACTCTACCAATTCGAAGTCTTTCTGCTACAATACTAACAACAAATAATCTAGGATTGTCTCGTCTATTTCCACAACTTACATTCTATCTGACATTCTAACGACTCTACCAATTCGATGTGTTTCTACTACAATACTCACGTCAAATAATCCAGGATTGTCTCGTCTATCTCCAGATCTTACATTCTATCTGACATTCTAACGACTCTACCAGTTCGCTGTATTTCTACTACAATACTCACAACAAATAATCCAGGATTGTCTCGTCTATTTCCACAACTTACATTCTATCTCACATTCTAACGTGTCTACCAATTCGAAGTCTTTCTACTACAATACTAACTTTAAACAATCCAGGATTGTCTCCTATATTTCCACAACTTACATTCTATCTGACATTCTAACGACTCTACCAATTCGAAGTCTTTCTACTACAATACTAACTTCAAATAATCCAGGATTGTATCGGCTATTTCCACAACTTACATTCTATCTGGCATTCTAATGACTCTACCAATTCGCTGTCTTTCTACTACAATACTCACAACAAATAATCCATATTGTCTCGTCTATTTCCACAACTTACATTCTATCTGACATTCAAACGACTCTATCAATTCGAAGTCTTTCTACTACAATACTAACTTCAAATAATCCAGGATTGTCTCGTCTATTTCCACAACTTACTTTCTATCTGACATTCTACCGACTCTACCAATTCGAAGTCTTTCTACTACAATACTCACAACAAATATTCCAGGATTGTCTCGTCTATTTCCACAACTTACATTCTATCTGACATTCTAACGACTCTACCAATTCGAAGTCTTTCTACTACAATACTAACTTTAAATAATCCAGGATTGTCTCCTCTATTTCCACAACTTACATATTATCTGAAATTCTAACGACTCTACCAATTCGATGTCTTTCTACTACAATACTCACAACAAATAATCCAGGATTGTCTCGTCTATTTCTACAACTTACATTCTATCTGACATTCTAACGACTCTATCAATTCGAAGTCTTTCTACTACAATACTAACTTCAAATAATCCAGGATTGTCTCGTCTATTTCCACAACTTACTTTCTATCTGACATTCTACCGACTCTACCAATTCGAAGTCTTTCTACTACAATACTCACAACAAATATTCCAGGATTGTCTCGTCTATTTCCACAACTTACATTCTATCTGACATTCTAACGACTCTACCAATTCGCTGTATTTCTACTACAATACTAACTTCAATTAGTCCAGGATTGTCTCATCTATTTCCACAACTTACATTCTATCTGATATTCGAACGACTCTACCAATTCGAAGTCTTTCTACTACAATACTCACAACAAACAATCCAGGATTGTCTCGTCTATTTCTACAACTTACATTCTATGTGACATTAAAACGACTCTATCAATTCGAAGTCTTTCTACTACAATACTAACGTTAAATACTCCAGGATTGTCTCGTCTATTTCCACAACTTACGTTCTATCTGACATTCTAACGACTCTACCAATTCGAATTCTTTATATTACAATACTCACAACAAATAATCCACGACTGTCTCGTCTATTTCCACAACTTACATTCTATCTGACATTCTAACGACTCTACCAATTCGATGTGTTTCTACTACAATACTCACGACAAATAATCCAGGATTGTCTCGTCTATTTCCACAACTTACATTCTATCTGACATTCTAACGACTCTACCAATTCGAAATCTTTCTACTACAATACTCACAACAAACAATCCAGGATTGTCTCGTCTATTTCTACAACTTACATTCTATGTGACATTCAAACGACTCTATCAACTTGAAGTCTTTCTACAACAATACTAACGTAAAATAATCCAGGATCGTCTCGTCTATTTCCACAACTTACATTCTATCTGACATTCTAACGACTCTACCAATTCGAAGTCTTTCTACTACAATACTAACAACAAATAATCTGGGATTGTCTCGTCTATTTCCACAACATACATTCTATCTGACATTCTAACGACTCTACCAATTCGAAGTTTTTCTACTACAATACTCCCAACAAATAATCCAGGATTGTCTCCTCTATTTCCACAACTTACATTCTATGTCACATTCTAACGAGTCTACCAATTCGCTGTGTTTCTACTACAATACTCACAACAAATAAACCAGGATTGTCTCGTCTATAACCACAACTTACATTATATCTGACATAATAACGACTCTACGAATTCGAAGTCTTTCTACTACAATACTAACTTTAAACTATCCAGGATTGTCTCCTCTATTTCCACAACTTACATTCTATCTGACATTCTAACGACTCTACCAATTCGCTGTATTTCTACTACAATACTAACTTCAAATAATCCAGGATTGTATCGGCTATTTCCACAACTCACAATCTATCTGATATTCGAACGACTCTACCAATTCGAAGTCTTTCTGCTACAATACTAACAACAAATAATCTAGGATTGTCTCGTCTATTTCCACAACTTACATTCTATCTGACATTCTAACGACTCTACCAATTCGATGTGTTTCTACTACAATACTCACGTCAAATAATCCAGGATTGTCTCGTCTATCTCCAGATCTTACATTCTATCTGACATTCTAACGACTCTACCAGTTCGCTGTATTTCTACTACAATACTCACAACAAATAATCCAGGATTGTCTCGTCTATTTCCACAACTTACATTCTATCTCACATTCTAACGTGTCTACCAATTCGAAGTCTTTCTACTACAATACTAACTTTAAACAATCCAGGATTGTCTCCTATATTTCCACAACTTACATTCTATCTGACATTCTAACGACTCTACCAATTCGAAGTCTTTCTACTACAATACTAACTTCAAATAATCCAGGATTGTATCGGCTATTTCCACAACTTACATCCTATCTGACATTCTAACGATTCTACCAATTCGCTGTCTTTCTACTACAATAATAACAACAAATAATCTAGGATTGTCTCGTCTATTTCCACAACTTACGTTCTATCTGATATTCGAACGACTCTACCAATTCGAAGTCTTTCTACTACAATACTAACAACAAATAATCTAGGATTGTCTCGTCTATTTCCACAACTTACATTTTATCTGACATTCTAACGACTCTAACAATTCGAAGTCTTTCTACTACAATACTCACAACAAATAATCCAGGATTGTCTCATCTATTTCCACAACTTACATTCTATCTGACATTCTAACGACTCTACCAATTCGATGTGTTTCTACTACAATACTCACAACAAATAATCCAGGATTGTCTCGTCTATTTCTACAACTTACTTTCTATCTGACATTCTAACGACTCTACCAATTCGATGTCTTTCTACTACAATACTCACAACAAATAATCCAGCATTGTCTCGTCTATTTCCACAACTGACATTCTATCTGACATTCTAACGACTCTATCAATTCGAAGTCTTTCTACAACAATACTAACGTCAAACAATCCAGGATCGTCTCGTCTATTTCCACAACTTACATTCTATCTGACATTCTAACGACTCTACCAATTCGTAGTCTTTCTACTACAATACTAACAACAAATAATCTAGGATTGTCTCATCTATCTCCACAACTTACATTTTCTCTGACATTCTAACGACTCTACCAATTCGAAGTCTTTCTACTACAATACTAACGTCAAATAATCCAGGATCGTCTCGTCTATTTCCACAACTTACATTCTATCTGACATTCTAACGACTCTACCAATTCGAAGTCTTTCTACTACAATACTAACAACAAATAATCTAGGATTGTCTCATCTATCTCCACAACTTACATTCTATCTGACATTCTAACGACTCTACCAATTCGCTGTATTTCTACTACAATACTCACAACAAATAAACCAGGATTGTCTCGTCTATTTCCACAACTTACATTCTATCTGACATACTAACGACTCTACAAATTCGAAGTCTTTCTACTACAATACTAACTTCAAATAATCCAGGATTGTCTCCTCTATTTCCACAACTTACATTCTATCTCACATTCTAACGAGTCTACCAATTCGCTGTATTTCTACTACAATACTCACAACAAATAAACCAGGATTGTCTCGTCTATTTCCACAACTTACATTCTATCTGACATACTAACGACTCTACAAATTCGAAGTCTTTCTACTACAATACTAACTTTAAACAATCCAGGATTGTCTCCTCTATTTCCACAACTTACATTCTATCTGACATTCTAACGACTCTACCAATTCGCTGTATTTCTACTACAATACTAACTTCAAATAATCTAGGATTGTCTCGTCTATTTCCACAACTTACATTCTATCTGATATTCGAAGGACTCTACCAATTCGAAGTCTTTCTACTACAATACTAACAACAAATAATCTAGGATTGTCTCGTCTATTTCCACAACTTACATTCTATCTGACATTCTAACGACTCTAACAATTTGAAGTCTTTCTACTACAATACTCACAGCAAATAATCCAGGATTGTCTCATCTATTTCCACAACTTACATTGTATCTGACATTCTAACGACTCTACCAATTCGATGTGTATCTACTACAATACTCACAACAAATAATCCAGGATTGTCTCGTCTATTTCCACAACTTACATTCTATCTGACATTCAAACGACTCTACCAATTCGAAGTCTTTCTACTACAATACTAACGTCAAATAATCCAGGATTGTCTCCTCTATTTCCACAACTTACATTCCATCTGACATTCTAACGACTCTACCAATTCGATGTCTTTCTACTACAATACTCACAACAAATAATCCAGGATTGTATCGTCTATTTCTACAACTTACATTCTATCTGACATTCTAACGACTTTACCAATTCGAAGTCTTTCTGCTACAATACTCACAACAAATAATCCAGGATCGTCTCGTCTATTTCCACAACTCACATTCTATCTGACATTCTAACGACTCTATCAATTCGAAGTCTTTCTACTACAATACTAACGTCAAATAATCCAGGATTGTTTCGTCTATTTCCACAACTTACATTATATCTCACATTCTAACGTCTCTACCAATTCGCTGAATTTCTACTACAATACTCTCAACAAATTAACCAGGATTGTCTCGCCTATTTCCACAACTTACATTCTATCTGACATACTAACGACTCTACCAATTCGAAGTCTTTCTACTACAATACTAACTTTAAACAATCCAGCATTGTCTCCTCTATTTCCACAACTTACATTCCATCTGACATTCGAACGACTCTACCAATTCGAAGTCTTTCTACTACAATACTCACAACAAATAATCCAGGATTGTATCGTCTATTTCTACAACTTACATTCTATCTGACATTCTAACGACTCTACCAATTCGAAGTCTTTCTGCTACAATACTCACAACAAATAATCCAGGATTGCCTCGTTTATTTCCACGCGTTACATTCTCTCTGACATTCTAACGACTCTACCAATTCGATGTGTTTCTACTACAATACTCACAACAAATAATCCAGGATTGTCTCGTCTATCTCCAGACCTTACATTCTATCTGACATTCTAACGACTCTACCAGTTCGCTGTATTTCTACTACAATACTAACTTCAAATAATCCAGGATTGTCTCGTCTATTCGCACAACTTACATTCTATCTGACATTCTAACGACTCTACCAATTCGATGTGTTTCTACTACAATACTCACAACAAATAATCCAGGATTGTCTCGTCTATCTCCAGACCTTACATTCTATCTGACATTCTAACGACTCTACCAGTTCGCTGTATTTCTACTACAATACTAACTTCAAATAATCCAGGATTGTCTCGTCTATTTCCACAACTTACATTCTATCTGACATTCAAACGACTCTACCAATTCGAAGTCTTTCTACTACAATACTAACGTCAAATAATCCAGGATTGTCTCCTCTATTTCCACAACTTACATTCCATCTGACATTCTAACGACTCTACCAATTCGATGTCTTTCTACTACAATACTCACAACAAATAATCCAGCATTGTCTCGTCTATTTCCACAACTCACATTCTATCTGACATTCTAACGACTCTACCAATTCGAAGTCTTTCTACTACAATACTAACGTCAAACAATCCAGGATCGTCTCGTCTATTTCCACAACTTACATTCTATCTGACATTCTAACGTCTCTACCAATTCGTAGTCTTTCTACTACAATACTAACAACAAATAATCTAGGATTGTCTCATCTATCTCAACAACTTACATTTTCTCTGACATTCTAACGACTCTACCAATTCGAAGTCTTTCTACTACAATACTAACTTTAAACTATCCAGGATTGTCTCCTCTATTTCCACAACTTACATTCTATCTGACATTCTAACGACTCTACCAATTCGCTGTATTTCTACTACAATACTAACTTCAAATAATCCAGGATTGTCTCGTCTATTTCCACAACATACATTCTATCTGATATTCGAACGACTCTACCAATTCGAAGTCTTTCTACTACAATACTAACAACAAATAATCTAGGATTGTCTCGTCTATTTCCACAACTTACATTCTATCTGACATTCTAACGACTCTAACAATTTGAAGTCTTTCTACTACAATACTCACAGCAAATAATCCAGGATTGTCTCATCTATTTCCACAACTTACATTGTATCTGACATTCTAACGACTCTACCAATTCGATGTGTTTCTACTACAATACTCACAACAAATAATCCAGGATTATCTCGTCTATCTCCAGACCTTACATTCTATCTGACATTCTAACGACTCTACCAGTTCGCTGTATTTCTACTACAATACTAACTTCAAATAATCCAGGATTGTCTCGTCTATTTCCACAACTTACATTCTATCCGACATTCAAACGACTCTACCAATTCGAAGTCTTTCTACTACAATACTAACGTCAAATAATCCAGGATTGTCTCCTCTATTTCCACAACTTACATTCCATCTGACATTCTAACGACTCTACCAATTCGATGTCTTTCTACTACAATACTCACAACAAATAATCCAGGATTGTATCGTCTATTTCTACAACTTACATTCTATCTGACATACTAACGACTTTACCAATTCGAAGTCTCTCTGCTACAATACTCACAACAAATAATTCAGGATTGTCTCTTCTATTTCCACAACTCACATTCTATCTGACATTCTAACGACTCTATCAATTCGAAGTCTTTCTACTACAATACTAACGTCAAATAATCCAGGATTGTCTCGTCTATTTCCACAACTTACATTCTATCTCACATTCTAACGTGTCTACCAATTCGCTGAATTTCTACTACAATACTCTCAACAAATTAACCAGGATTGTCTCGCCTATTTCCACAACTTACGTTCTATCTGACATACTAACGACTCTACCAATTCGAAGTCTTTCTACTACAATACTAACTTTAAACAATCCAGGATTGTCTCCTCTATTTCCACAACTTACATTCTATCTGACATTCTAACGAATCTACCAATTCGAAGTCTTTCTACTACAATACTAACGTCAAATAATCCAGGATTGTCTCCTCTATTTCCACAACTTACATTCCATCTGACATTCTAACGACTCTACCAATTCGATGTGTTTCTACTACAATACTCACAACTAAATAATCCAGGATTGTCTCGTCTATCTCCAGACCTTACATTCTATCTGACATTCTAACGACTCTACCAGTTCGCTGTATTTCTACTACAATACTAACTTCAAATAATCCAGGATTGTCTCGTCTATTTCCACAACTTACATTCTATCTGACGTTCTAACGACTCTACCCATTCGCTGAATTTCTACTACAATACTCTCAACAAATTAACCAGGATTGTCTCGTCTATTTCCACAACTTACATACTATCTGACATACTAACGACTCTACCAATTTGAAGTCTTCTACTACAATACTAACAACAAATAATCTGGGATTGTCTCGTCTATTTCCACAACTTACATTCTATCTGACATTCTAACGACTCTACCAATTCGAAATCTTTCTACTACAATACTCACAACAAACAATCCAGGATTGTCTCGTCTATTTCTATAACTTACATTCCATGTGACATTCAAACGACTCTATCAATTCGAAGTCTTTCTACAACAATACTAACGTAAAATAATCCAGGATTGTCTCGTCCATTTCCACAACTTACATTCTATCTGACATTCTAACGACTCTACCAATTCGAAGTCTTTCTACTACAATACTAACTTTAAATAATCCAGGATTGTCTCGTCTATCTCCAGACCTTACATTCTATCTGACATTCTAACGACTCTACCCATTCGCTGTATTTCTACTACAATACTAACTTCAAATAATCCAGGATTGTCTCGTCTACTTCCACAACTTACATTCTATCTGATATTCTAACGACACTACCAATTCGAAGTCTTTCTACTACAATACTCACAACAAATAATCCAGGATTGTCTCGTCTATTTCCACAACTTACATTCTATCTGGCATTCTAATGACTCTATCAATTCGCTGTCTTTCTACTACAATACTCACAACAAATAATCCATATTGTCTCGTCTATTTCCACAACTTACATTCTATCTGACATTCAAACGACTCTATCAATTCGAAGTCTTTCTACTACAATACTAACGTCAAATAATCCAGGATTGTCTCGTCTATTTCCACAACTTACTTTCTATCTGACATTCTAACGACTCTACCAATTCGAAGTCTTTCTACTACAATACTCACAACAAATATTCCAGGATTGTCTCGTCTATTTCCACAACATACATTCTATCTGACATTCTAACGACTCTACCAATTCGAAGTCTTTCTACTACAATACTAACTTTAAATAATCCTGGATTGTCTCCTCTATTTCTACAACTTACATATTATCTGAAATTCTAACGACTCTACAATTCGATGTCTTTCTACTTCAATACTCACAACAAATAATCCAGGATTGTATAGTCTATTTCTACAACTTACATTCTATCTGACATTCTAACGACTCTACCAATTCGAAGTCTTTCTGCTACAATACTCACAACAAATTATCCAGGATTGTCTCGTCTATTTCCACACCTTACATTCTATCTGACATTCTAACGACTCTACCTATTCGCTGTATTTCTACTACAATACTCACAACAAATAATCCAGCATTGTCTCGTCTATTTCCACAACTCACATTCTATCTGACATTCTAAAGACTCTATCAATTCGAAGTTTTTCTACTACAATACTAACAACAAATAATCTAGGATTGTCTCATCTATCTCCACAACTTACATTTTCTCTGACATTCTAACGACTCTACCAATTCGAAGTCTTTCTACTACAATACTCACAACAAATAATCCAGGATTGTCTCGTCTATTTCCACAACTTACATTCTATCTGACATTCTAACGACTCTACCAATTTGAAGTCTTTCTACTACAATACTAACAACAAATAATCTGGCATTGTCTCGTCTATTTCCACAACTTACATTCTATCTGACATTCTAACGACTCTACCAATTCGAAGTTTTTCTACTACAATACTCCCAACAAATAATCAAGGATTGTATCGTCTATTTCCACAACTTACATTCTATCTGACGTTCAAACGACTCTACCAATTCGAAGTCTTTCTACTACAATACTAACGTCAAATAATCCCGGATTGTCTCCTCTATTTCCACAACTTACATTCCATCTGACATTCTAACGACTCTACCAATTCGATGTCTTTCTACTACAATACTCACAACAAATAATCCAGGATTGTATCGTCTATTTCTACAACTTACATTCTATCTGACATTCTAACGACTCTACCAATTCGAAGTCTTTCTGCTACAATACTCACAACAAATAATCCAGGATTGTCTCGTCTATTTCCACACCTCACATTCTATCTGACATTCTAACGACTCTATCAATTCGAAGTCTTTCTACTACAATACTAACGTCAAATAATCCAGGATCGTATCGTCTATTTCCACAACTTACATTCTATTTGACATTCTAACGACTCTACCAATTCGCTGTATTTCTACTACAATACTAACTTCAAATAATCCAGGATTGTCTCGTCTATTTCCACAACTTACATTCTATCTGATATTCTAACGACTCTACCAATTCGAAGTCTTTCTACTACAATACTCACAACAAATAATCCAGGATTGTCTCGTCTATTTCAACAACTTACATTCTATCTCACATTCTAACGTGTCTACCAATTCGCTGAATTTCTACTACAATACTCTCAACAAATTAACCAGGATTGTCTCGTCTATTTCCACAACTTACATTCTATCTGACATACTAACGACTCTACCAATTCGAAGTCTTTCTACTACAATACTAACTTTAAACAATCCAGGATTGTCTCCTCTATTTCCACAACTTACATTCTATCTGACATTCTAACGACTCTACCAATTCGCTGTATTTCTACTACAATACTAACTTCAAATAATCCAGGATTGTATCGGCTATTTCCACAACTTACATCCTATCTGACATTCTAACGACTCTATCAATTCGAAGTCTTTCTACTACAATACTAACGTCAAACAATCCAGAATCGTCTCGTCTATTTCCACAACTTACATTCTATCTGACATTCTAACGACTCTACCAATTCGAAGTTTTTCTACTACAATACTAACAACAAATAATCTAGGATTGTCTCATCTATCTCCACAACTTACATTTTCTCTGACATTCTAACGACTCTACCAATTCGAAGTCTTTCTACTACAATACTCACAACAAATAGTCCAGGATTGTCTCGTCTATTTCCACAACTTACATTCTATCTGACATTCTAACGACTCTACCAATTTGAAGTCTTTCTACTACAATACTAACAACAAATAATCTGGCATTGTCTCGTCTATTTCCACAACTTACATTCTATCTGACATTCTAACGACTCTACCAATTCGAAGTTTTTCTACTACAATACTCCCAACAAATAATCAAGGATTGTATCGTCTATTTCCACAACTTACATTCTATCTGACATTCTAACGACTCTACCAATTCGCTGTATTTCTACTACAATACTAACTTCAAATAATCCAGGATTGTCTCCTCTATTTCCACAACTTACATTCTATCTTACATTCTAACGAATCTACCAACTCGCTGTATTTCTACTACAATACTCACAACAAATAAACCAGGATTGTCTCGTCTATTTCCACAACTTACATTCTATCTGACATACTAACGACTCTACCAATTCGAAGTCTTTGTACTACAATACTAACTTTAAACAATCCAGGATTGTTTCCTCTATTTCCACAACTTACATTCTATCTGACATTCTAACGACTCTACGAATTCGCTGTATTTCTACTACAATACTAACTTCAAATAATCCAGGATTGTATCGGCTATTTCCACAACTTACATCCTATCTGACATTCTAACGACTCTACCAATTCGCTGTCTTTCTACTACAATAATAACAACAAATAATCTAGGATTGTCTCGTCTATTTCCACAACTTACATTCTATCTGATATTCGAACGACTCTACCAATTCGAAGTCTTTCTACTACAATACTAACAACAAATAATCTAGGATTGTCTCGTCTATTTCCACAACTTACATTCTATCTGACATTCTAACGACTCTAACAATTTGAAGTCTTTCTACTACAATACTCACAACAAATAATCCAGGATTGTCTCGTCTATCTCCAGACTTTACATTCTATCTGACATTCTAACGACTTTACCAATTCGAAGTCTTTCTGCTACAATACTCACAACAAATAATCCAGGATCGTCTCGTCTATTTCCACAACTCACATTCTATCTGACATTCTAACGACTCTATCAATTCGAAGTCTTTCTACTACAATACTAACGTCAAATAATCCAGGATTGTTTCGTCTATTTCCACAACTTACATTATATCTCACATTCTAACGTCTCTACCAATTCGCTGAATTTCTACTACAATACTCTCAACAAATTAACCAGGATTGTCTCGCCTATTTCCACAACTTACATTCTATCTGACATACTAACGACTCTACCAATTCGAAGTCTTTCTACTACAATACTAACTTTAAACAATCCAGCATTGTCTCCTCTATTTCCACAACTTACATTCCATCTGACATTCGAACGACTCTACCAATTCGAAGTCTTTCTACTACAATACTCACAACAAATAATCCAGGATTGTATCGTCTATTTCTACAACTTACATTCTATCTGACATTCTAACGACTCTACCAATTCGAAGTCTTTCTGCTACAATACTCACAACAAATAATCCAGGATTGCCTCGTTTATTTCCACGCGTTACATTCTCTCTGACATTCTAACGACTCTACCAATTCGATGTGTTTCTACTACAATACTCACAACAAATAATCCAGGATTGTCTCGTCTATCTCCAGACCTTACATTCTATCTGACATTCTAACGACTCTACCAGTTCGCTGTATTTCTACTACAATACTAACTTCAAATAATCCAGGATTGTCTCGTCTATTCGCACAACTTACATTCTATCTGACATTCTAACGACTCTACCAATTCGATGTGTTTCTACTACAATACTCACAACAAATAATCCAGGATTGTCTCGTCTATCTCCAGACCTTACATTCTATCTGACATTCTAACGACTCTACCAGTTCGCTGTATTTCTACTACAATACTAACTTCAAATAATCCAGGATTGTCTCGTCTATTTCCACAACTTACATTCTATCTGACATTCAAACGACTCTACCAATTCGAAGTCTTTCTACTACAATACTAACGTCAAATAATCCAGGATTGTCTCCTCTATTTCCACAACTTACATTCCATCTGACATTCTAACGACTCTACCAATTCGATGTCTTTCTACTACAATACTCACAACAAATAATCCAGCATTGTCTCGTCTATTTCCACAACTCACATTCTATCTGACATTCTAACGACTCTACCAATTCGAAGTCTTTCTACTACAATACTAACGTCAAACAATCCAGGATCGTCTCGTCTATTTCCACAACTTACATTCTATCTGACATTCTAACGTCTCTACCAATTCGTAGTCTTTCTACTACAATACTAACAACAAATAATCTAGGATTGTCTCATCTATCTCAACAACTTACATTTTCTCTGACATTCTAACGACTCTACCAATTCGAAGTCTTTCTACTACAATACTAACTTTAAACTATCCAGGATTGTCTCCTCTATTTCCACAACTTACATTCTATCTGACATTCTAACGACTCTACCAATTCGCTGTATTTCTACTACAATACTAACTTCAAATAATCCAGGATTGTCTCGTCTATTTCCACAACATACATTCTATCTGATATTCGAACGACTCTACCAATTCGAAGTCTTTCTACTACAATACTAACAACAAATAATCTAGGATTGTCTCGTCTATTTCCACAACTTACATTCTATCTGACATTCTAACGACTCTAACAATTTGAAGTCTTTCTACTACAATACTCACAGCAAATAATCCAGGATTGTCTCATCTATTTCCACAACTTACATTGTATCTGACATTCTAACGACTCTACCAATTCGATGTGTTTCTACTACAATACTCACAACAAATAATCCAGGATTATCTCGTCTATCTCCAGACCTTACATTCTATCTGACATTCTAACGACTCTACCAGTTCGCTGTATTTCTACTACAATACTAACTTCAAATAATCCAGGATTGTCTCGTCTATTTCCACAACTTACATTCTATCCGACATTCAAACGACTCTACCAATTCGAAGTCTTTCTACTACAATACTAACGTCAAATAATCCAGGATTGTCTCCTCTATTTCCACAACTTACATTCCATCTGACATTCTAACGACTCTACCAATTCGATGTCTTTCTACTACAATACTCACAACAAATAATCCAGGATTGTATCGTCTATTTCTACAACTTACATTCTATCTGACATACTAACGACTTTACCAATTCGAAGTCTCTCTGCTACAATACTCACAACAAATAATTCAGGATTGTCTCTTCTATTTCCACAACTCACATTCTATCTGACATTCTAACGACTCTATCAATTCGAAGTCTTTCTACTACAATACTAACGTCAAATAATCCAGGATTGTCTCGTCTATTTCCACAACTTACATTCTATCTCACATTCTAACGTGTCTACCAATTCGCTGAATTTCTACTACAATACTCTCAACAAATTAACCAGGATTGTCTCGCCTATTTCCACAACTTACGTTCTATCTGACATACTAACGACTCTACCAATTCGAAGTCTTTCTACTACAATACTAACTTTAAACAATCCAGGATTGTCTCCTCTATTTCCACAACTTACATTCTATCTGACATTCTAACGAATCTACCAATTCGAAGTCTTTCTACTACAATACTAACGTCAAATAATCCAGGATTGTCTCCTCTATTTCCACAACTTACATTCCATCTGACATTCTAACGACTCTACCAATTCGATGTGTTTCTACTACAATACTCACAACTAAATAATCCAGGATTGTCTCGTCTATCTCCAGACCTTACATTCTATCTGACATTCTAACGACTCTACCAGTTCGCTGTATTTCTACTACAATACTAACTTCAAATAATCCAGGATTGTCTCGTCTATTTCCACAACTTACATTCTATCTGACGTTCTAACGACTCTACCCATTCGCTGAATTTCTACTACAATACTCTCAACAAATTAACCAGGATTGTCTCGTCTATTTCCACAACTTACATACTATCTGACATACTAACGACTCTACCAATTTGAAGTCTTCTACTACAATACTAACAACAAATAATCTGGGATTGTCTCGTCTATTTCCACAACTTACATTCTATCTGACATTCTAACGACTCTACCAATTCGAAATCTTTCTACTACAATACTCACAACAAACAATCCAGGATTGTCTCGTCTATTTCTATAACTTACATTCCATGTGACATTCAAACGACTCTATCAATTCGAAGTCTTTCTACAACAATACTAACGTAAAATAATCCAGGATTGTCTCGTCCATTTCCACAACTTACATTCTATCTGACATTCTAACGACTCTACCAATTCGAAGTCTTTCTACTACAATACTAACTTTAAATAATCCAGGATTGTCTCGTCTATCTCCAGACCTTACATTCTATCTGACATTCTAACGACTCTACCCATTCGCTGTATTTCTACTACAATACTAACTTCAAATAATCCAGGATTGTCTCGTCTACTTCCACAACTTACATTCTATCTGATATTCTAACGACACTACCAATTCGAAGTCTTTCTACTACAATACTCACAACAAATAATCCAGGATTGTCTCGTCTATTTCCACAACTTACATTCTATCTGGCATTCTAATGACTCTATCAATTCGCTGTCTTTCTACTACAATACTCACAACAAATAATCCATATTGTCTCGTCTATTTCCACAACTTACATTCTATCTGACATTCAAACGACTCTATCAATTCGAAGTCTTTCTACTACAATACTAACGTCAAATAATCCAGGATTGTCTCGTCTATTTCCACAACTTACTTTCTATCTGACATTCTAACGACTCTACCAATTCGAAGTCTTTCTACTACAATACTCACAACAAATATTCCAGGATTGTCTCGTCTATTTCCACAACATACATTCTATCTGACATTCTAACGACTCTACCAATTCGAAGTCTTTCTACTACAATACTAACTTTAAATAATCCTGGATTGTCTCCTCTATTTCTACAACTTACATATTATCTGAAATTCTAACGACTCTACAATTCGATGTCTTTCTACTTCAATACTCACAACAAATAATCCAGGATTGTATAGTCTATTTCTACAACTTACATTCTATCTGACATTCTAACGACTCTACCAATTCGAAGTCTTTCTGCTACAATACTCACAACAAATTATCTAGGATTGTCTCGTCTATTTCCACACCTTACATTCTATCTGACATTCTAACGACTCTACCTATTCGCTGTATTTCTACTACAATACTCACAACAAATAATCCAGCATTGTCTCGTCTATTTCCACAACTCACATTCTATCTGACATTCTAAAGACTCTATCAATTCGAAGTTTTTCTACTACAATACTAACAACAAATAATCTAGGATTGTCTCATCTATCTCCACAACTTACATTTTCTCTGACATTCTAACGACTCTACCAATTCGAAGTCTTTCTACTACAATACTCACAACAAATAATCCAGGATTGTCTCGTCTATTTCCACAACTTACATTCTATCTGACATTCTAACGACTCTACCAATTTGAAGTCTTTCTACTACAATACTAACAACAAATAATCTGGCATTGTCTCGTCTATTTCCACAACTTACATTCTATCTGACATTCTAACGACTCTACCAATTCGAAGTTTTTCTACTACAATACTCCCAACAAATAATCAAGGATTGTATCGTCTATTTCCACAACTTACATTCTATCTGACGTTCAAACGACTCTACCAATTCGAAGTCTTTCTACTACAATACTAACGTCAAATAATCCCGGATTGTCTCCTCTATTTCCACAACTTACATTCCATCTGACATTCTAACGACTCTACCAATTCGATGTCTTTCTACTACAATACTCACAACAAATAATCCAGGATTGTATCGTCTATTTCTACAACTTACATTCTATCTGACATTCTAACGACTCTACCAATTCGAAGTCTTTCTGCTACAATACTCACAACAAATAATCCAGGATTGTCTCGTCTATTTCCACACCTCACATTCTATCTGACATTCTAACGACTCTATCAATTCGAAGTCTTTCTACTACAATACTAACGTCAAATAATCCAGGATCGTATCGTCTATTTCCACAACTTACATTCTATTTGACATTCTAACGACTCTACCAATTCGCTGTATTTCTACTACAATACTAACTTCAAATAATCCAGGATTGTCTCGTCTATTTCCACAACTTACATTCTATCTGATATTCTAACGACTCTACCAATTCGAAGTCTTTCTACTACAATACTCACAACAAATAATCCAGGATTGTCTCGTCTATTTCAACAACTTACATTCTATCTCACATTCTAACGTGTCTACCAATTCGCTGAATTTCTACTACAATACTCTCAACAAATTAACCAGGATTGTCTCGTCTATTTCCACAACTTACATTCTATCTGACATACTAACGACTCTACCAATTCGAAGTCTTTCTACTACAATACTAACTTTAAACAATCCAGGATTGTCTCCTCTATTTCCACAACTTACATTCTATCTGACATTCTAACGACTCTACCAATTCGCTGTATTTCTACTACAATACTAACTTCAAATAATCCAGGATTGTATCGGCTATTTCCACAACTTACATCCTATCTGACATTCTAACGACTCTATCAATTCGAAGTCTTTCTACTACAATACTAACGTCAAACAATCCAGAATCGTCTCGTCTATTTCCACAACTTACATTCTATCTGACATTCTAACGACTCTACCAATTCGAAGTTTTTCTACTACAATACTAACAACAAATAATCTAGGATTGTCTCATCTATCTCCACAACTTACATTTTCTCTGACATTCTAACGACTCTACCAATTCGAAGTCTTTCTACTACAATACTCACAACAAATAGTCCAGGATTGTCTCGTCTATTTCCACAACTTACATTCTATCTGACATTCTAACGACTCTACCAATTTGAAGTCTTTCTACTACAATACTAACAACAAATAATCTGGCATTGTCTCGTCTATTTCCACAACTTACATTCTATCTGACATTCTAACGACTCTACCAATTCGAAGTTTTTCTACTACAATACTCCCAACAAATAATCAAGGATTGTATCGTCTATTTCCACAACTTACATTCTATCTGACATTCTAACGACTCTACCAATTCGCTGTATTTCTACTACAATACTAACTTCAAATAATCCAGGATTGTCTCCTCTATTTCCACAACTTACATTCTATCTTACATTCTAACGAATCTACCAACTCGCTGTATTTCTACTACAATACTCACAACAAATAAACCAGGATTGTCTCGTCTATTTCCACAACTTACATTCTATCTGACATACTAACGACTCTACCAATTCGAAGTCTTTGTACTACAATACTAACTTTAAACAATCCAGGATTGTTTCCTCTATTTCCACAACTTACATTCTATCTGACATTCTAACGACTCTACGAATTCGCTGTATTTCTACTACAATACTAACTTCAAATAATCCAGGATTGTATCGGCTATTTCCACAACTTACATCCTATCTGACATTCTAACGACTCTACCAATTCGCTGTCTTTCTACTACAATAATAACAACAAATAATCTAGGATTGTCTCGTCTATTTCCACAACTTACATTCTATCTGATATTCGAACGACTCTACCAATTCGAAGTCTTTCTACTACAATACTAACAACAAATAATCTAGGATTGTCTCGTCTATTTCCACAACTTACATTCTATCTGACATTCTAACGACTCTAACAATTTGAAGTCTTTCTACTACAATACTCACAACAAATAATCCAGGATTGTCTCGTCTATCTCCAGACTTTACATTCTATCTGACATTCTAACGACTCTACCAGTTCGCTGTATTTCTACTACAATACTAACTTCAAATAATCCAGGATTGTCTCGTCTATTTCCACAACTTACATTCTATCTGACGTTCAAACGACTCTACCAATTCGAAGTCTTTCTACTACAATACTAACGTCAAATAATCCCGGATTGTCTCCTCTATTTCCACAACTTACATTCCATCTGACATTCTAACGACTCTACCAATTCGATGTCTTTCTACTACAATACTCATAACAAATAATCCAGGATTGTATCGTCTATTTCTACAACTTACATTCTATCTGACTTTCTAACGACTCTACCAATTCGAAGTCTTTCTGCTACAATACTCACAACAAATAATCCAGGATTGTCTCGTCTATTTCCACACCTCACATTCTATCTGACATTCTAACGACTCTATCAATTCGAAGTCTTTCTACTACAATACTAACGTCAAATAATCCAGGATCGTATCGTCTATTTCCACAACTTACATTCTATTTGACATTCTAACGACTCTACCAATTCGCTGTATTTCTACTACAATACTAACTTCAAATAATCCAGGATTGTCTCGTCTATTTCCACAACTTATATTCTATCTGATATTCTAACGACTCTACCAATTCGAAGTCTTTCTACTACAATACTCACAACAAATAATCCAGGATTGTCTCGTCTATTTCAACAACTTACATTCTATCTGACATTCTAAAGACTCTATCAATTCGAAGTTTTTCTACTACAATACTAACAACAAATAATCTAGGATTGTCTCATCTATCTCCACAACTTACATTTTCTCTGACATTCTAACGACTCTACCAATTCGAAGTCTTTCTACTACAATACTCACAACAAATAATCCAGGATTGTCTCGTCTATTTCCACAACTTACATTCTATCTGACATTCTAACGACTCTACCAATTTGAAGTCTTTCTACTACAATACTAACAACAAATAATCTGGCATTGTCTCGTCTATTTCCACAACTTACATTCTATCTGACATTCTAACGACTCTACCAATTCGAAGTTTTTCTACTACAATACTCCCAACAAATAATCAAGGATTGTATCGTCTATTTCCACAACTTACATTCTATCTGACATTCTAACGACTCTACCCATTCGCTGTATTTCTACTACAATACTAACTTCAAATAATCCAGGATTGTCTCCTCTATTTCCACAACTTACATTCTATCTCACATTCTAACGAATCTACCAACTCGCTGTATTTCTACTACAATACTCACAACAAATAAACCAGGATTGTCTCGTCTATTTCCACAACTTACATTCTATCTGACATACTAACGACTCTACCAATTCGAAGTCTTTGTACTACAATACTAACTTTAAACAATCCAGGATTGTTTCCTCTATTTCCACAACTTACATTCTATCTGACATTCTAACGACTCTACGAATTCGCTGTATTTCTACTACAATACTAACTTCAAATAATCCAGGATTGTATCGGCTATTTCCACAACTTACATCCTATCTGACATTCTAACGACTCTACCAATTCGCTGTCTTTCTACTACAATAATAACAACAAATAATCTAGGATTGTCTCGTCTATTTCCACAACATACATTCTATCTGATATTCGAACGACTCTACCAATTCGAAGTCTTTCTACTACAATACTAACAACAAATAATCTAGGATTGTCTCGTCTATTTCCACAACTTACATTCTATCTGACATTCTAACGACTCGAACAATTTGAAGTCTTTCTACTACAATACTCACAACAAATAATCCAGGATTGTCTCGTCTATCTCCAGACCTTACATTCTATCTGACATTCTAACGACTCTACCAGTTCGCTGTATTTCTACTACAATACTAACTTCAAATAATCCAGGATTGTCTCGTCTATTTCCACAACTTACATTCTATCTGACGTTCAAACGACTCTACCAATTCGAAGTCTTTCTACTACAATACTAACGTCAAATAATCCCGGATTGTCTCCTCTATTTCCACAACTTACATTCCATCTGACATTCTAACGACTCTACCAATTCGATGTCTTTCTACTACAATACTCACAACAAATAATCCAGGATTGTATCGTCTATTTCTACAACTTACATTCTATCTGACATTCTAACGACTCTACCAATTCGAAGTCTTTCTGCTACAATACTCACAACAAATAATCCAGGATTGTCTCGTCTATTTCCACACCTCACATTCTATCTGACATTCTAACGACTCTATCAATTCGAAGTCTTTCTACTACAATACTAACGTCAAATAATCCAGGATCGTATCGTCTATTTCCACAACTTACATTCTATTTGACATTCTAACGACTCTACCAATTCGCTGTATTTCTACTACAATACTAACTTCAAATAATCCAGGATTGTCTCGTCTATTTCCACAACTTACATTCTATCTGATATTCTAACGACTCTACCAATTCGAAGTCTTTCTACTACAATACTCACAACAAATAATCCAGGATTGTCTCGTCTATTTCAACAACTTACATTCTATCTGACATTCTAAAGACTCTATCAATTCGAAGTTTTTCTACTACAATACTAACAACAAATAATCTAGGAGTGTCTCATCTATCTCCACAACTTACATTTTCTCTGACATTCTAACGACTCTACCAATTCGAAGTCTTTCTACTACAATACTCACAACAAATAATCCAGGATTGTCTCGTCTATTTCCACAACTTACATTCTATCTGACATTCTAACGACTCTACCAATTTGAAGTCTTTCTACTACAATACTAACAACAAATAATCTGGCATTGTCTCGTCTATTTCCACAACTTACATTCTATCTGACATTCTAACGACTCTACCAATTCGAAGTTTTTCTACTACAATACTCCCAACAAATAATCAAGGATTGTATCGTCTATTTCCACAACTTACATTCTATCTGACATTCTAACGACTCTACCCATTCGCTGTATTTCTACTACAATACTAACTTCAAATAATCCAGGATTGTCTCCTCTATTTCCACAACTTACATTCTATCTCACATTCTAACGAATCTACCAACTCGCTGTATTTCTACTACAATACTCACAACAAATAAACCAGGATTGTCTCGTCTATTTCCACAACTTACATTCTATCTGACATACTAACGACTCTACCAATTCGAAGTCTTTGTACTACAATACTAACTTTAAACAATCCAGGATTGTTTCCTCTATTTCCACAACTTACATTCTATCTGACATTCTAACGACTCTACGAATTCGCTGTATTTCTACTACAATACTAACTTCAAATAATCCAGGATTGTATCGGCTATTTCCACAACTTACATCCTATCTGACATTCTAACGACTCTACCAATTCGCTGTCTTTCTACTACAATAATAACAACAAATAATCTAGGATTGTCTCGTCTATTTCCACAACTTACATTCTATCTGATATTCGAACGACTCTACCAATTCGAAGTCTTTCTACTACAATACTAACAACAAATAATCTAGGATTGTCTCGTCTATTTCCACAACTTACATTCTATCTGACATTCTAACGACTCTAACAATTTGAAGTCTTTCTACTACAATACTCACAACAAATAATCCAGGATTGTCTCGTCTATCTCCAGACCTTACATTCTATCTGACATTCTAACGACTCTACCAGTTCGCTGTATTTCTACTACAATACTAACTTCAAATAATCCAGGATTGTCTCGTCTATTTCCACAACTTACATTCTATCTGACGTTCAAACGACTCTACCAATTCGAAGTCTTTCTACTACAATACTAACGTCAAATAATCCCGGATTGTCTCCTCTATTTCCACAACTTACATTCCATCTGACATTCTAACGACTCTACCAATTCGAAGTCTTTCTGCTACAATACTCACAACAAATAATCCAGGATTGTCTCGTCTATTTCCACACCTCACATTCTATCTGACATTCTAACGACTCTATCAATTCGAAGTCTTTCTACTACAATACTAACGTCACATAATCCAGGATCGTATCGTCTATTTCCACAACTTACATTCTATTTGACATTCTAACGACTCTACCAATTCGCTGTATTTCTACTACAATACTAACTTCAAATAATCCAGGATTGTCTCGTCTATTTCCACAACTTACATTCTATCTGATATTCTAACGACTCTACCAATTCGAAGTCTTTCTACTACAATACTCACAACAAATAATCCAGGATTGTCTCGTCTATTTCAACAACTTACATTCTATCTCACATTCTAACGTGTCTACCAATTCGCTGAATTTCTACTACAATACTCTCAACAAATTAACCAGGATTGTCTCGTCTATTTCCACAACTTACATTCTATCTGACATTCTAACGACTCTACCAATTTGAAGTCTTTCTACTACAATACTAACAACAAATAATCTGGCATTGTCTCGTCTATTTCCACAACTTACATTCTATCTGACATTCTAACGACTCTACCAATTCGAAGTTTTTCTACTACAATACTCCCAACAAATAATCAAGGATTGTATCGTCTATTTCCACAACTTACATTCTATCTGACATTCTAACGACTCTACCCATTCGCTGTATTTCTACTACAATACTAACTTCAAATAATCCAGGATTGTCTCCTCTATTTCCACAACTTACATTCTATCTCACATTCTAACGAATCTACCAACTCGCTGTATTTCTACTACAATACTCACAACAAATAAACCAGGATTGTCTCGTCTATTTCCACAACTTACATTCTATCTGACATACTAACGACTCTACCAATTCGAAGTCTTTGTACTACAATACTAACTTTAAACAATCCAGGATTGTTTCCTCTATTTCCACAACTTACATTCTATCTGACATTCTAACGACTCTACGAATTCGCTGTATTTCTACTACAATACTAACTTCAAATAATCCAGGATTGTATCGGCTATTTCCACAACTTACATCCTATCTGACATTCTAACGACTCTACCAATTCGCTGTCTTTCTACTACAATAATAACAACAAATAATCTAGGATTGTCTCGTCTATTTCCACAACTTACATTCTATCTGATATTCTAACGACTCTACCAATTCGAAGTCTTTCTACTACAATACTAACAACAAATAATCTAGGATTGTCTCGTCTATTTCCACAACTTTCATTCTATCTGACATTCTAACGACTCTAACAATTTGAAGTCTTTCTACTACAATACTCACAACAAATAATCCAGGATTGTCTCGTCTATCTCCAGACCTTACATTCTATCTAACATTCTAACGACTCTACCAGTTCGCTGTATTTCTACTACAATACTAACTTCAAATAATCCAGGATTGTCTCGTCTATTTCCACAACTTACATTCTATCTGACGTTCAAACGACTCTACCAATTCGAAGTCTTTCTACTACAATACTAACGTCAAATAATCCCGGATTGTCTCCTCTATTTCCACAACTTACATTCCATCTGACATTCTAACGACTCTACCAATTCGATGTCTTTCTACTACAATACTCACAACAAATAATCCAGGATTGTATCGTCTATTTCTACAACTTACATTCTATCTGACATTCTAACGACTCTACCAATTCGAAGTCTTTCTGCTACAATACTCACAACAAATAATCCAGGATTGTCTCGTCTATTTCCACACCTCACATTCTATCTGACATTCTAACGACTCTATCAATTCGAAGTCTTTCTACTACAATACTAACGTCAAATAATCCAGGATCGTATCGTCTATTTCCACAACTTACATTCTATTTGACATTCTAACGACTCTACCAATTCGCTGTATTTCTACTACAATACTAACTTCAAATAATCCAGGATTGTCTCGTCTATTTCCACAACTTACATTCTATCTGATATTCTAACGACTCTACCAATTCGAAGTCTTTCTACTACAATACTCACAACAAATAATCCAGGATTGTCTCGTCTATTTCAACAACTTACATTCTATCTCACATTCTAACGTGTCTACCAATTCGCTGAATTTCTACTACAATACTCTCAACAAATTAACCAGGATTGTCTCGTCTATTTCCACAACTTACATTCTATCTGACATACTAACGACTCTACCAATTCGAAGTCTTTCTACTACAATACTAACTTTAAACAATCCAGGATTGTCTCCTCTATTTCCACAACTTACATTCTATCTGACATTCTAACGACTCTACCAATTCGCTGTATTTCTACTACAATACTAACTTCAAATAATCCAGGATTGTATCGGCTATTTCCACAACTTACATCCTATCTGACATTCTAACGACTCTATCAATTCGAAGTCTTTCTACTACAATACTAACGTCAAACAATCCAGAATCGTCTCGTCTATTTCCACAACTTACATTCTATCTGACATTCTAACGACTCTACCAATTCGAAGTTTTTCTACTACAATACTAACAACAAATAATCTAGGATTGTCTCATCTATCTCCACAACTTACATTTTCTCTGACATTCTAACGACTCTACCAATTCGAAGTCTTTCTACTACAATACTCACAACAAATAATCCAGGATTGTCTCGTCTATTTCCACAACTTACATTCTATCTGACATTCTAACGACTCCCACCAATTTGAAGTCTTTCTACTACAATACTAACGTCAAATAATCTGGCATTGTCTCGTCTATTTCCACAACTTACATTCTATCTGACATTCTAACGACTCTACCAATTCGAAGTTTTTCTACTACAATCCCCCCAACAAATAATCAAGGATTGTATCGTCTATTTCCACAACTTACATTCTATCTGACATTCTAACGACTCTACCCATTCGCTGTATTTCTACTACAATACTAACTTGAAATAATCCAGGATTGTCTCCTCTATTTCCACAACTTACATTCTATCTTACATTCTAACGAATCTACCAACTCGCTGTATTTCTACTACAATACTCACAACAAATAAACCAGGATTGTCTCGTCTATTTCCACAACTTACATTCTATCTGACATACTAACGACTCTACCAATTCGAAGTCTTTGTACTACAATACTAACTTTAAACAATCCAGGATTGTTTCCTCTATTTCCACAACTTACATTCTATCTGACATTCTAACGACTCTACGAATTCGCTGTATTTCTACTACAATACTAACTTCAAATAATCCAGGATTGTATCGGCTATTTCCACAACTTACATCCTATCTGACATTCTAACGACTCTACCAATTCGCTGTCTTTCTACTACAATAATAACAACAAATAATCTAGGATTGTCTCGTCTATTTCCACAACTTACATTCTATCTGATATTCGAACGACTCTACCAATTCGAAGTCTTTCTACTACAATACTAACAACAAATAATCTAGGATTGTCTCGTCTATTTCCACAACTTACATTCTATCTGACATTCTAACGACTCTAACAATTTGAAGTCTTTCTACTACAATACTCACAACAAATAATCCAGGATTGTCTCGTCTATCTCCAGACCTTACATTCTATCTGACATTCTAACGACTCTACCAGTTCGCTGTATTTCTACTACAATACTAACTTCAAATAATCCAGGATTGTCTCGTCTATTTCCACAACTTACATTCTATCTGACGTTCAAACGACTCTACCAATTCGAAGTCTTTCTACTACAATACTAACGTCAAATAATCCCGGATTGTCTCCTCTATTTCCACAACTTACATTCCATCTGACATTCTAACGACTCTACCAATTCGATGTCTTTCTACTACAATACTCATAACAAATAATCCAGGATTGTATCGTCTATTTCTACAACTTACATTCTATCTGACTTTCTAACGACTCTACCAATTCGAAGTCTTTCTGCTACAATACTCACAACAAATAATCCAGGATTGTCTCGTCTATTTCCACACCTCACATTCTATCTGACATTCTAACGACTCTATCAATTCGAAGTCTTTCTACTACAATACTAACGTCAAATAATCCAGGATCGTATCGTCTATTTCCACAACTTACATTCTATTTGACATTCTAACGACTCTACCAATTCGCTGTATTTCTACTACAATACTAACTTCAAATAATCCAGGATTGTCTCGTCTATTTCCACAACTTACATTCTATCTGATATTCTAACGACTCTACCAATTCGAAGTCTTTCTACTACAATACTCACAACAAATAATCCAGGATTGTCTCGTCTATTTCAACAACTTACATTCTATCTGACATTCTAAAGACTCTATCAATTCGAAGTTTTTCTACTACAATACTAACAACAAATAATCTAGGATTGTCTCATCTATCTCCACAACTTACATTTTCTCTGACATTCTAACGACTCTACCAATTCGAAGTCTTTCTACTACAATACTCACAACAAATAATCCAGGATTGTCTCGTCTATTTCCACAACTTACATTCTATCTGACATTCTAACGACTCTACCAATTTGAAGTCTTTCTACTACAATACTAACAACAAATAATCTGGCATTGTCTCGTCTATTTCCACAACTTACATTCTATCTGACATTCTAACGACTCTACCAATTCGAAGTTTTTCTACTACAATACTCCCAACAAATAATCAAGGATTGTATCGTCTATTTCCACAACTTACATTCTATCTGACATTCTAACGACTCTACCCATTCGCTGTATTTCTACTACAATACTCACAACAAATAAACCAGGATTGTCTCGTCTATTTCCACAACTTACATTCTATCTGACATACTAACGACTCTACCAATTCGAAGTCTTTGTACTACAATACTAACTTTAAACAATCCAGGATTGTTTCCTCTATTTCCACAACTTACATTCTATCTGACATTCTAACGACTCTACCAATTCGATGTCTTTCTACTACAATACTCACAACAAATAATCCAGGATTGTATCGTCTATTTCTACAACTTACATTCTATCTGACATTCTAACGACTCTACCAATTCGAAGTCTTTCTGCTACAATACTCACAACAAATAATCCAGGATTGTCTCGTCTATTTCCACACCTCACATTCTATCTGACATTCTAACGACTCTATCAATTCGAAGTCTTTCTACTACAATACTAACGTCAAATAATCCAGGATCGTATCGTCTATTTCCACAACTTACATTCTATTTGACATTCTAACGACTCTACCAACTCGCTGTATTTCTACTACAATACTCACAACAAATAAACCAGGATTGTCTCGTCTATTTCCACAACTTACATTCTATCTGACATACTAACGACTCTACCAATTCGAAGTCTTTGTACTACAATACTAACTTTAAACAATCCAGGATTGTTTCCTCTATTTCCACAACTTACATTCTATCTGACATTCTAACGACTCTACGAATTCGCTGTATTTCTACTACAATACTAACTTCAAATAATCCAGGATTGTATCGGCTATTTCCACAACTTACATCCTATCTGACATTCTAACGACTCTACCAATTCGCTGTCTTTCTACTACAATAATAACAACAAATAATCTAGGATTGTCTCGTCTATTTCCACAACTTACATTCTATCTGATATTCGAACGACTCTACCAATTCGAAGTCTTTCTACTACAATACTAACAACAAATAATCTAGGATTGTCTCGTCTATTTCCACAACTTACATTCTATCTGACATTCTAACGACTCTAACAATTTGAAGTCTTTCTACTACAATACTCACAACAAATAATCCAGGATTGTCTCGTCTATCTCCAGACCTTACATTCTATCTGACATTCTAACGACTCTACCAGTTCGCTGTATTTCTACTACAATACTAACTTCAAATAATCCAGGATTGTCTCGTCTATTTCCACAACTTACATTCTATCTGACGTTCAAACGACTCTACCAATTCGAAGTCTTTCTACTACAATACTAACGTCAAATAATCCCGGATTGTCTCCTCTATTTCCACAACTTACATTCCATCTGACATTCTAACGACTCTACCAATTCGATGTCTTTCTACTACAATACTCATAACAAATAATCCAGGATTGTATCGTCTATTTCTACAACTTACATTCTATCTGACTTTCTAACGACTCTACCAATTCGAAGTCTTTCTGCTACAATACTCACAACAAATAATCCAGGATTGTCTCGTCTATTTCCACACCTCACATTCTATCTGACATTCTAACGACTCTATCAATTCGAAGTCTTTCTACTACAATACTAACGTCAAATAATCCAGGATCGTATCGTCTATTTCCACAACTTACATTCTATTTGACATTCTAACGACTCTACCAATTCGCTGTATTTCTACTACAATACTAACTTCAAATAATCCAGGATTGTCTCGTCTATTTCCACAACTTACATTCTATCTGATATTCTAACGACTCTACCAATTCGAAGTCTTTCTACTACAATACTCACAACAAATAATCCAGGATTGTCTCGTCTATTTCAACAACTTACATTCTATCTGACATTCTAAAGACTCTATCAATTCGAAGTTTTTCTACTACAATACTAACAACAAATAATCTAGGATTGTCTCATCTATCTCCACAACTTACATTTTCTCTGACATTCTAACGACTCTACCAATTCGAAGTCTTTCTACTACAATACTCACAACAAATAATCCAGGATTGTCTCGTCTATTTCCACAACTTACATTCTATCTGACATTCTAACGACTCTACCAATTTGAAGTCTTTCTACTACAATACTAACAACAAATAATCTGGCATTGTCTCGTCTATTTCCACAACTTACATTCTATCTGACATTCTAACGACTCTACCAATTCGAAGTTTTTCTACTACAATACTCCCAACAAATAATCAAGGATTGTATCGTCTATTTCCACAACTTACATTCTATCTGACATTCTAACGACTCTACCCATTCGCTGTATTTCTACTACAATACTCACAACAAATAAACCAGGATTGTCTCGTCTATTTCCACAACTTACATTCTATCTGACATACTAACGACTCTACCAATTCGAAGTCTTTGTACTACAATACTAACTTTAAACAATCCAGGATTGTTTCCTCTATTTCCACAACTTACATTCTATCTGACATTCTAACGACTCTACGAATTCGCTGTATTTCTACTACAATACTAACTTCAAATAATCCAGGATTGTATCGGCTATTTCCACAACGTACATCCTATCTGACATTCTAACGACTCTACCAATTCGCTGTCTTTCTACTACAATAATAACAACAAATAATCTAGGATTGTCTCGTCTATTTCCACAACTTACATTCTATCTGATATTCGAACGACTCTACCAATTCGAAGTCTTTCTACTACAATACTAACAACAAATAATCTAGGATTGTCTCGTCTATTTCCACAACTTACATTCTATCTGACATTCTAACGACTCTAACAATTTGAAGTCTTTCTACTACAATACTCACAACAAATAATCCAGGATTGTCTCGTCTATCTCCAGACCTTACATTCTATCTGACATTCTAACGACTCTACCAGTTCGCTGTATTTCTACTACAATACTAACTTCAAATAATCCAGGATTGTCTCGTCTATTTCCACAACTTACATTCTATCTGACGTTCAAACGACTCTACCAATTCGAAGTCTTTCTACTACAATACTAACGTCAAATAATCCCGGATTGTCTCCTCTATTTCCACAACTTACATTCCATCTGACATTCTAACGACTCTACCAATTCGATGTCTTTCTACTACAATACTCACAACAAATAATCCAGGATTGTATCGTCTATTTCTACAACTTACATTCTATCTGACATTCTAACGACTCTACCAATTCGAAGTCTTTCTGCTACAATACTCACAACAAATAATCCAGGATTGTCTCGTCTATTTCCACACCTCACATTCTATCTGACATTCTAACGACTCTATCAATTCGAAGTCTTTCTACTACAATACTAACGTCAAATAATCCAGGATCGTATCGTCTATTTCCACAACTTACATTCTATTTGACATTCTAACGACTCTACCAATTCGCTGTATTTCTACTACAATACTAACTTCAAATAATCCAGGATTGTCTCGTCTATTTCCACAACTTACATTCTATCTGATATTCTAACGACTCTACCAATTCGAAGTCTTTCTACTACAATACTCACAACAAATAATCCAGGATTGTCTCGTCTATTTCAACAACTTACATTCTATCTGACATTCTAAAGACTCTATCAATTCGAAGTTTTTCTACTACAATACTAACAACAAATAATCTAGGAGTGTCTCATCTATCTCCACAACTTACATTTTCTCTGACATTCTAACGACTCTACCAATTCGAAGTCTTTCTACTACAATACTCACAACAAATAATCCAGGATTGTCTCGTCTATTTCCACAACTTACATTCTATCTGACATTCTAACGACTCTACCAATTTGAAGTCTTTCTACTACAATACTAACAACAAATAATCTGGCATTGTCTCGTCTATTTCCACAACTTACATTCTATCTGACATTCTAACGACTCTACCAATTCGAAGTTTTTCTACTACAATACTCCCAACAAATAATCAAGGATTGTATCGTCTATTTCCACAACTTACATTCTATCTGACATTCTAACGACTCTACCCATTCGCTGTATTTCTACTACAATACTAACTTCAAATAATCCAGGATTGTCTCCTCTATTTCCACAACTTACATTCTATCTCACATTCTAACGAATCTACCAACTCGCTGTATTTCTACTACAATACTCACAACAAATAAACCAGGATTGTCTCGTCTATTTCCACAACTTACATTCTATCTGACATACTAACGACTCTACCAATTCGAAGTCTTTATACTACAATACTAACTTTAAACAATCCAGGATTGTTTCCTCTATTTCCACAACTTACATTCTATCTGACATTCTAACGACTCTACGAATTCGCTGTATTTCTACTACAATACTAACTTCAAATAATCCAGGATTGTATCGGCTATTTCCACAACTTACATCCTATCTGACATTCTAACGACTCTACCAATTCGCTGTCTTTCTACTACAATAATAACAACAAATAATCTAGGATTGTCTCGTCTATTTCCACAACTTACATTCTATCTGATATTCTAACGACTCTACCAATTCGAAGTCTTTCTACTACAATACTAACAACAAATAATCTAGGATTGTCTCGTCTATTTCCACAACTTACATTCTATCTGACATTCTAACGACTCTAACAATTTGAAGTCTTTCTACTACAATACTCACAACAAATAATCCAGGATTGTCTCGTCTATCTCCAGACCTTACATTCTATCTGACATTCTAACGACTCTACCAGTTCGCTGTATTTCTACTACAATACTAACTTCAAATAATCCAGGATTGTCTCGTCTATTTCCACAACTTACATTCTATCTGACGTTCAAACGACTCTACCAATTCGAAGTCTTTCTACTACAATACTAACGTCAAATAATCCCGGATTGTCTCCTCTATTTCCACAACTTACATTCCATCTGACATTCTAACGACTCTACCAATTCGATGTCTTTCTACTACAATACTAACTTTAAACAATCCAGGATTGTCTCCTCTATTTCCACAACTTACATTCTATCTGACATTCTAACGACTCTACCAATTCGCTGTATTTCTACTACAATACTAACTTCAAATAATCCAGGATTGTATCGGCTATTTCCACAACTTACATCCTATCTGACATTCTAACGACTCTATCAATTCGAAGTCTTTCTACTACAATACTAACGTCAAACAATCCAGAATCGTCTCGTCTATTTCCACAACTTACATTCTATCTGACATTCTAACGACTCTACCAATTCGAAGTTTTTCTACTACAATACTAACAACAAATAATCTAGGATTGTCTCATCTATCTCCACAACTTACATTTTCTCTGACATTCTAACGACTCTACCAATTCGAAGTCTTTCTACTACAATACTCACAACAAATAATCCAGGATTGTCTCGTCTATTTCCACAACTTACATTCTATCTGACATTCTAACGACTCTACCAATTTGAAGTCTTTCTACTACAATACTAACAACAAATAATCTGGCATTGTCTCGTCTATTTCCACAACTTACATTCTATCTGACATTCTAACGACTCTACCAATTCGAAGTTTTTCTACTACAATACTCCCAACAAATAATCAAGGATTGTATCGTCTATTTCCACAACTTACATTCTATCTGACATTCTAACGACTCTACCCATTCGCTGTATTTCTACTACAATACTAACTTCAAATAATCCAGGATTGTCTCCTCTATTTCCACAACTTACATTCTATCTTACATTCTAACGAATCTACCAACTCGCTGTATTTCTACTACAATACTCACAACAAATAAACCAGGATTGTCTCGTCTATTTCCACAACTTACATTCTATCTGACATACTAACGACTCTACCAATTCGAAGTCTTTGTACTACAATACTGACTTTAAACAATCCAGGATTGTTTCCTCTATTTCCACAACTTACATTCTATCTGACATTCTAACGACTCTACGAATTCGCTGTATTTCTACTACAATACTAACTTCAAATAATCCAGGATTGTATCGGCTATTTCCACAACTTACATCCTATCTGACATTCTAACGACTCTACCAATTCGCTGTCTTTCTACTACAATAATAACAACAAATAATCTAGGATTGTCTCGTCTATTTCCACAACTTACATTCTATCTGATATTCGAACGACTCTACCAATTCGAAGTCTTTCTACTACAATACTAACAACAAATAATCAAGGATTGTCTCGTCTATTTCCACAACTTACATTCTATCTGACATTCTAACGACTCTAACAATTTGAAGTCTTTCTACTACAATACTCACAACAAATAATCCAGGATTGTCTCGTCTATCTCCAGACCTTACATTCTATCTGACATTCTAACGACTCTACCAGTTCGCTGTATTTCTACTACAATACTAACTTCAAATAATCCAGGATTGTCTCGTCTATTTCCACAACTTACATTCTATCTGACGTTCAAACGACTCTACCAATTCGAAGTCTTTCTACTACAATACTAACGTCAAATAATCCCGGATTGTCTCCTCTATTTCCACAACTTACATTCCATCTGACATTCTAACGACTCTACCAATTCGATGTCTTTCTACTACAATACTCATAACAAATAATCCAGGATTGTATCGTCTATTTCTACAACTTACATTCTATCTGACTTTCTAACGACTCTACCAATTCGAAGTCTTTCTGCTACAATACTCACAACAAATAATCCAGGATTGTCTCGTCTATTTCCACACCTCACATTCTATCTGACATTCTAACGACTCTATCAATTCGAAGTCTTTCTACTACAATACTAACGTCAAATAATCCAGGATCGTATCGTCTATTTCCACAACTTACATTCTTTTTGACATTCTAACGACTCTACCAATTCGCTGTATTTCTACTACAATACTAACTTCAAATAATCCAGGATTGTCTCGTCTATTTCCACAACTTACATTCTATCTGATATTCTAACGACTCTACCAATTCGAAGTCTTTCTACTACAATACTCACAACAAATAATCCAGGATTGTCTCGTCTATTTCAACAACTTACATTCTATCTGACATTCTAAAGACTCTATCAATTCGAAGTTTTTCTACTACAATACTAACAACAAATAATCTAGGATTGTCTCATCTATCTCCACAACTTACATTTTCTCTGACATTCTAACGACTCTACCAATTCGAAGTCTTTCTACTACAATACTCACAACAAATAATCCAGGATTGTCTCGTCTATTTCCACAACTTACATTCTATCTGACATTCTAACGACTCTACCAATTTGAAGTCTTTCTACTACAATACTAACAACAAATAATCTGGCATTGTCTCGTCTATTTCCACAACTTACATTCTATCTGACATTCTAACGACTCTACCAATTCGAAGTTTTTCTACTACAATACTCCCAACAAATAATCAAGGATTGTATCGTCTATTTCCACAACTTACATTCTATCTGACATTCTAACGACTCTACCCATTCGCTGTATTTCTACTACAATACTAACTTCAAATAATCCAGGATTGTCTCCTCTATTTCCACAACTTACATTCTATCTCACATTCTAACGAATCTACCAACTCGCTGTATTTCTACTACAATACTCACAACAAATAAACCAGGATTGTCTCGTCTATTTCCACAACTTACATTCTATCTGACATACTAACGACTCTACCAATTCGAAGTCTTTGTACTACAATACTAACTTTAAACAATCCAGGATTGTTTCCTCTATTTCCACAACTTACATTCTATCTGACATTCTAACGACTCTACGAATTCGCTGTATTTCTACTACAATACTAACTTCAAATAATCCAGGATTGTATCGGCTATTTCCACAACTTACATCCTATCTGACATTCTAACGACTCTACCAATTCGCTGTCTTTCTACTACAATAATAACAACAAATAATCTAGGATTGTCTCGTCTATTTCCACAACTTACATTCTATCTGATATTCGAACGACTCTACCAATTCGAAGTCTTTCTACTACAATACTAACAACAAATAATCTAGGATTGTCTCGTCTATTTCCACAACTTACATTCTATCTGACATTCTAACGACTCTAACAATTTGAAGTCTTTCTACTACAATACTCACAACAAATAATCCAGGATTGTCTCGTCTATCTCCAGACCTTACATTCTATCTGACATTCTAACGACTCTACCAGTTCGCTGTATTTCTACTACAATACTAACTTCAAATAATCCAGGATTGTCTCGTCTATTTCCACAACTTACATTCTATCTGACGTTCAAACGACTCTACCAATTCGAAGTCTTTCTACTACAATACTAACGTCAAATAATCCCGGATTGTCTCCTCTATTTCCACAACTTACATTCCATCTGACATTCTAACGGCTCTACCAATTCGATGTCTTTCTACTACAATACTCACAACAAATAATCCAGGATTGTATCGTCTATTTCTACAACTTACATTCTATCTGACATTCTAACGACTCTACCAATTCGAAGTCTTTCTGCTACAATACTCACAACAAATAATCCAGGATTGTCTCGTCTATTTCCACACCTCACATTCTATCTGACATTCTAACGACTCTATCAATTCGAAGTCTTTCTACTACAATACTAACGTCAAATAATCCAGGATCGTATCGTCTATTTCCACAACTTACATTCTATTTGACATTCTAACGACTCTACCAATTCGCTGTATTTCTACTACAATACTAACTTCAAATAATCCAGGATTGTCTCGTCTATTTCCACAACTTACATTCTATCTGATATTCTAACGACTCTACCAATTCGAAGTCTTTCTACTACAATACTCACAACAAATAATCCAGGATTGTCTCGTCTATTTCAACAACTTACATTCTATCTGACATTCTAAAGACTCTATCAATTCGAAGTTTTTCTACTACAATACTAACAACAAATAATCTAGGATTGTCTCATCTATCTCCACAACTTACATTTTCTCTGACATTCTAACGACTCTACCAATTCGAAGTCTTTCTACTACAATACTCACAACAAATAATCCAGGATTGTCTCGTCTATTTCCACAACTTACATTCTATCTGACATTCTAACGACTCTACCAATTTGAAGTCTTTCTACTACAATACTAACAACAAATAATCTGGCATTGTCTCGTCTATTTCCACAACTTACATTCTATCTGACATTCTAACGACTCTACCAATTCGAAGTTTTTCTACTACAATACTCCCAACAAATAATCAAGGATTGTATCGTCTATTTCCACAACTTACATTCTATCTGACATTCTAACGACTCTACCCATTCGCTGTATTTCTACTACAATACTAACTTCAAATAATCCAGGATTGTCTCCTCTATTTCCACAACTTACATTCTATCTCACATTCTAACGAATCTACCAACTCGCTGTATTTCTACTACAATACTCACAACAAATAAACCAGGATTGTCTCGTCTATTTCCACAACTTACATTCTATCTGACATACTAACGACTCTACCAATTCGAAGTCTTTGTACTACAATACTAACTTTAAACAATCCAGGATTGTTTCCTCTATTTCCACAACTTACATTCTATCTGACATTCTAACGACTCTACGAATTCGCTGTATTTCTACTACAATACTAACTTCAAATAATCCAGGATTGTATCGGCTATTTCCACAACTTACATCCTATCTGACATTCTAACGACTCTACCAATTCGCTGTCTTTCTACTACAATAATAACAACAAATAATCTAGGATTGTCTCGTCTATTTCCACAACTTACATTCTATCTGATATTCGAACGACTCTACCAATTCGAAGTCTTTCTACTACAATACTAACAACAAATAATCTAGGATTGTCTCGTCTATTTCCACAACTTACATTCTATCTGACATTCTCACGACTCTAACAATTTGAAGTCTTTCTACTACAATACTCACAACAAATAATCCAGGATTGTCTCGTCTATCTCCAGACCTTACATTCTATCTGACATTCTAACGACTCTACCAGTTCGCTGTATTTCTACTACAATACTAACTTCAAATAATCCAGGATTGTCTCGTCTATTTCCACAACTTACATTCTATCTGACGTTCAAACGACTCTACCAATTCGAAGTCTTTCTACTACAATACTAACGTCAAATAATCCCGGATTGTCTCCTCTATTTCCACAACTTACATTCCATCTGACATTCTAACGGCTCTACCAATTCGATGTCTTTCTACTACAATACTCACAACAAATAATCCAGGATTGTATCGTCTATTTCTACAACTTACATTCTATCTGACATTCTAACGACTCTACCAATTCGAAGTCTTTCTGCTACAATACTCACAACAAATAATCCAGGATTGTCTCGTCTATTTCCACACCTCACATTCTATCTGACATTCTAACGACTCTATCAATTCGAAGTCTTTCTACTACAATACTAACGTCAAATAATCCAGGATCGTATCGTCTATTTCCACAACTTACATTCTATTTGACATTCTAACGACTCTACCAATTCGCTGTATTTCTACTACAATACTAACTTCAAATAATCCAGGATTGTCTCGTCTATTTCCACAACTTACATTCTATCTGATATTCTAACGACTCTACCAATTCGAAGTCTTTCTACTACAATACTCACAACAAATAATCCAGGATTGTCTCGTCTATTTCAACAACTTACATTCTATCTGACATTCTAAAGACTCTATCAATTCGAAGTTTTTCTACTACAATACTAACAACAAATAATCTAGGAGTGTCTCATCTATCTCCACAACTTACATTTTCTCTGACATTCTAACGACTCTACCAATTCGAAGTCTTTCTACTACAATACTCACAACAAATAATCCAGGATTGTCTCGTCTATTTCCACAACTTACATTCTATCTGACATTCTAACGACTCTACCAATTTGAAGTCTTTCTACTACAATACTAACAACAAATAATCTGGCATTGTCTCGTCTATTTCCACAACTTACATTCTATCTGACATTCTAACGACTCTACCAATTCGAAGTTTTTCTACTACAATACTCCCAACAAATAATCAAGGATTGTATCGTCTATTTCCACAACTTACATTCTATCTGACATTCTAACGACTCTACCCATTCGCTGTATTTCTACTACAATACTAACTTCAAATAATCCAGGATTGTCTCCTCTATTTCCACAACTTACATTCTATCTCACATTCTAACGAATCTACCAACTCGCTGTATTTCTACTACAATACTCACAACAAATAAACCAGGATTGTCTCGTCTATTTCAACAACTTACATTCTATCTGACATACTAACGACTCTACCAATTCGAAGTCTTTGTACTACAATACTAACTTTAAACAATCCAGGATTGTTTCCTCTATTTCCACAACTTACATTCTATCTGACATTCTAACGACTCTACGAATTCGCTGTATTTCTACTACAATACTAACTTCAAATAATCCAGGATTGTATCGGCTATTTCCACAACTTACATCCTATCTGACATTCTAACGACTCTACCAATTCGCTGTCTTTCTACTACAATAATAACAACAAATAATCTAGGATTGTCTCGTCTATTTCCACAACTTACATTCTATCTGACATTCTAACGACTCTAACAATTTGAAGTCTTTCTACTACAATACTCACAACAAATAATCCAGGATTGTCTCGTCTATCTCCAGACCTTACATTCTATCTGACATTCTAACGACTCTACCAGTTCGCTGTATTTCTACTACAATACTAACTTCAAATAATCCAGGATTGTCTCGTCTATTTCCACAACTTACATTCTATCTGACGTTCAAACGACTCTACCAATTCGAAGTCTTTCTACTACAATACTAACGTCAAATAATCCCGGATTGTCTCCTCTATTTCCACAACTTACATTCCATCTGACATTCTAACGACTCTACCAATTCGATGTCTTTCTACTACAATACTCACAACAAATAATCCAGGATTGTATCGTCTATTTCTACAACTTACATTCTATCTGACATTCTAACGACTCTACCAATTCGAAGTCTTTCTGCTACAATACTCACAACAAATAATCCAGGATTGTCTCGTCTATTTCCACACCTCACATTCTATCTGACATTCTAACGACTCTATCAATTCGAAGTCTTTCTACTACAATACTAACGTCAAATAATCCAGGATCGTATCGTCTATTTCCACAACTTACATTCTATTTGACATTCTAACGACTCTACCAATTCGCTGTATTTCTACTACAATACTAACTTCAAATAATCCAGGATTGTCTCGTCTATTTCCACAACTTACATTCTATCTGATATTCTAACGACTCTACCAATTCGAAGTCTTTCTACTACAATACTCACAACAAATAATCCAGGATTGTCTCGTCTATTTCAACAACTTACATTCTATCTCACATTCTAACGTGTCTACCAATTCGCTGAATTTCTACTACAATACTCTCAACAAATTAACCAGGATTGTCTCGTCTATTTCCACAACTTACATTCTATCTGACATACTAACGACTCTACCAATTCGAAGTCTTTCTACTACAATACTAACTTTAAACAATCCAGGATTGTCTCCTCTATTTCCACAACTTACATTCTATCTGACATTCTAACGACTCTACCAATTCGCTGTATTTCTACTACAATACTAACTTCAAATAATCCGGGATTGTATCGGCTATTTCCACAACTTACATCCTATCTGACATTCTAACGATCTATCAATTCGAAGTCTTTCTACTACAATACTAACGTCAAATAATCCAGGATCGTGTCGTCTATTTCCACAACTTACATTCTATCTGACATTCTAACGTCTCTAACAATTCGAAGTCTTTCTACTACAATACTAACAACAAATAATCTAGGATTGTCTCATCTATCTCCACAACTTACATTTTCTCTGACATTCTAACGACACTACCAATTCGAAGTCTTTCTACTACAATACTCACAACAAATAATCCAGGATTGTCTCGTCTATTTCCACAAATTACATTCTATCTGATATTCTAACGACTCTACCAATTTGAAGTCTTCTACTACAATACTAACAACAAATAATCTGGGATTGTCTCGTCTATTTCCACAACTTACATTCTATCTGACATTCTAACGACTCTACCAATTCGCTGTATTTCTACTACAATACTAACTTCAATTAGTCCAGGATTGTCTCATCTACTTCCACAACTTACATTCTATCTGATATTCGAACGACTCTACCAATTCGAAGTCTTTCTACTACAATACTAACAACAAATAATGCAGGATTGTCTCGTCTATTTCCACAACTTACATTCTATCTGACATTCTAACGACTCTACCAATTTGAAGTCTTTCTATTACAATACTCACAACAAATAATCCAGGATTGTCTCGTCTATTTCCACAACTTACATTTTATCTGACATTCTAACGACTCTACGAATTCGCTGTCTTTCTACTACAATGCTCACAACAAATAATCCACGACTGTCTCGTCTATTTCCACAACTTACATTCTATCTGACATTCTAACGACTCTATCAATTCGAAATCTTTCTACTACAATACTCACAACAAACAAGCCAGGATTGTCTCGTCTATTTCTACAACTTACATTCTATGTGACATTCAAACGACTCTATCAATTCGAAGTCTTTCTACTACAATACTAACGTCAAATAATCCAGGATTGTCTCGTCTATTTCCACAACTTACATTCTATCTGACATTCTAACGACTCTACGAATTCGCTGTCTTTCTACTACAATGCTCACAACAAATAATCCACGACTGTCTCGTCTATTTCCACAACTTACATTCTATCTGACATTCTAACGACTCTACCAATTCGATGTGTTTCTACTACAATACTAACTTCAATTAGTCCAGGATTGTCTCATCTACTTCCACAACTTACATTCTATCTGATATTCGAACGACTCTACCAATTCGAAGTCTTTCTACTACAATACTAACAACAAATAATGCAGGATTGTCTCGTCTATTTCCACAACTTACATTCTATCTGACATTCTAACGACTCTACCAATTTGAAGTCTTTCTATTACAATACTCACAACAAATAATCCAGGATTGTCTCGTCTATTTCTACAACTTACATTCTATGTGACATTCAAACGACTCTATCAATTCGAAGTCTTTCTACTACAATACTCACAACAAATAATCCAGGATTGTCTTGTCTATTTCCACAACTTACATTCTATCTGACATTCTAACGACTCTACCAATTTGAAGTCTTTCTACTACAATACTAACAACAACTAATCTGGGATTGTCTCGTCTATTTCCACAACTTACATTCTATCTGACATTCTAACGACTCTACCAATTCGAAGTTTTTCTACTACAATACTCCCAACAAATAATCAAGGAATGTATCGTCTATTTCCACAACTTACATTCTATCTGACATTCTAACGACTCTACCCATTCGCTGTATTTCTACTACAATACTAACTTCAAATTATCCAGGATTGTCTCCTCTATTTCCACAAATTACATTCTATCTCACATTCTAACGAGTCTACCAATTCGCTGTATTTCTACTACAATACTCACAACAAATAAACCAGGATTGTCTCGTCTATTTCCACAACTTACATTCTATCTGACATACTAACTACTCTACCAATTCGAAGTCTTTCTACTACAATACTAACTTTAAACAATCCAGGATTGTCTCCTCTATTTCCACAACTTACATTCTATCTGACATTCTAACGACTCTACCAATTCGCTGTATTTCTACTACAATACTAACTTCAAATAATCCAGGATTGTATCGGCTATTTCCACAACTTACATCCTATCTGACATTCTAACGACTCTACCAATTCGCTGTCTTTCTACTACAATACTAACAACAAATAATCTAGGATTGTCTCGTCTATTTCCACAACTTACATTCTATCTGATATTCGAACGACTCTACCAATTCGATGTGTTTCTACTACAATACTCACAACAAATATTCCAGTATTGTCTCCTCTATTTCCACAACTTACCTTCCATCTGACATTCTAACGACTCTACCAATTCGATGTCTTTCTACTACAATTTTCACAACAAATAATCCAGGATTGTATCGTCTATTTCTACAACTTACATTCTATCTGACATTCTAACGACTCTACCAATTCGAAGTCTTTCTGCTACAATACTCACAACAAATAATCCAGGATTGTCTCGTCTATTTCTACAACTTACATTCTATCTGACATTCTAACGACTCTACCAATTCGCTGTTTTTCTACTACAATACTAACTTCAAATAATCCAGGATTGTCTCGTCTATTTCCACAACTTACATTCTATCTGATATTCTAACGACTCTACCAATTCGAAGTCGTTCTACTACAATACTAACTTTAAACAATCCAGGATTGTCTCCTCTATTTCCACAACTTACATTCTATGTAACATTCTAACGACTCTACCAATTCGAAGTCTTTCTACTACAATACTCACAACAAATAATCCAGGATTGTCTCGTCTATTTCCACAACTTACGTTCTATGTGACATTCTAATGACTCTACCAATTCGAAGTCTTTGTACTACAATACTAACAACAAATAATGCAGGATTGTCTCGTCTATTTCCACAACTTACATTCTATCTGACATTCTAACGACTCTACGAATTCGAAGTCTTTCTACTACAATACTCACAACAAATAATCCAGGATTCTCTCGTCTATTTCCACAACTTACATTCTATCTGACATTCAAACGACTCTACCAATTCGAAGTGTTTCTACTACAATACTCACAACAAATAATCCAGGATTGTCTCATCTATTTCCGCACCTTACATTCTATCTGACATTCTAACAACACTACCAATTCACTGTATTTTTACTACAATACTAACTTCAAATAATCCCGGATTGTCTCATCTACTTCCACAACTTACATTCTATCTGATATTCGAACGACTCTACCAATTCGAAGTCTTTCTACTACAATACTCACAACAAATAATCCAGGATTGTCTCGTCTATTTCCACAACTTACGTTCTATGTGACATTCTAACGACTCTACCAATTCGAAGTCTTTCTACTAGAATACTCACAACAAATAATCCAGGATTGTCTCGTCTATTTCCACAACTTACGTTCTATGTGACATTCTAATGACTCTACCAATTCGAAGTCTTTGTACTACAATACTAACAACAAATAATGCAGGATTGTCTCGTCTATTTCCACAACTTACATTCTATCTGACATTCTAACGACTCTACGAATTCGAAGTCTTTCTACTACAATACTCACAACAAATAATCCAGGATTGTCTCGTCTATTTCCACAACTTACATTCTATCTGACATTCAAACGACTCTATCAATTCGAAGTCTTTCTACTACAATACTCACAACAAATAATATCGTCTATTTCTACGACTTACATTCTATCTGACATTCTAACGACTCTACCAATTCGGAGTCTTTCTGGTACAATACTCACAACAAATAATCCAGGATTGCCTTGTCTATTTCCACACCTTACATTCTATCTGACATTCTAACGACTCTACCAATTCTCTGTATTTCTACTACAATACTAACTTCAAATAATCGAGGATTGTCTCGTCTATTTCCACAACTTACATTCTATCTGACATTCTAACGACTCTACCAATTCGAAGTGTTTCTACTACAATACTCACAACAAATAATCCAGGATTGCCTTGTCTATTTCCACACCTTACATTCTATCTGACATCCTAACGACTCTACCCATTCTCTGTATTTCTACTACAATACTAACTTCAAATAATCCAGGATTGTCTCGTCTACTTCCACAACTTACATTGTATCTGATATTCTAACGACTCTACCAATTCGAAGTCTTTCTACTACAATACTCACAACAAATAATCCAGGATTGTCTCGTCTATTTCCACAACTTACATTCTATCTGACATTCTAATGACTCTACCAATTCGCTGTCTTTCTACTACAATACTCACAACAAATAATCCAGGATTGTCCCGTCTATTTCCACAACTTACATTCTATCTGACATTTTAACGACTCTACCAATTCGAAGTCTTTCTACTACAATATTAACGTCAAATAATCCAGGATTGTCTCCTCTATTTCCACAACTTACATTATACCTGACATTCTAACGACTCTACCAATTCTCTGTATTTCTACTACAATACTAACTTTAAACAATCCAGGATTGTCTCCTCTATTTCCACAACTTACCTTCTATCTGACATTCTAACGACTCTACCAATTCGATGTCTTTCTACTACAATACTCACAACAAATAATCCAGGATTGTATCGTCTATTTCTACGACTTACATTCTATCTGACATTCTAACGACTCTACCAATTCGGAGTCTTTCTGCTACAATACTCACAACAAATAATCCAGGATTGCCTTGTCTATTTCCACACCTTACATTCTATCTGACATTCTAACGACTCTACCAATTCTCTGTATTTCTACTACAATACTAACTTCAAATAATCGAGGATTGTCTCGTCTATTTCCACAACTTACATTCTATCTGATATTCTAACGACTCTACCAATTCGAAGTGTTTCTACTACAATACTCACAACAAATAATCCAGGATTGCCTTGTCTATTTCCACACTTTACATTCTATCTGACATTCTAACGACTCTACCAATTCTCTGTATTTCTACTACAATACTAACTTCAAATAATCCAGGATTGTCTCGTCTACTTCCACAACTTACATTGTATCTGATATTCTAACGACTCTACCAATTCGAAGTCTTTCTACTACAATACTCACAACAAATAATCCAGGATTGTCTAGTCTATTTCCACAACTTACGTTCTATGTGACATTCTAACGACTCTACCAATTCGAAGTCTTTCTACTAGAATACTCACAACAAATAATCCAGGATTGTCTCGTCTATTTCCACAACTTACGTTCTATGTGACATTCTAATGACTCTACCAATTCGAAGTCTTTGTACTACAATACTAACAACAAATAATGCAGGATTGTCTCGTCTATTTCCACAACTTACATTCTATCTGACATTCTAACGACTCTACGAATTCGAAGTCTTTCTACTACAATACTCACAACAAATAATCCAGGATTGTCTCGTCTATTTCCACAACTTACATTCTATCTGACATTCAAACGACTCTATCAATTCGAAGTCTTTCTACTACAATACTCACAACAAATAATATCGTCTATTTCTACGACTTACATTCTATCTGACATTCTAACGACTCTACCAATTCGGAGTCTTTCTGGTACAATACTCACAACAAATAATCCAGGATTGCCTTGTCTATTTCCACACCTTACATTCTATCTGACATTCTAACGACTCTACCAATTCTCTGTATTTCTACTACAATACTAACTTCAAATAATCGAGGATTGTCTCGTCTATTTCCACAACTTACATTCTATCTGACATTCTAACGACTCTACCAATTCGAAGTGTTTCTACTACAATACTCACAACAAATAATCCAGGATTGCCTTGTCTATTTCCACACCTTACATTCTATCTGACATCCTAACGACTCTACCCATTCTCTGTATTTCTACTACAATACTAACTTCAAATAATCCAGGATTGTCTCGTCTACTTCCACAACTTACATTGTATCTGATATTCTAACGACTCTACCAATTCGAAGTCTTTCTACTACAATACTCACAACAAATAATCCAGGATTGTCTCGTCTATTTCCACAACTTACATTCTATCTGACATTCTAATGACTCTACCAATTCGCTGTCTTTCTACTACAATACTCACAACAAATAATCCAGGATTGTCCCGTCTATTTCCACAACTTACATTCTATCTGACATTTTAACGACTCTACCAATTCGAAGTCTTTCTACTACAATATTAACGTCAAATAATCCAGGATTGTCTCCTCTATTTCCACAACTTACATTATACCTGACATTCTAACGACTCTACCAATTCTCTGTATTTCTACTACAATACTAACTTTAAACAATCCAGGATTGTCTCCTCTATTTCCACAACTTACCTTCTATCTGACATTCTAACGACTCTACCAATTCGATGTCTTTCTACTACAATACTCACAACAAATAATCCAGGATTGTATCGTCTATTTCTACGACTTACATTCTATCTGACATTCTAACGACTCTACCAATTCGGAGTCTTTCTGCTACAATACTCACAACAAATAATCCAGGATTGCCTTGTCTATTTCCACACCTTACATTCTATCTGACATTCTAACGACTCTACCAATTCTCTGTATTTCTACTACAATACTAACTTCAAATAATCGAGGATTGTCTCGTCTATTTCCACAACTTACATTCTATCTGATATTCTAACGACTCTACCAATTCGAAGTGTTTCTACTACAATACTCACAACAAATAATCCAGGATTGCCTTGTCTATTTCCACACTTTACATTCTATCTGACATTCTAACGACTCTACCAATTCTCTGTATTTCTACTACAATACTAACTTCAAATAATCCAGGATTGTCTCGTCTACTTCCACAACTTACATTGTATCTGATATTCTAACGACTCTACCAATTCGAAGTCTTTCTACTACAATACTCACAACAAATAATCCAGGATTGTCTAGTCTATTTCCACAACTTACGTTCTATGTGACATTCTAATGACTCTACCAATTCGAAGTCTTTGTACTACAATACTAACAACAAATAATGCAGGATTGTCTCGTCTATTTCCACAACTTACATTCTATCTGACATTCTAACGACTCTACGAATTCGAAGTCTTTCTACTACAATACTCACAACAAATAATCCAGGATTGTCTCGTCTATTTCCACAACTTACATTCTATCTGACATTCTAACGACTCTACCCATTCGCTCTATTTCTACTACAATACTAACTTCAAATAATCCAGGATTGTCTCGTCTTCTTCCACAACTTACATTGTATCTGATATTCTAACGACTCTACCAATTCGAAGTGTTTCTACTACAAGACTCACAACAAATAATCCAGGATTGTCCCGTCTATTTCCACAACTTACATTCTATCTGACATTTTAACGACTCTACCAATTCGAAGTCTTTCTACTACAATATTAACGTCAAATAATCCAGGATTGTCTCCTCTATTTCCACAACTTACATTCTACCTGACATTCTAACGACTCTACCAATTCTCTGTATTTCTACTACAATACTAACTTTAAACAATCCAGGATTGTCTCCTCTATTTCCACAACTTACATTCTATCTGACATTCTAACGACTCTACCAATTCGATGTCTTTCTACTACAATACTCACAACAAATAATCCAGGATTGTATCGTCTATTTCTACGACTTACATTCTATCTGACATTCTAACGACTCTACCAATTCGGAGTCATTCTGCTACAATACTCACAACAAATAATCCAGGATTGCCTTGTCTATTTCCACACCTTACATTCTATCTGACATTCTAACGACTCTACCAATTCGCTGTATTTCTACTACAATACTAACTTCAAATAATCCCGGATTGTCTCGACTATTTCCACAACTTACATTCTATTTGATATTCTAACGACTCTACCAATTTGAAGTATTTCTACTACAATACTAACAACAAATAATCCAGGATTTCCCGTCTATTTCCACAACTTACATTCTATCTGACATTCGAACGACTCTACCAATTCGAAGTCTTTCTACTACAATACTCACATCAAATAATCCTGGATTGTCTCGTCTATTTCCACACCTTACATTCTATCTCAGTTTCTAACGAGTCTACCAATTCGCTGTATTTCTACTACAATACTCACAACAAATAATCCAGGATTGTATCGTCTATTTCTACGACTTACATTCTATCTGACATACTAACGACTCTACCAATTCGAAGTCTTTCTACTACAATACTAACTTTAAACAATCCATGATTGTCTCCTCTATTTCCACAACTTACATTCTTTCTGACATTCTAACAACACTACCAATTCGCTGTATTTTTACTACAATACTAACTTCAAATAATCCCGGATTGTCTCATCTACTTCCACAACTTACATTCTATCTGATATTCGAACGACTCTACCAATTCGAAGTCTTTCTACTACAATACTCACAACAAATATTCCAGGATTGTCTCCTCTATTTCCACAACTTACCTTCCATCTGACATTCTAACGACTCTACCAATTCGAAGTCTTTGTACTACAATACTAACAACAAATAATGCAGGATTGTCTCGTCTAGTTCCACAACTTACATTCTATCTGACATTCTAACGACTCTACGAATTCGAAGTCTTTCTACTACAATACTCACAACAAATAATCCAGGATTGTCTCGTCTATTTCCACAACTTACATTCTATCTGACATTCAAACGACTCTATCAATTCGAAGTCTTTCTACTACAATACTAACGTCAAATAATCCAGGATTGTCTCCTCTATTTCCACAACTTACATTCTATCTGACATTCTAACGACTCTACCAATTCGATGTCTTTCTACTACAATACTCACAACAAATAATCCAGGATTGTATCGTCTATTTCTACGACTTACATTCTATCTGACATTCTAACGACTCTACCAATTCGGAGTCTTTCTGGTACAATACTCACAACAAATAATCCAGGATTGCCTTGTCTATTTCCACACCTTACATTCTATCTGACATTCTAACGACTCTACCAATTCTCTGTATTTCTACTACAATACTAACTTCAAATAATCGAGGATTGTCTCGTCTATTTCCACAACTTACATTCTATCTGACATTCTAACGACTCTACCAATTCGAAGTGTTTCTACTACAATACTCACAACAAATAATCCAGGATTGCCTTGTCTATTTCCACACTTTACATTCTATCTGACATTCTAACGACTCTACCAATTCTCTGTATTTCTACTACAATACTAACTTCAAATAATCCAGGATTGTCTCGTCTACTTCCACAACTTACATTGTATCTGATATTCTAACGACGCTACCAATTCGAAGTCTTTCTACTACAATACTCACAACAAATATTCCAGGATTGTCTCGTCTATTTCCACAACTTACATTCTATCTGACATTCTAATGACTCTACCAATTCGCTGTCTTTCTACTACAATACTCACAACAAATAATCCAGGATTGTCCCGTCTATTTCCACAACTTACATTCTATCTGACATTTTAACGACTCTACCAATTCGAAGTCTTTCTACTACAATATTAACGTCAAATAATCCAGGATTGTCTCCTCTATTTCCACAACTTACATTATACCTGACATTCTAACGACTCTACCAATTCTCTGTATTTCTGCTACAATACTAACTTTAAACAATCCAGGATTGTCTCCTCTATTTCCACAACTTACATTCTATCTGACATTCTAACGACTCTACCAATTCGATGTCTTTCTACTACAATACTCACAACAAATAATCCAGGATTGTATCGTCTATTTCTACGACTTACATTCTATCTGACATTCTAACGACTCTACCAATTCGGAGTCTTTCTGCTACAATACTCACAACAAATAATCCAGGATTGCCTTGTCTATTTCCACACCTTACATTCTATCTGACATTCTAACGACTCTACCAATTCTCTGTATTTCTACTACAATACTAACTTCAAATAATCGAGGATTGTCTCGTCTATTTCCACAACTTACATTCTATCTGATATTCTAACGACTCTACCAATTCGAAGTCTTTTTACTACAATACTAACTTTAAACAATCCAGGATTGTCTCCTCTATTTCCACAACTTACATTCTATCTGACATTCGAACGACTCTACCAATTCGAAGTCTTTCTACTACAATACTCACATCAAATAATCCTGGATTGTCTCGTCTATTTCCACACCTTACATTCTATCTCAGTTTCTAACGAGTCTACCAATTCGCTGTATTTCTACTACAATACTCACAACAAATAATCCAGGATTGTATCGTCTATTTTTACGACTTACATTCTATCTGACATACTAACGACTCTACCAATTCGAAGTCTTTCTACTACAATACTAACTTTAAACAATCCATGATTGTCTCCTCTATTTCCACAACTTACATTCTATCTGACATTCTAATGACTCTACCAATTCGAAGTCTTTCTACTACAATACTCACAACAAATAATCCAGGATTGTATCGTCTATTTCCACAACTTACATTCTTTCAGACATTCTAACTACTCTACCAATTCGCTGTATTTTTACTACAATACTAACTTCAAATAATCCCGGATTGTCTCATCTACTTCCACAACTTACATTCTATCTGATATTCGAACGACTCTACCAATTCGAAGTCTTTCTACTACAATACTCACAACAAATAATCCAGGATTGTCTCGTCAATTTCCACAACTTACGTTCTATGTAACATTCTAACGACTCTACCAATTCGAAGTCTTTCTACTACAATACTCACAACAAATAATCCAGGATTGCCTCGTCTATTTCCACAACTTACGTTCTATGTGACATTCTAATGACTCTACCAATTCGAAGTCTTTGTACTACAATACTAACAACAAATAATGCAGGATTGTCTCGTCTATTTCCACAACTTACATTCTATCTGACATTCTAACGACTCTACGAATTCGAAGTCTTTCTACTACAATACTCACAACAAATAATCCAGGATTGTCTCGTCTATTTCCACAACTTACATTCTATCTGACATTCAAACGACTCTACCAATTCGAAGTGTTTCTACTACAATACTCACAACAAATAATCCAGGATTGTCTCATCTGTTTCCGCACCTTACATTCTATCTGACATTCTAACGACTCTACCCATTCGCTCTATTTCTACTACAATACTAACTTCAAATAATCCAGGATTGTCTCGTCTTCTTCACAACTTACATTGTATCTGATATTCTAACGACTCTACCAATTCGAAGTCTTTCTACTACAATACTCACAACAAATAATCCAGGATTGTCTCGTCTATTTCCACAACTTACATTCTATCTGACATTCTAATGACTCTACCAATTCGCTGTCTTTCTACTACAATACTCACAACAAATAATCCAGGATTGTCCCGTCTATTTCCACAACTTACATTCTATCTGACATTTTAACGACTCTACCAATTCGAAGTCTTTCTACTACAATATTAACGTCAAATAATCCAGGATTGTCTCCTCTATTTCCACAACTTACATTCTACCTGACATTCTAACGACTCTACCAATTCTCTGTATTTCTACTACAATACTAACTTTAATCAATCCAGGATTGTCTCCTCTATTTCCACAACTTACATTCTATCTGACATTCTAACGACTCTACCAATTCGATGTCTTTCTACTACAATACTCACAACAAATAATCCAGGATTGTATCGTCTATTTCTACGACTTACATTCTATCTGACATTCTAACGACTCTACCAATTCGGAGTCTTTCTGCTACAATACTCACAACAAATAATCCAGGATTGCCTTGTCTATTTCCACACCTTACATTCTATCTGACATTCTAACGACTCTACCAATTCTCTGTATTTCTACTACAATACTAACTTCAAATAATCGAGGATTGTCTCGTCTATTTCCACAACTTACATTCTATCTGATATTCTAACGACTCTACCAATTCGAAGTCTTTCTACTACAATACTCACAACAAATAATCCAGGATTGTCTCGTCTATTTCCACAACTTACGTTCTATGTGACATTCTAATGACTCTACCAATTCGAAGTCTTTGTACTACAATACTAACAACAAATAATGCAGGATTGTCTCGTCTATTTCCACAACTTACATTCTATCTGACATTCTAACGACTCTACGAATTCGAAGTCTTTCTACTACAATACTCACAACAAATAATCCAGGATTGTCTCGTCTATTTCCACAACTTACATTCTATCTGACATTCAAACGACTCTACCAATTCGAAGTGTTTCTACTACAATACTCACAACAAATAATCCAGGATTGTCTCATCTATTTCCGCACCTTACATTCTATCTGACATTCTAACGACTCTACCCATTCGCTCTATTTCTACTACAATACTAACTTCAAATAATCCAGGATTGTCTCGTCTTCTTCCACAACTTACATTGTATCTGATATTCTAACGACTCTACCAATTCGAAGTCTTTCTACTACAATACTCACAACAAATAATCCAGGATTGTCTCGTCTATTTCCACAACTTACATACTATCTGACATTCTAATGACTCTACCAATTCGCTGTCTTTCTACTACAATACTCACAACAAATAATCCAGGATTGTCCCGTCTATTTCCACAACTTACATTCTATCTGACATTTTAACGACTCTACCAATTCGAAGTCTTTCTACTACAATATTAACGTCAAATAATCCAGGATTGTCTCCTCTATTTCCACAACTTACATTCTACCTGACATTCTAACGACTCTACCAATTCTCTGTATTTCTACTACAATACTAACTTTAAACAATCCAGGATTGTCTCCTCTATTTCCACAACTTACATTCTATCTGACATTCTAACGACTCTACCAATTAGATGTCTTTCTACTACAATACTCACAACAAATAATCCAGGATTGTATCGTCTATTTCTACGACTTACATTCTATCTGACATTCTAACGACTCTACCAATTCGGAGTCTTTCTGCTACAATACTCACAACAAATAATCCAGGATTGCCTTGTCTATTTCCACACCTTACATTCTATCTGACATTCTAACGACTCTACCAATTCGCTGTATTTCTACTACAATACTAACTTCAAATAATCCCGGATTGTCTCGACTATTTCCACAACTTACATTCTATTTGATATTCTAACGACTCTACCAATTTGAAGTATTTCTACTACAATACTAACAACAAATAATCCAGGATTTCCCGTCTATTTCCACAACTTACATTCTATCTGACATTCGAACGACTCTACCAATTCGAAGTCTTTCTACTACAATACTCACATCAAATAATCCTGGATTGTCTCGTCTATTTCCACACCTTACATTCTATCTCAGTTTCTAACGAGTCTACCAATTCGCTGTATTTCTACTACAATACTCACAACAAATAATCCAGGATTGTATCGTCTATTTCTACGACTTACATTCTATCTGACATACTAACGACTCTACCAATTCGAAGTCTTTCTACTACAATACTAACTTTAAACAATCCATGATTGTCTCCTCTATTTCCACAACTTACATTCTTTCTGACATTCTAACAACACTACCAATTCGCTGTATTTTTACTACAATACTAACTTCAAATAATCCCGGATTGTCTCATCTACTTCCACAACTTACATTCTATCTGATATTCGAACGACTCTACCAATTCGAAGTCTTTCTACTACAATACTCACAACAAATAATCCAGGATTGTCTCGTCTATTTCCACAACTTACGTTCTATGTGACATTCTAATGACTCTACCAATTCGAAGTCTTTGTACTACAATACTAACAGCAAATAATGCAGGATTGTCTCCTCTAGTTCCACAACTTACATTCTATCTGACATTCTAACGACTCTACGAATTCGAAGTCTTTATACTACAATACTCACAACAAATAATCCAGGATTGTCTCGTCTATTTCCACAACTTACATTCTATCTGACATTCAAACGACTCTATCAATTCGAAGTCTTTCTACTACAATACTAACGTAAAATAATCCAGGATTGTCTCCTCTATTTCCACAACTTACATTCTATCTGACATTCTAACGACTCTACCAATTCGATATCTTTCTACTACAATACTCACAACAAATAATCCAGGATTGTATCGTCTATTTCTACGACTTACATTCTATCTGACATTCTAACGACTCTACCAATTCGGAGTCTTTCTGCTACAATACTCACAACAAATAATCCAGGATTGCCTTGTCTATTTCCACACCTTACATTCTATCTGACATTCTAACGACTCTACCAATTCTCTGTATTTCTACTACAATACTAACTTCAAATAATCGAGGATTGTCTCGTCTATTTCCACAACTTACATTCTATCTGACATTCTAACGACTCTACCAATTCGAAGTGTTTCTACTACAATACTCACAACAAATAATCCAGGATTGCCTTGTCTATTTCCACACCTTACATTCTATCTGACATTCTAACGACTCTACCAATTCTCTGTATTTCTACTACAATACTAACTTCAAATAATCCAGGATTGTCTCGTCTACTTCCACAACTTACATTGTATCTGATATTCTAACGACTCTACCAATTCGAAGTATTTCTACTACAATACTCACAACAAATAATCCAGGATTGCCTTGTCTATTTCCACACCTTACATTCTATCTGACATTCTAACGACTCTACCAATTCTCTGTATTTCTACTACAATACTAACTTCAAATAATCGAGGATTGTCTCGTCTATTTCCACAACTTACATTCTATCTGATATTCTAACGACTCTACCAATTCGAAGTCTTTCTACTACAATATTAACGTCAAATAATCCAGGATTGTCTCCTCTATTTCCACAACTTACATTCTACCTGACATTCTAACGACTCTACCAATTCTCTGTATTTCTACTACAATACTAACTTTAAACAATCCAGGATTGTCTCCTCTATTTCCACAACTTACATTCTATCTGACATTCTAACGACTCTACCAATTCGATGTCTTTCTACTACAATACTCACAACAAATAATCCAGGATTGTATCGTCTATTTCTACGACTTACATTCTATCTGACATTCCAACGACTCTACCAATTCGGAGTCTTTCTGCTACAATACTCACAACAAATAATCCAGGATTGCCTTGTCTATTTCCACACCTTACATTCTATCTGACATTCTAACGACTCTACCAATTCTCTGTATTTCTACTACAATACTAACTTCAAATAATCGAGGATTGTCTCGTCTATTTCCACAACTTACATTCTATCTGATATTCTAACGACTCTACCAATTCGAAGTCTTTCTACTACAATACTAACTTTAAACAATCCAGGATTGTCTCCTCTATTTCCACAACTTACATTCGATCTGACATTCTAACAACTCTAACAATTCGACGTCCTTCTACTACAATACTCACAACAAATAATCCAGAATTGTATCGGCTATTTCCACAACTTACATTCTATCTGACATTCTAACGACTTTACCAATTCGCTGTATTTCTACTACAATACTAACCTCAAATAATCCAGGATTGTCTCATCTATTTCCACAACTTACATTCTATCTGATATTCGAACGACTCTACCAATTCGAAGTCTTTCTACTACAATACTCACAACAAATAATCCAGGATTGTCTCGTCTATTTCCACAACTTACATTCTATCTGACATTCAAACGACTCTATCAATTCGAAGTCTTTCTACTACAATACTAACGTCAAATAATCCAGGATTGTCTCGTCCATTTCCACAACTTACATTCTATCTGACATTCTAACGACTCTACCAATTCGAAGTCTATCTATTACAATACTAACAACAAATAATCTAGGATTGTCTCGTCTATTTCCACAACTTACATTCTATCTGACATTCTAACGACTCTACCAATTTGAAGTCTTTCTACTACCATACTCACAACAAATAATCCAGGATTGTCTCATCTATTTCCACACCTTACATTCTATCTGACATTCTAACGACTCTACCCATTCGCTGTATTTCTACTACAATACTAACTTCAAATAATCCAGTATTGTCTCGTCTATCTCCACACCTTACATTCTATCTGACATTCTAACGACTCTACCAATTCGAAGTCTTTCTACTAGAATACTCACAACAAATAATCCAGGATTGTCTTATCTATTTCCACAACTTACATTCTATCTGATATTCGAACGACTCTACAAATTCGAAGTCTTTGTACTACAATACTAACAACAAATAATGCAGGATTGTCTCGTCTAGTTCCACAACTTACATTCTATCTGACATTCTAACGACTCTACGAATTCGAAGTCTTTCTACTACAATACTCACAACAAATAATCCAGGATTGTCTCGTCTATTTCCACAACTTACATTCTAACTGACATTTTAACGACTCTACCAATTCGAATTCTTTCTACTACGATACTAACTTTAAATAATCCAGGATTGTCTCCTCTATTTCCACAACTTACATTCTATCTGACATTCTAACGACTCTACCAATTCGATGTCTTTCTACTACAATACTCACAACAAATAATCCAGGATTGTCTCGTCTATCTCCAAACCTTACATTCTATCTGACATTCTAACGACTCTACCAGTTCGCTGTATTTCTACTACAATACTAACTTCAAATAATCCAGGATTGTCTCGTCTATTTCCACAACTTACATTCTATCTGATATTCTAACGACTCTACCCATTCGCTGTATTTCTACTACAATACTAACTTTAAATAATCCATATTGTCTCGTCTATTTCCACAACTTACATTCTATCTGACATTCAAACGACTTTATCAATTCGAAGTCTTTCTACTAGAATACTAACGTCAAATAATCCAGGATTGTCTCGTCTATTTCCACAACTTACTTTCTATCTGACATTCTAACGACTCTACCAATTCGAAGTCTTTCTACTACAATACTCACAACAAATATTCCAGGATTGTCTGGTCTATTTCCACAACTTACATTCTATCTGACATTCTAACGACTCTACCAATTCGAAGTCTTTCTACTACAATACGAACTTTAAATAATCCAGGATTGTCTCCTCTATTTCCACAACTTACATATTATCTGACATTCTAACGACTCTACCAATTCGATGTCTTTCTACTACAATACTCACAACGAATAAACCAGGATTGTCTCGTCTATTTCCACAACTTACATTCTATCTGACATGCTAACGACTCTACCAATTCGCTGTATTTCTACTACAATACTAACTTCAAATAATCCAGGATTGTCTTATCTATTTCCACAACTTACATTCTATCTGATATTCGAAAGACTCTACCAATTCGAAGTCTTTTTACTACAATACTAACGTCAAATAATCCAGGATTGTCTCGTCTATTTCCACAACTTACTTTCTATCTGACATTCTAACGACTTTACCAATTCGAAGTCTTTCTACTACATTACTCACAACAAATATTCCAGGATTGTCTGGTCTATTTCCACAACTTACATTCTATCTGATATTCGAAAGACTCTACCAATTCGATGTCTTTCTACTACAATACTCACAACACATAATCCAGGATTGTATAGTCTATTTCTACAACTTACATTCTATCTGACATTCTAACGACTCTACCAATTCGAAGTCTTTCTGCTACAATAATCACAACAAATAATCCAGCATTGTCTCGTCTATTTCCACAAGTCACATTCTATCTGACATTTTAACGACTCTACCAATTCGAAGTCTATCTATTACAATACTAACAACAAATAATCTAGGATTGTCTCGTCTATTTCCACAACTTACATTCTATCTGACATTCTAACGACTCTACCAATTCGAAGTCTATCTATTACAATACTAACAACAAATAATCTAGGATTGTCTCGTCGACATCCACAACTTACATTGTATTTGATATTCTAACGACTCTACCAATTCGAAGTCTTTCTACTACAATACTCACAACAAATAATCCAGGATTGTCTCGTCTATTTCCACAACGTACATTCTATCTGACATTCTAACGACTCTACCAATTCGCTGTATTTATGCTACAATACAAACGTCAAATAATCCAGGATTGTCTCGTCCATTTCCACAACTTACATTCTATCTGACATTCTGACGACTCTACCAATTCGAAGTCTATCTATTACAATACTAACAACAAATAATCTAGGATTGTCTCGTCTATTTCTACAACTTACATACTATCTGACATTCAAACGACTCTACCAGTTCGCTGTATTTCTACTACAATACTAACTTCAAATAATCCATGATTGTCACGTCTATCTCCACACCTTACATTCTATCTGACATTCTAACGACTCTACCAGTTCGCTGTATTTCTACTACAATACTCACAACAAATAATCCAGGATTGTCTCGTCTATTTCCACAACTTACATTCTTTCTGACATTCTAATGACTCTACCAATTCGCTGTCTTTCTACTACAATACTCACAACAAATAATCCAGGATTGTCTCGTCTATTTCCACAACTTACATTCTATCTGACATTCTAACGACTCTACCAATTCGAATTCTTTCTACTACAATACTAACTTTAAATAATCCAGGATTGTCTCCTCTATTTCCACAACTTACATATTATCTGAAATTCTAACGACTCTACCAATTCGATGTCTTTCTACTACAATACTCACAACAAATAATCCAGGATTGTATAGTCTATTTCTACAACTTACATTCTATCTGACATTCTAACGACTCTACCAATTCGAAGTCTTTCTACTACAATACTAACGTCAAATAATCCAGGATTGTCTCGTCCATTTCCACAACTTACATTCTATCTGACATTCTAACGACTCTACCAATTCGAAGTCTATCTATTACAATACTAACAACAAATAATCTAGGATTGTCTCGTCTATTTCCACAACTTACATTCTAACTGACATTTTAACGACTCTACCAATTCGAATTCTTTCTACTACAATACTAACTTTAAATAATCCAGGATTGTCTTCTCTATTTCCACAACTTACATTCTATCTGACATTCTAACGACTCTACCAATTCGATGTCTTTCTACTACAATACTCACAACAAATAATCCAGGATTGTCTCGTCTATCTCCAAACCTTACATTCTATCTGACATTCTAACGACTCTACCAGTTCGCTGTATTTCTACTACAATACTAACTTCAAATAATCCAGGATTGTCTCGTCTATTTCCACAACTTACATTCTATCTGATATTCTAACGACTCTACCCATTCGCTGTATTTCTACTACAATACTAACTTTAAATAATCCATATTGTCTCGTCTATTTCCACAACTTACATTCTATCTGACATACTAACGACTCTACCAATTCGCTGTATTTCTACTACAATACTAACTTCAAATAATCCAGGTTTGTCTTATCTATTTCCACAACTTACATTCTATCTGATATTCGAAAGACTCTACCAATTCGAAGTCTTTCTACTACATTACTCACAACAAATATTCCAGGATTGTCTCGTCTATTTCCACAACTTACATTCTATCTGACATTCTAACGACTCTACCAATTCGAAGTCTTTCTACTACAATACTAAGTTTAAATAATCCAGGATTGTCTCCTCTATTTCCACAACTTACATATTATCTGAAATTCTAACGACTCTACCAATTCGAAGTCTTTCTGCTACAATAATCACAACAAATAATCCAGCATTGTCTCGTCTATTTCCACAACTCACATTCTATCTGACATTTTAACGACTCTATCAAATCGAAGTCTTTCTACTACAATACTAACGTCAAATAATCCAGGATTGTCTCGTCCATTTCCACAACCTACATTCTATCTGACATTCTAACGACTCTACCAATTCGAAGTCTATCTATTACAATACTAACAACAAATAATCTAGGATTGTCTCGTCTATTTCCACAACTTACATTCTATCTGACATTCTAACGACTCTACCCATTCGCTCTATTTCTACTACAATACTAACTTCAAATAATCCAGGATTGTCTCGTCGACATCCACAACTTACATTGTATTTGATATTCTAACGACTCTACCAATTCGAAGTCTTTCTACTACAATACTCACAACAAATAATCCAGGATTGTCTCGTCTATTTCCACAACTTACATTCTATCTGACATTTTAACGACTCTACCAATTGGAAGTCTTTCTACTACAATACTAACGTCAAATAATCCAGGATTGTCTCCACTATTTCCACAACTTACATTCTACCTGACATTCTAACGACTCTACCAATTCGATGTCTTTCTACTACAATACTCACAACAGATAATCCAGGATTGTACCGTCTATTTCTACAACGTACATTCTATCTGACATTCTAACAACTCTACCAATTCGCTGTATTTATGCTACAATACTAACGTCAAATAATCCAGGATTGTCTCGTCCATTTCCACAACTTACATTCTATCTGACATTCTGACGACTCTACCAATTCGAAGTCTATCTATTACAATACTAACAACAAATAATCTAGGATTGTCTCGTCTATTTCCACAACTTACATACTATCTGACATTCAAACGACTCTACCAGTTCGCTGTATTTCTACTACAATACTAACTTCAAATAATCCATGATTGTCACGTCTATCTCCACACCTTACATTCTATCTGACATTCTAACGACTCTACCCATTCGCTGTATTTCTACTACAATACTAACTTCAAATAATCCATGATTGTCACGTCTATCTCCACACCTTACATTCTATCTGACATTCTAACGACTCTACCAATTCGAAGTCTTTCTACTACAATACTAACGTCAAATAATCCAGGATTGTCTCGTCCATTTCCACAACTTACATTCTATCTGACATTCTAACGACTCTACCAATTCGAAGTCAATCTATTACAATACTAACAACAAATAATCCATGATTGTCACGTCTATCTCCACACCTTACATTCTATCTGACATTCTAACGACTCTACCAATTCGAAGTCTTTCTACTACAATACTAACGTCAAATAATCCAGGATTGTCTCGTCCATTTCCACAACTTACATTCTAACTGACATTTTAACGACTCTACCAATTCGAATTCTTTCTACTACAATACTAACTTTAAATAATCCAGGATTGTCTTCTCTATTTCCACAACTTACATTCTATCTGACATTCTAACGACTCTACCAATTCGATGTCTTTCTACTACAATACTCACAACAAATAATCCAGGATTGTCTCGTCTATCTCCAAACCTTACATTCTATCTGACATTCTAACGACTCTACCAGTTCGCTGTATTTCTACTACAATACTAACTTCAAATAATCCAGGATTGTCTCGTCTATTTCCACAACTTACATTCTATCTGACATACTAACGACTCTACCAATTCGCTGTATTTCTACTACAATACTAACTTCAAATAATCCAGGATTGTCTTATCTATTTCCACAACTTACATTCTATCTGATATTCGAAAGACTCTACCAATTCGAAGTCTTTCTACTACATTACTCACAACAAATATTCCAGGATTGTCTCGTCTATTTCCACAACTTACATTCTATCTGACATTCTAACGACTCTACCAATTCGAAGTCTTTCTACTACAATACTAAGTTTAAATAATCCAGGATTGTCTCCTCTATTTCCACAACTTACATATTATCTGAAATTCTAACGACTCTACCAATTCGATGTCTTTCAACTACAATACTCACACACATAATCCAGGATTGTATAGTCTATTTCTACAACTTACATTCTATCTGACATTCTAACGACTCTACCAATTCGAAGTCTTTCTGCTACAATAATCACAACAAATAATCCAGCATTGTCTCGTCTATTTCCACAACTCACATTCTATCTGACATTTTAACGACTCTATCAAATCGAAGTCTTTCTACTACAATACTAACGTCAAATAATCCAGGATTGTCTCGTCCATTTCCACAACCTACATTCTATCTGACATTCTAACGACTCTACCAATTCGAAGTCTATCTATTACAATACTAACAACAAATAATCTAGGATTGTCTCGTCTATTTCAGCAACTTACATTCTATCTGACATTCTAACGACTCTACCCATTCGCTCTATTTCTACTACAATACTAACTTCAAATAATCCAGGATTGTCTCGTCGACATCCACAACTTACATTGTATTTGATATTCTAACGACTCTACCAATTCGAAGTCTTTCTACTACAATACTCACAACAAATAATCCAGGATTGTCTCGTCTATTTCCACAACTTACATTCTATCTGACATTTTAACGACTCTACCAATTCGAAGTCTTTCTACTACAATACTAACGTCAAATAATCCAGGATTGTCTCCACTATTTCCACAACTTACATTCTACCTGACATTCTAACGACTCTACCAATTCGATGTCTTTCTACTACAATACTCACAACAGATTATCCAGGATTGTACCGTCTATTTCTACAACGTACATTCTATCTGACATTCTAACAACTCTACCAATTCGCTGTATTTATGCTACAATACTAACGTCAAATAATCCAGGATTGTCTCGTCCATTTCCACAACTTACATTCTATCTGACATTCTGACGACTCTACCAATTCGAAGTCTATCTATTACAATACTAACAACAAATAATCTAGGATTGTCTCGTCTATTTCCACAACTTACATACTATCTGACATTCAAACGACTCTACCAGTTCGCTGTATTTCTACTACAATACTAACTTCAAATAATCCATGATTGTAACGTCTATCTCCACACCTTACATTCTATCTGACATTCTAACGACTCTACCCATTCGCTGTATTTCTACTACAATACTAACTTCAAATAATCCATGATTGTCACGTCTATCTCCACACCTTACATTCTATCTGACATTCTAACGACTCTACCAATTCGCTGTATTTCTACTACAATACTCACAACAAATAATCCAGGATTGTCTCGTCTATTTCCACAACTTACATACTATCTGACATTCAAACGACTCTACCAGTTCGCTGTATTTCTACTACAATACTAACTTCAAATAATCCATGATTGTCACGTCTATCTCCACACCTTACATTCTATCTGACATTCTAACGACTCTACCAATTCGCTGTATTTCTACTACAATACTCACAACAAATAATCCAGGATTGTCTCGTCTATTTCCACAACTTACATTCTTTCTGACATTCTAATGACTCTACCAATTCGCTGTGTTTCTACTACAATACTCACAACAAATAATCCAGGATTGTCTCGTCTATTTCCACAACTTACATTCTAACTGACATTTTAACGACTCTACCAATTCGAATTCTTTCTACTACAATACTAACTTTAAATAATCCAGGATTGTCTCCTCTATTTCCACAACTTACATTCTATCTGACATTCTAACGACTCTACCAATTCGATGTCTTTCTACTACAATACTCAACAAATAATCCAGGATTGTCTCGTCTATCTCCAAACCTTACATTCTATCTGACATTCTAACGACTCTACCAGTTCGCTGTATTTCTACTACAATACTAACTTCAAATAATCCAGGATTGTCTCGTCTATTTCCACAACTTACATTCTATCTGATATTCTAACGACTCTACCCATTCGCTGTATTTCTACTACAATACTAACTTTAAATAATCCATATTGTCTCGTCTATTTCCACAACTTACATTCTATCTGACATTCAAACGACTTTATCAATTCGAAGTCTTTCTACTAGAATACTAACGTCAAATAATCCAGGATTGTCTCGTCTATTTCCACAACTTACTTTCTATCTGACATTCTAACGACTCTACCAATTCGAAGTCTTTCTACTACAATACGAACTTTAAATAATCCAAGATTGTCTCCTCTATTTCCACAACTTACATTCTATCTGACATTCTAACGACTCTACCAATTCGATGTCTTTCTACTACAATACTCACAACAAATAATCCAGGATTGTCTCGTCTATCTCCAAACCTTACATTCTATCTGACATTCTAACGACTCTACCAGTTCGCTGTATTTCTACTACAATACTAACTTCAAATAATCCAGGATTGTCTCGTCTATTTCCACAACTTACATTCTATCTGATATTCTAACGACTCTACCCATTCGCTGTATTTCTACTACAATACTAACTTCAAATAATCCAGGATTGTCTCGTCTATTTCCACAACTTACATTCTATCTGATATTCGAAAGACTCTACCAATTCGAAGTCTTTTTACTACAATACTAACGTCAAATAATCCAGGATTGTCTCGTCTATTTCCACAACTTACTTTCTATCTGACATTCTAACGACTTTACCATTTCGAAGTCTTTCTACTACATTACTCACAACAAATATTCCAGGATTGTCTCGTCTATTTCCACAACTTACATTCTATCTGACATTCTAACGACTCTACCAATTCGAAGTCTTTCTACTACAATACTAACTTTAAATAATCCAGGATTGTCTCCTCTATTTCCACTACTTACATATTATCTGAAATTCTAACGACTCTACCAATTCGATGTCTTTCTACTACAATACTCACAACACATAATCCAGGATTGTATAGTCTATTTCTACAACTTACATTCTATCTGACATTCTAACGACTCTACCAATTCGAAGTCTTTCTGCTACAATAATCACAACAAATAATCCAGCATTGTCTCGTCTATTTCCACAAGTCACATTCTATCTGACATTTTAACGACTCTATCAATTCGAAGTCTTTCTACTACAATACTAACGTCAAATAATCCAGGATTGTCTCGTCCATTTCCACAACTTACATTCTATCTGACATTCTAACGACTCTACCAATTCGAAGTCTATCTATTACAATACTAACAACAAATAATCTAGGATTGTCTCGTCTATTTCAACAACTTACATTCTATCTGACATTCTAACGACTCTACCAATTCGAAGTCTATCTATTACAATACTAACAACAAATAATCTAGGATTGTCTCGTCGACATCCACAACTTACATTGTATTTGATATTCTAACGACTCTACCAATTCGAAGTCTTTCTACTACAATACTCACAACAAATAATCCAGGATTGTCTCGTCTATTTCCACAACTTACATTCTATCTGACATTTTAACGACTCTACCAATTCGATGTCTTTCTACTACAATACTCACAACAGATAATCCAGGATTGTATCGTCTATTTCTACAACGTACATTCTATCTGACATTCTAACGACTCTACCAATTCGCTGTATTTATGCTACAATACAAACGTCAAATAATCCAGGATTGTCTCGTCCATTTCCACAACTTACATTCTATCTGACATTCTGACGACTCTACCAATTCGAAGTCTATCTATTACAATACTAATAACAAATAATCTAGGATTGTCTCGTCTATTTCTACAACTTACATACTATCTGACATTCTAATGACTCTACCAATTCGCTGTCTTTCTACTACAATACTCACAACAAATAATCCAGGATTGTCTCGTCTATTTCCACAACTTACATTCTATCTGACATTCTAACGACTCTACCAATTCGAAGTCTTTCTACTACAATACTAACTTTAAATAATCCAGGATTGTCTCCTCTATTTCCACAACTTACATATTATCTGAAATTCTAACGACTCTACCAATTCGATGTCTTTCTACTACAATACTCACAACAAATAATCCAGGATTGTATAGTCTATTTCTACAACTTACATTCTATCTGACATTCTAACGACTCTACCAATTCGAAGTATTTCTGCTACAATACTCACAACAAATAATCCAGCATTGTCTCGTCTATTTCCACAACTCACATTCTATCTGACATTTTAACGACTCTATCAATTCGAAGTCTTTCTACTACAATACTAACGTCAAATAATCCAGGATTGTCTCGTCCATTTCCACAACTTACATTCTATCTGACATTCTAACGACTCTACCAATTCGAAGTCTATCTATTACAATACTAACAACAAATAATCCAGGATTGTCTCGTCTATTTCCACAACTTACATTCTAACTGACATTTTAACGACTCTACCAATTCGAAGTCTTTCTACTACAATACTAACTTTAAATAATCCAGGATTGTCTTCTCTATTTCCACAACTTACATTCTATCTGACATTCTAACGACTCTACCAATTCGATGTCTTTCTACTACAATACTCACAACAAATAATCCAGGATTGTCTCGTCTATCTCCAAACCTTACATTCTATCTGACATTCTAACGACTCTACCAGTTCGCTGTATTTCTACTACAATACTAACTTCAAATAATCCAGGATTGTCTCGTCTATTTCCACAACTTACATTCTATCTGATATTCTAACGACTCTACCCATTCGCTGTATTTCTACTACAATACTAACTTTAAATAATCCATATTGTCTCGTCTATTTCCACAACTTACATTCTATCTGACATACTAACGACTCTACCAATTCACTGTATTTCTACTACAATACTAACTTCAAATAATCCAGGATTGTCTTATCTATTTCCACAACTTACATTCTATCTGATATTCGAAAGACTCTACCAATTCGAAGTCTTTCTACTACATTACTCACAACAAATATTCCAGGATTGTCTCGTCTATTTCCACAACTTACATTCTATCTGACATTCTAACGACTCTACCAATTCGAAGTCTTTCTACTACAATACTAAGTTTAAATAATCCAGGATTGTCTCCTCTATTTCCACAACTTACATATTATCTGAAATTCTAACGACTCTACCAATTCGATGTCTTTCAACTACAATACTCACAACACATAATCCAGGATTGTATAGTCTATTTCTACAACTTACATTCTATCTGACATTCTAACGACTCTACCAATTCGAAGTCTTTCTGCTACAATAATCACAACAAATAATCCAGCATTGTCTCGTCTATTTCCACAACTCACATTCTATCTGACATTTTAACGACTCTATCAAATCGAAGTCTTTCTACTACAATACTAACGTCAAATAATCCAGGATTGTCTCGTCCATTTCCACAACCTACATTCTATCTGACATTCTAACGACTCTACCAATTCGAAGTCTATCTATTACAATACTAACAACAAATAATCTAGGATTGTCTCGTCTATTTCCACAACTTACATTCTATCTGACATTCTAACGACTCTACCCATTCGCTCTATTTCTACTACAATACTAACTTCAAATAATCCAGGATTGTCTCGTCGACATCCACAACTTACATTGTATTTGATATTCTAACGACTCTACCAATTCGAAATCTTTCTACTACAATACTCACAACAAATAATCCAGGATTGTCTCGTCTATTTCCACAACTTACATTCTATCTGACATTTTAACGACTCTACCAATTCGAAGTCTTTCTACTACAATACTAACGTCAAATAATCCAGGATTGTCTCCACTATTTCCACAACTTACATTCTACCTGACATTCTAACGACTCTACCAATTCGATGTCTTTCTACTACAATACTCACAACAGATAATCCAGGATTGTACCGTCTATTTCCACAACTTACATACTATCTGACATTCAAACGACTCTACCAGTTCGCTGTATTTCAACTACAATACTAACTTCAAATAATCCATGATTGTCACGTCTATCTCCACACCTTACATTCTATCTGACATTCTAACGACTCTACCCATTCGCTGTATTTCTACTACAATACTAACTTCAAATAATCCATGATTGTCACGTCTATCTCCACACCTTACATTCTATCTGACATTCTAACGACTCTACCAATTCGCTGTATTTCTACTACAATACTCACAACAAATAATCCAGGATTGTCTCGTCTATTTCCACAACTTACATACTATCTGACATTCAAACGACTCTACCCATTCGCTGTATTTCTACTACAATACTAACTTCAAATAATCCATGATTGTCACGTCTATCTCCACACCTTACATTCTATCTGACATTCTAACGACTCTACCAATTCGCTGTATTTCTACTACAATACTCACAACAAATAATCCAGGATTGTCTCGTCTATTTCCACAACTTACATTCTTTCTGACATTCTAATGACTCTACCAATTCGCTGTGTTTCTACTACAATACTCACAACAAATAATCCAGGATTGTCTCGTCGACATCCACAACTTACATTGTATTTGATATTCTAACGACTCTACCAATTCGAAGTCTTTCTACTACAATACTCACAACAAATAATCCAGGATTGTCTCGTCTATTTCCACAACTTACATTCTATCTGACATTTTAACGACTCTACCAATTCGATGTCTTTCTACTACAATACTCACAACAGATAATCCAGGATTGTATCGTCTATTTCTACAACGTACATTCTATCTGACATTCTAACGACTCTACCAATTCGCTGTATTTATGCTACAATACAAACGTCAAATAATCCAGGATTGTCTCGTCCATTTCCACAACTTACATTCTATCTGACATTCTGACGACTCTACCAATTCGAAGTCTATCTATTACAATACTAACAACAAATAATCTAGGATTGTCTCGTCTATTTCTACAACTTACATACTATCTGACATTCAAACGACTCTACCAGTTCGCTGTATTTCTACTACAATACTAACTTCAAATAATCCATGATTGTCACGTCTATCTCCACACCTTACATTCTATCTGACATTCTAACGACTCTACAAGTTCGCTGTATTTCTACTACAATACTCACAACAAATAATCCAGGATTGTCTCGTCTATTTCCACAACTTACATTCTTTCTGACATTCTAATGACTCTACCAATTCGCTGTCTTTCTACTACAATACTCACAACAAATAATCCAGGATTGTCTCCACTATTTCCACAACTTACATTCTACCTGACATTCTAACGACTCTACCAATTCGATGTCTTTCTACTACAATACTCACAACAGATAATCCAGGATTGTACCGTCTATTTCTACAACGTACATTCTATCTGACATTCTAACAACTCTACCAATTCGCTGTATTTATGCTACAATACTAACGTCAAATAATCCAGGATTGTCTCGTCCATTTCCACAACTTACATTCTATCTGACATTCTGACGACTCTACCAATTCGAAGTCTATCTATTACAATACTAACAACAAATAATCTAGGATTGTCTCGTCTATTTCCACAACTTACATACTATCTGACATTCAAACGACTCTACCAGTTCGCTGTATTTCTACTACAATACTAACTTCAAATAATCCATGATTGTCACGTCTATCTCCACACCTTACATTCTATCTGACATTCTAACGACTCTACCCATTCGCTGTATTTCTACTACAATACTAACTTCAAATAATCCATGATTGTCACGTCTATCTCCACACCTTACATTCTATCTGACATTCTAACGACTCTACCAATTCGAAGTCTTTCTACTACAATACTAACGTCAAATAATCCAGGATTGTCTCGTCCATTTCCACAACTTACATTCTATCTGACATTCTAACGACTCTACCAATTCGAAGTCAATCTATTACAATACTAACAACAAATAATCCATGATTGTCACGTCTATCTCCACACCTTACATTCTATCTGACATTCTAACGACTCTACCAATTCGAAGTCTTTCTACTACAATACTAACGTCAAATAATCCAGGATTGTCTCGTCCATTTCCACAACTTACATTCTAACTGACATTTTAACGACTCTACCAATTCGAATTCTTTCTACTACAATACTAACTTTAAATAATCCAGGATTGTCTTCTCTATTTCCACAACTTACATTCTATCTGACATTCTAACGACTCTACCAATTCGATGTCTTTCTACTACAATACTCACAACAAATAATCCAGGATTGTCTCGTCTATCTCCAAACCTTACATTCTATCTGACATTCTAACGACTCTACCAGTTCGCTGTATTTCTACTACAATACTAACTTCAAATAATCCAGGATTGTCTCGTCTATTTCCACAACTTACATTCTATCTGACATACTAACGACTCTACCAATTCGCTGTATTTCTACTACAATACTAACTTCAAATAATCCAGGATTGTCTTATCTATTTCCACAACTTACATTCTATCTGATATTCGAAAGACTCTACCAATTCGAAGTCTTTCTACTACATTACTCACAACAAATATTCCAGGATTGTCTCGTCTATTTCCACAACTTACATTCTATCTGACATTCTAACGACTCTACCAATTCGAAGTCTTTCTACTACAATACTAAGTTTAAATAATCCAGGATTGTCTCCTCTATTTCCACAACTTACATATTATCTGAAATTCTAACGACTCTACCAATTCGATGTCTTTCAACTACAATACTCACACACATAATCCAGGATTGTATAGTCTATTTCTACAACTTACATTCTATCTGACATTCTAACGACTCTACCAATTCGAAGTCTTTCTGCTACAATAATCACAACAAATAATCCAGCATTGTCTCGTCTATTTCCACAACTCACATTCTATCTGACATTTTAACGACTCTATCAAATCGAAGTCTTTCTACTACAATACTAACGTCAAATAATCCAGGATTGTCTCGTCCATTTCCACAACCTACATTCTATCTGACATTCTAACGACTCTACCAATTCGAAGTCTATCTATTACAATACTAACAACAAATAATCTAGGATTGTCTCGTCTATTTCAGCAACTTACATTCTATCTGACATTCTAACGACTCTACCCATTCGCTCTATTTCTACTACAATACTAACTTCAAATAATCCAGGATTGTCTCGTCGACATCCACAACTTACATTGTATTTGATATTCTAACGACTCTACCAATTCGAAGTCTTTCTACTACAATACTCACAACAAATAATCCAGGATTGTCTCGTCTATTTCCACAACTTACATTCTATCTGACATTTTAACGACTCTACCAATTCGAAGTCTTTCTACTACAATACTAACGTCAAATAATCCAGGATTGTCTCCACTATTTCCACAACTTACATTCTACCTGACATTCTAACGACTCTACCAATTCGATGTCTTTCTACTACAATACTCACAACAGATAATCCAGGATTGTACCGTCTATTTCTACAACGTACATTCTATCTGACATTCTAACAACTCTACCAATTCGCTGTATTTATGCTACAATACTAACGTCAAATAATCCAGGATTGTCTCGTCCATTTCCACAACTTACATTCTATCTGACATTCTGACGACTCTACCAATTCGAAGTCTATCTATTACAATACTAACAACAAATAATCTAGGATTGTCTCGTCTATTTCCACAACTTACATACTATCTGACATTCAAACGACTCTACCAGTTCGCTGTATTTCTACTACAATACTAACTTCAAATAATCCATGATTGTAACGTCTATCTCCACACCTTACATTCTATCTGACATTCTAACGACTCTACCCATTCGCTGTATTTCTACTACAATACTAACTTCAAATAATCCATGATTGTCACGTCTATCTCCACACCTTACATTCTATCTGACATTCTAACGACTCTACCAATTCGCTGTATTTCTACTACAATACTCACAACAAATAATCCAGGATTGTCTCGTCTATTTCCACAACTTACATACTATCTGACATTCAAACGACTCTACCAGTTCGCTGTATTTCTACTACAATACTAACTTCAAATAATCCATGATTGTCACGTCTATCTCCACACCTTACATTCTATCTGACATTCTAACGACTCTACCAATTCGCTGTATTTCTACTACAATACTCACAACAAATAATCCAGGATTGTCTCGTCTATTTCCACAACTTACATTCTTTCTGACATTCTAATGACTCTACCAATTCGCTGTGTTTCTACTACAATACTCACAACAAATAATCCAGGATTGTCTCGTCTATTTCCACAACTTACATTCTAACTGACATTTTAACGACTCTACCAATTCGAATTCTTTCTACTACAATACTAACTTTAAATAATCCAGGATTGTCTCCTCTATTTCCACAACTTACATTCTATCTGACATTCTAACGACTCTACCAATTCGATGTCTTTCTACTACAATACTCAACAAATAATCCAGGATTGTCTCGTCTATCTCCAAACCTTACATTCTATCTGACATTCTAACGACTCTACCAGTTCGCTGTATTTCTACTACAATACTAACTTCAAATAATCCAGGATTGTCTCGTCTATTTCCACAACTTACATTCTATCTGATATTCTAACGACTCTACCCATTCGCTGTATTTCTACTACAATACTAACTTTAAATAATCCATATTGTCTCGTCTATTTCCACAACTTACATTCTATCTGACATTCAAACGACTTTATCAATTCGAAGTCTTTCTACTAGAATACTAACGTCAAATAATCCAGGATTGTCTCGTCTATTTCCACAACTTACTTTCTATCTGACATTCTAACGACTCTACCAATTCGAAGTCTTTCTACTACAATACGAACTTTAAATAATCCAAGATTGTCTCCTCTATTTCCACAACTTACATTCTATCTGACATTCTAACGACTCTACCAATTCGATGTCTTTCTACTACAATACTCACAACAAATAATCCAGGATTGTCTCGTCTATCTCCAAACCTTACATTCTATCTGACATTCTAACGACTCTACCAGTTCGCTGTATTTCTACTACAATACTAACTTCAAATAATCCAGGATTGTCTCGTCTATTTCCACAACTTACATTCTATCTGATATTCTAACGACTCTACCCATTCGCTGTATTTCTACTACAATACTAACTTCAAATAATCCAGGATTGTCTCGTCTATTTCCACAACTTACATTCTATCTGATATTCGAAAGACTCTACCAATTCGAAGTCTTTTTACTACAATACTAACGTCAAATAATCCAGGATTGTCTCGTCTATTTCCACAACTTACTTTCTATCTGACATTCTAACGACTTTACCATTTCGAAGTCTTTCTACTACATTACTCACAACAAATATTCCAGGATTGTCTCGTCTATTTCCACAACTTACATTCTATCTGACATTCTAACGACTCTACCAATTCGAAGTCTTTCTACTACAATACTAACTTTAAATAATCCAGGATTGTCTCCTCTATTTCCACTACTTACATATTATCTGAAATTCTAACGACTCTACCAATTCGATGTCTTTCTACTACAATACTCACAACACATAATCCAGGATTGTATAGTCTATTTCTACAACTTACATTCTATCTGACATTCTAACGACTCTACCAATTCGAAGTCTTTCTGCTACAATAATCACAACAAATAATCCAGCATTGTCTCGTCTATTTCCACAAGTCACATTCTATCTGACATTTTAACGACTCTATCAATTCGAAGTCTTTCTACTACAATACTAACGTCAAATAATCCAGGATTGTCTCGTCCATTTCCACAACTTACATTCTATCTGACATTCTAACGACTCTACCAATTCGAAGTCTATCTATTACAATACTAACAACAAATAATCTAGGATTGTCTCGTCTATTTCCACAACTTACATTCTATCTGACATTCTAACGACTCTACCAATTCGAAGTCTATCTATTACAATACTAACAACAAATAATCTAGGATTGTCTCGTCGACATCCACAACTTACATTGTATTTGATATTCTAACGACTCTACCAATTCGAAGTCTTTCTACTACAATACTCACAACAAATAATCCAGGATTGTCTCGTCTATTTCCACAACTTACATTCTATCTGACATTTTAACGACTCTACCAATTCGATGTCTTTCTACTACAATACTCACAACAGATAATCCAGGATTGTATCGTCTATTTCTACAACGTACATTCTATCTGACATTCTAACGACTCTACCAATTCGCTGTATTTATGCTACAATACAAACGTCAAATAATCCAGGATTGTCTCGTCCATTTCCACAACTTACATTCTATCTGACATTCTGACGACTCTACCAATTCGAAGTCTATCTATTACAATACTAATAACAAATAATCTAGGATTGTCTCGTCTATTTCTACAACTTACATACTATCTGACATTCTAATGACTCTACCAATTCGCTGTCTTTCTACTACAATACTCACAACAAATAATCCAGGATTGTCTCGTCTATTTCCACAACTTACATTCTATCTGACATTCTAACGACTCTACCAATTCGAAGTCTTTCTACTACAATACTAACTTTAAATAATCCAGGATTGTCTCCTCTATTTCCACAACTTACATATTATCTGAAATTCTAACGACTCTACCAATTCGATGTCTTTCTACTACAATACTCACAACAAATAATCCAGGATTGTATAGTCTATTTCTACAACTTACATTCTATCTGACATTCTAACGACTCTACCAATTCGAAGTATTTCTGCTACAATACTCACAACAAATAATCCAGCATTGTCTCGTCTATTTCCACAACTCACATTCTATCTGACATTTTAACGACTCTATCAATTCGAAGTCTTTCTACTACAATACTAACGTCAAATAATCCAGGATTGTCTCGTCCATTTCCACAACTTACATTCTATCTGACATTCTAACGACTCTACCAATTCGAAGTCTATCTATTACAATACTAACAACAAATAATCCAGGATTGTCTCGTCTATTTCCACAACTTACATTCTAACTGACATTTTAACGACTCTACCAATTCGAATTCTTTCTACTACAATACTAACTTTAAATAATCCAGGATTGTCTTCTCTATTTCCACAACTTACATTCTATCTGACATTCTAACGACTCTACCAATTCGATGTCTTTCTACTACAATACTCACAACAAATAATCCAGGATTGTCTCGTCTATCTCCAAACCTTACATTCTATCTGACATTCTAACGACTCTACCAGTTCGCTGTATTTCTACTACAATACTAACTTTAAATAATCCATATTGTCTCGTCTATTTCCACAACTTACATTCTATCTGACATACTAACGACTCTACCAATTCGCTGTATTTCTACTACAATACTAACTTCAAATAATCCAGGATTGTCTTATCTATTTCCACAACTTACATTCTATCTGATATTCGAAAGACTCTACCAATTCGAAGTCTTTCTACTACATTACTCACAACAAATATTCCAGGATTGTCTCGTCTATTTCCACAACTTACATTCTATCTGACATTCTAACGACTCTACCAATTCGAAGTCTTTCTACTACAATACTAAGTTTAAATAATCCAGGATTGTCTCCTCTATTTCCACAACTTACATATTATCTGAAATTCTAACGACTCTACCAATTCGATGTCTTTCAACTACAATACTCACAACACATAATCCAGGATTGTATAGTCTATTTCTACAACTTACATTCTATCTGACATTCTAACGACTCTACCAATTCGAAGTCTTTCTGCTACAATAATCACAACAAATAATCCAGCATTGTCTCGTCTATTTCCACAACTCACATTCTATCTGACATTTTAACGACTCTATCAAATCGAAGTCTTTCTACTACAATACTAACGTCAAATAATCCAGGATTGTCTCGTCCATTTCCACAACCTACATTCTATCTGACATTCTAACGACTCTACCAATTCGAAGTCTATCTATTACAATACTAACAACAAATAATCTAGGATTGTCTCGTCTATTTCCACAACTTACATTCTATCTGACATTCTAACGACTCTACCCATTCGCTCTATTTCTACTACAATACTAACTTCAAATAATCCAGGATTGTCTCGTCGACATCCACAACTTACATTGTATTTGATATTCTAACGACTCTACCAATTCGAAATCTTTCTACTACAATACTCACAACAAATAATCCAGGATTGTCTCGTCTATTTCCACAACTTACATTCTATCTGACATTTTAACGACTCTACGAATTCGAAGTCTTTCTACTACAATACTAACGTCAAATAATCCAGGATTGTCTCCACTATTTCCACAACTTACATTCTACCTGACATTCTAACGACTCTACCAATTCGATGTCTTTCTACTACAATACTCACAACAGATAATCCAGGATTGTACCGTCTATTTCTACAACGTACATTCTATCTGACATTCTAACGACTCTACCAATTCGCTGTATTTATGCTACAATACTAACGTCAAATAATCCAGGATTGTCTCGTCCATTTCCACAACTTACATTCTATCTGACATTCTGACGACTCTACCAATTCGAAGTCTATCTATTACAATACTAACAACAAATAATCTAGGATTGTCTCGTCTATTTCCACAACTTACATACTATCTGACATTCAAACGACTCTACCAGTTCGCTGTATTTCAACTACAATACTAACTTCAAATAATCCATGATTGTCACGTCTATCTCCACACCTTACATTCTATCTGACATTCTAACGACTCTACCCATTCGCTGTATTTCTACTACAATACTAACTTCAAATAATCCATGATTGTCACGTCTATCTCCACACCTTACATTCTATCTGACATTCTAACGACTCTACCAATTCGCTGTATTTCTACTACAATACTCACAACAAATAATCCAGGATTGTCTCGTCTATTTCCACAACTTACATTCTTTCTGACATTCTAATGACTCTACCAATTCGCTGTGTTTCTACTACAATACTCACAACAAATAATCCAGGATTGTCTCGTCGACATCCACAACTTACATTGTATTTGATATTCTAACGACTCTACCAATTCGAAGTCTTTCTACTACAATACTCACAACAAATAATCCAGGATTGTCTCGTCTATTTCCACAACTTACATTCTATCTGACATTTTAACGACTCTACCAATTCGATGTCTTTCTACTACAATACTCACAACAGATAATCCAGGATTGTATCGTCTATTTCTACAACGTACATTCTATCTGACATTCTAACGACTCTACCAATTCGCTGTATTTATGCTACAATACAAACGTCAAATAATCCAGGATTGTCTCGTCCATTTCCACAACTTACATTCTATCTGACATTCTGACGACTCTACCAATTCGAAGTCTATCTATTACAATACTAACAACAAATAATCTAGGATTGTCTCGTCTATTTCTACAACTTACATACTATCTGACATTCAAACGACTCTACCAGTTCGCTGTATTTCTACTACAATACTAACTTCAAATAATCCATGATTGTCACGTCTATCTCCACACCTTACATTCTATCTGACATTCTAACGACTCTACAAGTTCGCTGTATTTCTACTACAATACTCACAACAAATAATCCAGGATTGTCTCGTCTATTTCCACAACTTACATTCTTTCTGACATTCTAATGACTCTACCAATTCGCTGTCTTTCTACTACAATACTCACAACAAATAATCCAGGATTGTCTCGTCTATTTCCACAACTTACATTCTATCTGACATTCTAACGACTCTACCAATTCGATGTCTTTCTACTACAATACTAACTTTAAATAATCCAGGATTGTCTCCTCTATTTCCACAACTTACATATTATCTGAAATTCTAACGACTCTACCAATTCGATGTCTTTCTACTACAATACTCACAACAAATAATCCAGGATTGTATAGTCTATTTCTACAACTTACATTCTATCTGACATTCTAACGACTCTACCAATTCGAAGTCTTTCTGCTACAATACTCACAACAAATAATCCAGCATTGTCTCGTCTATTTCCACAACTCACATTCTATCTGACATTTTAACGACTCTATCAATTCGAAGTCTTTCTACTACAATACTAACGTCAAATAATCCAGGATTGTCTCGTCCATTTCCACAACTTACATTCTATCTGACATTCTAACGACTCTACCAATTCGAAGTCTATCTATTACAATACTAACAACAAATAATCTAGGATTGTCTCGTCTATTTCCACAACTTACATTCTAACTGACATTTTAACGACTCTACCAATTCGAATTCTTTCTACTACAATACTAACTTTAAATAATCCAGGATTGTCTTCTCTATTTCCACAACTTACATTCTATCTGACATTCTAACGACTCTACCAATTCGATGTCTTTCTACTACAATACTCACAACAAATAATCCAGGATTGTCTCGTCTATCTCCAAACCTTACATTCTATCTGACATTCTAACGACTCTACCAGTTCGCTGTATTTCTACTACAATACTAACTTCAAATAATCCAGGATTGTCTCGTCTATTTCCACAACTTACATTCTATCTGATATTCTAACGACTCTACCCATTCGCTGTATTTCTACTACAATACTAACTTTAAATAATCCATATTGTCTCGTCTATTTCCACAACTTACATTCTATCTGACATACTAACGACTCTACCAATTCGCTGTATTTCTACTACAATACTAACTTCAAATAATCCAGGATTGTCTTATCTATTTCCACACCTTACATTCTATCTGACATTCTAACGACTCTACCAATTCGCTGTATTTCTACTACAATACTAACGTCAAATAATCCAGGATCGTCTCGTCCATTTCCACAACTTACATTCTCTCTGACATTCTGACGACTCTACCAATTCGAAGTCTATCTATTACAATACTAACAACAAATAATCTAGGATTGTCTCGTCTATTTCCACAACTTACATACTATCTGACATTCAAACGACTCTACCAATTCGAGGTCTTTCTACAACAATACTAACTTCAAATAATCCATGATTGTCACGTCTATCTCCACACCTTACATTCTATCTGACATTCTAACGACTCTACCAGTTCGCTGTATTTCTACTACATTACTTACAACAAATAATCCAGGATTGTCTCGTCTATTTCCACAACTTACATTCTTTCTGACATTCTAATGACTCTACCAATTCGCTGACTTTCTACTACAATACTCACAACAAATAATCCAGGATTGTCTCGTCTATTTCCACAACTTACATTCTATCTGACATTCTAACGACTCTACCAATTCGAAGTCTTTCTACTACAATACTAACTTCAAATAATCCATGATTGTCACGTCTATCTCCACACCTTACATTCTATCTGACATTCTAATGACTCTACCAATTCGCTGACTTTCTACTACAATACTCACAACAAATAATCTAGGATTGTCTCGTCTATTTCCACAACTTACATACTATCTGACATTCAAACGACTCTACCAATTCGAGGTCTTTCTACAACAATACTAACTTCAAATAATCCATGATTGTCACGTCTATCTCCACACCTTACATTCTATCTGACATTCTAACGACTCTACCAGTTCGCTGTATTTCTACTACATTACTTACAACAAATAATCCAGGATTGTCTCGTCTATTTCCACAACTTACATTCTTTCTGACATTCTAACGACTCTACCAATTCGCTGTCTTTCTACTACAATACTCACAACAAATAATCCAGGATTGTCTCGTCTATTTCCACAACTTACATTCTAACTGACATTTTAACGACTCTACCAATTCGAATTCTTTCTACTACAATACTAACTTTAAATAATCCAGGATTGTCTCCTCTATTTCCACAACTTACATTCTATCTGACATTCTAACGACTCTACCAATTCGCTGTCTTTCTACTACAATACTCACAACAAATTATCCAGGATTGTCTCGTCTATCTCCAGACCTTACATTCTATCTGACATTCTAACGACTCTACCAGTTCGCTGTATTTCTACTACAATACTAACTTTAAATAATCCAGGATTGTCTCGTCTATTTCCACAACTTACATTCTATCTGATATTCTAACGACTCTACCCATTCGCTGTATTTCTACTAAAATACTAACTTTAAGTCATCCATATTGTCTCGTCTATTTCCACAACTTACATTCTATCTGACATTCAAACGACTTTATCAATTCGAAGTCTTTCTACTACAATACTAACTTTAAATAATCCAGGATTGTCTCGTCTATCTCCAGACCTTACATTCTATCTGACATTCTAACGACTCTACCAATTCGAAGTCTTTCTGCTACAATACTCACAACAAATAATCCAGGATTGTCTCGTCTATTTCCACACCTTACATTCTATCTGACATTCTAACGACTCTACCTATTCGATGTATTTCTACTACAATACTAACTTCAAATAATCCAGGATTGTCTCGTCTATTTCCACAACTTACATTCTATCTGATATTCTAACGACTCTACCAATTTGAAGTATTTTTACTACAATACTAACAACAAATAATCTAGGATTGTCTCGTCTATTTCCACAACTTACATTCTTTCTGACATTCTAATGACTCTACCAATTCCCTGTGTTTCTACTACAATACTCACAACAAATAATCCAGGATTGTCTCGTCTATTTCCACAACTTACATTCTATCTGACATTCTAACGACTCTACCAATTCGAAGTCTTTCTACTACAATACTAACTTTAAATAATCCAGGATTGTCTCCTCTATTTCCACAACTTACATTCTATCTGACATTCTAACGACTCTACCAGTTCGCTATATTTCTACTACAATACTAACTTCAAATAATCCAGGATTGTCTCGTCTATTTCCACAACTTACATTCTATCTGATATTCTAACGACTCTACCAATTTGAAGTATTTTTACTACAATACTAACAACAAATAATCTAGGATTGTCTCGTCTATTTCCACAACTTACATTCTTTCTGACATTCTAATGACTCTACCAATTCCCTGTGTTTCTACTACAATACTCACAACAAATAATCCAGGATTGTCTCGTCTATTTCCACAACTTACATTCTATCTGACATTCTAACGACTCTACCAATTCGAAGTCTTTCTACTACAATACTAACTTTAAATAATCCAGGATTGTCTCCTCTATTTCCACAACTTACATATTATCTGAAATTCTAACGACTCTACCAATTCGATGTCTTTCTACTACAATACTCACAACAAATAATCCAGGATTGTATAGTCTATTTCTACAACTTACATTCTATCTGACATTCTAACGACTCTACCAATTCGAAGTCTTTCTGCTACAATACTCACAACAAATAATCCAGCATTGTCTCGTCTATTTCCACAACTCACATTCTACCTGACATTTTAACGACTCTATCAATTCGAAGTCTTTCTACTACAATACTAACGTCAAATAATCCAGGATTGTCTCGTCCATTTCCACAACTTACATTCTATCTGACATTCTAACGACTCTACCCATTCGCTCTATTTCTACTACAATACTAACTTCAAATAATCCAGGATTGTCTCGTCTACATCCACAACTTACATTGTATCTGATATTCTAACGACTCTACCAATTCGAAGTCTTTCTACTACAATACTCACAACAAATAATCCAGGATTGTCTCGTCTATTTCCACAACTTACATTCTATCTGACATTCTAATGACTCTACCAATTCGCTGTCTTTCTACTACAATACTCACAACAAATAATCCAGGATTGTCTCGTCTATTTCCACAACTTACATTCTATCTCACATTTTAACGAGTCTACCAATTCGCTGTATTTCTACTACAATACTCACAACAAATAAACCAGTATCGTCTCGTCTATTTCCACAACTTTCATTCTATCTTACATACTAACGACTCTACCAATTCGAAGTCTTTCTACTACAATACTAACTTTAAACAATCCAGAATTGTCTCCTCTATTTCCACAACTTACATTCTATCTGACATTCTAACGACTCTACCCATTCGCTGTATTTCTACTACAATACTAACTTCAAATAATCCAGGATTGTCTTATCTATTTCCACAACTTACATTCTATCTGATATTCGAACGACTCTACGAATTCGCTGTCTTTCTACTACAATACTAACGTTAAATAATCCAGGATTGTCTCGTCCATTTCCACAACTTACATTCTATCTGACATTCTAACGACTCTACCAATTCGCTGTGTTTCTACTACAATACTCACAACAAATAATCCAGGATTGTCTCGTCTATTTCCACAACTTACATTCTAACTGACATTTTAACGACTCTACCAATTCGAATTCTTTCTACTACAATACTAACTTTAAATAATCCAGGATTGTCTCCTCTATTTCCACAACTTACATTCTATCTGACATTCTAACGACTCTACCAGTTCGCTGTATTTCTACTACAATACTAACTTCAAATAATCCAGGATTGTCTCGTCTATTTCCACAACTTACATTCTATCTGATATTCTAACGACTCTACCCATTCGCTGTATTTCTACTACAATACTAACTTTAAGTAATCCATATTGTCTCGTCTATTTCCACAACTTACATTCTATCTGACATTCAAACGACTTTATCAATTCGAAGTCTTTCTACTAGAATACTAACGTCAAATAATCCAGGATTGTCTCGTCTATTTCCACAACTTACTTTCTATCTGACATTCTAACGACTCTACCAATTCGAAGTCTTTCTACTACAATACTCACAACAAATATTCCAGGATTGTCTGGTCTATTTCCACAACTTACATTCTATCTGACATTCTAACGACTCTACCAATTCGAAGTCTTTCTACTACAATACTAACTTTAAATAATCCAGGATTGTCTCGTCTATCTCCAGACCTTACATTCTATCTGACATTCTAACGAGTCTACCAATTCGAAGTCTTTCTGCTACAATACTCACAACAAATAATCCAGGATTGTCTCGTCTATTTCCACACCTTACATTCTATCTGACATTCTAACGACTCTACCTATTCGCTGTATTTCTACTACAATACTCACAACAAATAATCCAGCATTGTCTCGTCTATTTCCACAACTCACATTCTATCTGACGTTCTAACGACTCTATCAATTCGAAGTCTTTCTACTACAATACTAACTTTAAATAATCCAGGATTGTCTCCTCTATTTCCACAACTTACATTCTATCTGACATTCTAACGACTCTACCAATTCGATGTCTTTCTACTACAATACTCACAACAAATAATCCAGGATTGTATCGTCTATCTCCACACCTTACGTTCTATCTGACATTCTAACGACTCTACCAGTTCGCTCTATTTCTACTACAATACTAACTTCAAATAATCCAGGATTGTCTCGTCTATTTCCACAACTTACATTCTATCTGATATTCTAACGACTCTACCAATTTGAAGTATTTTTACTACAATACTAACAACAAATAATCCAGGATAGTCTCGTCTATTTCCACAACTTACATTCTATCTGACATTCTAACGACTCTACCAATTCGAAGTCTTTCTACTACAATACTCACAACAAATATTCCAGGATTGTCTCGTCTATCTCCAGACCTTACATTCTATCTGACATTCTAACGACGCTACCAGTTCGCAGTATTTCTACTACAATACTAACTTTAAACAATCCAGGATTGTCTCCTCTATTTCCACAACTTACATTCTATCTGACATTCTAACGACTCTACCAATTGGCTGTATTTCTACTACAATACTAACTTCAAATAATCCAGGATTGCCTTATCTATTTCCACAACTTACATTCTATCTGATATTCGAAAGACTCTACCAATTCGAAGTCTTTCTACTACAATACTAACGTCAAATAATCCAGGATTGTCTCGTCCATTTCCACAACTTACATTCTATCTGACATTCTAACGACTCTACCAATTCGCTGTCTTTCTACCACAATACTCACAACAAATAATCCAGGATTGTCTCGTCTATTTCCACAACTTACATTCTATCTGACATTTTAACGACTCTACCAATTCGAATTCTTTCTACTACAATACTAACTTTAAATAATCCAGGATTGTCTCCTCTATTTCAACAACTTACATTCTATCTTACGTTCTAACGACTCTACGAATCCGATGTGTTTCTACTATAATACTCACAACAAATAATCCAGGATTGTCTCGTCTATCTCCAGACATTACATTCTATCTGACATTCTAACGACTCTACCAGTTCGCTGTATTTCTACTACAATACTAACTCCAAATGATCCAGGATTGTCTCGTCTATTTCCACAACTTACATTCTATCTGACATTCTAACGACTCTACCTATTCGCTGTATTTCTACTACAATACTCACAACAAATAATCCAGCATTGTCTCGTCTATTTCCACAACTCACATTCTATCTGACATTCTAACGACTCTACCAATTCGCTGTATTTCTACTACAATACTAACGTCAAATAATCCAGGATTGTCTTGTCCATTTCCACAACTTACATTCTATCGGACATTCTAACGACTCTACCAATTCGAAGTCTATCTATTACAATACTAACAACAAATAATCTAGGATTGTCTCGTCTATTTCCACAACTTACATTCTATCTGACATTCTAACGACTCTACCAATTCGAAGTCTTTCTACTACAATACTCACAACAAATAATCCAAGATTGTCTCATCTATTTCCACACCTTACATTCTATCTGACATTCTAACGACTCGACCCATTCGCTGTATTTCTACTACAATACTAACTTCAAATAATCCAGGATTGTCACGTCTATCTCCACACCTTACATTCTATCTGACATTCTAACGACTCTACCAGTTCGCTGTATTTCTACTACAATACTCACAACAAATAAACCAGTATCGTCTCGTCTATTTCCACAACTTACATTCTATCTTACATACTAACGACTCTACCAATTCGAAGTCTTTCTACTACAATACTAACTTTAAACAATCCAGGATTGTCTCCTCTATTTCCACAACTTACATTCTATCTGACATTCTAACAACTCTACCCATTCGCTGTATTTCTACTACAATACTAACTTTAAATAATCCATATTGTCTCGTCTATTTCCACAACTTACATTCTATCTGATATTCTAACGACTCTACCAATTCGAAGTCTTTCTACTACAATACTAACTTTAAATAATCCAGGATTGTCTCCTCTATTTCCACAACTTACATTCTATCTGACATTCTAACGACTCTACCAATTCGATGTGTTTCTACTACAATACTCACAACAAATAATCCAGGATTGTCTCGTCTATCTCCAGACCTTACATTCTATCTAACATTCTAACGACTCTACCAGTTCGCTGTATTTCTACTACAATACTAACTTTAAACAATCCAGGATTGTCTCCTCTATTTCCACAACTTACATTCTATCTGACATTCTAACGACTCTACCCATTCGCTGTATTTCTACTACAATACTAACTTCAAATAATCCAGGATTGTCTTATCTATTTCCACAACTTACATTCTATCTGATATTCGAACGAATCTACCAATTCGAAGTCTTTCTACTACAATACTAACGCCAAATAATCCAGGATTGTCTCGTCTATTTCCACAACTTACTTTCTATCTGACATTCTAACGACTCTTCCAATTCGAAGTCTTTCTACTACAATACTCACAACAAATATTCCAGGATTGTCTGGTCTATTTCCACAACTTACATTCTATCTGACATTCTAACGACTCTACCAATTCGAAGTCTTTCTACTACAATACTAACTTTAAATATTCCAGGATTGTCTCCTCTATTTCCACAACTTACATATTATCTGAAATTCTAACGACTCTACCAATTCGATGTCTTTCTACTACAATTCTCACAACAAATAATCCAGGTTTGTATAGTCTATTTCTACAACTTAAATTCTATCTGACATTCTAACGACTCTACCAATTAGAAGTCTTTCTGCTACAATACTCACAACAAATAATCCAGCATTGTCTCGTCTATTTCCACAACTCACATTCTATCTGACATTCTAAAGACTCTACCAATTCGCTGTATTTCTACTACAATACTAACTTCAAATAATCCAGGATTGTCTCGTCTATTTCCACAACTTACATTCTATCTGACTTTCTAACGACTCTACCAATTCGAAGTCTTTCTACTACAATACTAACTTTAAATAATCCAGGATTGTCTCCTCTATTTCCACAACTTACATTCTATCTGACATTCTAACGACTCTACCAATTCGATGTCTTTCTACTACAATACTCACAACAAATAATCCAGGATTGTCTCGTCTATCTCCACACCTTACGTTCTATCTGACATTCTAACGACTCTACCAGTTCGCTCTATTTCTACTACAATACTAACTTCAAATAATCCATCATTGTCTCGTCTATTTCCACAACTCACATTCTATCTGACATTCTAAAGACTCTACCAATTCGCTGTAGTTCTACTACAATACTAACTTCAAATAATCCAGGATTGTCTCGTCTATTTCCACAACTTACATTCTATCTGACTTTCTAACGACTCTACCAATTCGAAGTTTTTCTACTACAATGCTAACAACAAATAATCTAGGATTGTCTCGTCTATTTCCACAACTTACATTTTCTCTGACATTCTAACGACTCTACCAATTCGATGTGTTTCTACTACAATACTCACAACAAATAATCCAGGATTGTCTCGTCTATCTCCACAACTTACGTTGTATCTGACATTCTAACGACTCTACCAATTCGAATTCTTTATATTACAATACTCACAACAAATAATCCACGACTGTCTCGTCTATTTCCACAACTTACATTATATCTGATATTCTAACGACTCTACCAATTTGAAGTATTTTTACTACAATACTAACAACAAATAATCCAGGATAGTCTCGTCTATTTCCACAACTTAAATTCTATCTGACATTCTAACGACTCTACCAATTAGAAGTCTTTCTGCTACAATACTCACAACAAATAATCCAGCATTGTCTCGTCTATTTCCACAACTCACATTCTATCTGACATTCTAAAGACTCTACCAATTCGCTGTATTTCTACTACAATACTAACTTCAAATAATCCAGGATTGTCTCGTCTATTTCCACAACTTACATTCTATCTGACTTTCTAACGACTCTACCAATTCGAAGTCTTTCTACTACAATACTAACTTTAAATAATCCAGGATTGTCTCCTCTATTTCCACAACTTACATTCTATCTGACATTCTAACGACTCTACCAATTCGATGTCTTTCTACTACAATACTCACAACAAATAATCCAGGATTGTCTCGTCTATCTCCACACCTTACGTTCTATCTGACATTCTAACGACTCTACCAGTTCGCTCTATTTCTACTACAATACTAACTTCAAATAATCCATCATTGTCTCGTCTATTTCCACAACTCACATTCTATCTGACATTCTAAAGACTCTACCAATTCGCTGTATTTCTACTACAATACTAACTTCAAATAATCCAGGATTGTCTCGTCTATTTCCACAACTTACATTCTATCTGACTTTCTAACGACTCTACCAATTCGAAGTTTTTCTACTACAATGCTAACAACAAATAATCTAGGATTGTCTCGTCTATCTCCACAACTTACATTTTCTCTGACATTCTAACGACTCTACCAATTCGATGTGTTTCTACTACAATACTCACAACAAATAATCCAGGATTGTCTCGTCTATCTCCACAACTTACGTTGTATCTGACATTCTAACGACTCTACCAATTCGAATTCTTTATATTACAATACTCACAACAAATAATCCACGACTGTCTCGTCTATTTCCACAACTTACATTATATCTGATATTCTAACGACTCTACCAATTTGAAGTATTTTTACTACAATACTAACAACAAATAATCCAGGATAGTCTCGTCTATTTCCACAACTTACATTCTATCTGACATTCTAACGACTCTACCAATTCGAAGTCTTTCTACTACAATACTCACAACAAATATTCCAGGATTGTCTCGTCTATCTCCAGACCTTACATTCTATCTGACATTCTAACGACTCTACCAGTTCGCAGTATTTCTACTACAATACTAACTTTAAACAATCCAGGATTGTCTCCTCTATTTCCACAACTTACATTCTATCTGACATTCTAACGACTCTACCAATTCGCTGTATTTCTACTACAATACTAACTTCAAATAATCCAGGATTGCCTTATCTATTTCCACAACTTACATTCTATCTGATATTCGAAAGACTCTACCAATTCGAAGTCTTTCTACTACAATACTAACGTCAAATAATCCAGGATTGTCTCGTCCATTTCCACAACTTACATTCTATCTGACATTCTAACGACTCTAGCAATTCGCTGTCTTTCTACCACAATACTCACAACAAATAATCCAGGATTGTCTCGTCTATTTCCACAACTTACATTCTATCTGACATTTTAACGACTCTACCAATTCGAATTCTTTCTACTACAATACTAACTTTAAATAATCCAGGATTGTCTCCTCTATTTCAACAACTTACATTCTATCTTACGTTCTAACGACTCTACGAATCCGATGTGTTTCTACTATAATACTCACAACAAATAATCCAGGATTGTCTCGTCTATCTCCAGACATTACATTCTATCTGACATTCTAACGACTCTACCAGTTCGCTGTATTTCTACTACAATACTAACTCCAAATAATCCAGGATTGTCTCGTCTATTTCCACAACTTACATTCTATCTGACATTCTAACGACTCTACCTATTCGCTGTATTTCTACTACAATACTCACAACAAATAATCCAGCATTGTCTCGTCTATTTCCACAACTCACATTCTATCTGACATTCTAACGACTCTACCAATTCGCTGTATTTCTACTACAATACTAACGTCAAATAATCCAGGATTGTCTCGTCCATTTCCACAACTTACATTCTATCTGACATTCTAACGACTCTACCAATTCGAAGTCTATCTATTACAATACTAACAACAAATAATCTAGGATTGTCTCGTCTATTTCCACAACTTACATTCAATCTGACATTCTAACGACTCTACCAATTCGAAGTCTTTCTACTACAATACTCACAACAAATAATCCAGGATTGTCTCATCTATTTCCACACCTTACATTCTATCTGACATTCTAACGACTCGACCCATTCGCTGTATTTCTACTACAATACTAACTTCAAATAATCCAGGATTGTCACGTCTATCTCCACACCTTACATTCTATCTGACATTCTAACGACTCTACCAGTTCGCTGTATTTCTACTACAATACTCACAACAAATAAACCAGTATCGTCTCGTCTATTTCCACAACTTACATTCTATCTTACATACTAACGACTCTACCAATACGAAGTCTTTCTACTACAATACTAACTTTAAACAATCCAGGATTGTCTCCTCTATTTCCACAACTTACATTCTATCTGACATTCTAACGACTCTACCCATTCGCTGTATTTCTACTACAATACTAACTTTAAATAATCCATATTGTCTCGTCTATTTCCACAACTTACATTCTATCTGATATTCTAACGACTCTACCAATTCGAAGTCTTTCTACTACAATACTAACTTTAAATAATCCAGGATTGTCTCCTCTATTTCCACAACTTACATTCTATCTGACATTCTAACGACTCTACCAATTCGATGTGTTTCTACTACAATACTCACAACAAATAATCCAGGATTGTCTCGTCTATCTCCAGACCTTACATTCTATCTAACATTCTAACGACTCTACCAGTTCGCTGTATTTCTACTACAATACTAACTTTAAACAATCCAGGATTGTCTCCTCTATTTCCACAACTTACATTCTATCTGACATTCTAACGACTCTACCTATTCGCTGTATTTCTACTACAATACTAACTTCAAATAATCCAGGATTGTCTTATCTATTTCCACAACTTACATTCTATCTGATATTAGAACGAATCTACCAATTCGAAGTCTTTCTACTACAATACTAACGCCAAATAATCCAGGATTGTCTCGTCTATTTCCACAACTTACTTTCTATCTGACATTCTAACGACTCTTCCAATTCGAAGTCTTTCTACTACAATACTCACAACAAATATTCCAGGATTGTCTGGTCTATTTCCACAACTTACATTCTATCTGACATTCTAACGACTCTACCAATTCCAAGTCTTTCTACTACAATACTAACTTTAAATAATCCAGGATTGTCTCCTCTATTTCCACAACTTACATATTATCTGAAATTCTAACGACTCTACCAATTCGATGTCTTTCTACTACAATTCTCCAACAAATAATCCAGGTTTGTATAGTCTATTTCTACAACTTAAATTCTATCTGACATTCTAACGACTCTACCAATTAGAAGTCTTTCTGCTACAATACTCACAACAAATAATCCAGCATTGTCTCGTCTATTTCCACAACTCACATTCTATCTGACATTCTAAAGACTCTACCAATTCGCTGTATTTCTACTACAATACTAACTTCAAATAATCCAGGATTGTCTCGCCTATTTCCACAACTTACATTCTATCTGACATTCTAACGACTCTACCAATTCGAAGTCTTTCTACTACAATACTAACTTTAAATAATCCAGGATTGTCTCCTCTATTTCAACAACTTACATTCTATCTTACGTTCTAACGACTCTACGAATCCGATGTGTTTCTACTATAATACTCACAACAAATAATCCAGGATTGTCTCGTCTATCTCCAGACATTACATTCTATCTGACATTCTAACGACTCTACCAGTTCGCTGTATTTCTACTACAATACTAACTCCAAATAATCCAGGATTGTCTCGTCTATTTCCACAACTTACATTCTATCTGACATTCTAACGACTCTACCTATTCGCTGTATTTCTACTACAATACTCACAACAAATAATCCAGCATTGTCTCGTCTATTTCCACAACTCACATTCTATCTGACATTCTAACGACTCTACCAATTCGCTGTATTTCTACTACAATACTAACGTCAAATAATCCAGGATTGTCTCGTCCATTTCCACAACTTACATTCTATCTGACATTCTAACGACTCTACCAATTCGAAGTCTATCTATTACAATACTAACAACAAATAATCTAGGATTGTCTCGTCTATTTCCACAACTTACATTCAATCTGACATTCTAACGACTCTACCAATTCGAAGTCTTTCTACTACAATACTCACAACAAATAATCCAGGATTGTCTCATCTATTTCCACACCTTACATTCTATCTGACATTCTAACGACTCGACCCATTCGCTGTATTTCTACTACAATACTAACTTCAAATAATCCAGGATTGTCACGTCTATCTCCACACCTTACATTCTATCTGACATTCTAACGACTCTACCAGTTCGCTGTATTTCTACTACAATACTCACAACAAATAAACCAGTATCGTCTCGTCTATATCCACAACTTACATTCTATCTTACATACTAACGACTCTACCAATTCGAAGTCTTTCTACTACAATACTAACTTTAAACAATCCAGGATTGTCTCCTCTATTTCCACAACTTACATTCTATCTGACATTCTAACGACTCTACCAATTCGATGTGTTTCTACTACAATACTCACAACAAATAATCCAGGATTGTCTCGTCTATCTCCAGACCTTACATTCTATCTAACATTCTAACGACTCTACCAGTTCGCTGTATTTCTACTACAATACTAACTTTAAACAATCCAGGATTGTCTCCTCTATTTCCACAACTTACATTCTATCTGACATTCTAACGACTCTACCCATTCGCTGTATTTCTACTACAATACTAACTTCAAATAATCCAGGATTGTCTTATCTATTTCCACAACTTACATTCTATCTGATATTAGAACGAATCTACCAATTCGAAGTCTTTCTACTACAATACTAACGCCAAATAATCCAGGATTGTCTCGTCTATTTCCACAACTTACTTTCTATCTGACATTCTAACGACTCTTCCAATTCGAAGTCTTTCTACTACAATACTCACAACAAATATTCCAGGATTGTCTGGTCTATTTCCACAACTTACATTCTATCTGACATTCTAACGACTCTACCAATTCGAAGTCTTTCTACTACAATACTAACTTTAAATAATCCAGGATTGTCTCCTCTATTTCCACAACTTACATATTATCTGAAATTCTAACGACTCTTCCAATTCGAAGTCTTTCTACTACAATACTCACAACAAATAATCCAGGTTTGTATAGTCTATTTCTACAACTTAAATTCTATCTGACATTCTAACGACTCTACCAATTAGAAGTCTTTCTGCTACAATACTCACAACAAACAATCCAGCATTGTCTCGTCTATTTCCACAACTCACATTCTATCTGACATTCTAAAGACTCTACCAATTCGCTGTATTTCTACTACAATACTAACTTCAAATAATCCAGGATTGTCTCGTCTATTTCCACAACTTACATTCTATCTGACATTCTAACGACTCTACCATTTCGAAGTCTTTCTACTACAATACTAACTTTAAATAATCCAGGATTGTCTCCTCTATTTCAACAACTTACATTCTATCTTACGTTCTAACGACTCTACGAATCCGATGTGTTTCTACTATAATACTCACAACAAATAATCCAGGATTGTCTCGTCTATCTCCAGACATTACATTCTATCTGACATTCTAACGACTCTACCAGTTCGCTGTATTTCTACTACAATACTAACTCCAAATAATCCAGGATTGTCTCGTCTATTTGCACAACTTACATTCTATCTGACATTCTAACGACTCTACCTATTCGCTGTATTTCTACTACAATACTCACAACAAATAATCCAGCATTGTCTCGTCTATTTCCACAACTCACATTCTATCTGACATTCTAACGACTCTACCAATTCGCTGTATTTCTACTACAATACTAACGTCAAATAATCCAGGATTGTCTCGTCCATTTCCACAACTTACATTCTATCTGACATTCTAACGACTCTACCAATTCGAAGTCTATCTATTACAATACTAACAACAAATAATCTAGGATTGTCTCGTCTATTTCCACAACTTACATTCAATCTGACATTCTAACGACTCTACCAATTCGAAGTCTTTCTACTACAATACTCACAACAAATAATCCAGGATTGTCTCATCTATTTCCACACCTTACATTCTATCTGACATTCTAACGACTCGACCCATTCGCTGTATTTCTACTACAATACTAACTTCAAATAATCCAGGATTGTCACGTCTATCTCCACACCTTACATTCTATCTGACATTCTAACGACTCTACCAGTTCGCTGTATTTCTACTACAATACTCACAACAAATAAACCAGTATCGTCTCGTCTATTTCCACAACTTACATTCTATCTTACATACTAACGACTCTACCAATTCGAAGTCTTTCTACTACAATACTAACTTTAAACAATCCAGGATTGTCTCCTCTATTTCCACAACTTACATTCTATCTGACATTCTAACGACTCTACCCATTCGCTGTATTTCTACTACAATACTAACTTTAAATAATCCATATTGTCTCGTCTATTTCCACAACTTACATTCTATCTGATATTCTAACGACTCTACCAATTCGAAGTCTTTCTACTACAATACTAACTTTAGATAATCCAGGATTGTCTCCTCTATTTCCACAACTTACATTCTATCTGACATTCTAACGACTCTACCAATTCGATGTGTTTCTACTACAATACTCACAACAAATAATCCAGGATTGTCTCGTCTATCTCCAGACCTTACATTCTATCTAACATTCTAACGACTCTACCAGTTCGCTGTATTTCTACTACAATACTAACTTTAAACAATCCAGGATTGTCTCCTCTATTTCCACAACTTACATTCTATCTGACATTCTAACGACTCTACCTATTCGCTGTATTTCTACTACAATACTAACTTCAAATAATCCAGGATTGTCTTATCTATTTCCACAACTTACATTCTATCTGATATTAGAACGAATCTACCAATTCGAAGTCTTTCTACTACAATACTAACGCCAAATAATCCAGGATTGTCTCGTCTATTTCCACAACTTACATTCTATCTGACATTCTAACGACTCTTCCAATTCGAAGTCTTTCTACTACAATACTCACAACAAATATTCCAGGATTGTCTGGTCTATTTCCACAACTTACATTCTATCTGACATTCTAACGACTCTACCAATTCGAAGTCTTTCTACTACAATACTAACTTTAAATAATCCAGGATTGTCTCCTCTATTTCCACAACTTACATATTATCTGAAATTCTAACGACTCTACCAATTCGATGTCTTTCTACTACAATTCTCACAACAAATAATCCAGGTTTGTATAGTCTATTTCTACAACTTAAATTCCATCTGACATTCTAACGACTCTACCAATTAGAAGTCTTTCTGCTACAATACTCACAACAAATAATCCAGCATTGTCTCGTCTATTTCCACAACTCACATTCTATCTGACATTCTAAAGACTCTACCAATTCGCTGTATTTCTACTACAATACTAACTTCAAATAATCCAGGATTGTCTCGTCTATTTCCACAACTTACATTCTATCTGACATTCTAACGACTCTACCAATTCGAAGTCTTTCTACTACAATACTAACTTTAAATAATCCAGGATTGTCTCCTCTATTTCAACAACTTACATTCTATCTTACGTTCTAACGACTCTACGAATCCGATGTGTTTCTACTATAATACTCACAACAAATAATCCAGGATTGTCTCGTCTATCTCCAGACATTACATTCTATCTGACATTCTAACGACTCTACCAGTTCGCTGTATTTCTACTACAATACTAACTCCAAATAATCCAGGATTGTCTCGTCTATTTCCACAACTTACATTCTATCTGACATTCTAACGACTCTACCTATTCGCTGTATTTCTACTACAATACTCACAACAAATAATCCAGCATTGTCTCGTCTATTTCCACAACTCACATTCTATCTGACATTCTAACGACTCTACCAATTCGCTGTATTTCTACTACAATACTAACGTCAAATAATCCAGGATTGTCTCGTCCATTTCCACAACTTACATTCTATCTGACATTCTAACGACTCTACCAATTCGAAGTCTATCTATTACAATACTAACAACAAATAATCTAGGATTGTCTCGTCTATTTCCACAACTTACATTCAATCTGACATTCTAACGACTCTACCAATTCGAAGTCTTTCTACTACAATACTCACAACAAATAATCCAGGATTGTCTCATCTATTTCCACACCTTACATTCTATCTGACATTCTAACGACTCGACCCATTCGCTGTATTTCTACTACAATACTAACTTCAAATAATCCAGGATTGTCACGTCTATCTCCACACCTTACATTCTATCTGACATTCTAACGACTCTACCAGTTCGCTGTATTTCTACTACAATACTCACAACAAATAAACCAGTATCGTCTCGTCTATTTCCACAACTTACATTCTATCTTACATACTAACGACTCTACCAATTCGAAGTCTTTCTACTACAATACTAACTTTAAACAATCCAGGATTGTCTCCTCTATTTCCACAACTTACATTCTATCTGACATTCTAACGACTCTACCCATTCGCTGTATTTCTACTACAATACTAACTTTAAATAATCCATATTGTCTCGTCTATTTCCACAACTTACATTCTATCTGATATTCCAACGACTCTACCAATTCGAAGTCTTTCTACTACAATACTAACTTTAAATAATCCAGGATTGTCTCCTCTATTTCCACAACTTACATTCTATCTGACATTCTAACGACTCTACCAATTCGATGTGTTTCTACTACAATACTCACAACAAATAATCCAGGATTGTCTCGTCTATCTCCAGACCTTACATTCTATCTAACATTCTAACGACTCTACCAGTTCGCTGTATTTCTACTACAATACTAACTTTAAACAATCCAGGATTGTCTCCTCTATTTCCACAACTTACATTCTATCTGACATTCTAACGACTCTACCTATTCGCTGTATTTCTACTACAATACTAACTTCAAATAATCCAGGATTGTCTTATCTATTTCCACAACTTACATTCTATCTGATATTAGAACGAATCTACCAATTCGAAGTCTTTCTACTACAATACTAACGCCAAATAATCCAGGATTGTCTCGTCTATTTCCACAACTTACATTCTATCTGACATTCTAACGACTCTTCCAATTCGAAGTCTTTCTACTACAATACTCACAACAAATATTCCAGGATTGTCTGGTCTATTTCCACAACTTACATTCTATCTGACATTCTAACGACTCTACCAATTCGAAGTCTTTCTACTACAATACTAACTTTAAATAATCCAGGATTGTCTCCTCTATTTCCACAACTTACATATTATCTGAAATTCTAACGACTCTACCAATTCGATGTCTTTCTACTACAATTCTCACAACAAATAATCCAGGTTTGTATAGTCTATTTCTACAACTTAAATTCCATCTGACATTCTAACGACTCTACCAATTAGAAGTCTTTCTGCTACAATACTCACAACAAATAATCCAGCATTGTCTCGTCTATTTCCACAACTCACATTCTATCTGACATTCTAAAGACTCTACCAATTCGCTGTATTTCTACTACAATACTAACTTCAAATAATCCAGGATTGTCTCGTCTATTTCCACAACTTACATTCTATCTGACATTCTAACGACTCTACCAATTCGAAGTCTTTCTACTACAATACTAACTTTAAATAATCCAGGATTGTCTCCTCTATTTCAACAACTTACATTCTATCTTACGTTCTAACGACTCTACGAATCCGATGTGTTTCTACTATAATACTCACAACAAATAATCCAGGATTGTCTCGTCTATCTCCAGACATTACATTCTATCTGACATTCTAACGACTCTACCAGTTCGCTGTATTTCTACTACAATACTAACTCCAAATAATCCAGGATTGTCTCGTCTATTTCCACAACTTACATTCTATCTGACATTCTAACGACTCTACCTATTCGCTGTATTTCTACTACAATACTCACAACAAATAATCCAGCATTGTCTCGTCTATTTCCACAACTCACATTCTATCTGACATTCTAACGACTCTACCAATTCGCTGTATTTCTACTACAATACTAACGTCAAATAATCCAGGATTGTCTCGTCCATTTCCACAACTTACATTCTATCTGACATTCTAACGACTCTACCAATTCGAAGTCTATCTATTACAATACTAACAACAAATAATCTAGGATTGTCTCGTCTATTTCCACAACTTACATTCAATCTGACATTCTAACGACTCTACCAATTCGAAGTCTTTCTACTACAATACTCACAACAAATAATCCAGGATTGTCTCATCTATTTCCACACCTTACATTCTATCTGACATTCTAACGACTCGACCCATTCGCTGTATTTCTACTACAATACTAACTTCAAATAATCCAGGATTGTCACGTCTATCTCCACACCTTACATTCTATCTGACATTCTAACGACTCTACCAGTTCGCTGTATTTCTACTACAATACTCACAACAAATAAACCAGTATCGTCTCGTCTATTTCCACAACTTACATTCTATCTTACATACTAACGACTCTACCAATTCGAAGTCTTTCTACTACAATACTAACTTTAAACAATCCAGGATTGTCTCCTCTATTTCCACAACTTACATTCTATCTGACATTCTAACGACTCTACCCATTCGCTGTATTTCTACTACAATACTAACTTTAAATAATCCATATTGTCTCGTCTATTTCCACAACTTACATTCTATCTGATATTCCAACGACTCTACCAATTCGAAGTCTTTCTACTACAATACTAACTTTAAATAATCCAGGATTGTCTCCTCTATTTCCACAACTTACATTCTATCTGACATTCTAACGACTCTACCAATTCGATGTGTTTCTACTACAATACTCACAACAAATAATCCAGGATTGTCTCGTCTATCTCCAGACCTTACATTCTATCTAACATTCTAACGACTCTACCAGTTCGCTGTATTTCTACTACAATACTAACTTTAAACAATCCAGGATTGTCTCCTCTATTTCCACAACTTACATTCTATCTGACATTCTAACGACTCTACCCATTCGCTGTATTTCTACTACAATACTAACTTCAAATAATCCAGGATTGTCTTATCTATTTCCACAACTTACATTCTATCTGATATTCGAACGAATCTACCAATTCGAAGTCTTTCTACTACAATACTAACGCCAAATAATCCAGGATTGTCTCGTCTATTTCCACAACTTACTTTCTATCTGACATTCTAACGACTCTTCCAATTCGAAGTCTTTCTTCTACAATACTCACAACAAATATTCCAGGATTGTCTGGTCTATTTCCACAACTTACATTCTATCTGACATTCTAACGACTCTACCAATTCGAAGTCTTTCTACTACAATACTAACTTTAAATAATCCAGGATTGTCTCCTCTATTTCCACAACTTACATATTATCTGAAATTCTAACGACTCTACCAATTCGATGTCTTTCTACTACAATTCTCACAACAAATAATCCAGGTTTGTATTGTCTATTTCTACAACTTTAATTCTATCTGACATTCTAACGACTCTACCAATTAGAAGTCTTTCTGCTACAATACTCACAACAAATAATCCAGCATTGTCTCGTCTATTTCCACAACTCACATTCTATCTGACATTCTAAAGACTCTACCAATTCGCTGTATTTCTACTACAATACTAACTTCAAATAATCCTGGATTGTCTCGTCTATTTCCACAACTTACTTTCTATCTGACTTTCTAACGACTGTACCAATTCGAAGTTTTTCTACTACAATGCTAACAACAAATAATCTAGGATTGTCTCGTCTATCTCCACAACTTACATTTTCTCTGACATTCTAACGACTCTACCAATTCGATGTGTTTCTACTACAATACTCACAACAAATAATCCAGGATTGTCTCGTCTATCTCCACAACTTACGTTATATCTGACATTCTAACGACTCTACCAATTCGAATTCTTTATATTACAATACTCACAACAAATAATCCACGACTGTCTCGTCTATTTCCACTACTTACATTCTATCTGACATTCTAACGACTCTACCAATTCGATGTGTTTCTACTACAATACTCACGACAAATAATCCAGGATTGTCTCGTCTATCTCCAGACCTTACATTCCATCTGACATTCTAACGACTCTACCAGTTCGCTGTATTTCTACTACAAAACTAACTTCAAATAATCCAGGATTGTCTCGTCTATTTCCACAACTTACATTCTATCTGACATTCTAACGACTCTACCAGTTCGCTGTATTTCTACTACAATACTAACTTCAAATAATCCAGGATTGTCTCGTCTACTTCCACAAGTTACATTGTATCTGATATTGTAACGACTCTACCAATTCGAAGTCTTTCTACTACAATACTCACAACAAATAATCCAGGATTGTCTCGTCTATCTCCAGACCTTACATTCTATCTAACATTCTAACGACTCTACCAGTTCGCTGTATTTCTACTACAATACTAACTTTAAACAATCCAGGATTGTCTCCTCTATTTCCACAACTTACATTCTATCTGACATTCTAACGACTCTACCCATTCGCTGTATTTCTACTACAATACTAACTTCAAATAATCCAGGATTGTCTTATCTATTTCCACAACTTACATTCTATCTGATATTCGAACGAATCTACCAATTCGAAGTCTTTCTACTACAATACTAACTTTAAACAATCCAGGATTGTCTCCTCTATTTCCACAACTTACATTCTATCTGACATTCTAACGACTCTACCCATTCGCTGTATTTCTACTACAATACTAACTTCAAATAATCCAGGATTGTCTCGTCTACTTCCACAAGTTACATTGTATCTGATATTGTAACGACTCTACCAATTCGAAGTCTTTCTACTACAATACTCACAACAAATAATCCAGGATTGTCTCATCTATCTCCAGACCTTACATTCTATCTAACATTCTAACGACTCTACCAGTTCGCTGTATTTCTACTACAATACTAACTTTAAACAATCCAGGATTGTATCGTCTATTTCCACAACTTACATTCTATCTGACATTCTAACGACTCTACCCATTCGCTGTATTTCTACTACAATACTAACTTCAAATAATCCAGGATTGTCTTATCTATTTCCACAACTTACATTCTATCTCACATTCTAACGACTCTACCAATTCGAAGTCTTTCTACTACAATACTCACAACAAATAATCCAGGATTGTCTCGTCTATTTCCACAACTTACATTCTATCTGGCATTCTAATGACTCTACCAATTCGCTGTCTTTCTACTACAATACTCACAACAAATAATCCATATTGTCTCGTCTATTTCCACAACTTACATTCTATCTGACATTCAAACGACTCTATCAATTCGAAGTATTTCTACTACAATACTAACTTTAAATAATCCAGGATTGTCTCCTCTATTTCCACAATTTACATTTTATCTGAAATTCTAACGACTCTACCAATTCGATGTCTTTCTACTACAATACTCACAACAAATAATCCAGGATTGTATAGTCTATTTCTACAACTTACATTCTATCTGACATTCTAACGACTCTACCAATTCGAAGTCTTTCTGCTACAATACTCACAACAAATAATCAAGGATTGTCTCGTCTATTTCCACACCTTACATTCTATCTGACATTCTATCGACTCTACCTATTCGCTGTATTTCTACTACAATACTCACAACAAATAATCCAGCATTGTCTCGTCTATTTCCACAACTCACATTCTATCTGACATTCTAACGACTCTATCACTTCGAATTCTTTATATTACAATACTCACAACAAACAATCCACGACTGTCTCGTCTATTTCCACAACTTACATTCTATCTGACATTCTAACGACTCTACCAGTTCGCTGTATTTCAACTACAATACTCACAACAAATAATCCATATTGTCTCGTCTATTTCCACAACTTACATTCTATCTGACATTCAAACGACTCTATCAATTCGAAGTCTTTCTACTACAATACTAACGCCAAATAATCCAGGATTGTCTCGTCTATTTCCACAACTTACTTTCTATCTGACATTCTAACGACTCTACCAATTCGAAGTCTTTCTACTACAATACTCACAACAAATATTCCAGGATTGTCTCGTCTATATCCACAACTTACATTCTATCTGACATTCTAACGACTCTACCAATTCGAAGTCTTTCTACTACAATACTAACTTTAAATAATCCAGGATTGTCTCCTCTATTTCCACAACTTACATACTATCTGACATTCTAACGACTCTACCTATTCGCTGTATTTCTACTACAATACTCACAACAAATAATCCAGCATTGTCTCGTCTATTTCCACAACTCACATTCTATCTGACATTCTAACGACTCTATCAATTCGAAGTCTTTCTACTACAATACTAACGTCAAATAATCCAGGATCGTCTCGTCTATTTCCACAACTTACATTCTATCTGACATTCTAACGACTCTACCAATTCGAAGTCTTTCTACTATAATACTAACAACAAATAATCTGGGATTGTCTCGACTATTTCCACAACATACATTCTATCTGACATTCTAACGACTCTACCAATTCGAAGTTTTTCTACTACAATACTAACAACAAATAATCAAGGATTGTATCGTCTATTTCCACAACTTACATTCTATCTGACATTCTAACGACTCTACCCATTCGCTGTATTTCTACTATAATACTAACTTCAAATAATCCAGGATTGTCTCCTCTATTTCCACAACTTACATTCTATGTCACATTCTAACGAGTCTACCAATTCGCTGTGTTTCTACTACAATACTCACAACAAATAAACCAGGATTGTCTCCTCTATTTCCACAACTTACATTCTATCTGACATTCTAACGACTCTACCAATTCGCTGTCTTTCTACTACAATACTAACTTCAAATAATCCAGGATTGTATCGGCTATTTCCACAACTTACATTCTATCTGACATTCTAACGACTCTACCAATTCGCTGTCTTTCTACTACAATACTAACAACATATAATCTAGGATTGTCTCGACTATTTCCACAACTTACATTCTATCTGACATTCTAACGACTCTAACAATTCGAAGTCTTTCTACTACAATACTCACAACAAATAATCCAGGATTGTCTCATCTATTTCCACAACTTACATTCTATCTGACATTCTAACGACTCTACCAATTCGATGTGTTTCTACTACAATACTCACGTCAAATAATCCAGGATTGTCTCGTCTATCTCCAGACCTTACATTCTATCTGACATTCTAACGACTCTACCAGTTCGCTGTATTTCTACTACAATACTCACAACAAATAATCCAGGATTGTCTCGTCTATTTCCACAACTTACATTCTATCTCACATTCTAACGTGTCTACCAATTCGAAGTCTTTCTACTACAATACTAACTTTAAATAATCCAGGATTGTCTCCTCTATTTCCACAACTTACATTCTATCTGACATTGAAACGACTCTACCAATTCGATGTCTTTGTACTACAATACTCACAAAAAAATAATCCAGGATTGTATCGTCTTTTTCCACAACTTACATTCTATCTGACATTCTAACGACTCTACCAATTCGCTGTATTTCTACTACAATACTAACTTCAATTAGTCCAGGATTGTCTCATCTATTTCCACAACTTACATTCTATCTGATATTCGAACGACTCTACCAATTCGAAGTCTTTCTACTACAATACTAACAACAAATAATGCAGGATTATCTCGTCTATTTCCACAACTTACATTCTATCTGACATTCTAACGACTCTACCAATTCGAAGTCTTTCTATTACAATACTCACAAAAAATAATCCAGGATTGTCTCGTCTATTTCCACAACTTACATTCTATCTGACATTCTAACGACTCTACGAATTCGCTGTGTTTCTACTACAATACTAACTTCAAATAATCCAGGATTGTATCGGCTATTTCCACAACTTACATTCTATCTGACATTCTAACGACTCTACCAATTCGCTGTCTTTCTACTACAATACTAACAACATATAATCTAGGATTGTCTCGACTATTTCCACAACTTACATTCTATCTGACATTCTAACGACTCTAACAATTCGAAGTCTTTCTACTACAATACTCACAACAAATAATCCAGGATTGTCTCATCTATTTCCACAACTTACATTCTATCTGACATTCTAACGACTCTACCAATTCGATGTGTTTCTACTACAATACTCACGTCAAATAATCCAGGATTGTCTCGTCTATCTCCAGACCTTACATTCTATCTGACATTCTAACGACTCTACCAGTTCGCTGTATTTCTACTACAATACTCACAACAAATAATCCAGGATTGTCTCGTCTATTTCCACAACTTACATTCTATCTCACATTCTAACGTGTCTACCAATTCGAAGTCTTTCTACTACAATACTAACTTTAAATAATCCAGGATTGTCTCCTCTATTTCCACAACTTACATTCTATCTGACATTGAAACGACTCTACCAATTCGATGTCTTTGTACTACAATACTCACAAAAAAATAATCCAGGATTGTATCGTCTTTTTCCACAACTTACATTCTATCTGACATTCTAACGACTCTACCAATTCGCTGTATTTCTACTACAATACTAACTTCAATTAGTCCAGGATTGTCTCATCTATTTCCACAACTTACATTCTATCTGATATTCGAACGACTCTACCAATTCGAAGTCTTTCTACTACAATACTAACAACAAATAATGCAGGATTATCTCGTCTATTTCCACAACTTACATTCTATCTGACATTCTAACGACTCTACCAATTCGAAGTCTTTCTATTACAATACTCACAAAAAATAATCCAGGATTGTCTCGTCTATTTCCACAACTTACATTCTATCTGACATTCTAACGACTCTACGAATTCGCTGTGTTTCTACTACAATACTCACAACAAACAATCCAGGATTGTCTCGTCTATTTCTACAACTTACATTCTATGTGACATTAAAACGACTCTATCAATTCGAAGTCTTTCTACTACAATACTAACGTCAAATAATCCAGGATTGTCTCGTCTATTTCCACAACTTACGTTCTATCTGACATTCTAACGACTCTACCAATTCGAATTCTTTATATTACAATACTCACAACAAATAATCCACGACTGTCTCGTCTATTTCCACAACTTACATTCTATCTGACATTCTAACGACTCTACCAATTCGATGTGTTTCTACTACAATACTCACGACAAATAATCCAGGATTGTGTCGTCTATTTCCACAACTTACATTCTATCTGACATTCTAACGACTCTACGAATTCGCTGTCTTTCTACTACAATGCTCACAAAAAATAATCCACGACTGTCTCGTCTATTTCCACAACTTACATTCTATCTGACATTCTAACGACTCTACCAATTCGAAATCTTTCTACTACAATACTCACAACAAACAATCCAGGATTGTCTCGTCTATTTCTACAACTTACATTCTATGTGACATTCAAACGACTCTATCAATTCGAAGTCTTTCTACTACAATACTAACGTCAAATGATCCAGGATTGTCTCGTCTATTTCCACAACTTACGTTCTATCTGACATTCTAACGACTCTACCTATTCGAATTCTTTCTATTACAATACTCACAACAAATAATCCAGGATTATCTCGTCTATTTCCACAACTTACATTCTATCTGACATTCTAACAACTCTACGAATTCGCTGTCTTTCTACTACAATGCTCACAACAAATAATCCACGACTGTCTCGTCTATTTCCACAACTTACATTCTATCTGACATTCTAACGACTCTACCAATTCGAAGTCTTTCTACTACAATACTAACTTTAAATAATCCAGGATTGTCTCCTCTATTTCCACAACTTACATTCTATCTGACATTGAAACGACTCTACCAATTCGATGTCTTTGTACTACAATACTCACAAAAAAATAATCCAGGATTGTATCGTCTTTTTCCACAACTTACATTCTATCTGACATTCTAACGACTCTACCAATTCGCTGTATTTCTACTACAATACTAACTTCAATTAGTCCAGGATTGTCTCATCTATTTCCACAACTTACATTCTATCTGATATTCGAACGACTCTACCAATTCGAAGTCTTTCTACTACAATACTAACAACAAATAATGCAGGATTATCTCGTCTATTTCCACAACTTACATTCTATCTGACATTCTAACGACTCTACCAATTCGAAGTCTTTCTATTACAATACTCACAAAAAATAATCCAGGATTGTCTCGTCTATTTCCACAACTTACATTCTATCTGACATTCTAACGACTCTACGAATTCGCTGTGTTTCTACTACAATACTCACAACAAACAATCCAGGATTGTCTCGTCTATTTCTACAACTTACATTCTATGTGACATTAAAACGACTCTATCAATTCGAAGTCTTTCTACTACAATACTAACGTCAAATAATCCAGGATTGTCTCGTCTATTTCCACAACTTACGTTCTATCTGACATTCTAACGACTCTACCAATTCGAATTCTTTATATTACAATACTCACAACAAATAATCCACGACTGTCTCGTCTATTTCCACAACTTACATTCTATCTGACATTCTAACGACTCTACCAATTCGATGTGTTTCTACTACAATACTCACGACAAATAATCCAGGATTGTGTCGTCTATTTCCACAACTTACATTCTATCTGACATTCTAACGACTCTACGAATTCGCTGTCTTTCTACTACAATGCTCACAAAAAATAATCCACGACTGTCTCGTCTATTTCCACAACTTACATTCTATCTGACATTCTAACGACTCTACCAATTCGAAATCTTTCTACTACAATACTCACAACAAACAATCCAGGATTGTCTCGTCTATTTCTACAACTTACATTCTATGTGACATTCAAACGACTCTATCAATTCGAAGTCTTTCTACTACAATACTAACGTCAAATGATCCAGGATTGTCTCGTCTATTTCCACAACTTACGTTCTATCTGACATTCTAACGACTCTACCTATTCGAATTCTTTCTATTACAATACTCACAACAAATAATCCAGGATTATCTCGTCTATTTCCACAACTTACATTCTATCTGACATTCTAACAACTCTACGAATTCGCTGTCTTTCTACTACAATGCTCACAACAAATAATCCACGACTGTCTCGTCTATTTCCACAACTTACATTCTATCTGACATTCTAACGACTCTACCAATTCGAAATCTTTCTACTACAATACTCACAACAAACAATCCAGGATTGTCTCGTCTATTTCTACAAACTTACATTCTATTTGACATTCAAACGACTCTATCAATTCGAAGTCTTTCTACTACAATACTAACTTCAAATAATCCAGGATTGTCTCCTCTATTTCCACAACTTACATTCTATGTCACATTCTAACGAGTCTACCAATTCGCTGTATTTCTACTACAATACTAACTTCAAATAATCCAGGATTGTCTCGTCTATTTCCACAACTTACATTCTATCTGACTTTCTAACGACTCTACCAATTCGAAGTTTTTCTACTACAATGCTAACAACAAATAATCTAGGATTGTCTCGTCTATCTCCACAACTTACATTTTCTCTGACATTCTAACGACTCTACCAATTCGATGTGTTTCTACTACAATACTCACAACAAATAATCCAGGATTGTCTTGTCTATCTCCAGACCTTACATTCTATCTGACATTCTAACGACTCTACCAGTTCGCTGTATTTCTACTACAATACTAACTTCAAATAATCCAGGATTGTCTCGTCTATTTCCACAACTTACATTCTATCTGACATTCTAACGACTCTACCTATTCGCTGTATTTCTACTACAATACTCACAACAAATAATCCAGCATTGTCTCGTCTATTTCCACAACTCACATTCTATCTGACATTCTAACAACTCTATCAATTCGAAGTCTTTCTACTACAATACTAACGTCAAATAATCCAGGATCGTCTCGTCTATTTCCACAACTTACATTCTATCTGACATTCTAACGACTCTACCAATTCGAAGTCTTTCTACTACAATACTAACAACAAATAATCTGGGATTGTCTAGTCTATTTCCACAACATACATTCTATCTGACATTCTAACGACTCTACCAATTCGAAGTTTTTCTACTACAATACTCCCAACAAATAATCAAGGATTGTATCGTCTATTTCCACAACTTACATTCTATCTGACATTCTAACGACTCTACCAATTCGCTGTATTTCTACTACAATACTAACAACAAATAATCTAGGATTGTCTCGTCTATTTCCACAACTTACGTTCTATCTGACATTCTAACGACTCTAACAATTCGAAGTCTTTCTACTACAATACTCACAACAAATAATCCAGGATTGTCTCATCTATTTCCACAACTTACATTCTATCTGACATTCTAACGACTCTACCAATTCGATGTGTTTCTACTACAATACTCACAACAAACAATCCAGGATTATCTCGTCTATCTCCAGACCTTACATTCTATCTGACATCCTAACGACTCTACCAGTTCGCTGTATTTCTACTACAATACTAACGTCAAATAATCAAGGATTGTCTCCTCTATTTCCACAACTTACATTCTATCTGACATTCTAACGACTCTAACAATTCGATGTCTTTCTACTACAATACTCACAACAAATAATCCAGGATTGTATCGTCTATTTCTACAACTTACATTCTATCTGACATTCTATCGACTCTACCAATTCGAAGTCTTTCTGCTACAATACTCACAACAAATAATCCAGGATTGTCTCGTCTATTTCCACAACTTATATTCTATCTGATATTCTAACGACTCTACCAATTCGAAGTCTTTCCACTACAATACTCACAACAAATAATCCAGGATTGTCTCGTCTATTTACACAACTTACATTCTATCTGACATTCTAACGTGTCTACCAATTCGAAGTCTTTCTACTACAATACTAACTTTAAACAATCCAGGATTGTCTCCTCTATTTCCACAACTTACATTCTATCTGAAATTGAAACGACTCTACCAATTCGATGTCTTTGTACTACAATACTCACGAAAAAATAATCCAGGATTGTATCGTCTTTTTCCACAACTTACATTCTATCTGACATTCTAACGACTCTACCAATTCGCTGTATTTCTTCTACAATACTAACTTCAATTAGTCCAGGATTGTCTCATCTATTTCCACAACTTACATTCTATCTGATATTCGAACGACTCTACCAATTCGAAGTCTTTCTACTACAATACTGACAACAAATAATGCAGGATTGTCTCGTCTATTTCCACAACTTACATTCTATCTGACATTCTAACGACTCTACCAATTCGAAGTCTTTCTATTACAATACTCACAACAAATAATCCAGGATTGTCTCGTCTATTTCCACAACTTACATTCTATCTGACATTCTAACGACTCTACGAATTCGCTGTCTCTCTACTACAATACTCACAACAAACAATCCAGGATTGTCTCGTCTATTTCTACAACTTACATTCTATGTGACATTCAAACGACTCTATCAATTCGAAGTCTTTCTACTACAATACTAACGTCAAATAATCCAGGATTGTCTCGTCTATTTCCACAACTTACGTTATATCTGACATTCTAACGACTCTACCAATTCGAATTCTTTATATTACAATACTCACAACAAATAATCCACGACTGTCTCGTCTATTTCCACAACTTACATTCTATCTGACATTCTAACGACTCTACCAATTCGATGTGTTTCTACTACAATACTCACAACAAATAATCCAGGATTGGCTCGTCTATCTCCAGACCTTACATTCTATCTGACATTCTAACGACTCTACCAGTTCGCTGTATTTCTACTACAAAACTAACTTCAAATAATCCAGGATTGTCTCGTCTATTTCCACAACTTACATTCTATCTGATATTCTAACGACTCTACCCATTCGCTGTATTTCTACTACAATACTAACTTCAAATAATCCAGGATCGTCTCGTCTACTTCCACAAGTTACATTGTATCTGATATTCTAACGACTCTACCAATTCGAAGTCTTTCTACTACAATACTCACAACAAATAATCCAGGATTGTCTCGTCTATTTCCACAACTTACATTCTATCTGGCATTCTAATGACTCTACCAATTCGCTGTCTTTCTACTACAATACTCACAACAAATAATCCATATTGTCTCGTCTATTTCCACAACTTACATTCTATCTGACATTCAAACGACTCTATCAATTCGAAGTCTTTCTACTACAATACTAACTTTAAATAATCCAGGATTGTCTCCTCTATTTCCACAATTTACATTTTATATGAAATTCTAACGACTCTACCAATTCGATGTCTTTCTACTACAATACTCACAACAAATAATCCAGGATTGTATAGTCTATTTCTACAACTTACATTCTATCTGACATTCTAACGACTCTACCAATTCGAAGTCTTTCTGCTACAATACTCACAACAAATAATCCAGGATTGTCTCGTCTATTTACACAACTTACATTCTATCTGACATTCTAACGTGTCTACCAATTCGAAGTCTTTCTACTACAATACTAACTTTAAACAATCCAGGATTGTCTCCTCTATTTCCACAACTTACATTCTATCTGAAATTGAAACGACTCTACCAATTCGATGTCTTTGTACTACAATACTCACGAAAAAATAATCCAGGATTGTATCGTCTTTTTCCACAACTTACATTCTATCTGACATTCTAACGACTCTACCAATTCGCTGTATTTCTTCTACAATACTAACTTCAATTAGTCCAGGATTGTCTCATCTATTTCCACAACTTACATTCTATCTGATATTCGAACGACTCTACCAATTCGAAGTCTTTCTACTACAATACTGACAACAAATAATGCAGGATTGTCTCGTCTATTTCCACAACTTACATTCTATCTGACATTCTAACGACTCTACCAATTCGAAGTCTTTCTATTACAATACTCACAACAAATAATCCAGGATTGTCTCGTCTATTTCCACAACTTACATTCTATCTGACATTCTAACGACTCTACGAATTCGCTGTCTCTCTACTACAATACTCACAACAAACAATCCAGGATTGTCTCGTCTATTTCTACAACTTACATTCTATGTGACATTCAAACGACTCTATCAATTCGAAGTCTTTCTACTACAATACTAACGTCAAATAATCCAGGATTGTCTCGTCTATTTCCACAACTTACGTTATATCTGACATTCTAACGACTCTACCAATTCGAATTCTTTATATTACAATACTCACAACAAATAATCCACGACTGTCTCGTCTATTTCCACAACTTACATTCTATCTGACATTCTAACGACTCTACCAATTCGATGTGTTTCTACTACAATACTCACAACAAATAATCCAGGATTGGCTCGTCTATCTCCAGACCTTACATTCTATCTGACATTCTAACGACTCTACCAGTTCGCTGTATTTCTACTACAAAACTAACTTCAAATAATCCAGGATTGTCTCGTCTATTTCCACAACTTACATTCTATCTGATATTCTAACGACTCTACCCATTCGCTGTATTTCTACTACAATACTAACTTCAAATAATCCAGGATCGTCTCGTCTACTTCCACAAGTTACATTGTATCTGATATTCTAACGACTCTACCAATTCGAAGTCTTTCTACTACAATACTCACAACAAATAATCCAGGATTGTCTCGTCTATTTCCACAACTTACATTCTATCTGGCATTCTAATGACTCTACCAATTCGCTGTCTTTCTACTACAATACTCACAACAAATAATCCATATTGTCTCGTCTATTTCCACAACTTACATTCTATCTGACATTCAAACGACTCTATCAATTCGAAGTCTTTCTACTACAATACTAACTTTAAATAATCCAGGATTGTCTCCTCTATTTCCACAATTTACATTTTATATGAAATTCTAACGACTCTACCAATTCGATGTCTTTCTACTACAATACTCACAACAAATAATCCAGGATTGTATAGTCTATTTCTACAACTTACATTCTATCTGACATTCTAACGACTCTACCAATTCGAAGTCTTTCTGCTACAATACTCACAACAAATAATCAAGGATTGTCTCGTCTATTTCCACACCTTACATTCTATCTGACATTCTATCGACTCTACCTATTCGCTGTATTTCTACTACAATACTCACAACAAATAATCCAGCATTGTCTCGTCTATCCACAACTCACATTCTATCTGACATTCTAACGACTCTATCAATTCGAATTCTTTATATTACAATACTCACAACAAATAATCCACGACTGTCTCGTCTATTTCCACAACTTACATTCTATCTGACATTATAACGACTCTACCAGTTCGCTGTATTTCAACTACAATACTAACTTCAAATAATCCAGGATTGTCTCGTCTATTACCACAACTTACATTCTATCTGATATTCTAACGACTCTACCAATTCGAAGTCTTTCTACTACAATACTCACAACAAATTTCCAGGATTGTCTCGTCTATTTCCACAACTTACATTCTATCTGGCATTCTAATGACTCTACCAATTCGCTGTCTTTCTACTACAATACTCACAACAAATAATCCATATTGTCTCGTCTATTTCCACAACTTACATTCTATCTGACATTCAAACGACTCTATCAATTCGAAGTCTTTCTACTACAATACTAACGTCAAATAATCCAGGATTGTCTCGTCTATTTCCACAACTTACTTTCTATCTGACATTCTAACGACTCTACCAATTCGAAGTCTTTCTACTACAATACTCACAACAAATATTCCAGGATCGTCTCGTCTATATCCACAACTTACATTCTATCTGACATTCTAACGACTCTACCAATTTGAAGTCTTTCTACTACAATACTAACTTTAAATAATCCAGGATTCTCTCCTCTATTTCCACAACTTACATTCTATCTGACATTCTAACGACTCTACCAATTCGAAGTCTTTCTACTACAATACTCACAACAAATAATCCAGGATTGTATAGTCTATTTCTACAACTTACATTCTAGCTGACATTCTAACGACTCTACCAATTCGAAGTCTTTCTGCTACAATACTCACAACAAATAATCCAGGATTGTCTCGTCTATTTCCACACCTTACATTCTACCTGACATTCTAACGACTCTACCTATTCGCTGTATTTCTACTACAATACTCACAACAAATAATCCAGCATTGTCTCGTCTATTTCCACAACTTACATTCTATCTGACATTCTAACGACTCTACCAATTCGAAGTCTTTCTACTACAATACTAACAACAAATAATCTGGGATTGTCTCGTCTATTTCCACAACATACATTCTATCTGACATTCTAACGACTCTACCAATTCGAAGTTTTTCTACTACAATACTCCCAACAAATAATCAAGGATTGTATCGTCTATTTCCACAACTTACATTCTATCTGACATTCTAACGACTCTACCCATTCGCTGTATTTCTACTACAATACTAACTTCAAATAATCCAGGATTGTCTCCTCTATTTCCACAACTTACATTCTATGTCACATTCTAACGAGTCTACCAATTCGCTGTGTTTCTACTACAATACTCACAACAAATAAACCAGGATTGTCTCGTCTATTTCCACAACTTACATTATATCTGACATACTAACGACTCTACGAATTCGAAGTCTTTCTACTACAATACTAACTTTAATCTATCCAGGATTGTCTCCTCTATTTCCACAACTTACATTCTATCTGACATTCTAACGACTCTACCAATTCGCTGTATTTCTACTACAATACTAACTTCAAATAATCCAGGATTGTATCGGCTATTTCCACAACTTACATTCTATCTGACATTCTAACGACTCTACCAATTCGCTGTCTTTCTACTACAATACTAACAACATATAATCTAGGATTGTCTCGTCTATTTCCACAACTTACAATCTATCTGATATTCGAACGACTCTACCAATTCGAAGTCTTTCTGCTACAATACTCACAACAAATAATCTAGGATTGTCTCGTCTATTTCCACAACTTACATTCTATCTGACATTCTAACGACTCTAACAATTCGAAGTCTTTCTACTACAATACTCACAACAAATAATCCAGGATCGTCTCATCTATTTCCACAACTTACATTCTATCTGACATTCTAACGACTCTACCAATTCGATGTGTTTCTACTACAATACTCACGTCAAATAATCCAGGATTGTCTCGTCTATCTCCAGACCTTACATTCTATCTGACATTCTAACGACTCTACCAGTTCGCTGTATTTCTACTACAATACTCACAACAAATAATCCAGGATTGTCTCGTCTATTTCCACAACTTACATTCTATCTCACATTCTAACGTGTCTACCAATTCGAAGTCTTTCTACTACAATACTACCTTTAAACAGTCCAGGATTGTCTCCTCTATTTCCACAACTTACATTCTATCTGACATTGAAACGACTCTACCAAATCGATGTCTTTGTACTACAATACTCACAACAAACAATCCAGGATTGTCTCGTCTATTTCTACAACTTACATTCTATGTGACATTGAAACGACTCTATCAATTCGAAGTCTTTCTACAACAATACTAACGTAAAATTATCCATGATTGTCTCGTCCATTTCCACAACTTACATTCTATCTGACATTCTAACGCCTCTACCAATTCGAAGTCTTTCTACTACAATACTAACTTTAAATAATCCAGGATTGTCTCGTCTATCTCCAGACCTTACATTCTATATGACATTCTAACGACTCAACCAGTTCGCTGTATTTCAACTACAATACTACCTTCAAATAATCCAGGATTGTCTCGTCTATTTCTACAACTTACATTCTATCTGATATTCTAAAGACTCTACCCATTCGCTGTATTTCTACTACAATACTAACTTCAAATAATCCAGGATTGTCTCGTCTACTTCCACAAATCACATTATATGTGATATTCTAACGACTCTACCAATTCGAAGTCTTTCTACTACAATACTCACAACAAATAATCCATATTGTCTCGTCTATTTCCACAACTCACATTCTATCTGACATTCTAACGACTCTATCAATTCGAAGTCTTTCTACTACAATACTAACGTCAAATAATCCAGGATCGTCTCGTCTATTTCCACAACTTACATTCTATCTGACATTCTAACGACTCTACCAATTCGAAGTCTTTCTACTACAATACTAACAACAAATAATCTGGGATTGTCTCGTCTATTTCCACAACATACATTCTATCTGACATTCTAACGACTCTACCAATTCGAAGTTTTTCTACTACAATACTCCCAACAAATAATCAAGGATTGTATCGTCGATTACCACAACTTACATTCTATCTGACATTCTAACGACTCTACCCATTCGCTGTATTTCTACTACAATACTAACTTCAAATAATCCAGGATTGTCTCCTCTATTTCCACAACTTACATTCTAAGTCACATTCTAACGAGTCTACCAATTCGCTGTGTTTCTACTACAATACTCACAACAAATAAACCAGGAATGTCTCCTCTATTTCCACAACTTACATTCTATCTGACATTCTAACGACTCTACCAATTCGCTGTCTTTCTACTACAATACTAACTTCAAATAATCCAGGATTGTATCGGCTATTTCCACAACTTACATTCTATCTGACATTCTAACGACTCTACCAATTCGCTGTCTTTCTACTACAATACTAACAACATATAATCTAGGATTGTCTCGTCTATTTCCACAACATACAATCTATCTGATATTCGAACGACTCTACCAATTCGAAGTCTTTCTGCTACAATACTAACAACAAATAATCTAGGATTGTCTCGTCTATTTGCACAACTTACATTCTATCTGACATTCTAACGACTCTAACAATTCGAAGTCTTTCTACTACAATACTCACAACAAATAATCCAGGATTGTCTCATCTATTTCCACAACTTACATTCTATCTGACATTCTAACGACTCTACCAATTCGATGTGTTTCTACTACAATACTCACGTCAAATAATCCAGGATTGTCTCGTCTATCTCCAGACCTTACATTCTATCTGACATTCTAACGACTCTACCAGTTCGCTGTATTTCTACTACAATACTCACAACAAATAATCCAGGATTGTCTCGTCTATTTCCACAACTTACATTCTATCTAACATTCTAACGTGTCTACCAATTCGAAGTCTTTCTACTACAATACTAACTTTAAACAATCCAGGATTGTCTCCTCTATTTCCACAACTTACATTCTATCTGACATTGAAACGACTCTACCAATTCGATGTCTTTGTACTACAATACTCACAAAACAATAATCCAGGATTGTATCGTCTTTTTCCACAACTTACATTCTATCTGACATTCTAACGACTCTACCAATTCGCTGAATTTCTACTACAATACTAACAACATATAATCCATATTGTCTCGTCTATTTCCACAACTCACATTCTATCTGACATTCTAACGACTCTATCAATTCGAAGTCTTTCTACTACAATACTAACGTCAAATAATCCAGGATCGTCTCGTCTATTTCCACAACTTACATTCTATCTGACATTCTAACGACTCTACCAATTCGAAGTCTTTCTACTACAATACTAACAACAAATAATCTGGGATTGTCTCGTCTATTTCCACAACATACATTCTATCTGACATTCTAACGACTCTACCAATTCGAAGTTTTTCTACTACAATACTCCCAACAAATAATCAAGGATTGTATCGTCGATTACCACAACTTACATTCTATCTGACATTCTAACGACTCTACCCATTCGCTGTATTTCTACTACAATACTAACTTCAAATAATCCAGGATTGTCTCCTCTATTTCCACAACTTACATTCTAAGTCACATTCTAACGAGTCTACCAATTCGCTGTGTTTCTACTACAATACTCACAACAAATAAACCAGGAATGTCTCCTCTATTTCCACAACTTACATTCTATCTGACATTCTAACGACTCTACCAATTCGCTGTCTTTCTACTACAATACTAACTTCAAATAATCCAGGATTGTATCGGCTATTTCCACAACTTACATTCTATCTGACATTCTAACGACTCTACCAATTCGCTGTCTTTCTACTACAATACTAACAACATATAATCTAGGATTGTCTCGTCTATTTCCACAACATACAATCTATCTGATATTCGAACGACTCTACCAATTCGAAGTCTTTCTGCTACAATACTAACAACAAATAATCTAGGATTGTCTCGTCTATTTGCACAACTTACATTCTATCTGACATTCTAACGACTCTAACAATTCGAAGTCTTTCTACTACAATACTAACGTCAAATAATCCAGGATTGTCTCGTCTATTTCCACAACTTACGTTCTATCTGACATTCTAACGACTCTACCAATTCGAATTCTTTCTATTACAATACTCACAACAAATAATCCAGGATTGTCTCGTCTATTTCCACAACTTACATTCTATCTGACATTCTAACGACTCTACCAATTCGAAGTCTTTCTACTACAATACTAACAACAAATAATCTGGGATTGTCTCGTCTATTTCCACAACATACATTCTATCTGACATTCTAACGACTCTACCAATTCGAAGTTTTTCTACTACAATACTCCCAACAAATAATCAAGGATTGTATCGTCGATTACCACAACTTACATTCTATCTGACATTCTAACGACTCTACCCATTCGCTGTATTTCTACTACAATACTAACTTCAAATAATCCAGGATTGTCTCCTCTATTTCCACAACTTACATTCTATGTCACATTCTAACGAGTCTACCAATTCGCTGTGTTTCTACTACAATACTCACAACAAATAAACCAGGATTGTCTCCTCTATTTCCACAACTTACATTCTATCTGACATTCTAACGACTCTACCAATTCGCTGTCTTTCTACTACAATACTAACTTCAAATAATCCAGGATTGTATCGGCTATTTCCACAACTTACATTCTATCTGACATTCTAACGACTCTACCAATTCGCTGTCTTTCTACTACAATACTAACAACATATAATCTAGGATTGTCTCGTCTATTTCCACAACTTACAATCTATCTGATATTCGAACGACTCTACCAATTCGAAGTCTTTCTGCTACAATACTAACAACAAATAATCTAGGATTGTCTCGTCTATTTCCACAACTTACATTCTATCTGACATTCTAACGACTCTACCAATTCAATGTGTTTCTACTACAATACTCACGTCAAATAATCCAGGATTGTCTCGTCTATCTCCAGACCTTACATTCTATCTGACATTCTAACGACTCTACCAGATCGCTGTATTTCTACTACAATACTCACAACAAATAATCCAGGATTGTCTCGTCTATTTCCACAACTTACATTCTATCTCACATTCTAACGTGTCTACCAATTCGAAGTCTTTCTACTACAATACTAACTTTAAACAATCCAGGATTGTCTCCTCTATTTCCACAACTTACATTCTATCTGACATTGAAACGACTCTACCAATTCGATGTCTTTGTACTACAATACTCACAAAAAAATAATCCAGGATTGTATCGTCTTTTTCCACAACTTACATTCTATCTGATATTCTAACGACTCTACCAATTCGCTGAATTTCTACTACAATACTAACAACATATAATCCATATTGTCTCGTCTATTTCCACAACTCACATTCTATCTGACATTCTAACGACTCTATCAATTCGAAGTCTTTCTACTACAATACTAACGTCAAATAATCCAGGATCGTCTCGTCTATTTCCACAACTTACATTCTATCTGACATTCTAACGACTCTACCAATTCGAAGTCTTTCTACTACAATACTAACAACAAATAATCTGGGATTGTCTCGTCTATTTCCACAACATACATTCTATCTGACATTCTAACGACTCTACCAATTCGAAGTTTTTCTACTACAATACTCCCAACAAATAATCAAGGATTGTATCGTCGATTACCACAACTTACATTCTATCTGACATTCTAACGACTCTACCCATTCGCTGTATTTCTACTACAATACTAACTTCAAATAATCCAGGATTGTCTCCTCTATTTCCACAACTTACATTCTAAGTCACATTCTAACGAGTCTACCAATTCGCTGTGTTTCTACTACAATACTCACAACAAATAAACCAGGAATGTCTCCTCTATTTCCACAACTTACATTCTATCTGACATTCTAACGACTCTACCAATTCGCTGTCTTTCTACTACAATACTAACTTCAAATAATCCAGGATTGTATCGGCTATTTCCACAACTTACATTCTATCTGACATTCTAACGACTCTACCAATTCGCTGTCTTTCTACTACAATACTAACAACATATAATCTAGGATTGTCTCGTCTATTTCCACAACATACAATCTATCTGATATTCGAACGACTCTACCAATTCGAAGTCTTTCTGCTACAATACTAACAACAAATAATCTAGGATTGTCTCGTCTATTTGCACAACTTACATTCTATCTGACATTCTAACGACTCTAACAATTCGAAGTCTTTCTACTACAATACTAACGTCAAATAATCCAGGATTGTCTCGTCTATTTCCACAACTTACGTTCTATCTGACATTCTAACGACTCTACCAATTCGAATTCTTTCTATTACAATACTCACAACAAATAATCCAGGATTGTCTCGTCTATTTCCACAACTTACATTCTATCTGACATTCTAACGACTCTACCAATTCGAAGTCTTTCTACTACAATACTAACAACAAATAATCTGGGATTGTCTCGTCTATTTCCACAACATACATTCTATCTGACATTCTAACGACTCTACCAATTCGAAGTTTTTCTACTACAATACTCCCAACAAATAATCAAGGATTGTATCGTCGATTACCACAACTTACATTCTATCTGACATTCTAACGACTCTACCCATTCGCTGTATTTCTACTACAATACTAACTTCAAATAATCCAGGATTGTCTCCTCTATTTCCACAACTTACATTCTATGTCACATTCTAACGAGTCTACCAATTCGCTGTGTTTCTACTACAATACTCACAACAAATAAACCAGGATTGTCTCCTCTATTTCCACAACTTACATTCTATCTGACATTCTAACGACTCTACCAATTCGCTGTCTTTCTACTACAATACTAACTTCAAATAATCCAGGATTGTATCGGCTATTTCCACAACTTACATTCTATCTGACATTCTAACGACTCTACCAATTCGCTGTCTTTCTACTACAATACTAACAACATATAATCTAGGATTGTCTCGTCTATTTCCACAACTTACAATCTATCTGATATTCGAACGACTCTACCAATTCGAAGTCTTTCTGCTACAATACTAACAACAAATAATCTAGGATTGTCTCGTCTATTTCCACAACTTACATTCTATCTGACATTCTAACGACTCTACCAATTCAATGTGTTTCTACTACAATACTCACGTCAAATAATCCAGGATTGTCTCGTCTATCTCCAGACCTTACATTCTATCTGACATTCTAACGACTCTACCAGATCGCTGTATTTCTACTACAATACTCACAACAAATAATCCAGGATTGTCTCGTCTATTTCCACAACTTACATTCTATCTCACATTCTAACGTGTCTACCAATTCGAAGTCTTTCTACTACAATACTAACTTTAAACAATCCAGGATTGTCTCCTCTATTTCCACAACTTACATTCTATCTGACATTGAAACGACTCTACCAATTCGATGTCTTTGTACTACAATACTCACAAAAAAATAATCCAGGATTGTATCGTCTTTTTCCACAACTTACATTCTATCTGACATTCTAACGACTCTACGAATTCGCTGTATTTCTACTACAATACTAACTTCAATTAGTCCAGGATTGTCTCATCTATTTCCACAACTTACATTCTATCTGATATTCGAACGACTCTACCAATTCGAAGTCTTTCTACTACAATACTAACAACAAATAATGCAGGATTATCTCGTCTATTTCTACAACTTACATTCTATGTGACATTAAAACGACTCTATCAATTCGAAGTCTTTCTACTACAATACTAACGTCAAATAATCCAGGATTGTCTCGTCTATTTCCACAACTTACGTTCGATCTGACATTCTAACGACTCTACCAATTCGAATTCTTTATATTACAATACTCACAACAAATAATCCACGACTGTCTCGTCTATTTCCACAACTTACATTCTATCTGACATTCTAACGACTCTACCAATTCGATGTGTTTCTACTACAATACTCACGACAAATAATCCAGGATTGTGTCGTCTATTTCCACAACTTACATTCTATCTGACCTTCTAACGACTCTACCAATTCGAAGTGTTTCTACTACAATGCTCACAAAAAATAATCCACGACTGTCTCGTCTATTTCCACAACTTACATTCTATCTGACATTCTAACGACTCTACCAATTCGAAGTCTTTCTACTACAATACTAACTTTAAATAATCCAGGATTGTCTCGTCTATCTCCAGACCTTACATTCTATCTGACATTCTAACGACTCAACCAGTTCGCTGTATTTCAACTACAATACTACCTTCAAATAATCCAGGATTGTCTCGTCTATTTCCACAACTTACATTCTATCTGATATTCTAAAGACTCTACCCATTCGCTGTATTTCTACTACAATACTAACTTCAAATAATCCAGGATTGTCTCGTCTACTTCCACAAATCACATTATATGTGATATTCTAACGACTCTACCAATTCGAAGTCTTTCTACTACAATACTCACAACAAATAATCCATATTTTCTCGTCTATTTCCACAACTCACATTCTATCTGACATTCTAACGACTCTATCAATTCGAAGTCTTTCTACTACAATACTAACGTCAAATAATCCAGGATCGTCTCGTCTATTTCCACAACTTACATTCTATCTGACATTCTAACGACTCTACCAATTCGAAGTCTTTCTACTACAATACTAACAACAAATAATCTGGGATTGTCTCGTCTATTTCCACAACATACATTCTATCTGACATTCTAACGACTCTACCAATTCGAAGTTTTTCTACTACAATACTCCCAACAAATAATCAAGGATTGTATCGTCGATTACCACAACTTACATTCTATCTGACATTCTAACGACTCTACCCATTCGCTGTATTTCTACTACAATACTAACTTCAAATAATCCAGGATTGTCTCCTCTATTTCCACAACTTACATTCTATGTCACATTCTAACGACTCTACCAATTCGCTGTCTTTCTACTACAATACTAACTTCAAATAATCCAGGATTGTATCGGCTATTTCCACAACTTACATTCTATCTGACATTCTAACGACTCTACCAATTCGCTGTCTTTCTACTACAATACTAACAACATATAATCTAGGATTGTCTCGTCTATTTCCACAACTTACAATCTATCTGATATTCGAACGACTCTACCAATTCGAAGTCTTTCTGCTACAATACTAACAACAAATAATCTAGGATTGTCTCGTCTATTTCCACAACTTACATTCTATCTGACATTCTAACGACTCTAACAATTCGAAGTCTTTCTACTACAATACTCACAACAAATAATCCAGGATTGTCTCATCTATTTCCACAACTTACATTCTATCTGACATTCTAACGACTCTACCAATTCGATGTGTTTCTACTACAATACTCACGTCAAATAATCCAGGATTGTCTCGTCTATCTCCAGACCTTACATTCTATCTGACATTCTAACGACTCTACCAGTTCGCTGTATTTCTACTACAATACTCACAACAAATAATCCAGGATTGTCTCGTCTATTTCCACAACTTACATTCTATCTAACATTCTAACGTGTCTACCAATTCGAAGTCTTTCTACTACAATACTAACTTTAAACAATCCAGGATTGTCTCCTCTATTTCCACAACTTACATTCTATCTGACATTGAAACGACTCTATCAATTCGATGTCTTTGTACTACAATACTCACAAAACAATAATCCAGGATTGTATCGTCTTTTTCCACAACTTACATTCTATCTGACATTCTAACGACTCTACCAATTCGCTGAATTTCTACTACAATACTAACTTCAATTAGTCCAGGATTGTCTCATCTATTTCCACAACTTACATTCTATCTGATATTCGAACGACTCTACCAATTCGAAGTCTTTCTACTACAATACTAACAACAAATAATGCAGGATTATCTCGTCTATTTCCACAACTTACATTCTATCTGACATTCTAACGACTCTACGAATTCGCTGTCTTTCTACTACAATACTCACAACAAACAATCCAGGATTGTCTCGTCTATTTCTACAACTTACATTCTATGTGACATTAAAACGACTCTATCAATTCGAAGTCTTTCTACTACAATACTAACGTCAAATAATCCAGGATTGTCTCGTCTATTTCCACAACTTACGTTCTATCTGACATTCTAACGACTCTACCAATTCGAATTCTTTATATTACAATACTCACAACAAATAATCCACGACTGTCTCGTCTATTTCCACAATTTACATTCTATCTGACATTCTAACGACTCTACCAATTCGATGTGTTTCTACTACAATACTCACGACAAATAATCCAGGAATGTGTCGTCTATTTCCACAACTTACATTCTATCTGACATTCTAACGACTCTACGAATTCGCTGTCTTTCTACTAGAATGCTCACAAAAAATAATCCACGACTGTCTCGTCTATTTCCACAACTTACATTCTATCTGACATTCTAACGACTCTACCAATTCGAAATCTTTCTACTACAATACTCACAACAAACAATCCAGTATTGTCTCGTCTATTTCTACAACTTACATTCTATGTGACATTCAAACGACTCTATCAATTCGAAGTCTTTCTACTACAATACTCCCAACAAATAATCAAGGATTGTATCGTCGATTACCACAACTTACATTCTATCTGACATTCTAACGACTCTACCCATTCGCTGTATTTCTACTACAATACTAACTTCAAATAATCCAGGATTGTCTCCTCTATTTCCACAACTTACATTCTATGTCACATTCTAACGAGTCTACCAATTCGCTGTGTTTCTACTACAATACTCACAACAAATAAACCAGGATTGTCTCCTCTATTTCCACAACTTACATTCTATCTGACATTCTAACGACTCTACCAATTCGCTGTCTTTCTACTACAATACTAACTTCAAATAATCCAGGATTGTATCGGCTATTTCCACAACTTACATTCTATCTGACATTCTAACGACTCTACCAATTCGCTGTCTTTCTACTACAATACTAACAACATATAATCTAGGATTGTCTCGTCTATTTCCACAACTTACAATCTATCTGATATTCGAACGACTCTACCAATTCGAAGTCTTTCTGCTACAATACTAACAACAAATAATCTAGGATTGTCTCGTCTATTTCCACAACTTACTTTCTATCTGACATTCTAACGACTCTACCAATTCAATGTGTTTCTACTACAATACTCACGTCAAATAATCCAGGATTGTCTCGTCTATCTCCAGACCTTACATTCTATCTGACATTCTAACGACTCTACCAGTTCGCTGTATTTCTACTACAATACTCACAACAAATAATCCAGGATTGTCTCGTCTATTTCCACAACTTACATTCTATCTCACATTCTAACGTGTCTACCAATTCGAAGTCTTTCTACTACAATACTAACTTTAAACAATCCAGGATTGTCTCCTCTATTTCCACAACTTACATTCTATCTGACATTGAAACGACTCTACCAATTCGATGTCTTTGTACTACAATACTCACAAAAAAATAATCCAGGATTGTATCGTCTTTTTCCACAACTTACATTCTATCTGACATTCTAACGACTCTACCAATTCGCTGTATTTCTACTACAATACTAACTTCAATTAGTCCAGGATTGTCTCATCTATTTCCACAACTTACATTCTATCTGATATTCGAACGACTCTACCAATTCGAAGTCTTTCTACTACAATACTAACAACAAATAATGCAGGATTATCTCGTCTATTTCCACAACTTACATTCTATCTGACATTCTAACGACTCTACCAATTCGAAGTCTTTCTATTACAATACTCACAAAAAATAATCCAGGATTGTCTCGTCTATTTCCACAACTTACATTCTATCTGACATTCTAACGACTCTACGAATTCGCTGTGTTTCTACTACAATACTCACAACAAACAATCCAGGATTGTCTCGTCTATTTCTACAACTTACATTCTATGTGACATTAAAACGACTCTATCAATTCGAAGTCTTTCTACTACAATACTAACGTCAAATAATCCAGGATTGTCTCGTCTATTTCCACAACTTACGTTCTATCTGACATTCTAACGACTCTACCAATTCGAATTCTTTATATTACAATACTCACAACAAATAATCCACGACTGTCTCGTCTATTTCCACAACTTACATTCTATCTGACATTCTAACGACTCTACCAATTCGATGTGTTTCTACTACAATACTCACGACAAATAATCCAGGATTGTGTCGTCTATTTCCACAACTTACATTCTATCTGACATTCTAACGACTCTACCAATTCGAAATCTTTCTACTACAATACTCACAACAAACAATCCAGGATTGTCTCGTCTATTTCTACAACTTACATTCTATGTGACATTCAAACGACTCTATCAATTCGAAGTCTTTCTACTACAATACTAACGTCAAATAATCCAGGATTGTCTCGTCTATTTCCACAACTTACGTTCTATCTGACATTCTAACGACTCTACCTATTCGAATTCTTTCTATTACAATACTCACAACAAATAATCCAGGATTGTCTCCTCTATTTCCACAACTTACATTCTATCTGACATTCTAACAACTCTACGAATTCGCTGTCTTTCTACTACAATGCTCACAACAAATAATCCACGACTGTCTCGTCTATTTCCACAACTTACATTCTATCTGATATTCTAACGACTCTACCAATTCGAAGTCTTTCTACTACAATACTCACAACAAATAATCCATATTGTCTCGTCTATTTCCACAACTCACATTCTATCTGACATTCTAACGACTCTACCAATTCGAAATCCTTCTACTACAATACTCACAACAAACAATCCAGGATTGTCTCGTATATTTCTACAACTTACATTCTATGTGACATTCAAACGACTCTATCAATTCGAAGACTTTCTACAACAATACTAACGTAAAATAATCCAGGATTGTCTCGTCCATTTCCACAACTTACATTCTATCTGACATTCTAACGACTCTACCAATTCGAAGACTTTCTACTACAATACTAACTTTAAATAATCCAGGATTGTCTCGTCTATCTCCTGACCTTACATTCTATCTGACATTCTAACGACTCTACCAGTTCGCTGTATTTCAACTACAATACTACCTTCAAATAATCCAGGATTGTCTCGTCTATTTCCACAACTTACATTCTATCTGATATTCTAACGACTCTACCAATTCGAAGTCTTTCTACTACAATACTCACAACAAATAATCCATATTGTCTCGTCTATTTCCACAACTCACATTCTATCTGACATTCTAACGACTCTATCAATTCGAAGTCTTTCTACTACAATACTAACGTCAAATAATCCAGGATCGTCTCGTCTATTTCCACAACTTACATTCTATCTGACATTCTAACGACTCTATCAATTCGAAGTCTTTCTACTACAATACTAACGTCAAATAATCCAGGATCGTCTCGTCTATTTCCACAACTTACATTCTATCTGACATTCTAACGACTCTACCAATTCGAAGTTTTTCTACTACAATACTAACAACAAATAATCTGGGATTGTCTCGTCTATTTCCACAACTTACATTCTATCTGACATTCTAACGACTCTACCCATTCGCTGTATTTCTACTACAATACTAACTTCAAATAATCCAGGATTGTCTCCTCTATTTCCACAACTTACATTCTATGTCACATTCTAACGAGTCTACCAATTCGCTGTGTTTCTACTACAATACTCACAACAAATAAACCAGGATTGTCTCGTCTATTTCCACAACTTACATTATATCTGACATACTAACGTCTCTACGAATTCGAAGTCTTTCTACTACAATACTAACTTTAATCTATCCAGGATTGTCCCCTCTATTTCCACAACTTACATTCTATCTGACATTCTAACGACTCTACCAATTCGCTGTATTTCTACTACAATACTAACTTCAAATAATCCAGGATTGTATCGGCTATTTCCACAACTTACATTCTATCTGACATTCTAACGACTCTACCAATTCGCTGTCTTTCTACTACAATACTAACAACATATAATCTAGGATTGTCTCGTCTATTTCCACAACTTACAATCTATCTGATATTCGAACGACTCTACCAATTCGAAGTCTTTCTGCTACAATACTCACGACAAATAATCTAGGATTGTCTCGTCTATTTCCACAACTTACATTCTATCTGACATTCTAACGACTCTAACAATTCGAAGTCTTTCTACTACAATACTCACAACAAATAATCCAGGATCGTCTCATCTATTTCCACAACTTACATTCTATCTGACATTCTAACGACTCTACCAATTCGATGTGTTTCTACTACAATACTCACGTCAAATAATCCAGGATTGTCTCGTCTATCTCCAGACCTTACATTCTATCTGACATTCTAACGACTCTACCAGTTCGCTGTATTTCTACTACAATACTCACAACAAATAATCCAGGATTGTCTCGTCTATTTCCACAACTTACATTCTATCTCACATTCTAACGTGTCTACCAATTAGAAGTCTTTCTACTACAATACTAACTTTAAACAGTCCAGGATTGTCTCCTCTATTTCCACAACTTACATTCTATCTGACATTGAAACGACTCTACCATTTCGATGTCTTTGTACTACAATACTCACAACAAACAATCCAGGATTGTCTCGTCTATTTCTACAACTTACTTTCTATGTGACATTCAAACGACTCTATCAATTCGAAGTCTTTCTACAACAATACTAACGTAAAATAATCCAGGATTGTCTCGTCCATTTCCACAACTTACATTCTATCTGACATTCTAACGACTCTACCAATTCGAAGTCTTTCTACTACAATACTAACTTTAAATAATCCAGGATTGTCTCGTCTACTTCCACAACTTACATTCTATCTGATATTCTAAAGACTCTACCCATTCGCTGTATTTCTACTACAATACTAACTTCAAATAATCCAGGATTGTCTCGTCTACTTCCACAAATCACATTCTATGTGATATTCTAACGACTCTACCAATTCGAAGTCTTTCTACTACAATACTCACAACAAATAATCCATATTGTCTCGTCTATTTCCACAACTCACATTCTATCTGACATTCTAACGACTCTATCAATTCGAAGTCTTTCTACTACAATACTAACGTCAAATAATCCAGGATCGTCTCGTCTATTTCCACAACATACATTCTATCTGACATTCTAACGACTCTACCAATTCGATGTCTTTGTACTACAATACTCACAAAAAAATAATCCAGGATTGTATCGTCTCTTTCCACAACTTACATTCTATCTGACATTCTAACGACTCTACCAATTCGCTGTATTTCTACTACAATACTAACTTCAATTAGTCCAGGATTGTCTCATCTATTTCCACAACTTACATTCTATCTGATATTCGAACGACTCTACCAATTCGAAGTCTTTCTACTACAATACTCACAACAAACAATCCAGGATTGTCTCGTCTATTTCTACAACTTACATTCTATGTGACATTAAAACGACTCTATCAATTCGAAGTCTTTCTACTACAATACTAACGTCAAATAATCCAGGATTGTCTCGTCTATTTCCACAACTTACGTTCTATCTGACATTCTAACGACTCTACCAATTCGAATTCTTTATATTACAATACTCACAACAAATAATCCACGACTGCCTCGTCTATTTCCACAACTTACATTCTATCTGACATTCTAACGACTCTACCAATTCGATGTGTTTCTACTCCAACACTCAAGACAAATAATCCAGGAATGTCTCGCCTATTTTCACAACTTACATTCTATCTGACATTCTAACAACTCTACGAATTCGCTGTCTTTCTACTACAATGCTCACAACAAACAATCCAGGATTGTCTCGTCTATTTCTACAACTTACATTCTATGTGACATTCAAACGACTCTATCAATTCGAAGTCTTTCTACTACAATACTAACGTCAAATAATCCAGGATTGTCTCGTCTATTTCCACAACTTACGTTCTATCTGACATTCTAACGACTCTACCAATTCGAATTCTTTCTATTACAATACTCACAACAAATAATCCAGGATTGTCTCGTCTATTTCCACAACTTACATTCTATCTGACATTCTAACGACTCTACGAATTCGCTGTCTTTCTATTACAATGCTCACAACAAATAATCCACGACTGTCTCGTCTATTTCCACAACTTACATTCTATCTGACATTCTAACGACTCTACCAATTCGAAATCTTTCTACTACAATACTCACAACAAACAATCCAGGATTGTCTCGTCTATTTCTACAACTTACATTCTATGTGACATTCAAACGACTCTACCAATTCGAAGTCTTTCTACTACAATACTAACTTTAAATAATCCAGGATTGTCTCGTCTATCTCCAGACCTTACATTCTATCTGACATTCTAACGACTCTACCAGTTCGCTGTATTTCAACTACAATACTAACTTCAAATAATTCAGGATTGTCTCGTCTATTTCCACAACTTACATTCTATCTGACATTCTAACGACTCTACCAGTTCGCTGTATTTCAACTACAATACTAACTTCAAATAATTCAGGATTGTCTCGTCTATTTCCACAACTTACATTCTATCTGACATTCTAACGACTCTACCAGTTCGCTGTATTTCAACTACAATACTAACTTCAAATAATTCAGGATTGTCTCGTCTATTTCCACAACTTACATTCTATCTGACATTCTAACGACTCTACCAGTTCGCTGTATTTCAACTACAATACTCACAACAAATAATCCAGGATTGTCTCGTCTATTTCCACAACTTACATTCTATCTGACATTCAAACGACTCTATCAATTCGAAGTCTTTCTACTACAATACTAACGTCAAATAATCCAGGATTGTCTCGTCTATTTCCACAACTTACGTTCTATCTGACATTCTAACGACTCTACCAATTCGAATTCTTTATATTACAATACTCACAACAAATAATCCACGACTGTCTCGTCTATTTCCACAACTTACATTCTATCTGACATTCTAACGACTCTACCAATTCGATGTGTTTCTACTACAATACTCACGACAAATAATCCAGGATTGTCTCGTCTATTTCCACAACTTACATTCTATCTGACATTGAAACGACTCTACCAATTCGATGTCTTTGTACTACAATACTCACAAAAAAATAATCCAGGATTGTATCGTCTTTTTCCACAACTTACATTCTATCTGACATTCTAACGACTCTACCAATTCGCTGTATTTCTACTACAATACTAACTTCAATTAGTCCAGGATTGACTCATCTATTTCCACAACTTACATTCTATCTGATATTCGAACGACTCTACCAATTCGAAGTCTTTCTACTACAATACTCACAACAAACAATCCAGGATTGCCTCGTCTATTTCTACAACTTACATTCTATGTGACATTAAAACGACTCTATCAATTCGAAGTCTTTCTACTACAATACTAACGTCAAATAATCCAGGATTGTCTCGTCTATTTCCACAACTTACGTTCTATCTGACATTCTAACGACTCTACCAATTCGAATTCTTTATATTACAATACTCACAACAAATAATCCACGACTGCCTCGTCTATTTCCACAACTTACATTCTATCTGACATTCTAACGACTCTACCAATTCGATGTGTTTCTACTACAATACTCAAGACAACTAATCCAGGATTGTCTCGTCTATTTTCACAACTTACATTCTATCTGACATTCTAACGACTCTACGAATTCGCTGTCTTTCTACTACAATGCTCACAAAAAATAATCCACGACTGTCTCGTCTATTTCCACAACTTACATTCTATCTGACATTCTAACGACTCTACCAATTCGAAATCTTTCTACTACAATACTCACAACAAACAAGCCAGGATTGTCTCGTCTATTTCTACAACTTACATTCTATGTGACATTCAAACGACTCTATCAATTCGAAGTCTTTCTACTACAATACTAACGTCAAATAATCCAGGATTGTCTCGTCTATTTCCACAACTTACGTTCTATCTGACATTCTAACGACTCTACCAATTCGAATTCTTTCTATTACAATACTCACAACAAATAATCCAGGATTGTCTCGTCTATTTCCACAACTTACATTCTATCTGACATTCTAACGACTCTACGAATTCGCTGTCTTTCTACTACAATGCTCACAACAAATAATCCACGACTGTCTCGTCTATTTCCACAACTTACATGCTATCTGACATTCTAACGACTCTACCAATTCGAAATCTTTCTACTACAATACTCACAACAAACAATCCAGGATTGTCTCGTCTATTTCTACAATTTACATTCTATGTGACATTCAAACGACTCTATCAATTCGAAGTCTTTCTACAACAATACTAACGTAAAATAATCCAGGATTGTCTCGTCCATTTCCACAACTTACATTCTATCTGACATTCTAACGACTCTACCAATTCGAAGTCTTTCTACTACAATACTAACATTAAATAATCCAGGTTTGTCTCGTCTATCTCCAGACCTTACATTCTATCTGACATTCTAACGACTCTACCAGTTTGCTGTATTTCAACTACAATACTAACTTCAAATAATCCAGGATTGTCTCGTCTGTTTCCACAACTTACATTCTATCTGATATTCTAACGACTCTACCCATTCGCTGTATTTCTACTACAATACTAACTTCAAATAATCCAGGATTGTCGCGTCTACTTCCACAACTTACATTCTATGTGATATTCTAACGACTCTACCAATTCGAAGTCTTTCTACTACAATACTCACAACAAATAATCCAGGATTGTCTCGTCTATTCCCACAACTTACATTCTATCTGACATTCAAACGACTCTATCAATTCGAAGTCTTTCTACTACAATACTAACGTCAAATAATCCAGGATTGTCTCGTCTATTTCCACAACTTACGTTCTATCTGACATTCTAACGACTCTACCAATTCGAATTCTTTATATTACAATACTCACAACAAATAATCCACGACTGTCTCGTCTATTTCCACAACTTACATTCTATCTGACATTCTAACGACTCTACCAATTCGATGTGTTTCTACTACAATACTCACGACAAATAATCCAGGATTGTCTCGTCTATTTCCACAACTTACATTCTATCTGACATTCTAACGACTCTACGAATTCGCTGTCTTTCTACTACAATGCTCACAACAAATAATCCACGACTGTCTCGTCTATTTCCACAACTTACATTCTATCTGACATTCTAACGACTCTACCAATTCGAAGTCTTTCTACTACAATACTAACAACAGATAATCTGGGATTGTCTCGTCTATTTCCACAACATACATTCTATCTGACATTCTAACGACTCTACCAATTCGAAGTTTTTCTACTACAATACTCCCAACAAATAATCAAGGATTGTATCGTCTATTTCCACACCTTACATTCTATCTGACATTCTAACGACTCTACCCATTCGCTGTATTTCTACTACAATACTAACTTCAAATAATCCAGGATTGTCTCCTCTATTTCCACAACTTACATTCTATGTCACAATCTAACGAGTCTAGCAATTCGCTGTGTTTCTACTACAATACTCACAACAAATAAACCAGGATTGTCTCGTCTATTTCCACAACTTACATTATATCTGACATACTAACGACTCTACGAATTCGAAGTCTTTCTACTACAATACTAACTTTAAACTATCCAGGATTGTCACCTCTATTTCCACAACTTACATTCTATCTGACATTCTAACGACTCTATCAATTCGAAGTCTTTCTACTACAATACTAACGTCAAATAATCCAGGATTGTCTCGTCTATTTCCACAACTTACGTTCTATCTGACATTCTAACGACTCTACCAATTCGAATTCTTTCTATTACAATACTCACAACAAATAATCCAGGATTGTCTCGTCTATTTCCACAACTTACATTCTATCTGACATTCTAACGACTCTACGAATTCGCTGTCTTTCTACTACAATGCCCACAACAAATAATCCACGACTGTCTCGTCTATTTCCACAACTTACATTCTATCTGACATTCTAACGACTCTACCAATTCGAAATCTTTCTACTACAATACTCAACAACAAACAATCCAGGATTGTCTCGTCTATTTCTACAACTTACATTCTATGTGACATTCAAACGACTCTACCAATTCGAAGTCTTTCTACAACAATACTAACGTAAAATAATCCAGGATTGTCTCGTCCATTTCCACAACTTACATTCTATCTGACATTCTAACGACTCTACCAATTCGAAGTCTTTCTACTACAATACTAACTTTAAATAATCCAGGATTGTCTCGTCTATCTCCAGACCTTACATTCTATCTGACATTCTAACGACTCTACCAGTTCGCTGTATTTCAACTACAATACTAACTTCAAATAATCCAGGATTGTCTCGTCTATTTCCACAACTTACATTCTATCTGATATTCTAACGACTCTACCCATTCGCTGTCTTTCTACTACAATACTAACTTCAAATAATCCAGGATTGTCTCGTCTACTTCCACAACTTACATTCTATGTGATATTCTAACGACTCTACCAATTCGAAATCTTTCTACTACAATACTCACAACAAATAATCCATATTGTCTCGTCTATTTCCACAACTTACATTCTATCTGACATTCAAACGACTCTATCAATTCGAAGTCTTTCTACTACAATACTAACGTCAAATAATCCAGGATTGTCTCGTCTATTTCCACAACTTACGTTCTATCTGACATTCTAACGACTCTACCAATTCGAATTCTTTATATTACAATACTCACAACAAATAATCCACGACTGTCTCGTCTATTTCCTCAACTTACATTCTATCTGACATTCTAACGACTCTACCAATTCGATGTGTTTCTACTACAATACTCACGACAAACAATCCAGGATTGTCTCGTCTATTTCCACAACTTACATTCTATCTGACATTGAAACGACTCTACTAATTCGATGTCTTTGTACTACAATACTCACAAAAAAATAATCCAGGATTGTATCGTCTTTTTCCACAACTTACATTCTATCTGACATTCTAACGACTCTACCAATTCGCTGTATTTCTACTACAATACTAACTTCAATTAGTCCAGGATTGTCTCGTCTATTTCTACAACTTACGTTATATCTGACATTCTAACGACTCTACCAATTCGAATTCTTTATATTACAATACTCACAACAAATAATCCACGACTGCCTCGTCTATTTCCACAACTTACATTCTATCTGACATTGTAACGAATCTACCAATTCGATGTGTTTCTACTACAATACTCAAGACAAAAAATCCAGGATTGTCTCGTCTATTTTCACAACTTACATTCTATCTGACATTCTAACGACTCTACGAATTCGCTGTCTTTCTACTACAATGCTCACAAAAAATAATCCACGACTGTCTCGTCTATTTCCACAACTTACATTCTATCTGACATTCTAACGACTCTACCAATTCGAAATGTTTCTACTACAATACTCACAACAAACAATCCAGGATTGTCTCGTCTATTTCTACAACTTACATTCTATGTGACATTCAAACGACTCTATCAATTCGAAGTCTTTCTACTACAATACTAACGTCAAATAATCCAGGATTGTCTCGTCTATTTCCACAACTTACGTTCTATCTGACATTCTAACGACTCTACCAATTCGAATTCTATCTATTACAATACTCACAACAAATAATCCAGGATTGTCTCGTCTATTTCCACAACTTACATTCTATCTGACATTCTAACGACTCTACGAATTCGCTGTCTTTCTACTACAATGCTCACAACAAATAATCCACGACTGTCTCGTCTATTTCCACAACTTACATTCTATCTGACATTCTAACGACTCTACCAATTCGAAATCTTTCTACTACAATACTCACAACAAACAATCCAGGATTGTCTCGTCTATTTCTACAATTTACATTCTATGTGACATTCAAACGACTCTATCAATTCGAAGTCTTTCTACAACAATACTAACGTAAAATAATCCAGGATTGTCTCGTCCATTTCCACAACTTACATTCTATCTGACATTCTAACGACTCTACCAATTCGAAGTCTTTCTACTACGATACTAACTTTAAATAATCCAGGATTGTCTCGTCCATTTCCACAACTTACATTCTATCTGACATTCTAACGACTCTACCAATTCGAAGTCTTTCTACTACAATACTAACTTCAAATAATCCAGGATTGTCTCGTCTACTTCCACAACTTACATTCTATGTGATATTCTAACGACTCTACCAATTCGAAGTCTTTCTACTACAATACTAACAACAAATAATCTGGGATTGTCTCGTCTATTTCCACAACATACATTCTATCTGACATTCTAACGACTCTACCAATTCGAAGTTTTTCTACTACAATACTCCCAACAAATAATCAAGGATTGTATCGTCTATTTCCACAACTTACATTCTATCTGACATTCTAACGACTCTACCCATTCGCTGTATTTCTACTACAATACTAACTTCAAATAATCCAGGATTGTCTCCTCTATTTCCACAACTTACATTCTATGTCACAATCTAACGAGTCTAGCAATTCGCTGTGTTTCTACTACAATACTCACAACAAATAAACCAGGATTGTCTCGTCTATTTCCACAACTTACATTATATCTGACATACTAACGACTCTACGAATTCGAAGTCTTTCTACTACAATACTAACTTTAAACTATCCAGGATTGTCTCCTCTATTTCCACAACTTACATTCTATCTGACATTCTAACGACTCTATCAATTCAAAGTCTTTCTACTACAATACTAACGTCAAATAATCCAGGATTGTCTCGTCTATTTCCACAACTTACGTTCTATCTGACATTCTAACGACTCTACCAATTCGAATTCTTTCTATTACAATACTCACAACAAATAATCCAGGATTGTCTCGTCTATTTCCACAACTTACATTCTATCTGACATTCTAACGACTCTACGAATTCGCTGTCTTTCTACTACAATGCTCACAATAAATAATCCACGACTGTCTCGTCTATTTCCACAACTTACATTCTATCTGACATTCTAACGACTCTACCAATTCGAAATCTTTCTACTACAATACTCACAACAAACAATCCAGGATTGTCTCGTCTATTTCTACAACTTACATTCTATGTGACATTCAAACGACTCTATCAATTCGAAGTCTTTCTACAACAATACTAACGTAAAATAATCCAGGATTGTCTCGTCCATTTCCACAACTTACATTCTATCTGACATTCTAACGACTCTACCAATTCGAAGTCTTTCTACTACAATACTAACTTTAAATAATCCAGGATTGTCTCGTCTATCTCCAGACCTTACATTCTATCTGACATTCTAACGACTCTACCAGTTCGCTGTATTTCAACTACAATACTAACTTCAAATAATCCAGGATTGTCTCGTCTATTTCCACAACTTACATTCTATCTGATATTCTAACGACTCTACCCATTCGCTGTATTTCTACTACAATACTAACTTCAAATAATCCAGGATTGTCTCGTCTACTTCCACAACTTACATTCTATGTGATATTCTAACGACTCTACCAATTCGAAATCTTTCTACTACAATACTCACAACAAATAATCCATATTGTCTCGTCTATTTCCACAACTTACATTCTATCTGACATTCAAACGACTCTATCAATTCGAAGTCTTTCTACTACAATACTAACGTCAAATAATCCAGGATTGTCTCGTCTATTTCCACAACTTACGTTCTATCTGACATTCTAACGACTCTACCAATTCGAATTCTTTATATTACAATACTCACAACAAATAATCCACGACTGTCTCGTCTATTTCCTCAACTTACATTCTATCTGACATTGAAACGACTCTACCAATTCGATGTCTTTGTACTACAATACTCACAAAAAAATAATCCAGGATTGTATCGTCTTTTTCCACAACTTACATTCTATCTGACATTCTAACGACTCTACCAATTCGCTGTATTTCTACTACAATACTAACTTCAATTAGTCCAGGATTGTCTCATCTATTTCCACAACTTACATTCTATCTGATATTCGAACGACTCTACCAATTCGAAGTCTTTCTACTACAATACTCACAACAAACAATCCAGGATTGTTTCGTCTATTTCTACAACTTACATTCTATGTGACATTAAAACGACTCTATCAATTCGAAGTCTTTCTACTACAATACTAACGTCAAATAATCCAGGATTGTCTCGTCTATTTCCACAACTTACGTTCTATCTGACATTCTAACGACTCTACCAATTCGAATTCTTTATATTACAATACTCACAACAAATAATCCACGACTGCCTCGTCTATTTCCACAACTTACATTCTATCTGACATTCTAACGACTCTACCAATTCGATGTGTTTCTACTACAATACTCAAGACAAATAATCCAGGATTGTCTCGTCTATTTTCACAACTTACATTCTATCTGACATTCTAACGACTCTACGAATTCGCTGTCTTTCTACTACAATGCTCACAAAAAATAATCCACGACTGTCTCGTCTAATTCCACAACTTACATTCTATCTGACATTCTAACGACTCTACCAATTCGAAATCTTTCTACTTCAATACTCACAACAAACAATCCAGGATTGTCTCGTCTATTTCTACAACTTACATTCTATGTGACATTCAAACGACTCTATCAATTCGAAGTCTTTCTACTACAATACTAACGTCAAATAATCCAGGATTGTCTCGTCTATTTCCACAACTTATGTTCTATCTGACATTCTAACGACTCTACCAATTCGAATTCTTTCTATTACAATACTCACAACAAATAATCCAGGATTGTCTCGTCTATTTCCACAACTTACATTCTATCTGACATTCTAACGACTCTACGTATTCGCTGTCTTTCTACTACAATGCTCACAACAAATAATCCACGACTGTCTCGTCTATTTCCAAAACTTACATTCAATCTGACATTCTAACGACTCTACCAATTCGAAATCTTTCTACTACAATACTCACAACAAACAATCCAGGATTGTCTCGTCTATTTCTACAATTTACATTCTATGTGACATTCAAACGACTCTATCAATTCGAAGTCTTTCTACAACAATACTAACGTAAAATAATCCAGGATTGTCTCGTCTATTTCCACAACTTACATTCTATCTGATATTCTAACCACTCTACCCATTCGCTGTATTTCTACTACAATACTAACTTCAAATAATCCAGGATTGTCTCGTCTACTTCCACAACTTACATTCTATGTGATATTCTAACGACTCTACCAATTCGAAGTCTTTCTACTACAATACTCACAACAAATAATCCATATTGTCTCGTCTATTTCCACAACTTACGTTCTATCTGACATTCTAACGACTCTACCAATTCGAATTCTTTATATTACAATACTCACAACAAATAATCCACGACTGTCTCGTCTATTTCCACAACTTACATTCTATCTGACATTCTAACGACTCTACCAATTCGATGTGTTTCTACTACAATACTCACGACAAACAATCCAGGATTGTCTCGTCTATTTCCACAACTTACATTCTATCTGACATTCTAACGACTCTACCAATTCGAAGTCTTTCTACTACAATACTAACTTTAAATAATCCAGGATTGTCTCGTCTATCTCCAGACCTTACATTCTATCTGACATTCTAACGACTCTACCAGTTCGCTGTATTTCAACTACAATACTAACTTCAAATAATCCAGGATTGTCTCGTCTATTTCCACAACTTACATTCTATCTGATATTCTAACGACTCTACCCATTCGCTGTATTTCTACTACAATACTAACTTCAAATAATCCAGGATTGTCTCGTCTACTTCCACAACTTACATTCTATGTGATATTCTAACGACTCTACCAATTCGAAATCTTTCTACTACAATACTCACAACAAATAATCCATATTGTCTCGTCTATTTCCACAACTTACATTCTATCTGACATTCAAACGACTCTATCAATTCGAAGTCTTTCTACTACAATACTAACGTCAAATAATCCAGGATTGTCTCGTCTATTTCCACAACTTACGTTCTATCTGACATTCTAACGACTCTACCAATTCGAATTCTTTATATTACAATACTCACAACAAATAATCCACGACTGTCTCGTCTATTTCCTCAACTTACATTCTATCTGACATTGAAACGACTCTACCAATTCGATGTCTTTGTACTACAATACTCACAAAAAAATAATCCAGGATTGTATCGTCTTTTTCCACAACTTACATTCTATCTGACATTCTAACGACTCTACCAATTCGCTGTATTTCTACTACAATACTAACTTCAATTAGTCCAGGATTGTCTCATCTATTTCCACAACTTACATTCTATCTGATATTCGAACGACTCTACCAATTCGAAGTCTTTCTACTACAATACTCACAACAAACAATCCAGGATTGTTTCGTCTATTTCTACAACTTACATTCTATGTGACATTAAAACGACTCTATCAATTCGAAGTCTTTCTACTACAATACTAACGTCAAATAATCCAGGATTGTCTCGTCTATTTCCACAACTTACGTTCTATCTGACATTCTAACGACTCTACCAATTCGAATTCTTTATATTACAATACTCACAACAAATAATCCACGACTGCCTCGTCTATTTCCACAACTTACATTCTATCTGACATTCTAACGACTCTACCAATTCGATGTGTTTCTACTACAATACTCAAGACAAATAATCCAGGATTGTCTCGTCTATTTTCACAACTTACATTCTATCTGACATTCTAACGACTCTACGAATTCGCTGTCTTTCTACTACAATGCTCACAAAAAATAATCCACGACTGTCTCGTCTAATTCCACAACTTACATTCTATCTGACATTCTAACGACTCTACCAATTCGAAATCTTTCTACTTCAATACTCACAACAAACAATCCAGGATTGTCTCGTCTATTTCTACAACTTACATTCTATGTGACATTCAAACGACTCTATCAATTCGAAGTCTTTCTACTACAATACTAACGTCAAATAATCCAGGATTGTCTCGTCTATTTCCACAACTTACGTTCTATCTGACATTCTAACGACTCTACCAATTCGAATTCTTTCTATTACAATACTCACAACAAATAATCCAGGATTGTCTCGTCTATTTCCACAACTTACATTCTATCTGACATTCTAACGACTCTACGTATTCGCTGTCTTTCTACTACAATGCTCACAACAAATAATCCACGACTGTCTCGTCTATTTCCAAAACTTACATTCAATCTGACATTCTAACGACTCTACCAATTCGAAATCTTTCTACTACAATACTCACAACAAACAATCCAGGATTGTCTCGTCTATTTCTACAATTTACATTCTATGTGACATTCAAACGACTCTATCAATTCGAAGTCTTTCTACAACAATACTAACGTAAAATAATCCAGGATTGTCTCGTCTATTTCCACAACTTACATTCTATCTGATATTCTAACCACTCTACCCATTCGCTGTATTTCTACTACAATACTAACTTCAAATAATCCAGGATTGTCTCGTCTACTTCCACAACTTACATTCTATGTGATATTCTAACGACTCTACCAATTCGAAGTCTTTCTACTACAATACTCACAACAAATAATCCATATTGTCTCGTCTATTTCCACAACTTACGTTCTATCTGACATTCTAACGACTCTACCAATTCGAATTCTTTATATTACAATACTCACAACAAATAATCCACGACTGTCTCGTCTATTTCCACAACTTACATTCTATCTGACATTCTAACGACTCTACCAATTCGATGTGTTTCTACTACAATACTCACGACAAACAATCCAGGATTGTCTCGTCTATTTCCACAACTTACATTCTATCTGACATTCTAACGACTCTACCAATTCGAAGTCTTTCTACTACAATACTAACTTTAAATAATCCAGGATTGTCTCGTCTATCTCCAGACCTTACATTCTATCTGACATTCTAACGACTCTACCAGTTCGCTGTATTTCAACTACAATACTAACTTCGAATAATCCAGGATTGTCTCGTCTATTTCCACAACTTACATTCTATCTGATATTCTAACGACTCTACCCATTCGCTGTATTTCTACTACAATACTAACTTCAAATAATCCAGGATTGTCTCGTCTACTTCCACAACTTACATTCTATGTGATATTCTAACGACTCTACCAATTCGAAATCTTTCTACTACAATACTCACAACAAATAATCCATATTGTCTCGTCTATTTCCACAACTTACATTCTATCTGACATTCAAACGACTCTATCAATTCGAAGTCTTTCTACTACAATACTAACGTCAAATAATCCAGGATTGTCTCGTCTATTTCCACAACTTACGTTCTATCTGACATTCTAACGACTCTACCAATTCGAATTCTTTATATTACAATACTCACAACAAATAATCCACGACTGTCTCGTCTATTTCCTCAACTTACATTCTATCTGACATTGAAACGACTCTACCAATTCGATGTCTTTGTACTACAATACTCACAAAAAAATAATCCAGGATTGTATCGTCTTTTTCCACAACTTACATTCTATCTGACATTCTAACGACTCTACCAATTCGCTGTATTTCTACTACAATACTAACTTCAATTAGTCCAGGATTGTCTCATCTATTTCCACAACTTACATTCTATCTGATATTCGAACGACTCTACCAATTCGAAGTCTTTCTACTACAATACTCACAACAAACAATCCAGGATTGTTTCGTCTATTTCTACAACTTACATTCTATGTGACATTAAAACGACTCTATCAATTCGAAGTCTTTCTACTACAATACTAACGTCAAATAATCCAGGATTGTCTCGTCTATTTCCACAACTTACGTTCTATCTGACATTCTAACGACTCTACCAATTCGAATTCTTTATATTACAATACTCACAACAAATAATCCACGACTGCCTCGTCTATTTCCACAACTTACATTCTATCTGACATTCTAACGACTCTACCAATTCGATGTGTTTCTACTACAATACTCAAGACAAATAATCCAGGATTGTCTCGTCTATTTTCACAACTTACATTCTATCTGACATTCTAACGACTCTACGAATTCGCTGTCTTTCTACTACAATGCTCACAAAAAATAATCCACGACTGTCTCGTCTAATTCCACAACTTACATTCTATCTGACATTCTAACGACTCTACCAATTCGAAATCTTTCTACTTCAATACTCACAACAAACAATCCAGGATTGTCTCGTCTATTTCTACAACTTACATTCTATGTGACATTCAAACGACTCTATCAATTCGAAGTCTTTCTACTACAATACTAACGTCAAATAATCCAGGATTGTCTCGTCTATTTCCACAACTTACGTTCTATCTGACATTCTAACGACTCTACCAATTCGAATTCTTTCTATTACAATACTCACAACAAATAATCCAGGATTGTCTCGTCTATTTCCACAACTTACATTCTATCTGACATTCTAACGACTCTACGTATTCGCTGTCTTTCTACTACAATGCTCACAACAAATAATCCACGACTGTCTCGTCTATTTCCAAAACTTACATTCAATCTGACATTCTAACGACTCTACCAATTCGAAATCTTTCTACTACAATACTCACAACAAACAATCCAGGATTGTCTCGTCTATTTCTACAATTTACATTCTATGTGACATTCAAACGACTCTATCAATTCGAAGTCTTTCTACAACAATACTAACGTAAAATAATCCAGGATTGTCTCGTCTATTTCCACAACTTACATTCTATGTGATATTCTAACGACTCTACCAATTCGAAGTCTTTCTACTACAATACTCACAACAAATAATCCATATTGTCTCGTCTATTTCCACAACTTACGTTCTATCTGACATTCTAACGACTCTACCAATTCGAATTCTTTATATTACAATACTCACAACAAATAATCCACGACTGTCTCGTCTATTTCCACAACTTACATTCTATCTGACATTCTAACGACTCTACCAATTCGATGTGTTTCTACTACAATACTCACGACAAACAATCCAGGATTGTCTCGTCTATTTCCACAACTTACATTCTATCTGACATTGAAACGACTCTACCAATTCGATGTATTAGTACTACAATACTCACAAAAAAATAATCCAGGATTATATCGTCTTTTTCCACAACTTACATTCTATCTGACATTCTAACGACTCTACCAATTTGCTGTATTTCTACTACAATACTAACTTCAATTAGTCCAGGATTGTCTCATCTATTTCCACAACTTACATTCTATCTGATATTCGAACGACTCTACCAATTCGAAGTCTTTCTACTACAATACTCACAACAAACAATCCAGGATTGTTTCGTCTATTTCTACAACTTACATTCTATGTGACATTAAAACGACTCTACCAATTCGAAGTTTTTCTACTACAATACTTCCAACAAATAATCAAGGATTGTATCGTCTATTTCCACAACTTACATTCTATCTGACATTCTAACGACTCTACCAATTCGAATTCTTTATATTACAATACTCACAACAAATAATCCACGACTGTCTCGTCTATTTCCACAACTTACATTCTATCTGACATTCTAACGACTCTACCAATTCGATGTGTTTCTACTACAATACTCACGACAAATAATCCAGGATTGTCTCGTCTATTTCCACAACTTACATTCTATCTGACATTCTAACGACTCCACCAATTCGAAATCTTTCTACTACAATACTCACAACAAACAATCCAGGATTGTCTCGTCTATCTATTTCTACAACTTACATTCTATGTGACATTCAAACGACTCTATCAATTTGAAGTCTTTCTACAACAATACTAACGTAAAATAATCCAGGATCGTCTCGTCTATTTCCACAACTTACAACCTATCTGACATTCTAACGACTCTACCAATTCGAAGTCTTTCTACTACAATACTAACAACAAATAATCTGGGATTGTCTCGTCTATTTCCACAACATACATTCTATCTGACATTCTAACGACTCTACCAATTCGAAGTTTTTCTACTACAATACTTCCAACAAATAATCAAGGATTGTATCGTCTATTTCCACAACTTACATTCTATCTGACATTCTAACGACTCTACCCATTCGCTGTATTTCTACTACAATACTAACTTCAAATAATCCAGGATTGTCTCCTCTATTTCCACAACTTACATTCTATGTCACAATCTAACGAGTCTACCAATTCGCTGTGTTTCTACTACAATACTCACAACAAATAAACCAGGATTGTCTCGTCTATTTCCACAACTTACATTATATCTGACATACTAACGACTCTACGAATTCGAAGTCTTTCTACTACAATACTAACTTTAAACTATCCAGGATTGTCTCCTCTATTTCCACAACTTACATTCTATCTGACATTCAAACGACTCTACCAATTCGCTGTATTTCTACTACAATACTAACTTCAAATAATCCAGGATTGTATCGGCTATTTCCACAACTTACATTCTATCTGACATTCTAACGACTCTACCAATTCGCTGTCTTTCTACTACAATACTAACAACATATAATCTAGGATTGTCTCGTCTATTTCCACAACTTACAATCTATCTGATATTCGAACGACTCTACCAATTCGAAGTCTTTCTGCTACAATACTAACAACAAATAATCTAGGATTGTCTCCTCTATTTCCACAACTTACATTCTATCTGACATTCTAACGACTCTAACAATTCGAAGTCTTTCTACTACAATACTAACAACAAATAATCCAGGATCGTCTCATCTATTTCCACAACTTACATTCTATCTGACATTCTAACGACTATACCAATTCGATGTGTTTCTACTACAATACTCACGTCAAATAATCCAGGATTGTCTCGTCTATCTCCAGACCTTACATTCTATCTGACATTCTAACGACTCTACCAGTTCGCTGTATTTCTACTACAATACTCACAACAAATAATCCAGGATTGTCTCGTCTATTTCCACAACTTACATTCTATGTCACATTCTAACGTGTCTACCAATTCGAAGTCTTTCTACTACAATACTAACTTTAAACAATCCAGGATTGTCTCCTCTATTTCCACAACTTACATTCTATCTGACATTGAAACGACTCTACCAATTCGATGTCTTTGTACTACAATACTCACAACAAACAATCCAGGATTGTCTCGTCTATTTCTACAACTTACATTCTATGTGACATTCAAACGACTCTATCAATTCGAAGTCTTTCTACAACAATACTAACGTAAAATAATCCAGGATTGTCTCGTCCATTTCCACAACTTACATTCTATCTGACATTCAAACGACTCTACCAATTCGAAGTCTTTCTACTACAATACTAACTTTAAATAATCCAGGATTGTCTCGTCTATCTCCAGACCTTACATTCTATCTGACATTCTAACGACTCTACCAGTTCGCTGTATTTCAACTACAATACTACCTTCAAATAATCCAGGATTGTCTCGTCTATTTCCACAACTTACATTCTATCTGATATTCTAACGACTCTCCCCTTTCGCTGTATTTCTACTACAATACTAACTTCAAATAATCCAGGATTGCCTCGTCTACTTCCACAAATCACATTCTATGTGATATTCTAACGACTCTACCAATTAGAAGTCTTTCTACTACAATACTCACAACAAATAATCCATATTGTCTCGTCTATTTCCACAACTCACATTCTATCTGACATTCTAACGACTCTATCAATTCGAAGTCTTTCTACTACAATACTAACGTGAAATAATCCAGGATCGTCTCGTCTATTTCCACAACTTACATTCTATCTGACATTCTAACGACTCTACCAATTCGAAATCTTTCTACTACAATACTCACAACAAACAATCCAGGATTGTCTCGTCTATTTCTACAATTTACATTCTATGTGACATTCAAACGACTCTATCAATTCGAAGTCTTTCTACAACAATACTAACGTAAAATAATCCAGGATTGTCTCGTCCATTTCCACAACTTACATTCTATCTGACATTCTAACGACTCTACCAATTCGAAGTCTTTCTACTACGATACTAACTTTAAATAATCCAGGATTGTCTCGTCCATTTCCACAACTTACATTCTATCTGACATTCTAACGACTCTACCAATTCGAAGTCTTTCTACTACAATACTAACTTCAAATAATCCAGGATTGTCTCGTCTACTTCCACAACTTACATTCTATGTGATATTCTAACGACTCTACCAATTCGAAGTCTTTCTACTACAATACTAACAACAAATAATCTGGGATCGTCTCGTCTATTTCCACAACATACATTCTATCTGACATTCTAACGACTCTACCAATTCGAAGTTTTTCTACTACAATACTCCCAACAAATAATCAAGGATTGTATCGTCTATTTCCACAACTTACATTCTATCTGACATTCTAACGACTCTACCCATTCGCTGTATTTCTACTACAATACTAACTTCAAATAATCCAGGATTGTCTCGTCTACTTCCACAACTTACATTCTATGTGATATTCTAACGACTCTACCAATTCGAAATCTTTCTACTACAATACTCACAACAAATAATCCATATTGTCTCGTCTATTTCCACAACTTACATTCTATCTGACATTCAAACGACTCTATCAATTCGAAGTCTTTCTACTACAATACTAACGTCAAATAATCCAGGATTGTCTCGTCTATTTCCACAACTTACGTTCTATCTGACATTCTAACGACTCTACCAATTCGAATTCTTTATATTACAATACTCACAACAAATAATCCACGACTGTCTCGTCTATTTCCTCAACTTACATTCTATCTGACATTGAAACGACTCTACCAATTCGATGTCTTTGTACTACAATACTCACAAAAAAATAATCCAGGATTGTATCGTCTTTTTCCACAACTTACATTCTATCTGACATTCTAACGACTCTACCAATTCGCTGTATTTCTACTACAATACTAACTTCAATTAGTCCAGGATTGTCTCATCTATTTCCACAACTTACATTCTATCTGATATTCGAACGACTCTACCAATTCGAAGTCTTTCTACTACAATACTCACAACAAACAATCCAGGATTGTTTCGTCTATTTCTACAACTTACATTTTATGTGACATTAAAACGACTCTATCAATTCGAAGTCTTTCTACTACAATACTAACGTCAAATAATCCAGGATTGTCTCGTCTATTTCCACAACTTACGTTCTATCTGACATTCTAACGACTCTACCAATTCGAATTCTTTATATTACAATACTCACAACAAATAATCCACGACTGCCTCGTCTATTTCCACAACTTACATTCTATCTGACATTCTAACGACTCTACCAATTCGATGTGTTTCTACTACAATACTCAAGACAAATAATCCAGGATTGTCTCGTCTATTTTCACAACTTACATTCTATCTGACATTCTAACGACTCTACGAATTCGCTGTCTTTCTACTACAATGCTCACAAAAAATAATCCACGACTGTCTCGTCTAATTCCACAACTTACATTCTATCTGACATTCTAACGACTCTACCAATTCGAAATCTTTCTACTTCAATACTCACAACAAACAATCCAGGATTGTCTCGTCTATTTCTACAACTTACATTCTATGTGACATTCAAACGACTCTATCAATTCGAAGTCTTTCTACTACAATACTAACGTCAAATAATCCAGGATTGTCTCGTCTATTTCCACAACTTACGTTCTATCTGACATTCTAACGACTCTACCAATTCGAATTCTTTCTATTACAATACTCACAACAAATAATCCAGGATTGTCTCGTCTATTTCCACAACTTACATTCTATCTGACATTCTAACGACTCTACGAATTCGCTGTCTTTCTACTACAATGCTCACAACAAATAATCCACGACTGTCTCGTCTATTTCCAAAACTTACATTCAATCTGACATTCTAACGACTCTACCAATTCGAAATCTTTCTATTACAATACTCACAACAAACAATCCAGGATTGTCTCGTCTATTTCTACAATTTACATTCTATGTGACATTCAAACGACTCTATCAATTCGAAGTCTTTCTACAACAATACTAACGTAAAATAATCCAGGATTGTCTCGTCTATTTCCACAACTTACATTCTATCTGATATTCTAACCACTCTACCCATTCGCTGTATTTCTACTACAATACTAACTTCAAATAATCCAGGATTGTCTCGTCTACTTCCACAACTTACATTCTATGTGATATTCTAACGACTCTACCAATTCGAAGTCTTTCTACTACAATACTCACAACAAATAATCCATATTGTCTCGTCTATTTCCACAACTTACATTCTATCTGACATTCAAACGACTCTATCAATTCGAAGTCTTTCTACTACAATACTCGCAACAAATAATCCATATTGTCTCGTCTATTTCCACAACTTACGTTCTATCTGACATTCTAACGACTCTACCAATTCGAATTCTTTATATTACAATACTCACAACAAATAATCCACGACTGTCTCGTCTATTTCCACAACTTACATTCTATCTGACATTCTAACGACTCTACCAATTGGATGTGTTTCTACTACAATACTCACGACAAACAATCCAGGATTGTCTCGTCTATTTCCACAACTTACATTCTATCTGACATTGAAACGACTCTACCAATTCGATGTATTTGTACTACAATACTCACAAAAAAATAATCCAGGATTGTATCGTCTTTTTCCACAACTTACATTCTATCTGACATTCTAACGACTCTACCAATTTGCTGTATTTCTACTACAATACTAACTTCAATTAGTCCAGGATTGTCTCATCTATTTCCACAACTTACATTCTATCTGATATTCGAACGACTCTACCAATTCGAAGTCTTTCTACTACAATACTCACAACAAACAATCCAGGATTGTTTCGTCTATTTCTACAACTTACATTCTATGTGACATTAAAACGACTCTACCAATTCGAAGTTTTTCTACTACAATACTTCCAACAAATAATCAAGGATTGTATCGTCTATTTCCACAACTTACATTCTATCTGACATTCTAACGACTCTACCAATTCGAATTCTTTATATTACAATACTCACAACAAATAATCCACGACTGTCTCGTCTATTTCCACAACTTACATTCTATCTGACATTCTAACGACTCTACCAATTCGATGTGTTTCTACTACAATACTCACGACAAATAATCCAGGATTGTCTCGTCTATTTCCACAACTTACATTCTATCTGACATTCTAACGACTCCACCAATTCGAAATCTTTCTACTACAATACTCACAACAAACAATCCAGGAGTGTCTCGTCTATCTATTTCTACAACTTACATTCTATGTGACATTCAAACGACTCTATCAATTTGAAGTCTTTCTACAACAATACTAACGTAAAATAATCCAGGATCGTCTCGTCTATTTCCACAACTTACAACCTATCTGACATTCTAACGACTCTACCAATTCGAAGTCTTTCTACTACAATACTATCAACAAATAATCTGGGATTGTCTCGTCTATTTCCACAACATACATTCTATCTGACATTCTAACGACTCTACCAATTCGAAGTTTTTCTACTACAATACTTCCAACAAATAATCAAGGATTGTATCGTCTATTTCCACAACTTACATTCTATCTGACATTCTAACGACTCTACCCATTCGCTGTATTTCTACTACAATACTAACTTCAAATAATCCAGGATTGTCTCCTCTATTTCCACAACTTACATTCTATGTCACAATCTAACGAGTCTACCAATTCGCTGTGTTTCTACTACAATACTCACAACAAATAAACCAGGATTGTCTCGTCTATTTCCACAACTTACATTATATCTGACATACTAACGACTCTACGAATTCGAAGTCTTTCTACTACAATACTAACTTTAAACTATCCAGGATTGTCTCCTCTATTTCCACAACTTACATTCTATCTGACATTCAAACGACTCTACCAATTCGCTGTATTTCTACTACAATACTAACTTCAAATAATCCAGGATTGTATCGGCTATTTCCACAACTTACATTCTATCTGACATTCTAACGACTCTACCAATTCGCTGTCTTTCTACTACAATACTAACAACATATAATCTAGGATTGTCTCGTCTATTTCCACAACTTACAATCTATCTGATATTCGAACGACTCTACCAATTCGAAGTCTTTCTGCTACAATACTAACAACAAATAATCTAGGATTGTCTCGTCTATTTCCACAACTTACATTCTATCTGACATTCTAACGACTCTAACAATTCGAAGTCTTTCTACTACAATACTAACAACAAATAATCCAGGATCGTCTCATCTATTTCCACAACTTACATTCTATCTGACATTCTAACGACTATACCAATTCGATGTGTTTCTACTACAATACTCACGTCAAATAATCCAGGATTGTCTCGTCTATCTCCAGACCTTACATTCTATCTGACATTCTAACGACTCTACCAGTTCGCTGTATTTCTACTACAATACTCACAACAAATAATCCAGGATTGTCTCGTCTATTTCCACAACTTACATTCTATGTCACATTCTAACGTGTCTACCAATTCGAAGTCTTTCTACTACAATACTAACTTTAAACAATCCAGGATTGTCTCCTCTATTTCCACAACTTACATTCTATCTGACATTGAAACGACTCTACCAATTCGATGTCTTTGTACTACAATACTCACAACAAACAATCCAGGATTGTCTCGTCTATTTCTACAACTTACATTCTATGTGACATTCAAACGACTCTATCAATTCGAAGTCTTTCTACAACAATACTAACGTAAAATAATCCAGGATTGTCTCGTCCATTTCCACAACTTACATTCTATCTGACATTCAAACGACTCTACCAATTCGAAGTCTTTCTACTACAATACTAACTTTAAATAATCCAGGATTGTCTCGTCTATCTCCAGACCTTACATTCTATCTGACATTCTAACGACTCTACCAGTTCGCTGTATTTCAACTACAATACTACCTTCAAATAATCCAGGATTGTCTCGTCTATTTCCACAACTTACATTCTATCTGATATTCTAACGACTCTACCCATTCGCTGTATTTCTACTACAATACTAACTTCAAATAATCCAGGATTGCCTCGTCTACTTCCACAAATCACATTCTATGTGATATTCTAACGACTCTACCAATTAGAAGTCTTTCTACTACAATACTCACAACAAATAATCCATATTGTCTCGTCTATTTCCACAACTCACATTCTATCTGACATTCTAACGACTCTATCAATTCGAAGTCTTTCTACTACAATACTAACGTGAAATAATCCAGGATCGTCTCGTCTATTTCCACAACTTACATTCTATCTGACATTCTAACGACTCTACCAATTCGAAGTTTTTCTACTACAATACTCCCAACAAATAATCAAGGATTGTATCGTCGATTTCCACAACTTACATTCTATCTGACATTGTAACGACTCTACCCATTCGCTGTATATCTACTACAATACTAACTTCAAATAATCCAGGATTGTCTCCTCTATTTCCACAACTTACATTCTATGTCACATTCTAACGAGTCTACCAATTCGCTGTGTTTCTACTACAATACTCACAACAAATAAACCAGGATTGTCTCGTCTATTTCCACAACTTACATTATATCTGACATACTAACGACTCTACGAATTCGAAGTCTTTCTACTACAATACTAACTTTAAACTATCCAGGATTGTATCGGCTATTTCCACAACTTACATTCTATCTGACATTCTAACGACTCTACCAATTCGCTGTATTTCTACTACAATACTAACTTCAAATAATCCAGGATTGTATCGGCTATTTCCACAACTTACATTCTATCTGACATTCTAACGACTCTACCAATTCGCTGTCTTTCTACTACAATACTAACAACATATAATCTAGGATTGTCTCGTCTATTTCCACAACTTACAATCTATCTGATATTCGAACGACTCTATCAATTCGAAGTCTTTCTGCTACAATACTAACAACAAATAATCTAGGATTGTCTCGTCTATTTCCACAACTTACATTCTATCTGACATTCTAACGACTCTAACAATTCGAAGTCTTTCTACTACAATACTCACAACAAATAATCCAGGATTGTCTCATCTATTTCCACAACTTACATTCTATCTGACATTCTAACGACTCTACCAATTCGATGTGTTTCTACTACAATACTCACGTCAAATAATCCAGGATTGTATCGTCTATTTCCACAACTTACATTCTATCTGACATTCTAACGACTCTACCAATTCGAATTCTTTATATTACAATACTCACAACAAATAATCCACGACTGTCTCGTCTATTTCCACAACTTACATTCTATCTGACATTCTAACGACTCTACCAATTCGATGTGTTTCTACTACGATACTCACGACAAATAATCCAGGATTGTCTCGTCTATTTCCACAACTTACATTCTATCTGACATTCTAACGACTCCACCAATTCGAAATCTTTCTACTACAATACTCACAACAAACAATCCAGGATTGTCTCGTCTATCTATTTCTACAACTTACATTCTATGTGACATTCAAACGACTCTATCAATTTGAAGTCTTTCTACAACAATACTAACGTAAAATAATCCAGGATCGTCTCGTCTATTTCCACAACTTACAACCTATCTGACATTCTAACGACTCTACCAATTCGAAGTCTTTCTACTACAATACTAACAACAAATAATCTGGGATTGTCTCGTCTATTTCCACAACATACATTCTATCTGACATTCTAACGACTCTACCAATTCGAAGTTTTTCTACTACAATACTTCCAACAAATAATCAAGGATTGTATCGTCTATTTCCACAACTTACATTCTATCTGACATTCTAACGACTCTACCCATTCGCTGTATTTCTACTACAATACTAACTTCAAATAATCCAGGATTGTCTCCTCTATTTCCACAACTTACATTCTATGTCACAATCTAACGAGTCTACCAATTCGCTGTGTTTCTACTACAATACTCACAACAAATAAACCAGGATTGTCTCGTCTATTTCCACAACTTACATTATATCTGACATACTAACGACTCTACGAATTCGAAGTCTTTCTACTACAATACTAACTTTAAACTATCCAGGATTGTCTCCTCTATTTCCACAACTTACATTCTATCTGACATTCAAACGACTCTACCAATTCGCTGTATTTCTACTACAATACTAACTTCAAATAATCCAGGATTGTATCGGCTATTTCCACAACTTACATTCTATCTGACATTCTAACGACTCTACCAATTCGCTGTCTTTCTACTACAATACTAACAACATATAATCTAGGATTGTCTCGTCTATTTCCACAACTTACAATCTATCTGATATTCGAACGACTCTACCAATTCGAAGTCTTTCTGCTACAATACTAACAACAAATAATCTAGGATTGTCTCGTCTATTTCCACAACTTACATTCTATCTGACATTCTAACGACTCTAACAATTCGAAGTCTTTCTACTACAATACTAACAACAAATAATCCAGGATCGTCTCATCTATTTCCACAACTTACATTCTATCTGACATTCTAACGACTATACCAATTCGATGTGTTTCTACTACAATACTAACGTCAAATAATCCAGGATTGTCTCGTCTATCTCCAGACCTTACATTCTATCTGACATTCTAACGACTCTACCAGTTCGCTGTATTTCTACTACAATACTCACAACAAATAATCCAGGATTGTCTCGTCTATTTCCACAACTTACATTCTATGTCACATTCTAACGTGTCTACCAATTCGAAGTCTTTCTACTACAATACTAACTTTAAACAATCCAGGATTGTCTCCTCTATTTCCACAACTTACATTCTATCTGACATTGAAACGACTCTACCAATTCGATGTCTTTGTACTACAATACTCACAACAAACAATCCAGGATTGTCTCGTCTATTTCTACAACTTACATTCTATGTGACATTCAAACGACTCTATCAATTCGAAGTCTTTCTACAACAATACTAACGTAAAATAATCCAGGATTGTCTCGTCCATTTCCACAACTTACATTCTATCTGACATTCAAACGACTCTACCAATTCGAAGTCTTTCTACTACAATACTAACTTTAAATAATCCAGGATTGTCTCGTCTATCTCCAGACCTTACATTCTATCTGACATTCTAACGACTCTACCAGTTCGCTGTATTTCAACTACAATACTACCTTCAAATAATCCAGGATTGTCTCGTCTATTTCCACAACTTACATTCTATCTGATATTCTAACGACTCTACCCATTCGCTGTATTTCTACTACAATACTAACTTCAAATAATCCAGGATTGCCTCGTCTACTTCCACAAATCACATTCTATGTGATATTCTAACGACTCTACCAATTAGAAGTCTTTCTACTACAATACTCACAACAAATAATCCATATTGTCTCGTCTATTTCCACAACTCACATTCTATCTGACATTCTAACGACTCTATCAATTCGAAGTCTTTCTACTACAATACTAACGTGAAATAATCCAGGATCGTCTCGTCTATTTCCACAACTTACATTCTATCTGACATTCTAACGACTCTACCAATTCGAAGTTTTTCTACTACAATACTCCCAACAAATAATCAAGGATTGTATCGTCGATTTCCACAACTTACATTCTATCTGACATTGTAACGACTCTACCCATTCGCTGTATATCTACTACAATACTAACTTCAAATAATCCAGGATTGTCTCCTCTATTTCCACAACTTACATACTATGTCACATTCTAACGAGTCTACCAATTCGCTGTGTTTCTACTACAATACTCACAACAAATAAACCAGGATTGTCTCGTCTATTTCCACAACTTACATTATATCTGACATACTAACGACTCTACGAATTCGAAGTCTTTCTACTACAATACTAACTTTAAACTATCCAGGATTGTATCGGCTATTTCCACAACTTACATTCTATCTGACATTCTAACGACTCTACCAATTCGCTGTATTTCTACTACAATACTAACTTCAAATAATCCAGGATTGTATCGGCTATTTCCACAACTTACATTCTATCTGACATTCTAACGACTCTACCAATTCGCTGTCTTTCTACTACAATACTAACAACATATAATCTAGGATTGTCTCGTCTATTTCCACAACTTACAATCTATCTGATATTCGAACGACTCTATCAATTCGAAGTCTTTCTGCTACAATACTAACAACAAATAATCTAGGATTTTCTCGTCTATTTCCACAACTTACATTCTATCTGACATTCTAACGACTCTAACAATTCGAAGTCTTTCTACTACAATACTCACAACAAATAATCCAGGATTGTCTCATCTATTTCCACAACTTACATTCTATCTGACATTCTAACGACTCTACCAATTCGATGTGTTTCTACTACAATACTCACGTCAAATAATCCAGGATTGTCTCGTCTATCTCCAGACCTTACATTCTATCTGACATTCTAACGACTCTACCAGTTCGCTGTATTTCTACTACAATACTCACAACAAATAATCCAGGATTGTCTCGTCTATTTCCACAACTTACATTCTATCTCACATTCTAACGTGTCTACCAATTCGAAGTCTTTCTACTACAATACTAACTTTAAACAATCCAGGATTGTCTCCTCTATTTCCACAACTTACATTCTATCTGACATTGAAACGACTCTACCAATTCGATGTCTTTGTACTACAATACTCACAAAAAAATAATCCAGGATTGTATCGTCTTTTTCCACAACTTACATTCTATCTGACATTCTAACGACTCTACCAATTCGCTGTATTTCTACTACAATACTAACTTCAATTAGTCCAGGATTGTCTCATCTATTTCCACATCTTACATTCTATCTGATATTCGAACGACTCTACCAATTCGAAGTCTTTCTACTACAATACTCACAACAAACAATCCAGGATTGTCTCGTCTATTTCTACAACTTACATTCTATGTGACATTAAAACGACTCTATCAATTCGAAGTCTTTCTACTACATACTAACGTCAAATAATCCAGGATTGTCTCGTCTATTTCCACAACTTACGTTCTATCTGACATTCTAACGACTCTACCAATTCGAATTCTTTATATTACAATACTCACAACAAATAATCCAGGATTGTCTCGTCTATTTCCACAACTTACATTCTATCTGACATTCTAACGACTCTACGAATTCGCTGTATTTCTACTACAATGCTCACAACAAATAATCCACGACTGTCTAGTCTATTTCCACAACTTACATTCTATCTGACATTCTAACGACTCTACCAATTCGAAATCTTTCTACTACAATACTCACAACAAACAATCCAGGATTGTCTCGTCTATTTCTACAACTTACATTCTATGTGACATTCAAACGACTCTATCAATTCGAAGTCTTTCTACAACAATACTAACGTCAAATAATCCAGGATTGTCTCGTCCATTTCCACAACTTACATTCTATCTGACATTCTAACGACTCTACCAATTCGAAGTCTTTCTACTACAATACTAACTTTAAATAATCCAGGATTGTCTCGTCTATCTCCAGACCTTACATTCTATCTGACATTCTAACGACTCTACCAGTTCGCTGTATTTCAACTACAATACTAACTTCAAATAATCCAGGATTGTCTCGTCTATTTCCACAACTTACATTCTATATGATATTCTAACGACTCTACCCATTCGCTGTATTTCTACTACAATACTAACTTCAAATAATCCAGGATTGTCTCGTCTACTTCCACAACTTACATTCTATGTGATATTCTAACGACTCTACCAATTCGAAGTCTTTCTACTACAATACTCACAACAAATGATCCATATTGTCTCGTCTATTTCCACAACTTACATTCTATCTGACATTCTAACGACTCTACCAATTCGCTGTATTTCTACTACAATACTAACTTCAATTAGTCCAGGATTGTCTCATCTATTTCCACATCTTACATTCTATCTGATATTCGAACGACTCTACCAATTCGAAGTCTTTCTACTACAATACTCACAACAAACAATCCAGGATTGTCTCGTCTATTTCTACAACTTACATTCTATGTGACATTAAAACGACTCTATCAATTCGAAGTCTTTCTACTACAATACTAACGTCAAATAATCCAGGATTGTCTCGTCTATTTCCACAACTTACGTTCTATCTGACATTCTAACGACTCTACCAATTCGAATTCTTTATATTACAATACTCACAACAAATAATCCAGGATCGTCTCGTCTATTTCCACAACTTACATTCTATCTGACATTCTAACGACTCTACGAATTCGCTGTCTTTCTACTACAATGCCCACAACAAATAATCCACGACTGTCTCGTCTATTTCCACAACTTACATTCTATCTGACATTCTAACGACTCTACCAATTCGAAATCTTTCTACTACAATACTCACAACAAACAATCCAGGATTGTCTCGTCTATTTCTACAACTTACATTCTATGTGACATTTAAACGACTCTATCAATTCGAAGTCTTTCTACAACAATACTAACGTCAAATAATCCAGGATTATCTCGTCCATTTCCACAACTTACATTCTATCTGACATTCTAACGACTCTACCAATTCGAAGTCTTTCTACTACAATACTAACTTTAAATAATCCAGGATCGTCTCGTCTATCTCCAGACCTTACATTCTATCTGACATTCTAACGACTCTACCAGTTCGCTGTATTTCAACTACAATACTAACTTCAAATAATCCAGGATTGTCTCGTCTATTTCCACAACTTACATTCTATCTGATATTCTAACGACTCTACCCATTCGCTGTATTTCTACTACAATACTAACTTCAAATAATCCAGGATTGTCTCGTCTACTTCCACAACTTACATTCTATCTGATATTCTAACGACTCTACCAATTCGAAGTCTTTCTACTACAATACTCACAACAAATAATCCATATTGTCTCGTCTATTTCCACAACTTACATTCTATCTGACGTTCTAACGACTCTACCAATTCGCTGTCTTTCTACTACAATGCTCACAAAAAATAATCCACGACTGTCTCGTCTATTTCCACAACTTACATTCTATCTGACATTCTAACGACTCTACGAATTCGCTGTCTTTCTACTACAATGCTCACAAAAAATAATCCACGACTGTCTCGTCTATTTCCACAACTTACATTCTATCTGACATTCTAACGACTCTACCAATTCGAAATCTTTCTACTACAATACTCACAACAAACAATCCAGGATTGTCTCGTCTATTTCTACAACTTACATTCTATGTGACATTCAAACGACTCTATCAATTCGAAGTCTTTCTACTACAATACTAACGTCAAATAATCCAGGATTGTCTCGTCTATTTCCACAACTTACGTTCTATCTGACATTCTAACGACTCTACCAATTCGAATTCTTTCTATTACAATACTCACAACAAATAATCCAGGATTGTCTCGTCTATTTCCACAACTTACATTCTATCTGACATTCTAACGACTCTACGAATTCGCTGTATTTCTACTACAATGCTCACAACAAATAATCCACGACTGTCTCGTCTATTTCCACAACTTACATTCTATCTGACATTCTAACGACTCTACCAATTCGAAATCTTTCTACTACAATACTCACAACAAACAATCCAGGATTGTCTCGTCTATTTCTACAACTTACATTCTATGTGACATTCAAACGACTCTATCAATTCGAAGTCTTTCTACAACAATACTAACGTCAAATAATCCAGGATTGTCTCGTCCATTTCCACAACTTACATTCTCTCTGACATTCTAACGACTCTACCAATTCGAAGTCTTTCTACTACAATACTAACTTTAAATAATCCAGGTTGTCTCGTCTATCTCCAGACCTTACATTCTATCTGACATTCTAACGACTCTACCAGTTCGCTGTATTTCAACTACAATACTAACTTCAAATAATCCAGGATTGTCTCGTCTATTTCCACAACTTACATTCTATCTGATATTCTAACGACTCTACCCATTCGCTGTATTTCTACTACAATACTAACTTCAAATAATCCAGGATTGTCTCGTCTACTTCCACAACTTACATTCTATGTGATATTCTAACGACTCTATCAATTCGAAGTCTTTCTACTACAATACTCACAACAAATAATCCATATTGTCTCGTCTATTTCCACAACTTACATTCTATCTGACATTCAAACGACTCTATCAATTCGAAGTCTTTCTACTACAATACTAACGTCAAATAATCCAGGATTGTCTCGTCTATTTCCACAACTTACGTTCTATCTGACATTCTAACGACTCTACCAATTCGAATTCTTTATATTACAATACTCACAACAAATAATCCAGGAATGTCTCGTCTATTTCCACAACTTACATTCTATCTGACATTCTAACGACTCTACCAATTCGAAGTCTTTCTACTACAATACTAACTTTAAATAATCCAGGATTGTCTCCTCTATTTCCACAACTTACATATTATCTGAAATTCTAACGACTCTACCAATTCGATGTCTTTCTACTACAATACTAACAACAAATAATCTAGGATTGTCTCATCTATCTCCACAACTTACATTTTCTCTGACATTCTAACGACTCTACCAATTCGAAGTCTTTCTACTACAATACTCACAACAAATAATCCAGGATTGTCTCGTCTATTTCCACAACTTACGTTCTATCTGACATTCTAACGACTCTACCAATTCGCTGTATTTCTACTACAATACTAACTTCAATTAGTCCAGGATTGTCTCATCTATTTCCACAACTTACATTCTATCTGATATTCGAACGACTCTACCAATTCGAAGTCTTTCTACTACAATACTAACAACAAATAATGCAGGATTGTCTCATCTATTTCCACAACTTACATTCTATCTGACATTCTAACGACTCTACCAATTCGAAGTCTTTCTATTACAATACTCACAACAAATAATCCAGGATTGTCTCGTCTATTTCCACAACTTACATTCTATCTGACATTCTAACGACTCTACGTATTCGCTGTCTTTCTACTACAATGCTCACAACAAATAATCCACGACTGTCTCGTCTATTTCCACAACTTACATTCTATCTGACATTCTAACGACTCTACCAATTCGAAATCTTTCTACTACAATACTCACAACAAACAATCCAGGATTGTCTCGTCTATTTCTACAACTTACATTCTATGTGACATTCAAACGACTCTATCAATTCGAAGTCTTTCTACTACAATACTAACGTCAAATAATCCAGGATTGTCTCGTCTATTTCCACAACTTACGTTCTATCTGACATTCTAACGACTCTACGAATTCGCTGTCTTTCTACTACATTGCTCACAACAAATAATCCACGACTGTCTCGTCTATTTCTACAACTTACATTCTATGTGACATTCAAAAGACTCTATCAATTCGAGGTCTTTCTACAACATTACTAACGTAAAATAATCCAGGATTGTCTCGTCCATTTCCACAACTTACATTCTATCTGACATTCTAACGACTCTACCAATTCGAAGTCTTTCTACTACAATACTAACTTTAAATAATCCAGGATTGTCTCGTCTATCTCCAGACCTTATATTCTATCTGACTTTCTAACGACTCTACCAGTTCGCTGTATTTCAACTACAATACTAACTTCAAATAATCCAGGATTGTCTCGTCTATTTCCACAACTTACATTCTATCTGATATTCTAACGACTCTACCAATTCGAAGTCTTCCTACTACAATACTCACAACAAATAATCCAGGATTGTCTCGTCTATTTCCACAACTTACATTCTATCTGGCATTCTAATGACTCTACCAATTCGCTGTCTTTCTACTACAATACTCACAACAAATAATCCATATTGTCTCGTCTATTTCCACAACTTACATTCTATCTGACATTCAAACGACTCTATCAATTCGAAGTCTTTCTACTACAATACTAACTTCAAATAATCCAGGATTGTCTCGTCTATTTCCACAACTTACTTTCTATCTGACATTCTAACGACTCTACCAATTCGAAGTCTTTCTACTACAATACTCACAACAAATATTCCAGGATTGTCTCGTCTATTTCCACAACTTACATTCTATCTGACATTCTAACGACTCTACCAATTCGAAGTCTTTCTACTACAATACTAACTTTAAATAATCCAGGATTGTCTCCTCTATTTCCACAACTTACATATTATCTGAAATTCTAACGACTCTACCAATTCGATGTCTTTCTACTACAATACCTACAACAAATAATCCAGGATTGTCTCGTCTATTTCTACAACTTACATTCTATCTGACATTCTAACGACTCTACCAATTCGAAGTCTTTCTGCTACAATACTCACAACAAATAATCCAGGATTGTCTCGTCTATTTCCACACCTTACATTCTATCTGACATTCTAACGACTCTACCTATTCGCTGTATTTCTACTACAATACTCACAACAAATAATCCAGCATTGACTCGTCTATTTCCACAACTTACATTCTATCTGACATTCTAACGACTCTACCAATTCGAAGTCTTTCTACTACAATACTCACAACAAATATTCCAGGATTGTCTCGTCTATTTCCACAACTTACATTCTATCTCACATTCTAACGACTCTACCAATTCGCTGTATTTCTACTACAATACTAACTTCAATTAGTCCAGGATTGTCTCGTCTATTTCCACAACTTACATTCTATCTGACATTCTAAAGACTCTACGCATTCGCTGTCTTTCTACTACAATGCTCACAACAAATAATCCACGACTGTCTCGTCTATTTCCACAACTTATATTCTATCTGACATTCTAACGACTCTACCAATTCGAAATCTTTCTACTACAATACTCACAACAAACAATCCAGGATTGTCTCGTCTATTTCTACAACTTACATTCTATGTGACATTCAAACGACTCTATCAATTTGAAGTCTTTCTACAACAATACTAACGTAAAATAATCCAGGATCGTCTCGTCTATTTCCACAACTTACATTCTATCTGACATTCTAACGACTCTACCAATTCGAAGTCTTTCTACTACAATACTAACAACAAATAATCTGGGATTGTCTCGTCTATTTCCACAACATACATTCTATCTGACATTCTAACGACTCTACCAAGTCGAAGTTTTTCTACTACAATACTCCCAACAAATAATCCAGGATCGTCTCGTCTATTTCCACAACTTACATTCTATCTGACATTCTAACGACTCTACCCATTCGCTGTATTTCTACTACAATACTAACTTCAAATAATCCAGGATTGTCTCCTCTATTTCCACAACTTACATTCTATGTCACATTCTAACGAGTCTACCAATTCGCTGTGTTTCTACTACAATACTCACAACAAATAAACCAGGATTGTCTCGTCTATTTCCACAACTTACATTATATCTGACATACTAACGACTCTACGAATTCGAAGTCTTTCTACTACAATACTAACTTTAAACTATCCAGGATTGTCTCCTCTATTTCCACAACTTACATTCTATCTGACATTCTAACGACTCTACCAATTCGCTGTATTTCTACTACAATACTAACTTCAAATAATCCAGGATTGTATCGGCTATTTCCACAACTTACATTCTATCTGACATTCTAACGACTCTACCAATTCGCTGTCTTTCTACTACAATACTAACAACATATAATCTAGGATTGTCTCGTCTATTTCCACAACTTACAATCTATCTGATATTCGAACGACTCTACCAATTCGAAGTCTTTCCGCTACAATACTAACAACAAATAATCTAGGATTGTCTCGTCTATTTCCACAACTTACATTCTATCTGACATTCTAACGACTCTAACAATTCGAAGTCTTTCTAATACAATACTAACGTCAAATAATCCAGGATCGTCTCATCTATTTCCACAACTTACATTCTATCTGACATTCTAACGACTCTACCAATTCGATGTGTTTCTACTACAATACTCACGTCAAATAATCCAGGATTGTCTCGTCTATCTCCAGACCTTACATTCTATCTGACATTCTAACGACTCTACCAGTTCGCTGTATTTCTACTACAATACTCACAACAAATAATCCAGGATTGTCTCGTCTATTTCCACAACTTACATTCTATCTCACATTCTAACGTGTCTACCAATTCGAAGTCTTTCTACTACAATACTAACTTTAAACAATCCAGGATTGTCTCCTCTATTTCCACAACTTACATTCTATCTGACATTGAAACGACTCTACCAATTCGATGTCTTTGTACTACAATACTCACAACAAACAATCCAGGATTGTCTCGTCTATTTCTACAACTTACATTCTATTTGACATTCAAACGACTCTATCAATTCGAAGTCTTTCTACAACAATACTAACGTAAAATAATCCAGGATTGTCTCGTCCATTTCCACAACTTACATTCTATCTGACATTCTAACGACTCTACCAATTCGAAGTCTTTCTACTACAATACTAACTTTAAATAATCCAGGATTGTATCGTCTTTTTCCACAACTTACATTCTATCTGACATTCTAACGACTCTACCAATTCGCTGTATTTCTACTACAATACTAACATCAATTAGTCCAGGATTGTCTCATCTATTTCCACAACTTACATTCTATCTGATATTCGAACGACTCTACCAATTCGAAGTCTTTCTACTACAATACTCACAACAAACAATCCAGGATTGTCTCGTCTATTTCTACAACTTACATTCTATGTGACATTAAAACGACTCTATCAATTCGAAGTCTTTCTACTACAATACTAACGTCAAATACTCCAGGATTGTCTCGTCTATTTCCACAACTTACGTTCTATCTGACATTCTAACGACTCTACCAATTCGAATTCTTTATATTACAATACTCACAACAAATAATCCACGACTGTCTCGTCTATTTCCACAACTTACATTCTATCTGACATTCTAACGACTCTACCAATTCGATGTGTTTCTACTACAATACTCACGACAAATAATCCAGGATTGTCTCGTCTATTTCCACAACTTACATTCTATCTGACATTCTAACGACTCTACCAATTCGAAATCTTTCTACTACAATACTCACAACAAACAATCCAGGATTGTCTCGTCTATTTCTACAACTTACATTCTATGTGACATTCAAACGACTCTATCAATTTGAAGTCTTTCTACAACAATACTAACGTAAAATAATCCAGGATCGTCTCGTCTATTTCCACAGGTTACATTCTATCTGACATTCAAACGACTCTACCAATTCGAAGTCTTTCTACTACAATACTAACGTCAAATAATCCAGGATTGTCTCCGCTATTTCCACAACTTACATTCTATCTGACATTCTAACGACTCTACCAATTCGCTGTATTTCTACTACAATACTCTCAACAAATAAACCAGGATTGTCTCCTCTATTTCCACAACTTACATTCTATCTGACATTCTAACGACTCTACCAATTCGCTGTATTTCTACTACAATACTAACTTCAAATAATCCAGGATTGTATCGGCTATTTCCACAACTTACATTCTATCTGACATTCTAACGACTCTACCAATTCGCTGTCTTTCTACTACAATACTAACAACGTATAAGCTAGCATTGTCTCGTCTATTTCCACAACTTACATTCTATCTGATATTCTAACGACTCTACCAATTCGAAGTCTTTCTGCTACAATACTCACAACAAATAATCCAGGATTGTCTCGTCTATTTCCACAACTTACTTTCTATCTGACATTCTAACGACTCTACGAATTCGCTGTCTTTTTACTACAATGCTCACAACAAATAATCCACGACTGTCTCGTCTATTTCCACAACTTACTTTCTATCTGACATTCTAACGACTCTACCAATTCGAAATCTTTCTACTACAATACTAACAACGTATAAGCTAGCATTGTCTCGTCTATTTCCACAACTTACATTCTATCTGATATTCTAACGACTCTACCAATTCGAAGTCTTTCTGCTACAATACTCACAACAAATAATCCAGGATTGTCTCGTCTATTTCCACAACTTACATTCTATCTGATATTCTAACGACTCTACCAATTCAAAGTCTTTCTACTACAATACTAACAACAATTAATCTGGGATTGTCTCGTCTATTTCCACAACTTACATTCTATCTGACATTCTAACAACTCTACCAATTCGAAGTTTTTCTACTACAATACTCCCAACAAATAATCAAGGATTGTATCTTCTATTTCCACAACTTACATTCTATCTGACATTCTAACGACTCTACCCATTCGCTGTATTTCTACTACAATACTAACTTCAAATAATCCAGGATTGTCTCCTCTATTTCCACAACTTTCATTCTATCTCACATTCTAACGAGTCTACCAATTCGCTGTATTTCTACTACAATACTCACAACAAATAAACCAGGATTGTCTCGTCTATTTCCACAACCTACATTCTATCTGACATACTAACGACTCTACCAATTCCAAGTCTTTCTACTACAATACTAACGTCAAATAATCCAGGATTGTCTCCTCTATTTCCACAACTTACATTCTATCTGACATTCTACCGACTCTACCAATTCGATGTATTTCTACTACAATACTCACAACAAATAATCCAGGATTATATCGTCTATTTCTACAACTTACATTCTATCTGATATTCTAACGACTCTACCAATTCGCTGTATTTCTACTACAATACTAACTTCATATAATCCAGGATTGTCTCGTCTACTTCCACAACTTACATTGTATCTGATATTCTAACGACTCTACCAATTCGAAGTCTTTCTACTACAATACTCACAACAAATAATCCATATTGTCTCGTCTATTTCTACAACTTACATTCTATCTGACATTCAAACGACTCTATCAATTCGAAGTCTTTCTACTACAATACTAACGTCAAATAATCCAGGATTGTCTCGTCTATTTCCACAACTTACTTTCTATCTGACATTCTAACGACTCTACGAATTCGCTGTCTTTTTACTACAATACTCACAACAAATAATCCACGACTGTCTCGTCTATTTCCACAACTTACATTCTATCTGACATTCTAACGACTCTACCAATTCGAAATCTTTCTACTACAATACTCACAACAAACAATCCAGGATTGTCTCGTCTATTTCTACAACTTACATTCTATGTGACATTCAAACGACTCTATCAATTCGAAGTCTTTCTACAACAATTCTAACGTCAAATAATCCAGGATTGTCTCGTCCATTTCCACAACTTACATTCTATCTGACATTCTAACGACTCTACGAATTCGAAGTCTTTCTACTACAATACTCACAACAAATAATCAAGGATTGTATCGTCTATTTCCACAACTTACATTCTATCTGACATTCTAACGACTCTACCAATTCGAAGTCTATCTACTACAGTACTCACAACAAATAATCCAGGATTGTCTCGTCTATTTCCACACCTTACATTCTATCTGACATTCTAACGACACTACCCATTCGCTGTATTTCTACTACAATACTAACTTCAAATAATCCAGGATTGTCTCGTCTACTTCCACAACTTACATTGTATCTGATATTCTAACGACTCTACCAATTCGAAGTCTTTCTACTACAATACTCACAACAAATTATCCAGGATCGTCTCGTCTATTTCCACAACTTACGTTCTATCTCACATTCTAACGAGTCTACCAATTCGCTGTATTTCTACTACAATACTCACAACAAATAAACCAGGATTGTCTCGTCTATTTCCACAACTTACATTCTATCTGACATACTAACGACTCTACCAATTCGAAGTCTTTCTACTACAATACTAACGTCAAATAATCCAGGATCGTCTCGTCTATTTCCACAACTTACATTCTATCTGACATTCTAACGACTCTACCAATTCGAAGTCTTTCTACTACAATACTAACAACAAATAATCTGGGATTGTCTCGTCTATTTCCACAACTTACATTCTATCTGACATTCTAACAACTCTACCAATTCGAAGTTTTTCTACTACAATACTCCCAACAAATAATCAAGGATTGTATCGTCTATTTCCACAACTTACATTCTATCTGACATTCTAACGACTCTACCCATTCGCTGTATTTCTACTACAATACTAACTTCAAATAATCCAGGATTGTCTCCTCTATTTCCACAACTTACATTCTATCTCACATTCTAACGAGTCTACCAATTCGCTGTATTTCTACTACAATACTCACAACAAATAAACCAGGATTGTCTCGTCTATTTCCACAACTTACATTCTATCTGACATACTAACGATTCTACCAATTCGAAGTCTTTCTACTACAATACTAACTATAAACAATCCAGAATTGTCTCCTCTATTTCCACAACTTACGTTCTATCTGACATTCTAACGACTCTACAAATTCGCTGTTTTTCTACTACAATACAAACTTCAAATTATCCAGGATTGTATCGGCTATTTCCACAACTTACATTCTATCTGACATTCTAACGACTCTACCAATTCGCTGTCTTTCTACTACAATACTAACAACATATAATCCAGGATTGTCTCGTCTATTTCCACAGGTTACATTCTATCTGACATTCAAACGACTCTACCAATTCGAAGTCTTTCTACTACAATACTAACGTCAAATAATCCAGGATTGTCTCCGCTATTTCCACAACTTACATTCTATCTGACATTCTAACGACTCTACCAATTCGAAGTCTTTCTGCTACAATACTCACAACAAATAATCCAGGATTGTCTCGTCTATTTCCACAACTTACATTCTATCTGATATTCTAACGACTCTACCAATTCGAAGTCTTTCTACTACAATACTCACAACAAATAATCCAGGATTGTCTCGTCTATTTCCACAACTTACATTCTATCTCACATTCTAGCGTGTCTACCAATTCGCTGTATTTCTACTACAATACTCTCAACAAATAAACCAGGATTGTCTCCTCTATTTCCACAACTTACATTCTATCTGACATTCTAACGACTCTACCAATTCGCTGTATTTCTACTACAATACTAACTTCAAATAATCCAGGATTGTATCGGCTATTTCCACAACTTACATTCTATCTGACATTCTAACGACTCTACCAATTCGCTGTCTTTCTACTACAATACTAACAACGTATAAGCTAGCATTGTCTCGTCTATTTCCACAACTTACATTCTATCTGATATTCGAACGACTCTACCAATTCGAAGTCTTTCTACTACAATACTAACAACAAATATTCTAGGATTGTCTCATCTATTTCCACAACTTACATTCTATCTGACATTCTAACGACTCTACCAATTCGATGTGTTTCTACTACAATACTCACAACAAAAAATCCAGGATTGTCTCGTCTATCTCCAGACCTTACATTCTATCTGACATTCTAACGACTCTACCAGTTCGCTGTATTTCTACTACAATACTAACTTCAAATAATCCAGGGTTGTCTCGTCTATTTCCACAACTTACATTCTATCTGACATTCTAACGACTCTACCAATTCGAAGTCTTTCTACTACAATACTAACAACAAATAATCCAGGATTGTCTCGTCTATTTCCACAACTTACATTCTATCTGACATTCTAACGACTCTACCAATTCGAAGTCTTTCTACTACAATACTCACAACAAATAATCCAGGATTGTCTCATCTATTTCCACAACTTACATTCTATCTCACATTCTAACGAGTCTACCAATTCGCTGTATTTCTACTACAATACTCACAACAAATAAACCAGGATTGTCTCGTCTATTTCCACAACTTACATTCTATCTGACATACTAACGACTCTACCAATTCGCTGTATTTCTACTACAATACTAACTTCAAATAATCCAGGATTGTATCGGCTATTTCCACAACTTACATTCTATCTGACATTCTAACGACTCTACCAATTCGCTGTCTTTCTACTACAATACTAACTTCAAATAATCCAGGATTGTATCGGCTATTTCCACAACTTACATTCTATCTGACATTCTAACGACTCTACCAATTCGCTGTCTTTCTACTACAATACTAACTTCAAATAATCCAGGATTGTATCGGCTATTTCCACAACTTACATTCTATCTGACATTCTAACGACTCTACCAATTCGCTGTCTTTCTACTACAATACTAACAACAAATAATCTAGGATGGTCTCGTCTATTTCCACAACTTATATTCTATCTGATATTCGAACGACTCTACCAATTCGAAGTCTTTCTACTACACTACTCACGACAAATAATCCAGGATTGTCTCATCTATTTCCACAACTTACATTCTATCTGACATTCTAACGACTCTACCAATTCGATGTGTTTCTACTACAATACTCACAACAAATAATCCAGGATTGTCTCGTCTATCTCCAGACCTTACATTTTATCTGACATTCTAACAACTCTACCAGTTCGCTGTATTTCTACTACAATACTAACTTCAAATAATCCAGGATCGTCTCGTCTATTTCCACAACTTACATTCTATCTGACGTTCAAACGACTCTACCAATTCGAAGTCTTTCTACTACAATACTAACGTCAAATAATCCAGGATTGTCTCCTCTATTTCTACAACTTACATTCTATCTGACATTCTAACGACTCTACCAATTCGCTGTATTTCTACTACAATACTAACTTCAATTAGTCCAGGATTGACTCATCTATTTCCACAACTTACATTCTATCTGACATTCTAACGACTCTACCAATTCGAAGTCTTTCTACTACAATACTCACAACAAATAATCCAGGATTGTCTCATCTATTTCCACAACTTACATTCTATCTGACATTCTAACGACTCTACCAATTCGATGTCTTTCTACTACAATACTCACAACAAATAATCCAGGATTGTATCGTCTATTTCTACAACTTACATTCTATCTGACATTCTAACGACTCTAACAATTCGAAGTCTTTCTGCTACAATACTCACAACAAATAATCCAGGATTGTCTCGTCTATTTCCACAACTTACATTCTATCTGACGTTTAAAAGACTCTACCAATTCGAAGTCTTTCTACTACAATACTCACAACAAATAATCCAGGATTGTCTCCTCTATTTTTACAACTTACATTCTATCTGACATTCTAACGACTCTACCAATTCGCTGTATTTCTACTACAATACTAACTTCAAATAATCCAGGATTGTATCGGCTATTTCCACAACTTACATTCTATCTGACATTCTAACGACTCTACCAATTCGCTGTCTTTCTACTACAATACTAACTTCAAATAATCCAGGATTGTATCGGCTATTTCCACAACTTACATTCTATCTGACATTCTAACGACTCTACCAATTCGCTGTCTTTCTACTACAATACTAACAACAAATAATCTAGGATGGTCTCGTCTATTTCCACAACTTATATTCTATCTGATATTCGAACGACTCTACCAATTCGAAGTCTTTCTACTACACTACTCACGACAAATAATCCAGGATTGTCTCATCTATTTCCACAACTTACATTCTATCTGACATTCTAACGACTCTACCAATTCGATGTGTTTCTACTACAATACTCACAACAAATAATCCAGGATTGTCTCGTCTATCTCCAGACCTTACATTTTATCTGACATTCTAACAACTCTACCAGTTCGCTGTATTTCTACTACAATACTAACTTCAAATAATCCAGGATCGTCTCGTCTATTTCCACAACTTACATTCTATCTGACGTTCAAACGACTCTACCAATTCGAAGTCTTTCTACTACAATACTAACGTCAAATAATCCAGGATTGTCTCCTCTATTTCTACAACTTACATTCTATCTGACATTCTAACGACTCTACCAATTCGCTGTATTTCTACTACAATACTAACTTCAATTAGTCCAGGATTGACTCATCTATTTCCACAACTTACATTCTATCTGACATTCTAACGACTCTACCAATTCGAAGTCTTTCTACTACAATACTCACAACAAATAATCCAGGATTGTCTCATCTATTTCCACAACTTACATTCTATCTGACATTCTAACGACTCTACCAATTCGATGTCTTTCTACTACAATACTCACAACAAATAATCCAGGATTGTATCGTCTATTTCTACAACTTACATTCTATCTGACATTCTAACGACTCTAACAATTCGAAGTCTTTCTGCTACAATACTCACAACAAATAATCCAGGATTGTCTCGTCTATTTCCACAACTTACATTCTATCTGACGTTTAAAAGACTCTACCAATTCGAAGTCTTTCTACTACAATACTCACAACAAATAATCCAGGATTGTCTCCTCTATTTTTACAACTTACATTCTATCTGACATTCTAACGACTCTACCAATTCGCTGTATTTCTACTACAATACTAACTTCAAATAATCCAGGATTGTCTCGTCTATTTCCACAATTTACATTCTATCTGATATTCTAAAGACTCTACCAATTCGAAGTCTTTCTACTACAATACTCACAACAAATATTCCAGGATTGTCTCGTCTATTTCCACAACTTACATTCTATCTGACATACTAACGACTCTACCAATTCGAAGTCTTTCTACTACAATAATAACTTTAAACAATCCAGGATTGTCTCCTCTATTTCCACAACTTACATTCTATCTGACATTGAAACGACTCTATCAATTCGAAGTCTTTCTACTACAATACTCACAACAAATAATCCAGGATTGTCTCCTCTATTTCCACAACTTACATTCTATCTCACATTCTAACGTGTCTACAAATTCGCTGTATTTCTACTACAATACTCTCAACAAATAAACCAGGATTGTCTCGTCTATTTCCACAACTTACATTCTATCTGACATACTAACGACTCTACCAATTCGAAGTCTTTCTACTACAATACTAACTTTAAACAATCCAGGATTGTCTCCTCTATTTCCACAACTTACATTCTATCTCACATTCTAACGTGTCTACCAATTCGCTGAATTTCTACTACAATACTCTTAACAAATAAACCAGGATTGTCTCGTCTATTTCCACAACTTACATTATATCTGACATACTAACGACTCTACCAATTCGCTGTATTTCTACTAAAATACTGACTTCAAATAATCCAGGATTGTATCGGCTATTTCCACAACTTACATTCTATCTGATATTCTAACGACTCTACCAATTCGAAGTCTTTCTACTACAATACTCACAACAAATATTCCAGGATTGTCTCGTCTATTTCCACAACTTACATTCTATCTGACATTCTAACGACTCTACCAATTCGAAGTCTTTCTACTACAATACTAACTTTAAATAATCCAGGATTGTCTCCTCTATTTCCACAACTTACATATTATCTGAAATTCGAACGACTCTACCAATTCGATGTCCTTCTACTACAATACTCACAACAAATAATCCAGGATTGTATAGTCTATTTCTACAACTTACATTCTATCTGACATTCTAACGACTCTACCAATTCGAAGTCTTTCTGCTACAATACTCACAACAAATAATCCAGGATTGTCTCGTCTATTTCCACACCTTACATTCTATCTGACATTCTAACGACTCTACCTATTCGCTGTATTTCTACTACAATACTCAGAACAAATAATACAGCATTGTCTCGTCTATTTCCACAACTCACATTCTATCTGACATTCCAAGGACTCTATCAATTCGAAGTCTTTCTACTACAATACTAACGTCAAATAATCCAGGATCGTCTCGTCTATTTCCACAACTTACATTCTATCTGACATTCTAGCGACTCTACCAATTAGAAGTCTTTCTACTACAATACTAACAACAAATAATCTAGGATTGTCTCATCTATCTCCACAACTTACATTTTCTCTGACGTTCTAACGACTCTACCAATTCGAAGTCTTTCTACTACAATACTCACAACAAATAATCCAGGATTGTCTCGTCTATTTCCACAACTTACATTCTAACTGACATTCTAACGACTCTACCAATTCGAAGTCTTTCTACTACAATACTAACAACAAATAATCTGGGATTGTCTCGTCTATTTCCACAACTTACATTCTATCTGACATTCTAACGACTCTACCAATTCGAAGTTTTTCTACTACAATACTAACTTTAAACAATCCAGGATTGTCTCCTCTATTTCCACAACTTACATTCTATCTGACATTCTAACGACTCTACCCATTCGCTGTATTTCTACTACAATACTAACTTCAAATAATCCAGGATTGTCTCCTCTATTTCCACAACTTACATTCTATCTCACATTCTAACGAGTCTACCAATTCGCTGTATTTCTACTACAATACTCACAACAAATAAACCAGGATTGTCTCGTCTATTTCCACAACTTACATTCTATCTGACATACTAACGACTCTACCAATTCGAAGTCTTTCTACTACAATACTAACTTTAAACAATCCAGGATTGTCTCCTTTATTTCCACAACTTACATTCTATCTGACATTCTAACGACTCTACCAATTCGCTGTCTTTCTACTACAATTCTAACAAAAAATAATCTAGGATTGTCTCGTCTATTTCCACAACTTACATTCTATCTGACATTCTAACGACTCTAACAATTCGAAGTATTTCTACTACAATACTCACAACAAATAATCCAGGATTGTCTCATCTATTTCCACAACTTACATTCTATCTGACATTCTAACGACTCTACCAATTCGATGTGTTTCTACTACAATAATTACAACAAATAATCCAGGATTGTCTCGTCTATCTCCAGACCTTACATTCTATCTGACATTCTAACGACTCTACCAGTTCGCTGTATTTCTACTACAATACTAACTTCAAATAATCCAGGATTGTCTCGTCTATTTCCACAACTTACATTCTATCTGACATTCAAACGACTCTACCAATTCGAAGTCTTTCTACTACAATACAAACGTCAAATAATCCAGGATTGTCTCGTCTATTTCCACAACTTACATTCTATCTCACATTCTAACGTGTCTACCAACTCGCTGAATTTCTACTACAATACTCTCAACAAATAAACCAGGATTGTCTCGTCTATTTCCACAACTTACATTCTATCTGACATACTAACGACTCTACCAATTCGAAGTCTTTCTACTACAATACTAACTTTAAACAATCCAGGATTGTCTCCTCTATTTCAACAACTTACATTCTATGTAACATTGAAACGACTCTACCAATTCGATGTCTTTGTACTACAATACTCACAAAAAATAATCCAGGATTGCATCGTCTATTCCCACAACTTACATTCTATCTGACATTCTAACGACTCTACCAATTCGCTGTATTTCTACTACAATACTAACTTCAATTAGTCCATGATTGTCTCATCTATTTCCACAACTTACATTCTATCTGATATTCGAACGACTCTACCAATTCGAAGTCTTTCTACTACAATACTAACAACAAATAATGCATGATTGTCTCGTCTATTTCCACAACTTACGTTCTATCTGACATTCTAACGACTCTACCAATTCGAAGTCTTTCTATTACAATACTCACAACAAATAATCCAGGATTGTCTCGTCTATTTCCACAACTTACATTCTATCTGACATTCTAACGTCTCTACGAATTCGTTGTCTTTCTACTACAATGCTCACAACAAATAATCCACGACTGTCTCGTCTATTTCCACAAATTACATTCTATCTGACATTCTAACGACTCTACCAATTCGAAATCTTTCTACTACAATACTCACAACAAACAATCCAGGATTGTCTCGTCTATTTCTACAACTTACATTCTATGTGACATTCAAACGACTCTATAAATTCGAAGTCTTTCTACAACAATACTAACGTCAAATAATCCAGGATTGTCTCGTCCATTTCCACAACTTACATTCTATCTGACAGTCTAACGACTCTACGAATTCGAAGTCTTTCTACTACAATACTCACAACAAATAATCAAGGATTGTATCGTCTATTTCCACAACTTACATTCTATCTGACATTCTAACTACTCTACCAATTCGAAGTCCATCTACTACAGTACTCACAACAAATAAACCAGGATTGTCTCGTCTATTTCCACACCTTACATTCTATCTGACAATCTAACGACTCTCCCCATTCGCTGTATTTCTACTACAATACTAACTTCAAATAATCCAGGATTGTCTCGTCTACTTCCACAACATACATTGTATCTGATATTCTAACGACTCTACCAATTCGATGTCTTTCTACTACAATACTCACAACAAATAATCCAGGATTGTCTCATCTATTTCCACAACTTACATTCTATCTCACATTCTAACGAGTCTACCAATTCGCTGTATTTCTACTACAATACTCACAACAAATAAACCAGGATTGTCTCGTCTATTTCCACAACTTACATTCTATCTGACATACTAACGACTCTACCAATTCGCTGTATTTCTACTACAATACTAACTTCAAATAATCCAGGATTGTATCGGCTATTTCCACAACTTACATTCTATCTGACATTCTAACGACTCTACCAATTCTCTGTCTTTCTACTACAATACTAACAACAAATAATCTAGGATTGTCTCGTCTATTTCCACAACTTATATTCTATCTGACATTCGAACGACTCTACCAATTCGAAGTCTTTCTACTACACTACTCACGACAAATAATCCAGGATTGTCTCATCTATTTCCACAACTTACATTCTATCTGACATTCTAACGACTCTACCAATTCGATGTGTTTCTACTACAATACTCACAACAAATAATCCAGGATTGTTTCGTCTATCTCCAGACCTTACATTTTATCTGACATTCTAACAACTCTACCAGTTCGCTGTATTTCTACTACAATACTAACTTCAAATAATCCAGGATTGTCTCGTCTATTTCCACAGCTTACATTCTATCTGACGTTCAAACGACTCTACCAATTCGAAGTCTTTCTACTACAATACTAACGTCAAATAATCCAGGATTGTCTCCTCTATTTCTACAACTTACATTCTATCTGACATTCTAACGACTCTACCAATTCGAAGTCTTTCTGCTACAATACTCACAACAAATAATCCAGGATTGCCTCGTTTATTTCCACACCTTACATTCTATCTGACATACTAACGACTCTACCAATTCGAAGTCTTTCTACTACAATACTAACTTTAAACAATCCAGGATTGTCTCCTCTATTTCCACAACTTACATTCTATCTGACATTGAAACGACTCTACCAATTCGATGCCTTTGTACTACAATACTCACAAAAAATAATCCAGGATTGTATCGTCTATTTCCACAACTTACATTCTATCTGACATTCTAACGACTCTATCAATTCGCTGTATTTCTACTACAATACTAACTTCAATTAGTCCAGGATTGTCTCATTCATTTCCACAACTTACATGCTATCTGATATTCGAACGACTCTACCAATTCGAAGTCTTTCTACTACAATACTAACAACAAATAATGCAGGATTGTCTCGTCTATTTCCACAACTTACGTTCTATCTGACATTCTAACGACTCTACCAATTCGAAGTCTTTCTAATACAATACTCACAAAAAATAATCCAGGGTTGTCGCGTCTATTTCCACAACTTACATTCTATCTGACATTCTAACAACTCTACGAATTCGCTGTCTTTCTACTACAATGCTCACAACAAATAATCCACGACTGTCTCGTCTATTTCCACAACTTACATTCTATCTGACATTCTAACGACTCTACCAATTCGAAATCTTTCTACTACAATACTCACAACAAACAATCCAGGAATGTCTCGTCTATTTCTACAACTTACATTCTATGTGACATTCAAACGACTCTATCAATTCCAAGTCTTTCTACAACAATACTAACTTCAAATAATCCAGGATTGTCTCGTCCATTTCCACTATTTACATTCTATCTGACATTCTAACGACTCTACCAATTCGAAGTCTTTCTACTACAATACTCACAACAAATAATCAAGGATTGTATCGTCTATTTCCACAACTTACATTCTATCTGACATTCTAACGACTCTACCAATTCGAAGTCTATCTACTACAGTACTCACAACAAAAAATCCAGGATTGTCTCGTCTATTTCCACACCTTACATTCTATCTGACATTCTAACGACTCTACCCATTCGCTGTATTTCTACTACAATACTAACTTCAAATAATCCAGGATTGTCTCGTCTACTTCCACAACTTACATTGTATCTGATATTCTAACGACTCTACCAATTCGAAGTCTTTCTACTACAATACTCACAACAAATAATCCAGGATTGTCTCGTCTATTTCCACAACTTACCTTGTATCTGACATTCTAATGACTCTACCAATTCGCTGTCTTTCTACTACAATACTCACAACAAATAATCCATATTGTCTCGTCTATTTCCACAACTTACATTCTATCTGACATTCAAACGACTCTATCAATTCGAAGTCTTTCTACTACAATACTAACGTCAAATAATCCAGGATTGTCTCGTCTATTTCCACAACTTACTTTCTATCTGATATTCGAACGACTCTACCAATTCGAAGTCTTTCTACTACAATACTAACAACAAATAATGCAGGATTGTCTCGTCTATTTCCACAACTTACGTTCTATCTGACATTCTAACGACTCTACCAATTCGAAGTCTTTCTATTACAATACTCACAACAAATAATCCAGGATTGTCTCGTCTATTTCCACAACTTACATTCTATCTGACATTCTAACGACTCTACGAATTCGTTGTCTTTCTACTACAATGCTCACAACAAATAATCCACGACTGTCTCGTCTATTTCCACAAATTACATTCTATCTGACATTCTAACGACTCTACCAATTCGAAATCTTTCTACTACAATACTCACAACAAACAATCCAGGATTGTCTCGTCTATTTCTACAACTTACATTCTATGTGACATTCAAACGACTCTATCAATTCGAAGTCTTTCTACAACAATACTAACGTCAAATAATCCAGGATTGTCTCGTCCATTTCCACAACTTACATTCTATCTGACAGTCTAACGACTCTACGAATTCGAAGTCTTTCTACTACAATACTCACAACAAATAATCAAGGATTGTATCGTCTATTTCCACAACTTACATTCTATCTGACATTCTAACGACTCTACCAATTCGAAGTCTATCTACTACAGTACTCACAACAAATAAACCAGGATTGTCTCGTCTATTTCCACACCTTACATTCTATCTGACATTCTAACGACTCTCCCCATTCGCTGTATTTCTACTACAATACTAACTTCAAATAATCCAGAATTGTCTCGTCTACTTCCACAACATACATTGTATCTGATATTCTAACGACTCTACAAATTCGAAGTCTTTCTACTACAATACTCACAACAAATAATCCAGGATTGTCTCGTCTACTTCCACAACATACATTGTATCTGATATTCTAACGACTCTACAAATTCGAAGTCTTTCTACTACAATACTCACAACAAATAATCCAGGATTGTCTCATCTATTTCCACAACTTACATTCTATCTCACATTCTAACGAGTCTACCAATTCGCTGTATTTCTACTACAATACTCACAACAAATAAACCAGGATTGTCTCGTCTATTTCCACAACTTACATTCTATCTGACATACTAACGACTCTACCAATTCGCTGTATTTCTACTACAATACTAACTTCAAATAATCCAGGATTGTATCGGCTATTTCCACAACTTACATTCTATCTGACATTCTAACGACTCTAACAATTCGCTGTCTTTCTACTACAATACTAACAACAAATAATCTAGGATTGTCTCGTCTATTTCCACAACTTATATTCTATCTGATATTCGAACGTCTCTACCAATTCGAAGTCTTTCTACTACACTACTCACGACAAATAATCCAGGACTGTCTCATCTATTTCCACAACTTACATTCTATCTGACATTCTAACGACTCTACCAATTCGATGTGTTTCTACTACAATACTCACAACAAATAATCCAGGATTGTTTCGTCTATCTCCAGACCTTACATTTTATCTGACATTCTAACAACTCTACCAGTTCGCTGTATTTCTACTACAATACTAACTTCAAATAATCCAGGATTGTCTCGTCTATTTCCACAACTTACATTCTACCTGACGTTCAAACGACTCTACCAATTCGAAGTCTTTCTACTACAATACAAACGTCAAATAATCCAGGATTGTCTCCTCTATTTCTACAACTTACATTCTATCTGACATTCTAACGACTCTACCAATTCGCTGTATTTCTACTACAATACTAACGTCAAATAATCCAGGATCGTATCGTCTATTTCTACAAATTACATTCTATCTGACATTCTAACGACTCTACCAATTCGAAGTATTTCTGCTACAATACTCACAACAAATAATCCAGGATTGCCTCGTTTATTTCCACACCTTACATTCTATCTGACATACTAACGACTCTACCAATTCGAAGTCTTTCTACTACAATACTAACTTTAAACAATCCAGGATTGTCTCCTCTATTTCCACAGCTTACATTCTATCTGACATTGAAACGACTCTACCAATTCGATGTCTTTGTACTACAATACTCACAAAAAATAATCCAGGATTGTATAGTCTATTTCCACAACTTACATTCTATCTGACATTCTAACGACTCTACCAATTCGCTGTATTTCTACTACAATACTAACTTCAATTAGTCCAGGATTGTCTCATTTATTTCCACAACTTACATTCTATCTGATATTCGAACGACTCTACCAATTCGAAGTCTTTCTACTACAATACTAACAACAAATAATGCAGGATTGTCTCGTCTACTTCCACAACTTACGTTCTATCTGACATTCTAACGACTCTACCAATTCGCTGTCTTTCTACTACAATGCTCACAACAAATAATCCACGACTGTCTCGTCTATTTCCACAACTTACATTCTATCTGACATTCTAACGACTCTACCAATTCGAAATGTTTCTACTACAATACTCACAACAAACAATCCAGGATTGTCTCGACTATTTCTACAACTTACATTCTATGTGACATTCAAACGACTCTATCAATTCCAAGTCTTTCTACAACAATACTAACGTCAAATAATCCAGGATTGTCTCGTCCATTTCCACTATTTACATTCTATCTGACATTCTAACGACTCTACCAATTCGAAATCTTTCTACTACAATACTCACAACAAATAATCAAGGATTGTATCGTCTATTTCCACAACTTACATTCTATCTGACATTCTAACGACTCTACCAATTCGAAGTCTTTCTACTACAATACTAACTTTAAACAATCCAGGATTGTCTCCTCTATTTCCACAACTTACATTCTATCTGACATTGAAACGACTCTACCAATTCGATGTCTTTGTACTACAATACTCACAAAAAATAATCCAGGATTGTATCGTCTATTTCCACAATTTACATTCTATCTGACATTCTAACGACTCTATCAATTCGCTGTATTTCTACTACAATACTAACTTCAATTAGTCCAGGATTGTCTCGTCTATTTCCACAACTTACGTTCTATCTGACATTCTAACGACTCTACCAATTCGAAGTCTTTCTACTACAATACTAACAACAAATAATCCACGACTGTCTCGTCTATTTCCACAACTTACATTCTATCTGACATTCTAACGACTCTACCAATTCGAAATCTTTCTACTACAATACTCACAACAAACAATCCAGGAATGTCTCGTCTATTTCTACAACTTACATTCTATGTGACATTCAAACGACTCTATCAATTCCAAGTCTTTCTACAACAATACTAACGTCAAATAATCCAGGATTGTCTCGTCCATTTCCACTATTTACATTCTATCTGACATTCTAACGACTCTACCAATTCGAAGTCTTTCTACTACAATACTCACAACAAATAATCAAGGATTGTATCGTCTATTTCCACAACTTACATTCTATCTGACATTCTAACGACTCTACCAATTCGAAGTCTATCTACTACAGTACTCACAACAAAAAATCCAGGATTGTCTCGTCTATTTCCACACCTTACATTCTATCTGACATTCTAACGACTCTACCCATTCGCTGTACTTCTACTACAATACTAACTTCAAATAATCCAGGATTGTCTCGTCTACTTCCACAACTTACATTGTATCTGATATTCTAATGACTCTACCAATTCGCTGTCTTTCTACTACAATACTCACAACAAATAATCCATATTGTCTCGTCTATTTCCACAACTTACATTCTATCTGACATTCAAACGACTCTATCAATTCGAAGTCTTTCTACTACAATACTAACGTCAAATAATCCAGGATTGTCTCGTCTATTTCCACAACTTACTTTCTATCTGACATTCTAACGACTCTACCAATTCGCTGTATTTCTACTACAATACTAACGTCAAATAATCCAGGATTGTATCGTCTATTTCTACAAATTACATTCTATCTGACATTCTAACGACTCTACCAATTCGAAGTCTTTCTGCTACAATACTCACAACAAATAATCCAGGATTGCCTCGTTTATTTCCACACCTTACATTCTATCTGACATACTAACGACTCTACCAATTCGAAGTCTTTCTACTAGAATACTAACTTTAAACAATCCAGGATTGTCTCCTCTATTTCCACAACTTACATTCTATCTGACATTGAAACGACTCTACCAATTCGATGTCTTTGTACTACAATACTCACAAAAAATAATCCAGGATTGTATCGTCTATTTCCACAACTTACATTCTATCTGACATTCTAACGACTCTATCAATTAGCTGTATTTCTACTACAATACTAACTTCAATTAGTCCAGGATTGTCTCATTTATTTCCACAACTTACATGCTATCTGATATTCGAACGACTCTACCAATTCGAAGTCTTTCTACTACAATACTAACAACAAATAATGCAGGATTGTCTCGTCTATTTCCACAACTTACGTTCTATCTGACATTCTAACGACTCTACCAATTCGAAGTCTTTCTATTACAATACTCACAAAAAATAATCCAGGGTTGTCGCGTCTATTTCCACAACTTACATTCTATCTGACATTCTAACAACTCTACGAATTCGCTGTCTTTCTACTACAATGCTCACAACAAATAATCCACGACTGTCTCGTCTATTTCCACAACTTACATTCTATCTGACATTCTAACGACTCTACCAATTCGAAATGTTTCTACTACAATACTCACAACAAACAATCCAGGATTGTCTCGTCTATTTCTACAACTTACATTCTATGTGACATTTAAACGACTCTATCAATTCCAAGTCTTTCTACAACAATACAAACGTCAAATAATCCAGGATTGTCTCGTCCATTTCCACTATTTACATTCTATCTGACATTCTAACGACTCTACCAATTCGAAATCTTTCTACTACAATACTCACAACAAATAATCAAGTATTGTATCGTCTATTTCCACAACTTACATTCTATCTGACATTCTAACGACTCTACCAATTCGAAGTCTATCTACTACAGTACTCACAACAAAAAATCCAGGATTGTCACGTCTATTTCCACACCTTACATTCTATCTGACATTCTAACGACTCTACCCATTCGCTGTATTTCTACTACAATACTAACTTCAAATAATCCAGGATTGTCTCGTCTACTTCCACAACTTACATTGTATCTGATATTCTAAAGACTCTACCAATTCGCTGTATTTCTACTACAATACTCTCAACAAATAAACCAGGATTGTCTCGTCTATTTCCACAACTTACATTCTATCTGACATTCTAATGACTCTACCAATTCGCTGTCTTTATACTACAATACTCACAACAAATAATCCAGGATTGTCTCGTCTACTTCCACAACTTACATTGTATCTGATATTCTAAAGACTCTACCAATTCGCTGTATTTCTACTACAATACTCTCAACAAATAAACCAGGATTGTCTCGATTATTTTCCACAACTTACATTCTATCTGATATTCTAACGACTCTACCAATTCGATGTCTTTCTACTACAATACTCACAACAAATAATCCAGGATTGTCTCGTCTATTTCCACAACTTACATTCTATCTCACATTCTAACGTGTCTACCAATTCGCTGTATTTCTACTACAATACTCTCAACAAATAAACCAGGATTGTCTCGCCTATTTCCACAACTTACATTCTATCTGACATACTAACGACTCTACCAATTCGAAGTCTTTCTACTACAATACTAACTTTAAACAATCCAGGATTGTCTCCTCTATTTCCACAACTTACAT